>CM077580.1:5500116-6750116 GCA_039657365.1 Stephania yunnanensis
GTGGGTCATGTATGAGTTCTTGACTCTTTTTTAGGGGAAAAAGAATATGTTATTGCATTTAGCTCATTTAGGGGCACATATAAGGGGTGGGGTATGTTTTTTGTTAAGTATGACTGTTTTTTGTGTACATCCTTCACAAATTTTTGTATTTTCTTTAAAATGCTTTATAGCTATATATACATTAATGGAGTTCTGCCACCAGTTTTATTAAAAAATAAATAAATAAAATTTATCTATGTGCATGTTCACAATACTAAGGTACAAAAGTAATTTTTAAAACACTTGGTTGATTATGTAAAAAAATTGAGTATGTTCATCTCAATTAGTTGATTATGTAAAAAAATTGAGTATGTTCATCTCAATTAGTCAAGTTCGCCGGTTGATATATCTGATGTTTCCAATCAAATGATAGAAAGTGCGAAAGTGCAAGGTAGCAACCAAACTTTGCCTTAGAACACTCCCACGAAAAGTGGATCAATGGGATATTAAGCTACCACCTCAAACCAAGTAAGAAACCAACTCGAGCTTCTACGTCCCTATGACAAAGAGGAGACTTCATTTTTGGGATACATTTGCGAAAAAAGTTTACAGTGTTAAGAAGTTTTTGCCTACCAACCACATTTTTTAACTCTGCCAATAGAAATCAACATTCATTGTCGGTCTCAAACACGAAATAAAGCACATAATAAAAAGAGAGAAAAAAGGTTTAATTTCATGTCAATATATATACTACAAGAAAAATAATATATTTGTCTCACGTGCAACGCATGTGCCCGTCGACTAGTAAAGTTAATAATTTTGTAATTTTTTGTTAATTAAAAAAGTATACATATTGGATCAATTATTTTTCCTCCGCCCAAGCTTTCACTTAATTATTTTATGATTTGAAACAAAAAAATGGTGTTTGAGAGCTTTTTAAAATTTATTTTTATGAAGACATTTCTCAGTTAAATATAAGTTTTATCATTTTAATTAAGTATGTATTTTTACTATAACTTTATAACCGCAACTCAAAATTGAGTTCCATAACTTTTTGGTGAAATTAGACTTCAATATTTTTACAAATTATGATTTTTATAAGTTTTATTTAACAATGTTTCAAAAGACATTAAAAAAATTGGGTTTCAAAAAAAAAAACATAAAGAAATTTATTTTTAGGTTTCCACATATATTATTAACATGATCAATTATTCTATCGGAAGAGTATCAATAACAAGGAGCGAAAATAAGCCTGAGGCGAAAGCATGTGAGGGATGAAAATGGAGTTTCAGGGCAACCACTTGTTAGGGGCGCGAAAAGAGAGCAAGGGTGGGAAGGGGGAATAGGTGGGGTGCCTAAAGGTGGTCTCGGGGGCAATTCTGCCCTGCCAATATCCAATGCAATATCATTGGCTATAGTATTGGATTTGCATATTTTGAACAAATAATACACAATTCGATCCAATCCGAGCAAGTAATTAGTTTTGTTTCGGAGAAAAAAAATTAATTAGTTTTGCAAACCAATTCGGTTGAAGACTAATACTATAGAATATTTTGTGCAACCTAGCTTAGTACCACCCAAGAAACCCAAAGCAAAAGACTCATGAGTCATGACCAATATAAATGGGCTTGATAAAAGTAATACAAAAAGGCCTAGTAAATTGCTCTCATTCCTCGTGCCCAATATAAGTAAGTGAGCTTGGGCTCCTCACGGTCTCATCCAAAAAAAAAAAAAAAAAAAAAAAAAAGTTTTCCAAGATAGACATACCATCTCATCGATGCACATTGGACAGACGTTACAATTCATATAGTAGGAGTATATTTAATTTCATCTTAACTAAGCTGGATATCAATTAAACTACGCGCACACCCACAATTAATGGAGAATTTTAGAGGGCTCAATATCAAATTGAGTAATTAGCTAGGGACAACATTTAGAATTGATAAAACAATGAACAAATGTTGAGGGGACAATTAATTACTCCCTCCAATCAGTGATATACTAAGTCCTTTTGTTTGCCTGTGACGCAAACAATCAAAAAAACATAAAGACCCTTAATTCAAATTCATTATTGGTGTTTGGGAGTAGAGGGTAATTAGGTCTTTTACATAAATAGATATCTTAAATTATTAATAATGCAAAGAATTAATAATATGTTTGAATTATATTATTGCTTGTGTTTTAATTACGTCATTACATCAATCTTCTATTTACCCAATAAATTTAGAAAACAATTCTTTCATTGTAATTAAATGATTAATGGTAATAATAAATCTAGTTGGACTAATGAGTTGGACTCATAGAGAGATTTTAAAATTTTTTACAAATATTTAAAGGATATTAAAGGAATTTTACAAGCGATTGTATTTGCTTCATTATTTGCTTGATGATGACTTTGAAATAAAAATAAAAAATAAAACTTTTAGTTCGGGCTCATGAATCCAAACAACACTATCCATTAAATGACAAAGAATAGTTTTTGTAATATGACTTTTAAAAATGTTATGAGGGAGTAGACTTGATCATGGGTTTAAGTACCCACCGAGCCCGAGCCTAGTTAAGCCCGCTTTAAAGTGGGTTGGGCTTGGGCCACCTTAAAAAGCCCAAGCCCAGCCCGGGCCATGAGATTTGATCATGTGGCCAAATTAATGCTTACACTAGGTAATGCTTACCATTTGAGCTACTTCTAATATATACATTAAATCACACATGATATCAAAAAGTCTACAAATTTTATGAAATGAATAAATAAATTATTTTTCATATTCTTTAATATTAAAATATTTATATATATGCATGGGCTTGGGCATGTTGTATTTTTTACGTGGAACAAACTTTAGTTTATATATAGGCCAGCGTATATATGATGGATTAGACTTGGGCTTAGGTTTTTAATTAGGCCGAGCCCGGTTGAACCCGACCCATGGGCCGTGAACAAGTCTAGGAGGGAGGATTAAGGGAATATATATTGGTGGTGTTGGAAACATGCATGGCAATATAATTAAATTGAAGACTGGAGGTCCATTTTATTATGTTTTGCTTATTGCGTTAGAAATATATTTCGAACTTTTACAGTGATTGTTGCCCAGAATTGAAGACAAACTTTTAAGCTAGCAAGTCCAACTTTAGTTTACAACATTAGAAAAGGACGCATGCATGGTTTTGTAGAAGGTCCCATTAATTGATTAATTAAAAGTGTCATCGAAGTAAAGCTCTTGCATCCTTTTTGGTGGATGTACTACGTACTACATGGAATTGCAACATGATCATCAAGGCATCAACTTAATTATATATGGTTCCCCTTCGGAGAAACACAAGAGCTAGTACTACTGAAATGCAATAATTTCTTTTTTGTCAATTTTTATTTATTTTTGTCAAATCTGAAATGCAATACTTAGTTTTAATTAGAATGTGTTTTGTTTCTAAGTAGTTGATTTTGTGGCGATATTGATAAATATATGAGTGTCGGACGTTTATGAATCACTTGTTAGTATTGTTTAATGCAATCAAGACTTATACCATGCATCATAAAAAAGGGCATGAAGCACCAAAAAATGGGCATGATCAAGAGTTAGATTTTTTTAGTATTAGTTAATTGTAGTTAGATTATTATTATTATTATTATTATTATTATTATTAATATTATTATTATTATTATTATTATTATTATTATTATTATTATTATTATTTTATTTTTAACAGTGGATGTTCAAACCGCCTTAGTCCCGCCTGATTAAGGTTCGACTAATCCCAATGGGCCACAATGGACTAGAATTAGGGGTAGCAAAACGTGTTCGGACTTGTTTAAAGTGGGTCCATACATAATTTTTTCAAAATTAATACCATGTTTTTTTTGTCTATTTTAAAAAACGAGCCCGGTCTGGATAATTTTTTTTTTTAAAAAAAGGTATCCGTTTAGCGATTAATTTAAATAATATTTTATTATTTAAGAAGTATTTTGAAACTTTCATGATGTTTGAAATGTAATTTCACTAATGATGATGTTATTTTTATATGGAAAACTTGTAAAACTTGAATTTTAAATTTATAACATTTCTTTTTTTGTAGTGATGGAATGCATGACGACATAAAAATCATGTATTTTTGTTAATAATTAGGTAAAAAACTTAATTTATTTTATTAAAAACAGATCCGAACAAAAAACGAGTCTCGTATGTTTTAAAAACATACGGTCCGAACAAAAAAACGTTCATTTTAAAAATTAGTATGAATCTGGATATTATTTTTAATCGTTATTAAATGAGGTGTCGAGAATCGTACCCTTTTTTTGTCACCCCTAACTAAAACAATGTTGTGACTTGTGAACTTGGTGTGCCATCGTATAATTTTCCACACACAGTGACACAACTGGTTTCAGTTTGAAAAAGGTGAGATGCCTTTTCGACGCGGTGTTTCTACGCCAAAATAATGAAACTTGAGGAGGGCCAGTGCAAGCTGGGGACTTGCTCAATTTGTCTCCTTGGAGGTAGGACCGCACCACCACGTGCAGCTAACATTATTTCATCCATATTTTTATTTTAATTGTTGGTCATTGTCATGTACTAATTTATTTAATTAGTTGGTAACTCGTGATTTATGCTGTAAAAATGGAGTGTCAATATATTATTAAAATAAGTGAATTGAAAAAATATACAAGTGTAAAAAACATTGTGAAATATAGGATGAAGCCAATAACATAGTAGAAATAGGGAGAATATAATATTTTATTTACATATATGTATATAAAAGGAGTTAATTTCACAGATGGTCACTCAAGTTTATAATTTGTAATACTTTGATCACTAAACTCACATTTGTCCAAAATATATCACTCGACTTTACAAAGCGTTTTAACAAAATAACTCGACCACTCTTCGATAAAAAACCCGGCGATCCTGCTTACGTGATGTCACGTGGGATTTCATGTGACATCACTAAACTTTTCAAGTGATGATATGGCAATTACTACCCAATCCACCCTATTTTACTTCACGTTTGGACAAACTTTTGGGGTTTGAAGATTGAAATCAGCCATTGGGAGGGGACCAGAAGGGCCTGGTGGTGAGACCGGTGAGGGAGGTGGAGAGTCGATGCGCGGTGGGGGGTGTCGGTGATGTTGAGGAGTGGCGGCACTTGCGGCGCGACGATGGCATAGTGGAGGAGAGCAGTGGTGACGGTGTCGTTGAAGGGGGTGGCGGAGGTGGAGTAGGTGTTGGTGGCCAACACTAGAACATTTTTGGCTTTAAAAGAGGTTTTAAAACCCTTATTAAATAGAGAGTTATTAAATGTCATGTGAAAATGTATTATGTTTTAATTTTAATACATGTATTACATAGAGATTTTTTAAAACTCCTATCAATTAGGTGTTATTTAATAACACCCCCCTTTAATAGGGGTTTAAAAACCTTTATTAAATACCGAAATTGTTCTAGTGCATGTAGTAGTTTCCTGAGGGCTGGTTCTGTTAGGTTTTGGGGTTCATGCGAATCTAATTCCATTAAAAACGTTTAAACCATGAAAAACTTAATCATACATCAGTCGCAATATACCTTTCTGACGGTTGATCGATCTCTAAGGCGCTGTCAATGACGAACGCCCTCTACCAGTAGTCCACACACGAACGGCAGCCGAGATTCGAAGTGTTAGCTTCGAGAGAATACCAAACCTTTTGTTTCTCTCCAAAACGATCCAGAGCATACCAAAAAACCCTAAGTCGTTTCTAAAACAAAAATAGAGTTTCGGCCTTTTAATCTTTCGTACGTGTATTCTAACTTAAAGCGTCTATTTATACAACCCTTGTATATAGACGGTTAAGTAAATTACACATATACCCCTACTTAAAGAAGTATAAGTGTAATACACCATAAGGACGTTTCTGTCATGAATTTTATCATATAAAATTCGTTTTTGTGAACCATCTTAAAATCTCTCAAAACCATTATTAGTTTGCGACCCAATATGCTTATACAACGTTGGCAGTGTACCAAAACACATTTTTGTATACAAGTCATAAGCGACCTCTAGCAAGACATTATGACTATCCAAGTTGTACGGATATCAAATCGATACAATCTAATCAATAGTGTATATAACATCCTTTTGTCACACGATATCCTTTTGATCAAACATAAGACATGGAATTGTCATCCAACATGTTCAATCGTACTAGTCTCGATCTCTAGGTAGACTGAAAACATCCAAGTGACATTAATCAATATCAATTCACTTAGACTAGGTCTTTTAACAGTCTAACACATCGAGGGATCCACTAGATATCTCTATTTATATGAGAAGGACAAATTCTATCTCTATTACACAACTTCATCACATTGCTCACACAGTAACCAATCACAACCTTTATAATCGTCCGGTTAAATACAACGTTTGATAGTGTCAAATCACTAAGTTCCTAATGTTGAAGTCTCTGGTAATCTCAAGTCAGAGGACTGAAAAATATACTTATCATGAGAAACAACTATGACTTAATATCCATGTGATGTTCTCATAGCGGGTCGATCCAGTACTTTGTTCCCTAACAAGTACTCGTGATCTTGATTCGTATCCCTATACGTATAATCATCATATGATCATCAATCAAGACTCACACTAGTCTTAATTCATTATAGTTCCCAGTATAATGATCGACTATGGACATTTAGGATATTTCTGTAAATACCCATGAATCTTATTATAATGTAAACATGCAAATTAATTATAATAAACAACAAATGAAATCCTCTATTTTATTAACTAAAAGTATTCATAAAAACAGTTAATGGATTGACCTATGACACATGCCTCAACAGGTCGGTGGTTATGAGGACATCTGTGGTTTGTCCCGGGGCGATGATGAGGACGAGGACGTCGGCTTTGTAAGGGTTGGTGTAGGCGGCGTCGATGGTGACGACAGTGAAGCGGTGGCCGACCAACTTGAAGAATAGTTAATTATTGAGTGCAGCGTTGATGATGCGGAGGAGGTAGGTCTTACCTAGTAATTGCCACATCATCACTTGAAAAGTTTAGTGACCCCCATGAAATCCCACGTGGCGCCACATATGCAGGGTCGCTGCATTTTTGATCGGAGAGTGGTCGGAGTTATTTTGTTGAAACGTTTTGTAAAGTTGAGTGATATATTTTGGACAAATGTGAGTTTAGAGACCAAAATGTTACAAACTATAAACTTAAGTGATCATTTGTGAAATTAACCTCATAAAGAGCGAGTATTTGAAAAATTCAATATCCTTACCAAAATTATCAAATTGCTTTAATCACTTATAAAATCTTAAAAAAAAATATAAAAACAACCATTATAAGTAGCACAAAACTCACATAATTGAAACAAAAAGCATGTAAAAAAACTGCTAAAAAAAGCGCACAATAAATTACTTAATGATACATAAAAAAAACTTTTTATAAACTCAACTCAACTCAATATATATATATATATATATATATATATATATATATAATGGTTCATATTAAAAATTGTATATTTTCCCTAATTTTAATAAGTAATTATTATTATCAAATTGATCGAAAGAAGGTTGCCTTGACATTGCATAACATAATATACGAAGCAATTGTGTATTCATATAATTGGTTTCTTTAATTCTTCTTTTCCTCTATATCAAAACAAAATTTATGTAAGTTGTTAATATATACCATTTATTTTTTTTGAAAAGATATAAACTTTATTAATTATCATTGGCTCTGCAATTGCTTCGAATATTTCTGCTGTAACTCGTTCATTCGTCGTTACGCTACGCAATTGCTTCATGTGACACCAACAATCCCTTTCACCTTGGTCTTTAAAATCTCTCTTTTTTTTTTTCATTTTCATGATCTAAATTTTTTTCTCTCTGATCTAAACCTCTCTCTCTCTCGACCTAAACTTCTACAGCATCACCAAAATCCTATCACCACCTATTTTGATATAATTAAGAAAAAAACTAAAATAACACTCTAAAAGTCACGTGATGTGACGTGGCGTGTGGGTCCGCATTATTATAGGAGTCATTACTCATTCGTGTACGCTTCAAAATATACATCTTACGTGTTATGTACCAAAAATTAATTAATTGCATATATCTCATTTTAACATGGAGCCACACACCACGTCACTCCGATGTGACTTTGTAGGATCTTCCTATAATTAATACACAAATCAAATGGATTATAAATTATTAATTGATCACCATCTAAACTAATAATTGATCAATTGACAAAAAAAAAATCATCTGACAAAAAAAAAAGCAATGCAAAACTACTGCACCATAACATCATGATAAAATAGATAGACATGCATTAAACTTTAGGTAGATAAATATATAAGTTGATATTGATCAATTAACCCAAAAAAAGAAAAAGCAATGAAAAAACCACCGCATCATAATATCATGATACAAACTAATTCAAAATATATAGACATGCATGAAACTTTACGTGCATATATAAATATATATAAATTGAGATATCAATGATCAATTGACACAAATGAAAAACAGATAAAACTAATTAAAAATTATAGCGCTGCAAAACTGGAACGCATGAGAAACGCATGAGAAAGAGTGTGATTTTAATAAGTAAAATTGTGTATAACAAAAAACTCGCACATAAACCAAAAACTAAAATATCCCAAAAATTATACCAATATAATTGTTTTGTAACACAATCGATTAAAATATGATATAGCCAGGTACGAAGCCAGCATATAAGGTGGACGGGGGCCAAGCTTTACACATGCATCTCCAAAAACAAAAATAGACATATAAAGTGATTTCCTTGAATATATATATATATCGATACATATATAGTGATAATAATCGTATGTTGTGAAATATTATGAATATCACACAGTTATATGACTTTTCTCATCCTTTTATATATACACACACACGTGTGTGTGTTCTTCTTAAGCAATTATCTTTTCATAGACAATTTTTTTTAGTTCTAGTAATTAATTTTTTTCTCAAAAATAAAAATAAAAAAATCTCTCAATATTCCTTTTTCAATTACCCAAAATTCTTCATCAATCACATGGTCTAGCAAGTAATGAAAAATAGAGCCTTTTGTAAAAATATATAAAAAACTTTTTTCAAACAACATGCATAAGCTTTTTAATCATAGCTAGGAAATAAATGTGTTTAATTTGGACTTATAATTTCACACTTGCGCGTTGGAGCAGTGTAAAAATAAATTAAACTAGATAGTAGTCAATTACATAATTTATTTATTTTTAAACAAGCCAATGCTACAACCAAAAAATAAAAATTAGTTGTGCAACACAATATTTTCAAAATAAAAAAGTATAACACTTTCAGAATGATTATGTACGTATTGTGTGTTGTTTAACGACAAAAGAAATTAGGATATCAATATATACTATGCATGTACGTGTGGGGAGGGGCAGGGGTTGAGGGGCGCCCCCCCTCGCCAAACATTTAGCTTCGTCCCTGAATATAGCTAAAAAATAGCCGCACTATATAAAATAAGAAAATAAAATACCAAAAAATACTTATATATGTATATATAGATTTCTCCTAGTTAAAAAAAAAATTATTTCTTATTATTGTTATAGCATTTGAGGCAAAGTCTTCAAGTCCAAGACAAAACATTGATATACTTCATGGGTAATTCTTCATCGTGTCAACTAAAGGGTTTGAATAATGCAGCTGCAACATTTGTACAAGCATCATTTAATTTATGATTGGTAAAATTCATCATTTGGTCTCAAAACTTTGTGTTTTTTAAGGATGTTTTTGGTCCTTAAATTTTTACTACTACACATTTGGTCTTTGGAATTTCATAAAGATCACTACAAAAAAAAAAAAATCAAATCAACAACAAACTAATTTGATGCTAAATTAGTACGATTATGGTGTTAAACCACTTTGCAACAAATTAGCGACAGATAGTAACTGTTGCTAAAATATTTTGTTGCTGGTGCAACTCAGCGACAGATTTGGTATTTTGTTGTTGTTCAACGACAAATTTGTGACAACGTCGTCATGTGAACAACAACAACAACGGTATGTTGTTGATCAAGTCGTCACAAGAAAGACGCGTGTCTGTTGCATGTCTATCGTTGATTTGCCTCGTCACCAAAACGGGTTCTGTCGCAACTTTGTTGTTGTTCAACGACTTTATCGCTGATTGTGCCCAGTCAGCACTATTGTATTTGTCACAAATCTGTTGTTGTTTAGCTAACTAAGATCCAGTAAAAAGTAATTTTTAAATTAATTAATTCTAAAAACAGTAAAAAGTAAAAATAAGAAATGTTTTGAAGCAAAATTTGCAAAAACAATTTAAAAGATACAAATATTTATTTTATAAAAACAATAAGGCTGAAAGCCATTATTTGGATGAAGAGTAACATACACAAACTTGACTAATGAATTCCGAAATTCAATTCGCATCACATAGATAAAATTAGGTTCCAACTTAATTGTGTGAGTTACTATATCGATACAAGACTAAAACCAACTACCCAAATTCGATCCGCATCGCTCTTTTCACCCTCCGCGACCTGCAAAATTCATATAATAGCAAGTAGCAAGTAGCAAGAGAGCACATTATCTCGATACAAGACTAAAATTAATAAAAAATCAGCTAACATTGACTTTAAGAAATTGCTAAGCTAATGACTACTAAATAAAATACCATGCATCTAAGGATATATTAGGTTCGCGGTGTGCCATTTCATTGGATAGCTAATCAAGCTAGAAATTATAGGTTAATAGAAGTGTAGAATAAGTGGTAGCATGGCGCAATGCCGCCGAATAATTTATTAAGAGTAATTATAATACAAGACCAAGCATCTGTCACCAACAAGACAAATATATATATATATATATATAATTCTAGAATTAGAAATAAAGATAAAAACCCATGATGTACATAGGATATTGATCCAAAACCAAATGAAAAACTTTACGCATAAATAAAAAAAAACCCGTTCATATACCCTCTATTTTTAACAAATCCAAGAAAAAAAAAGAATGTAATGCTCAAATCCTGATCTAATGAGTAAGACATTTAAGTATAATGAAACCCAACAAATTGAAATGTTGGGCATGTGCCCTAGGTCAATCCATTAATTGTCTTTATGAATACTTTTAGTTAATAAAATAAAGGATTTCATTTGTTGTTTATTATAATTAATTTGCATGTTTACAAGAAATATCATAAATGTCCCTAGTCGATCATTATACAGGGAACTATAATAAATTAAGACTAGTGTGAGTCTTGATTGTTAATCAAATGATGATTATACATATAGGGATACATATCAAGATCACGAGTACTTGTTAGGGGACAAAGTACTGGATCGACCCACTGTGAGAACATCACATGAATTAAGTCATAGTTGTTTCTCATGATAGGTACATTTTCAGTCCTCTGACTTGAGATTACCAGAGACTTCGACATTAGGAACACATTGATTTGACACAATCAAACGTTGTCTTTAACCGAACAATTATAAAGGTTGGGATTGGCTACTGTGTGAGCAATGTGATGAAGTTGTGTAATCAAGATAGAATTTGTGCCTCTCATATAAAGAGAGACATCCATTGGATCCCTTGACGTGTTAGACTATTAAAAGGCATAGTCTAAGTGAATTGATATTGATCAATGTCACTTGGATGTTTTAAGTCTACCTAGAGATCGAGACTAGTACGATTGAACATGTTGGATGACAATTTTATCCCTTATGTTTAATCAAAAGGATATCGTGTTACAAAATGATGTTATATACACTATTGATTAGGTTATATCGATTTGATATTCGTACAACTTAGGTTCGATTGGGATAGTAGTTCATGATTCAATTACATGTCTGATGTCTGTGATTATTTGGATGAGGACCAAAATTGCAAATAATTATTTTTTGAAATTATTTATTTATCTCGTTATATCTATTCTGTTATGAAATTTCTATTTGATAAAAGATAGATAACAAATTAGATTATGAGATATTAGCAAAATCGGTTTCGTTGTCCTTATAGGATAGAAGATAAATATCGAGAATTTTGTTATTGGAGATATGCTAGGATTCAAATATCTTAAGTCATAATTGGATTAGGATAAGATGATTAGTTAGATGTGGGCCCGGGTTAATTAAAAATGTTTTAATTGACTTAATTTCAGATAAATTAAGGGGTTAATTTAGGATAATAAAATCAACGAAAAATATGATTTTCTATAGCGAATTTTAATTTTCGGAATTGAAATTCGTCTCCTAAAAAAAAACAAGGGTGTTGCCCCTTGTTCTCCGTCCGCTGATCGGTCAGCGAAACCACCGCTCGCTGACCGGCCAGCGGGATTGTCGTCTAACTAATCTTAGCGCACGAAATTTTTTTATTAGTGAACAATATAAAAATTCTCAAATTGTTTAGTGATTAAAAAATCAATAAAATATATGATATTTCATTGTTTACATAAAATCACTAAAACTGAATAAAATCCCTCAATTAAATTTTAAGTCTCGTGCCATCCATTTTAAACACTTGTTAAGGCCTCGATCACACCAATATAGTTTCAGTCATAGATGGGTATATTGTGTTATCTTAGTGATACAAGTTGAGTAAGAGTTACCTAAATATTTAAAATGGTCCGACTTAATAAAGCTATCAAAATAGTTTTGAGTTTTAGGCACATGATGAGATAAAAACATGCTAAAACATATATAAGATGTCCCGTATCTCATAAAAGTATCTAAAATTACATGATGTAATTGGTAACTGTTACCTACCTAAATAATCTAGTTATGTGTTTCATGTCATAGCTGTCATAGAATTAAGTGAAATATGAATTTTAGTCCCCTAAATAAACAATATGTTTTAGGAGGGTTGTTAATTTAGTGGGAGTTTATTCCTCTATACTAAAATAACTTTTGCATAATCTTTATTGTAGATCAATGGCCTCTTCAAGTAACAATAATCCCATGTCACTGCGATCCATCCTTGAGAAGGATAAGCTATTTGGGACTAACTTTCTTGACTGGTTCAGAAATTTGAGAATCGTTCTCAAGCATGAACACAAGTTGTATGTCCTAGATGCTCCAATCCCTGAAGACCCATCAGCCAATTCTAACGAATGCTTTGAATGATGCGTATAATAAGCATGTCAACGATTCTACTGATGTTGCATGTATTATGTTGGTAACTATGGTTCCTGAACTTCAGAAAGACATGGAACTAATGGAAGCCTACGATATGGTCGTAACACTGAAGTAAACGTTCCAACAGCAAGCTAGGCAAGAAAGGTTCGAGACAGTCAAGAACATACATTCTTGCAAGATGATTGAGGTGTGTAAGTTAGTCCTCATGTTCTAAAGATGAAGGGTTATGCTGACCAGCTTGATAGACTCGAATTTCCCATAAGCCCAGAGTTTGGCCACGGATTTGATCCTGAATTCATTACCGGAGAGTTACTCACAATTTGTGATGAACTACAATATGAATAATAAGCAGAAATCAATTTCAGAGTTGCATTTGATGCTAAAACATGTTGAGCAAAATATCAAGAAACCCTCTAGTAATGTGTTGATGGTCCAAAAGGAAAAGGGAATGAAGAAGAAGGCAAAGTCAAGGCTAAAGTTGCCAAGGCTGCTGCTGCACCTGTCGCAAAGCATGTGGAACAAGTCAAGCCCCAATCATATTCCTACTTCAAAACACCCAAAAGAAAATGAATGAAATTGTCATTTCTGCCATGCACCGGACATTGGTTCAAAAATTGCAAACTCTATCTGAAAGATCTAAAGAAGAAAAAAGGTAGTGCGACTATTACTACATGTATTTATGTTATTGAAATTAATTTATCTACTAGTGATTCTTGGGTATTGGATACCGGATGTGGATCTCACATTTGTATAAATGTGTATGGACTCACCAGAAGTAGAAAGTTGAAGAAATGAGAAGTCATCCTCCGTGTAGGGAATGGAATAAGAGTTGTTGCCCTGACAGTTGGATCATATGACTTAGTCTTACCTAGTGGACTTATTTTAACTTTAAATAATTGTTATTTTGTGTCCGCCTTAAGCAGAAACATCATTTCTGATTCATGTTTGGATATAAATGATTTTGATTTTATTATTGTGAATAATAGATGTTTAATTTCTCGTAAAGGCATATTTTATGCAAATGTTGATTTATGTGATGGTCTTTATATTCTAAGCATGAAAAAGTCCACTGATACTCCAGTCTTTAACATAAATACAAAGATATTTAAGTCAAATGATTTGAATCAAACCTATCTTTAAAATTGTCGTCTCGGGCACATAAATGAGAAACGCATAATGAAGCTCCATAAAGATGGACTTATAGATTCATTTGATTTACAAACATATGAAAAGTGTGTATCTTTTTTACGAGGCAAAATGACTAAAAGTCCCTTTACTGGACACAGTGAAAGGGCAAGTAATTTATTAGGTCTAATACATACTAATGTATGCGGTCCTATAAACACAATGGCTAAAGGAGGTTATTAGTACTTCATTAGATTTACTGATGATTTTAGCAGATATGGTTATGTATATTTTATTAAACATAAAGATGAATCATTTGAGATGTTTCGAAAGTTTCAAAATGAATTGCAGAATCAACTTAGTAAAACTATCAAAACACTTCGGTCAAATAGAGGTGGTGAATATTTGAGCCAATAATTTGATGATTATCTTACAAATTGTAGGATTGTCTCCCAATTGACTCCACTAGAAACTCCATAATGGAATGGAGTTTCTGAAATGAGAAATCGAACCTTATTAGATATGGTTCGATTTATGATGAGTCATGCAGATCTTCCATAATCTTTTTAGGGTTATGCATTACAAATTGCAGCTTTCACTTTAAATCGAGTTCCTTCTAAAGTGGTTGATAAAACACTATATTAGATATGGTACGTGTAACGGAAAAAAATTTGACCTAGGGGCCCAATTTATATGGGGCCGTCACAAGACGGGAAGATACCTAGTTTATCATTCCTTAAGATTTGGGGTTGTGAGGCTTACGTAAAGCGACAAGTCTCGAGAAAAACTAGCACTAAATCGACAAATGTTTATTTGTGGGGTATCCTAAGGAAACAAAATGATATTATTTTTATAATCCGTTGCAGAGAACAAAGTGTTTATCGCTCGGTATGGTGCCTTTATGGAAAAATAATTTATTTCAAAAGACACTAGTTGGAAAGAAATAAATCATGAAGAAGTTCAAGAAACACAAATAAACACTGAACCGCTTCTGGACGTTCAATAACGTTCCGAACCAGTTGAACCTCCCCAAATGACACAAGGCCCATGTAAATCTGGTAGGGTAAGACATGAGCCAGAGAGATTCGGACTTCTCATTACTGATAGTTATGATGTGTTGCTTATGGATCAAAATAAGCCCACCACTTATCAGGAGGCTATGTCTGGACCAGACTTAGATAAAATTCTAAATGTCATGAACTCTGAGATGCAATCCATGTATGATAACCAAGTTTGGAACTTGGTTGATTTACTTGAAGGTGGTAAGATCATTAGATGTAAATGAACTTTCAAGAAGAAAACTGACATGGATGGCAAAGTGCATACTTTTAAAGCAAGACTTGTAGCAAAAGGTTTCAGGCAAACTCAAGGTGTTAATTATGATGAAACTTTTTCACCAGTAGCCATGCTTAAATTCATAAGAATTTTAATTGCCATTGTTGGATATTATGACTATGAGATATGACAAATTGATGTATAAACAACAACCAGAAGGTTTTGTACATCCTAAAGGTTAATGACGTGTATATGACACAACCTGAAGGTTTTGTACATCCTGAGAATTCTAGGAAGGTATGCAAGCTTCAAAGATCCATTTATGGATTAAAGCAAGCTTCTCGGAGTTGGAATCTTCGTTTTGATGAAACAAATTTTTGGTTTTATTAAGAACGAGATGAGCCTTGTGTATACGAGAATGTCAATGGGAGTGTAGTTATTTTTTTGGTATTGTATGTTGATGATATATTACTCATTGGAAATGACATCCCAACAATGCAGAATGTCAAGTCTTGGTTAGGGAAGTGTTTCTTAATGAAAGAATTAGGAAATGCAGCCTATATCCTAGGGATAAGGATCTATAGGGATAGATCTAAGAGGCTAATCGGTCTAAGTCAGAGTGCTTACATAGACAAGGTGATGAATTTGTTCAGTTTGCAAGACTTTAAAAGAGGATTGTTATCAATATCTCATGGCATAAGTCTCATCAAGATTTAATGTCCTAAGACAAATGATGAGCGAGACCATATGAAAAAGATTCCATATGCATCGGCTATTGGATCTATCATGTATGTCATGTTATGCATTCGACCTGATGTATCATATGTTTTGAGCAGTACAAGCAGATATCAGTCAGATCCTGGTGAAAGTCACTGGATAGCAGTAAAAAACATTCTTAAATACTTAAGAAGGATTAAGGAAGTGTTATTGGTCTATGAAGGTTTTGAAAATGATATAGTGGTAAATAGTTACACAGATGCAAGTTTTCAAACTGATATAGATGATTATAGATCACAAGTATGATATATGTTTACTTTGAATGGGGGTGCAAGTAAATTTGGAAAAGTTCGAAAGCAAGAGATCGTAGCAGAGATTCTACAAATGTGTTCGAGTATATTACGATCGATGCAAAGAAAATGAGGCGATTTGGATCAAAAAGTTCATTTATGAACTAGGTGTGGTTCCAAGTATTGCTAACCATGTTTGTTTGTATTGTGACAATAACGGGGCAATAGAACAGACCAAGGAACCCAGATCACACACAGATCCAAACATATACTCAGGCGTTTTCATCTCATCAGAGAAATTATTGAGAGAGGAGACGTGAAGATTTGTAGAGTACCTACTGAAGACAACTTTGTAGATCCATTAACAAAAGCTCTTCCACAAGAAAAACATGATGGTCATGTTAGATAATTATGCATTAGATGCATGTATGATTGGCCCTAGTGCAAGTGGGAGATGTTGGGGCATGTGCTCTAGGTCAATCCATTAATTGTCTTTATGAATACTTTTAGTTAATAAAATATATGATTTCATTTGTTGTTTAATATAATTAATTTGCATGTTTACATTATAATAAGATCCATGGTATTTACAGAAATATCATAAGTGTCCCTAGTCGATCATTATACAGGGAACTATAATAAATTAAGACTAGTGTGAGTCTTGATTGTTGATCATATGATGATTATACATATAGGGACACGAATCAAGATCACGAGTACTTGTTAGGGGACAAAGTACTGGATCGACCCGCTATGAGAACATCACATGGATTAAGTCATAGTTGTTTCTCATGATATGTATATTTTTCTATCATCTGACTTGAGATTACCAGAGACTTCGACATTAAGAACACAGTGATTTGAAACAATCAAACGTTGTCTTTAACCGAACGATTATAAAGGTTGTGATTGGTTATTGTGTGAGCAATGTGATGAAGTTGTGTAATCAAGATAGAATTTGTCCCTATCATATAAAGAGAGATATCCAGTGGATCCTTCGACGTGTTAGACTATTAAAAGACCTAGTTTAAGTGAATGATATTAATCAATGTCACTCGGATGTTTTCAGTCTACCTAGAGATCGAGACTAGTACGATTGAGCATGTTGGATGACAATTCCATCCCTTATGTTTGATCAAAAGGATATCGTGTGACAAAATGATGTTATATACACTTTTGATTAGGTTGTATCGATTTGATATTCGTACAACTTGGGTAGTCATAATGTCTTGCTTGAGGCCGCTTATAACTTGTATACCAAAATGTGTTTTGTTACACTGCCAACGTTGTATGAGCCTATTAGGTCGCGCACTAAGAATGGTTTTGCGAGATTTTAAGGTGGTTTAAAAAAATGAATTTTATATGATAAAATTCATGACATAAACATCATTTTGGTGTATTACACTTATACTTCTTTAAGTAGGGGTATATGTGTAATTTACTTAACCATCTATATACAAGGGTTGTATAAATAGACGCTTTAAGTTAGAACACACGTACGAAAGATTAAGGGTCGAAACTATAATTTCGTTTCAGAAACGAATTAGGGTTTTCTGGTACGCTCTGGATCGTTTTGGAGAGAAACAAAAGTTTGCTATTCTCTAGAAGCTAGCACTTCGAATCTCTACTGCCGTTCGTGTGATGGGTGGTGGTAGAGGTGTTCGTCGTTACGCGACCTTAGAGATCGATCAACCTCCAGAAATGTATATTGCGACTGAGGTACGATTAAGTTTTCATGGTTTAAACGTTTTTAATGGAATTATATTCGGATCACTACAAAAAAACAGCAAATCAGAAACGGAATTAGAAACGGAAATAAGTTCCGTTTCTAAATCAGAAACGGAATTAGAAACGGAATAAGTTCCGTTTCTAAATTAAAAAGTTAGCGACGGAATTGAGACGGAAAAATTCAGAGACGGATTTGAGACGGATCAGAGACGGATTTGAGACGGATCAGAGACGGAATTAGAGACGGAATTAGAGACGGAATTAAATTCCGTCTCTGAAAAATGGCGCCAACATTCCCACCAAATTTTTCATTTCTTATGACCGTTCATCATTCCTCGAGATTTGTATGTGCTTGGATCAAGGCACCCCCCCTCCTCTTTCCCCCACCCCACCCCCTCCCCCCGAACAAAACACCCGAAATCCCTAAATCGCCTCACGAAAAACCCCAAATACCTAAATCGTCTCTCCGTCTCGTCCAAAATCATTCGATCGTCTCGCCCCCAAACGTCCATCCCGTTCGATCGTCTCGTCCCCAAACGTCCATCCCGTTCGATCGTCTCGTCTCTCCGTCTGGTCGTGCTAGCTGGTCTCTCTCGCTGTCTCTCGGTCTCTCCGTCTCGTCGCGCTTGGTCTCCGTCTCTCCGTCTGGTCGTGCTAGCCGGTCTCTCGCTGCCTCTCGGTCTCGCCGTCTCTCTCGGTCTCTCCGTCTCGTCTCATCGCTGGTCTCCGTCATCGCCCTCAACTCTCGCTTCTCTCGTGGTCTCGATTCCGTTTGTAATGGCATTTGTAGTTTTGGAGTCTTACTACATTCTGATATAATCTGTTTCTTTTTGTTTTTTCTTTATAATGCAGCCAACACTCATGATCAAGAGGTCTTCAGCTTTCATAGAGATCATTCACCTTGTGACGGTTTTGAGGAAGTACTGAACTGCTACAAACAAATTGCTCAAAATGTGCGTCTGTCAGTTGGCATTCTAGTCCCCTTGTTTATCTATTTTAAAAATTTATGGAAAACCAAGGGTGACATGAGAATTATTTAAGTTTCCGCTATGGTTCATTTGATAGTTCGATCTTCTAGTAAAGATCGGAGTCGAAGGCAAGAAGCTTTTTTTATCTTGAAAGATTTTCCAATTTAAATTAAGCGTCTGAGACTTCATAAATTTCCATCTATCAATAAATATTCTGGGTGTCCGGTGTTCCTACGTACCTTATCTGCGGCATCCGTAAATATTAAAGTCCTAATACTTGTTAGCATTGCAAATATTATGCTCATGAATGAAATATGTTATAGTTTTTCACTTGAACTGAAGCTATTTCTCGCTAGGCAAGGCAAATCATATATATGCCTTGATGTTCAAACATAGGAAATGAACATAATGTGGTGATTATTGTGTATACTAGGTTTTCTTAGTCTGCTCGATTATACTAGTCTACTAAATAGATAAAAAAAAAATTATTTTCTTGAAAGGTCTTAGCTATTCTCGCTCATGTAATCCTTTTTTTTTTTTAAATTGCTTGGCAATGGGCGGTGTTATAGTACTACCTTATTGTCTATGAATCGCGAAGGAACGAACTCTTGATCGGTGACATATTTAAAGAGTTCGCTTCTTTTAATTGTTATTACTTTTTGAGGTTTTATTTTAACTGTTCTTGAGTGATTTGATTTGTTACGTGGTTGATTGTGCAGTGAATGAGTGCACATCGTTATGATTATTTTTGATTTTCGATCTTGAATCTCCGTCTCTTTCATTGCTCTCTCGCTTCTGGGTCGTCGCTCTGTGCTTACCGCTCCGCTTCTCTGCTCGTCAAGGTAACAAAAAAAATAAATTTTAACATCCGAATTCTCTTCACATTGTATTTGCTCACATTTTCCCCCGGATTGGCTTTCATGTGCATTAGTTGGTGTTCTTCACTTGATCTATTAAGTTAATGTTGTGTCTTTTGTTTGGTTTAGAAGTTTTTGTTCATTTCTTCTCTTACATGCATAGTGTTTTGTGGTTATGCTTGTTCTATTTTTAGGTTTATTAATATGTAATATTTCATTTCAACCTTTTAATTGAGCAATTCAAGATTTATATTGATTCCGTATTTGGTTGTTATTCCATGTTTATTTTATCGGTAAAGCATGTCATGATCAACATTATAATACATTAGAATCATGTATTGAGGTAATTACTTTGTCGTTTGATGTTATAGTTGTTAGTAATTTCATATTCATGCACTTGCTATGGATGATTGATTAGTTAGGTGTTGTTGGTTACGATTGAATAGTACCTATAATTATATAATTTCTACTACTAGTTAGGATTAGAAACACTAGGATTACTCTTTTAGTTAATGTTGCTATTTCACATAAAATTTCTAGAGAATGGAATAAACCTATAACCTTAAGGAGGTATGAGTGAACAAGTAGTAGACGCTGATTGATACTATGTGGTATTTGTATGCCTCTTATAACTTATGATTTATTTATTTTTTTGAACTCCTTGTTGCTTATAATTTTACGACCAATTATCATACTATGTTTGGTATCAGTCATGTACCGAGCTAGGTATTAAGAAAGTTGTTTCCAAGCCCCTCTATTCAATGGCTAGAAGCAAGACTATTTGTTCATGTAGTTAGGATATTCCTCAGATTCCCCCTTCTAATAAATTGTGTTAGTTGGACACACAAGTTGCCATGTACCGTCGGAAATTATGAGACTAGTTGACTATTTTGTTAGGTTTCATGTCGGGAGGTGATCATCCCCCACGTCGAGGGATACCATTAGGAGGACATCGTCCAGTCGGAAGAGGTGAAGCACCGACCTCTGGATGCGAATTACTGACAGGGCGTCATGGTCAGGCCACATGAGGGGGCCATAGAGGTCGTGGCGGTCGAGGTCGTGGGTCGATTCCTGCATTATCGATTCCGACTTAAAAACCTCGACGTCCAAAGCATGTCCTCCGTTGGATCGATAATAAGATTAGGTCGGATTGCAGTTTGGATCCATGCGATGTTGATGAGATATCTAAATCGAATCAAGTGGATCAGCCCCTGCAGAAAACTTTGTAAGTTTCAAGTATGTATGTTGCATGTTCAACCTATTTTATGTATTTTTTTTGTTTTTGAAGTGAAATAGGAATTTTATTAATCTATCGACGGCTCGATACATGACTAGATATAGAATCAATTGACCTAATTAAAGTATGTTAACTCGATAAAGACAGACGGACTCCTTTAATTTGTCTAGGTGAGTTTTTTATTAAAAACCGAATCTTGTAAGGAAAAAGTCTTTTTGTTCTCAATAATTTTGTTAATTTACAATTACACATTGGGTAAACTTTCACGATGGATCAAACAAATTGATATCATGTTCCTGCACTGTTGTCTAACTTGTCTTTCTTCATGTTACATGTGAAAATGAGTTCTCACTTTTTATTTCTTTAGTGCTCAAATAAACTCAATTTGTAATGGGAGCATTGTACTAAAAGCATACAAGTTGCAGCTTCCTCTGGGAAAACTATAGTAATGATTGGGTACCATTCATTGAGTAAGTTGAACACTGATTCTTTCTGTTTGTTTCCTTCTCCTTGCATTTTTATGGTTTTATTAATTTCGGTTTCACCCTTTAGTTTGCATGGATGACTCACTGCTAGAAATTAACTTTCTAATAGCATCTATATGATTGCACTCTCACTGCTAGAAATTAACTTTATGCGGAATTATTCTAGTTGTTTGATATGAGAAGGAACCAAATCGGACCTTCTAAGCTTTTTTTCACAGCCTGCAATGTAAAGTTTTCAAACTTAAAAAAGTTGTAGAACATATTTTTGTTGTGCGCATATCTGTGTGTTTAAAATAGGTTAATGAAAGTCATTCCTATTTTTCACAGCCTGCAATGTAAAGTTTTTCTTTGTATTGAGTTCCTTCATTCTCTTTTTTGACTTGGACCAAAGAATTGCGTTTATCTACCTATATTCTTAGATCTTGTTCGTTGAACCAAACGGAATGAGTTTTCAGCTAGTGAAAGTAGCGAAATCTTATAATTCTTGGATAGAGCATTTATTCGTCTTGAAGCATGGTTCCAATGGTTCAATACCCACTCAAGCACTTGTGCTTGCGATGATACGTAGTTCTCCCATAATGATGAATTTCTTTTTCTTTATTACCTTATTTATGTTGTGTTTGGCTCATACACTTGTGCTTGCGATGATTCCGTCTCTGTTCGCGTTTCGATCGCAATTAGAGACGGAATTTTTTACAAATCGAGACGGAAAATTCCGTTTCGATTTGCATTTTTTTTGTAGTGAAGGTAAGAGTAAGAGATATGATATCGTTAACAGTTTGATCTATTTGCATAGTTCCATTACTCCGATTAATTGGATAGAATAGCAATGTGGATTTACCATTTAGTTCTCTTTCCTTCGTTTCATCTCATGGTTTTTACATGCGTTGGACCTTATATGCCCTCATAGCCGTTCCTTGTTTCCAATTGTTCCTAGTTCTATTTGAGGTTTTAAACCACGTCTTGTGAAAACAAGGTCTCTAGTGATACATCGAGATCCATGGTTTTGGCTGTGATTTCTAAAAGTTGTAAACAAGTCTTAATTTTATTTTATTTTTATAAGAATAAACTAGTCGACTCTAATTAATTAATTTGCAATTTAGGTTTTATTTTCTTTGTTGTCGAGCATAAATGTTTTTCTTTTAATTTTAATTCTTAAATGTAATCATGCATGATAGCTTGTGTATGTTGCAGTCTTAAATATTGATCATGAAACATCAAGACTATATATATAAGCATCACAAACCATTGCTATGTTATAGTTTGGAGCGAGAGATAATTTGCTAAATAACACCATGTTCCTTCTGGATAATGATGAATTTCTTTTTCTTTATTACTTTATTTATGCTGTGTTTATATTCCATAATATTGTTTATATTCCTATTATTGTTTGTATAATTTAGTGATTTTTTTCTTTTTGATCTTTTTTTAGGTGTTTTGTACGAAGTCAAGTATTATTTGAAGCACAATCAACTTTATATAATCTCGGAACACTTCATTTTTTTATTTTTTTTTATTTAGAACAATTTTTGCTTTTACTTTTGTAGAAAGATACGATATAGAAACTTTTTAGATTGTTTTTGTTGTTTCGTGTACAGTACATTGAGAAAAGATAATGTTAAGGATATGATAAGTTTATATAAATTGTGTAATATCAATATATTATTTAGCTATGATTTTTATTATATATTGGCAGGTTAAATGTGCTTGGATTGAGACCTATATATGTAAGACTTTAAAAACTAAACAAAAATGAAAATTAGAGACGGAAATAGCAACGGAATCTTTGGATTCCGTTGCTATTTCCGTCTCTAATTTTCGTTTATGTAAGATACATAAATCAAAAACGGATCAAATTCCGTCTCTGATCCGTCTCTGATTAGCAACGGATCAGAGACGAAAATAATCAGAAACGGAATTTATTCCGTCTCTAATCAGAAACGGAATTAGAGACGGAATAAATTCCGTTTCTGATCCGTCTCTAAATCAGAAACGGAATCGCATTCCGTTTCTGATTGAATTAGCGACGACGTTTTTAGAGACGGAATTGATTCCGTCTCTGTTCCGTTTCTGACTGCAATTAGAGACGGGATTTTAACAAATCAGAGATGGAAATTTTCGTTTCTGATTTGCTATTTTTTTGTAGTGGATCCTGTTGTGGTTTTTATCAAAATTGTTTTGTGATTTCCGATGCGTATGAACCTCAAAACCCAACATGAAATTGAATATAAAACTATTTTTAATGTATACAAGAAAAATAATTCTAACATCTTTGTACCACAACTATGGTAAAGTGATATGGAGGTCAGATAAGCGTTGTCATAGATAACTAAAGTGACTAACTCAAGGAGCAACATTATGCACGCAATAATAATAAAAAAAAAGATATACAAATGTATGTAGTTGAAAAGAGATTGGTCAAAGAAATAGAGAAACACTTGAGGAGCCTTGTTCATAAGTCCTACATAACATCAATAAAAAAACAATTAGAAGAAAAAATGTTAATGACAAGCCCTTAACTAATACACACACACAAAATTACCGTTGGTAACTCATGACTGCAACATAAATATGGACACAAGTCTAAGATAATATGAAAATAAGAAATTAGAAAAAATAAAAAGAAGAAAACAATAAATTAAAAATGAATAAAACTAGGACAACCTTCAAAATTACATTTTCACATATATAAAACAAATAGAACTTTGAGAGTACAACTGAGCATTAGAAGATGAGTACATTCAAGTACAATAAAATCTAAAAGTTGAATTAACCTACAATAATTTAGGAATTCATGACAAACCATCCAAAAAAAATATATTGAAATCTTTTCAACATACCTTGTGAATCTTCCAAGAAAATCAGGTCCAATAAAAGCATCAAATGCCTGCACATTCATAACAAACATTTCAAACTCCACAAAATCAAACCAAACAAAAAAGGAAATAAAGAACACACAAAATCCAAACCCCCCAAAATTTCACACAAAGAAATCTCAACAAACAACACTAAACAAACTGAAAAAACGGCACCATAATCGAAAGGAAAGAGAAAAAAGAGGAGATGGCAAGGCAACAAACTCGGGAGGAGGTGTCGACCATCTGGCATACGGTGAGGGCTACATAAAGGTCTTTTTGGTGTCGGATTGGGCTTTGGCGATGACGTCGCGCCCCTTGATGATGGGGGGACGACTCCCTGATGGATGGCGGAGAGCTTCTCGAATCCGTAAGCGTAAATGCCACGAAGGAAGTCGTCTCATATCCCCATCTCGAGGTATACACGCACAAACTAAACTGACCCCTTATTACATGCACACACCATCTTCTTCAATTAAACTCACGCAACAATAAGCTTACCTCGGTCCAGGAGGCACCCGAGTGGGGGTGGTCACCGACGCTGAGAGAGGAGCCGAGATTTGGTGGAGAGGCATCATCGGCGACGGTGGCCGCTGGAGCCGCAAAGAGGTCGAGAGGGAGTGAGTGGTGAGAGTTGTGAGTGGTGGAGGAGAGTAAAAATAAAATGAGATATGGAGGAGTTGTTTTCGGGTAGAGAGAGAATAAGAAAGTGAGATTGGTTTGAGAGGAGAGAGAGAGAGAGAGAGAGAGACAGAGAGACGGAGAGGAAGTGATCGCTAGGATATGAGAGGGAGAGTGTGAGGTGTCAAAAAAATAGAGATGAAGTGTATATGTGAGGTTTGACTTTCTTTTTTTTTTCTTTAATTTTTCAGTTTGCTACAAATCAGCGATAGTGTCGTTAACTAATTTTTTGCCTCAAATCAGATGCCACGTGTTCTTATGCAGATGACGAGGTTTGTCGCTAATTTGTCGCTAATCTGTCGCTAAAATTAGCAACAGATTAGCGACAACCAATGAAATTCAGCAACAGATTTGTGACAACCAACAGTTTGTCACAAAACTTTTGTCACAAATCTGTCGTTGAATAGATGTTTCATGGTCAACTGGGTCAAACGACTTTTCTGATGTATATTCGTTGTTATTTAGCAACAAATTTAGGTTATTGCTATTTGTTGTTGCTAATCCATCATATTCTTGTAGTGGATATAAATTTGGTCATTCCATTATTTAAGATGTTTAAATCTCGTTGATGTGGTAAACATAAGTATCACATGAATATCCAAAAAAGTAAAATGGTTTATATCACTGAATCGGATGGTTCACTTGAACAAACAAAAATCAAGAAAAAAAAACTTTTTTTTAAATCAAGGAAAAAGATTAATTTCCCTAAAAGCATAAAAAATTTAAAGCTCGAGAACAAAAAGCATAAAAATTCAAAAGTTCATGGACTAAATTTACACTCATGGAAGTTAAGGGAGTAAATGTACACTAATGAAAAGTTTTGGGACAACCCGAACAGGTTGGTCCAACAGTAAGGCTGGCGAGCTTGAGATTGTGCGAGTTATGTGCACAATCTCAGGTTCGATTCCTCATTGCGTCAAGATTGTTTGAACCACTAGGGTACGTTTATGTTGATTGTACCAAGACCTCGTGAGAAAAATCAATCTCATCAAAATATTCGCGAATATTAAAAAATTAAAATTAGAGACCGAAAACATAAAAACTCAAAGTTTAAAGACCAAAAGATATGTTTTACCTGTGTAATTTGATATCCTTGTCCAATGTCCATGTCCTATTTTGGGTTTTTTTTTTTTGAGAAATTGAAAAAAATCTTAGAATATATATATCTACTAAATTATGTAAACTACAATAATTTTTAAGAAAAAAAAAATATATAGTAAGAGCAGCGTTGGTTCAAAGTATTTAGGGGCTTTGGGCGAAATTATAATTTAGAGCTCCATCAATTATAGATGTGTGGGAAAAAAATGAATTATTATACCTACATTATAAAAACACAAATCTCACAAAAAACTTGCTCAATTAGTGCGTAATAGCGTATCAATCTCAAAACGTCTTTAAAAAACTTCACAATAAGTAAAAGTCAATCATACTTTTTTTAAAAAAGTAATGAGTAATAACGCATACAAAATGTAAATTATGAGATAATGTTATTAAGAAATAAAGAATAAGTTGAAATAGCTATTTGTAAAAGTAAAAAATTAAATTTAATTTTAAAAACACATAAATAATTTGCTACCAACATTTTATTACTTAATAAAAGTAATTCTTCAATTATGAAAAAAATTAAATATATATTTATTTATATGTATTTTAAAAAGGTGGGCCGCCCCCTTCAGGGCTGAATAAGAGCAAGTGATGACACGTGAGTATTTAACGTGAGATAGTCCGATGAAGGCCACAACGTTTGCTAATTGTTAATTGTTATGCGTAGAAACCAATATATACGGATACGGCAGCAGGACCGTAGCATTAATAACAACCCACCAACAAGTATAATTAAACAAATCAAAGGTACGCTAGGTACGGATACAAGATACATCTTAATTAATTAACATTCGTATGTGGGAATCTCAATTAATTCAGGCATCGCCAAGAGCCCAAGACAACCAATATACCTTAGAACTCACAACAAATCGAGTACAGCCAATTGAGCCTCCAAAACCCCATTAAACAAGTTAGCCAATACGTTCTGCATCTTACCATAGACTATAGATCGAATATGTCCAAATGATATATATATATATATATATCTAAGTTATTAACTAATGCATATATATAGTTTGTTTTATAAGCTGTACATCATGATCTTCATGGCTTTACAATAGGGTCGACCAAGAAGTGTCCCATTTTGTAAGTAAAGTCATCACTATGGCATGTGGGTTTGAATCCCAATAGCCCTTTTTACGTGTATATATCCCCAAAAGTCAAAGACTTTTTAAAAAGAGAGGTTTCTAATTGAGGGACTGGTGTTCGAAGTTTGATGTGCATCCGGTCAAACATTTTAATTAAAGCAAGTGTTATAGTACGTACCAGTCTATGTATCAGATGATTCTTGAAAGTTGAGACCATAAGCTAACAGAAAAGGAAAAGTAAATTGTGGTTTATTGGGGACACATATATAGTGTTCAAATGTGTAGATTGTTTCATACTGTTGGAATTGGTGAGGTGTGATGATCCGTGAGAGACGGTTCATTGGAAGGTTGGAGTCCCCTATAGCGCATCTCTAATCGGACATTACTCTTTAAAATTATGTCAAAAAAATAATATATTACAAAAAATTTATAATAATAATTTAAGTAAAAAAGCTTTTAAACATAAAATAAATTTTATAAAATTCAATAAATGCGTACATTTAGATAACTAGGATTTAAAGTAAATCGATTCTGGACAAAATATATATATTTGTTCAAATTTAAAATTGGCTCGGTCTGAACAATGCAAATGTTCATTTATATCAAGGGTTGTCCAAATCGGACCCATCTAGACCCAAAAAATTGACATCCCTACTCTCTCTAGTCATTTATATAAGTCTTTCTAGCAAAAATTTCTTGTTCAAAATTGTAAGTCGTTCAGAATTCAAGAATATATTTATTACATTTTTACTTATTTTACCCTTATACAATTCAAATATTCATGATTATTCAATTCTTCAATTCATTTAATGTTAAATGACATATATATAAATTATACTCATAATTAAGTTGCCTTAATTCTTGTGTTCTTATCTTAAATGACTTATATAAATGGCTGAGAGAGTGTAAAATATTTTAATTATAAGTAAATCAAATAGAGAAGATTAAATAAAAATAAGCAAACACAATTAGAAGAATCGCACACGAGGATTTTGTTTAGAGAATTGCAAAAAGCGTGGCTATACAAAAGTGGTGACTCGAACTCTCAATTTCGTTTACAAACAAAGACGTGCCGAATGATCAACGAATAACTTATACCTAATTCAATCAGCAAGATCGAACTTAAAACTCAAACTCTACCTTTAACTTGTATATTAATATATATAATACTCGTACATTATGTTCGACTAGGTCATACTAGTTCAGAGGCCTCAATTAATTAAATTGGTCTATATAACAAAAAATATAGTAAAAGAAATATTGAAAAGGTTGCCTAATCAAAAGGAAATGTTGAAATTTATTAATATATTTGATAAAAAAAGTATATTAAAAGAAGTTAAATACCTAATTATTTACTATATTTTTTTTGGTAAAATTACGATATTATTTCACTTGTTAAGGCGGTATTATGATTTTTCAAGTAAAAATAAAAATGTGGTATTATAACATTACGACTTTATTTGACAATATTAACTGATAATCTAGCTCATAGCTAATAATCTAGTAGATAGATAAAAAAAACTAGTAGCTTATAGGAGTATAACAAAATCAATGCAAAATTAGAAGTATAATAAAATCAATTGCTTTAATTAAGAAAATACGGAAGTCAACAAGGAGCAAGTCCAAAGCTCAACTCGAGCTCTGGCCACGGTTAAGTCTCGATTACCTTAATAAATTACAAGGAACTTAAGAAAGTGGATTAGTTGTATAGTAGACCACAAGTATCTAGCCAAAACTAATACCTAAACAAGGCGCAACGACAAATAAAACAATCATCATAACGTATCCCAAGAACATCTCGTTAAATCAACACGAAAAGAACAAGCGAATCGAATTTAATACATTTACAAGAAACGTTAACAAAGTTCCAAAAACTTCGTTATACGGCAACATCAACACCATTATTTTTTATCCATAAAAAGGGATTCATATCTTGAATGAAAATAGACAAATCAATTGATATTAGAATATATAAGTAGAAAAAACAATGGAATAAAGAGTGCGAAGGGGAGAAAAAAAGAAAAAATAGTAAGTGTAATTAGTGAGTGCACATGGTGTTGGGTCTGTTTGGATGAGAACGCAACAACCAAATCAATTATTCGGTTCACATGGTGGGGGCGGGGGCAGCCTAGCTCTAGACACGTGCCTCTCCACCAAGGCGCGTGACTGCCTCGGATCCTCTCTTTTTGTTTTCCGATGCAATGCTACAAGCCTACAATACAAAACATTATCATTATGGCCCCTCAACCTGATCAGTGGGTGGGCCCTACGTTCCTTGATCAGACGCTTCACGTCGCTCCGCATGAACAAATCAGGACCATTACTAATCATACATGTTCCAAGACGACAAACAAGAATCATCTCCCATCATTGATCTTTCACCCACGATTCGCGCTCTGTCGTTCGATCTCGTGAAGACAGCCAGGGTAATACCCAATGCTCCCGAGTGTACGTAAACCGGAAGACAAAGCGAAGTGTGGGCCCGGTGTGATGATAGGGCTCAATCACGGCGCGATGAGCGGGGAGAGATTGGGGAGTGGTACGGACAGCTGGGAGTCATGATCGTGTGGGGACGAGGCTTGGTTGTTGAGACATAACTACCGGTGATCCCATGCAGCAAAGGTGGACCGTGGACCATGCGTTCCTTCGCGTCAATAAAGTCCTCGTGCCTCGGCCTTCCCCGACGCCACAACTTGCGCTGGAAGTAAAGCAACGCCCTTTCTCCCCAAAACACCCCCACCTTCGCCAATAGTTACAAACACATCCTCTCTCCTCTCAAAAACACACAAATTTAAATAAGCATTAATTATAGGCTCCAACCACATTTTTGCTCATTACTCTCTCCCCCCACAAATAGAGATCATTTTGGCCTTGCACATGCAAGTTAATGTCATATAAATATAGAGTTTAATTTCCACTTTTACCCTTCAACACAAATAAAAAATTAGAAATTGCTTTAATCACAATTTTATTACCCATTCACTTTTACCCTCCCACTATGATTTAGCTGATTTTGTTTTTAAAAATTGTTGGGCTGGCTTAATGGGTCATTAAATATTTAATAAGTATTTAGGAGTAAAATAGGTATTTTGGGTGATAAAATAGCCAAATGATTTATATATTTAAAATTTGATCAAAATAATTTATATTTATTATTTATAGAGGAGGAGTAACATTTAGAGAACAAGTGATTTAATTAATCGAGTTAACTATATTTAATTCTTTATTTCATCAAATAAAAAAGCGCAAGTCATGATTGTAGTTAAATATTCGAAGGTGAAATAGGTATTCTATAAAAAACACAAAAGTTCACTTGACCTTCAAAAACATCATATATTTTTTTGCAGAGACATTTTTGTAGTATTAGCAAAAGATTTTTGTCACGTCGAAGGGCAGTTCGGTCAATTAGAGTAAAGTTACGAGTGATGCCGTGGTGTTATTTGATAGGGCAGGGGTAAAATCGGGAGAAGGGAAGCATGGGAGGCGAGAGGGCACGAGGGACTAGGAGGAAACATTAATGAGGGGTGATAATTACGGCCCTGCCCTTTGTGGGGCACCCAACACAAGTCCTCAAACCCTCCATAAGTACTCCAACCCCTCCCACCCCCTCTCCCCACTCACTCATTCACACATTTGTGCCTCTTGTGGAGAGAGAGAGAGAGAGAGTTCCAAACATGGCGACTGTGAGTTCATTCTGCCTTGCATTTTTTACAGCATTGCTTGCTCTCTCAGCCGAGGCTCGAATCCCTGGAGTCTACTCTGGCGGTGGTTGGCAGAACGCCCACGCCACCTTCTACGGCGGCAACGACGCCTCTGGAACAATGGGTACGTCCATATATAAATGGAGTATATGTGAAGTTCACTATATAGTAATTCAACAACGTGACGACTCATGAGTAGTACGATATATGTGTTGATTTTGTAGGGGGGGCATGTGGGTACGGGAATTTGTACAGCCAGGGGTACGGGGTGAACACGGCGGCGCTGAGCACGGCGCTTTTCAACAATGGGATGAGGTGCGGGTCGTGCTACGAGATCAAGTGCGCGGACGACCCAAGGTGGTGCCACCCGGGAAGTCCTTCTATCCTCATCACGGCCACCAATTTTTGCCCTCCTAACTACGCTCTGCCCAATGATAATGGCGGCTGGTGCAACCCGCCTCGTCCCCACTTCGACCTCGCCATGCCCATGTTCCTCAAGATCGCCGAGTACCGCGCCGGCATCGTCCCCGTCGCCTTTCGCCGGTAACCCCAACCACTCTCTCTCTCTCTCTAGATCTTTGTTTTCCGGCGTTACTTTAAGATGGATGTGACTTAAAAACGCTCTTTTAACTGCCTCAACTGAACTTAATGAGCTGGGACCCACTTCATCAACTTGATTCTGCCAAGGGTACATTAGTAATTTCACTAACGCCTTTTGATTAGAAGTGTAAAAGGGTAGTATGGTCAGTTTTTTTGTTAAAAATATTAAAATAATAATAACAGTTTCACACCTTGCTCACAAAATACTTTTATGCAAACTTTGATAAAATATTATGCATTGAAATCTATATAAACTTGGATGAATTATGACTCATTTGTGCCGCTTTGTTTTGTGATGTGAAATTAAGTTTTAATTTCGCAACTAGTCCTACTGGAGTAAGACTAAAGCACTGTCTAGGGCTTCAACTCATGCTATTACGATCGAGCCAACAGGCCATGTCCTCATAAATGCGTAATTTTTCACATTTTTATTACTTTGTTGCTATCAATAAACTTCACCAACTTCACGTACCCAAATTACAGCAAATCCCCACCGAGTTGTGTAGTGTTCTTTTTTTATGGTGTCCGCAGGCATGTCAGCCATTTGTCCCTGCTTCAACTTTTTTATCTGTACCAGGCACCCTCTGGTGAACCAGAGACACACACGTGTCTAGTCTGTTGCACTTGCGTAGTGCGTACCGTACGGGGTCTTGGGTCCACGCGGTTTCTCGCATGGCTCAAAAAACTGAAAATTAGTGCGTACTAAAAAAGAACAGTGGTATATCGATAATGACGAAACTGCCCCTGACGAATGTTTTTATTTGTGGTCATAGGGTGCCGTGCCGCAAGAAGGGAGGGATCAGGTTCACAATCAACGGCTTCAGATACTTCAATCTGGTCCTGATCAGCAACGTGGCGGGCGCTGGTGACATCGTGAAAGTAAGCGTGAAGGGTTCGAGTACAGGGTGGATGAGCATGAGCAGGAACTGGGGGCAAAACTGGCAATCCAACGCAGTCCTGGTGGGCCAGTCCCTGTCCTTCCGCGTCACCGGTAGCGACCGCCGCACCTCCACTTCATGGAACGTCGTGCCCGCTCACTGGCAGTTTGGTCAAACCTTTACCGGGAAAAACTTCCGAGTTTGAACGTTCATTTCGAATTTCCCGCGTTAACTGCTGCCTTTATTTTTGGGTTGGCGCCCTTTTTTCTTTTGGGTTTCATTGGGAAGAGTGTGTGGTGACATTATTGGACCTGTTTTTGGGGGGAGGGGTAGTTTGGGGAATAGAAAAGTTTACAAGAGGTGTTGAGTGTAGGGAGTGCCGAGGCGGCTGTTAAAGATAGAGTCGCCCGGCTGGCTACTAGATTTTTCATAGTACAAGGTCATATATTATGATTTGATACGGTTGTGGGGTTAATTAAGTTAATGATCTCTAAATGTATGGTTTAATATTTGTGACATTTTGTCTCTAATTGTTCTTCCTAAGGTAATATATATGTCATGCTTTTTTTTGTTTCAATTGACGATCACGTTGCATGAGTATGTAGTATGATTATTATATTGATACAACTTTGATGTTATCAAAATTAAAGTTCACAACACTGAACAAAATTAGCCAACGAGCAACATGGGCATGTCGACTGTTACAACAATGTCATTTGAACTGCGAACTTTTAAGACTTGAGTTAGATAACGCATTGCAAAATGATCTCAATGTTGCGACAATTCCAAGCAGTCTAATGTGTATATGTCATGTTCGGTGAAACAATGTTTAGGAAAGAAGATGTATTCACCTAATTCATCATCTATAATTTTGTTTGCATGGACAGATTGTTGGAACAAAATTCTTCGCCCAAAAAACTCAAAATGAGAGTGGAAGAATCAAGCAAAAACTTGAAGTGCGTAATTTCGCTCCTTTTTAGACAAGATTTTTTTCTTCCTATCGAAACCATGAATATACGATGGAAAAATTGCAACTTGCTTTTATGATACAATCAAGTCTCTAATGATTGGTGGATGATGTGTGTAACACAATTCCAATTAAGAACACTTTTGAATAACTTTGAGAGAATAATGTTTTGACTCAAGAACAACCATAATTTGACTATTGATTCATAGATTTCGTGTTTTTCAATATGTTTAAAATGTTCTTGGAATTTTTTTTTTATAAAAAATTAAACGACATATTGTTTATTCATAAATAGGTGACTTTTGATGCTAATGGATGCGAGAAAAATGGTTTAGAAAACGAATGAAAATCATGTTTAGTTTTGGGCGCCCAATAGACACCTAAAACATAACTCAAAAAACATGTTCGATGTTTGGGTGGTTTGTGTGGATGCACCGAGCACCCATTCGGCACCCCAAAACGAAATCATATTTTATTTTCCTACACTGATTTTAGCGAGTGAAATAACATGAGAAACGAAACTTACCTATGAACCTCATAATTTGTGATGGTGACAAAAGCAAATTTGGAAGATATTCTCAAAGCAAAATTACAAACCGACTTCCTTTAGAAAAATTAACATTCGGAAGATTGAATGTAAAATGGGTTCAACTTGCCTATAGATGCTTTTCTTTGTGAGGAGAACATTGGATGCCTTTTGGTAAAAATTTAAGGCTTTCCCATCAGTGTTATAAATATTAGCTAGTAAGATGACAGAATATAAATTATTAAAATTAATGACTTTAACGCTTTTCTTTTGTCTTGAATAAGTGCTTTTTTGAACTTAACCTATTCGGGTCTTTAATTTCATTTATTAATCTATCTATTCCTTTCAAGATGCTTGCCTATGTACTTTAGAAGTTGAGATTTCGATTCCAAATCTTTTGTCCAACCGAACTTTTGTTAAATTGTTTTTGAAAATAAGTGGGCATTGATCTATGTGTAGTTTTTGGTAGAACTAAAATTTTATTTTTGGTAGAAATCTCGGTGTAGTTTTTTTGTTTTTTTTTTGCATATTAGTTAATTTTCTAGTAATTTTTTTTTTCCAAAGCTAGTAATATTATTAGCTTTCTTAGGTATCATCAATATTATCTCTTACTTAATCATCTTAATTTTTAGCAAATACGTGTGGGGGGAGAGGTTTATTTCGAAATTGCTTTAATTGTTATATTTCTATTATACAAATTTGAAATTATATTTCGGTCCGCATATCTTCGACATAACAAAAAGGCAGGATTGTGCTAAATACCTGAATACCTTGCAAACAATACATACAAATGTAAAATTTGTTTGAGATTAAAAAAAAAAAAAGAATTAATCCCACGTCGGCTTCCTTATAAATTAAAAATCTAAAATTATCGGGCCGTAAAATCTTGGAGAACTATAGGCTCTCAAATCAAAACCCACACACAAACAACCAATCTCTCCACAGTTTAAAGATTCACACATCAAAACTATACACAATTAGCTGATGTATTGGCTTAAAATTTATTTTTCTAGGTTGATTGAAACTTTTATTGGATAGATCAAATTCTGTTATAGATTAAATTATCATTGAAGATGCCAACATCTATAAGCCTCTCTATGTGGAAGTAAAAAAAGTTGATACAGAATTAGAACAGGGTGCAGCGGCCACTAAATACACAAATGGTTGGTAACAAAAGTAAACATGTACATATGTACAAGTACCACATGCGTCACAAGTACTGAAAACAGGTCGTTACCTTGCATTGAATATTTGTTGTAGTACCTTAACATATACAATATGTAAAGCATTCAGAATTCAGGTTGTTGTTGTTGAGACTTGAATGGCTGGGCCATTGAAGTAAGTCCTATAGAATCTGAGCATATTAAACCATTAATTATAGGCAACCCCATCAACATCTACTGCATTTAAGGCCATCAATATATGCCCACATATAAACTACTGTTAAAAAGAACAATATATTAGTGTTGATGTGTGAAGATTGAAGCAACAAAATGAAAGAACAAATATTGGGAAAAGAGGGGTTTGTCTGGTCTGGGATGATATGGGCATCTTTGATTTTGTAAAATCTTTGATATCTAATGCTCCAACCACACCCCTGCTTTCGGTGGATAAGCTGAAAAGGTAACGTAGGGTCCTTGGTGGTGTTATGTGGATATATGCTCATGACTAGTCTTTTAAGTTCTTTTTTCTTGTGTGTTACATTGTCTTTACTGTGGAGATAGAATTGTGTGACATGAAAATAACGGAGACAATGAAATTTTGTTTTTGCTCTACTCGGCCCATGTGCATGCGGATGCTCTCGAGGCAACGGGGGGAAATTGTTTGAAAATTTGTAACTAATCAAGCTATATGTTTTCCAAAAAAGAAAAAAAACTAATTGCCTCAAGGTTGTCGTGCAGTGGTAAAGAAAAGAACGACTTTAACTCTGACTGACATAGAGGTCATGTGTTTGATTCTTAGTAGCTGCCATTATATTTCATTAGTTTCTCCTGAGTAATGGGGTTGGGGCACTCGATTATTAAATTCTATGTAATGAATCGAATCAAAATATGGACCTAAAAAAGTTCGGACACCTATCATTATTTTAACAAAAAAGTAATTAAGCTATATACACAAAATACAAGTAAAAATTACTTCATATAATTTTTATTTTTTAATAAATTAATTTTCCCAAAAAAAAGAAAAAAAGTTTACAATTGATTATCGATCGCGCCAGGTAGGGGTCGAACCTACGACTTTCTGCTTAGGAAACAGACGCTCTATCCACTGAGCTACAGGCGCCCTTGTTGGTGAAGTTCCATACTGAAATTAGATAAACTATACTATACTCTTAATGTCAAGTAATTACATACGCAATTTTGACTCAAGTTGAAAAGGTGAGTGAGTTTTTTGTTTTTTAGATTTTGGATCTCCAGTTAACAGCTAGTAGCTCCTGAACATTTTCATCAAAGCATGTGGTGGGTATAACTAATTAAAGTAAACTTTTAAGCTCCTAATTGTGCCCTAATTTAAAATGGATGTATTCATTTAGATTAAGGTGTCGTTCGATTTGAGCGAGGGGAAGCGGGAGGGAAGGGGTCTAGTAAACTTGCCACTTTTTTTTTTTTTTTGTTTGGTTATTTTATAGGTTTCACCTCCTTTACTAAAATAATTTTAAAATTTCAACTTTTTTTTAGTGGGCATTAGTTAATCACTACATTTATTACTTTTAAATATTTAACTTCCCAAAAAACCTTTCAAGTTCAACTAAGATTTGATCGTAGTTCATCATCAAATTGGTGGATGCTTCTAGTTCTAGCTTTATCTTTTTATATACTATTCCTTACGTTAAGCCCTTCATTTTTGTCCGATGTCTACAAGGCCCTTGAATAATGGACTATTAAATCAACTATGAATTTCGATATCACGTTCATTTTTCTATTCTTTTGCAATAAAATACCCAATCCAAGTGTGACGACTAATTTATCACTTTTAGTAATTCGAAATTTGATTGAATATACTTCCAATGAATTCAACTCCCCGAGAAATGAACCTTTAGGGGAGTTGAACAAAATGAGGCCTAAGTTTACAAATGCCCATATGCATGTGTGGTGTGATAATTTCATAAGAACTTTTTGATTGTGAATTGTGAGTGTGTGACTATCTAAATTAATTTTTGGTGCATCATATACATCCAACATATACCTCAATCATACATTTATTTTTTCTTTTCTTTTCTTTTCTTCTCATTTTGTCCAACCATAATTTTAGGTCCGAGACCCTCCAAAGTCATGTGCAGCTGCAGCTGCAGAGCTGCAAGAGAGAGTCCGTAGTCAGACTGACATTTGCAACGAAGTGGGCCAAGATGGGCCACTGGAACTGACCTTTGTTAAGTGGGCTTCCAAGTCGGACACCGTTATCAGGCTTTCCCCAAAAGGGGGCCCTTCACTTGATAAACAGTAACACCCACCTCTCACTTTTCATGTCAAATCCACAATGTTTTAAGTGACAAAAGTTCCACTCAAATAGTCACCTGTGCGTTGAAGTCCATAGATAATTGAGGATTCCACATCTCAAGGTTTCTCTCATGGCTTAGGATGCGAGCAGGTCGATTAAGTTTATATTCAAGGCTACTAATGTTATCATAGCATTGGTCGTTCAGTCACTAGAACCATCCAATGTAATCATTTATTGAGTACGCAAAAATATTATTGTTATGGACCTATATACGTTGTTGCGCGTAGAAGGTTTATTACTCACAAAACTTAATAACAAGATGTGTTCCATCAAACTGAATCTCTTTCCTGTGAATTTAGATTTTGAACCACCGCCGATCTTCTTTTTAGATCAGCGGTGGTTCCAAATATACTTTTGCTTTATTTTTTATTCAATAAATTACATATTTGTTCATGTATGAGAAGATTGGTTTCATTGTTATTGCATTACATATATCTTAATGATCGTTTGTGAATTTGTATGGCTATTGGGTTGATTTTTTCTTTAGTTTATCCATTTGATAGTTAACTTGAATTCCCTTGTTGAAAGTGTTACATTATCTTCCCTTATTGAAAGTTTTAAGGTTGCTTCTATATATTATTGGAAGTTCTGTTTTTCATTATGTACAGTCATGTGTTCCAATTAATGTTTGTAAAGAGTAGTCTTGTTCTATTGTTTTAATATTACAATCCATACATAGCCAAAAAGATGACAATTATTCTTTTGAATAAATAGAATTAATGAATCGTCAAAGCATCTTTGATAAAAGGGATGAGACATCAATTACCAAAATGTAAAGTTTAGAGAAGTTGTGGGTTCGACTCTCACTTAAGTAAAAATAAAATAAAAGAAAATTAGTGAATCAATATATTTTATTATGACAATTGATAAAATGTAAGGTCCCTTTACGAGCCATTGATGATTAATAAAAAGATCTTATTTCACCTCAAACAACAACATCAACATCAACAAAAATCACAACAACATAGCCTCAGTCTTAAATTAATTGGAGTTGACTATATGGATCAAACTCTTCAATTGTGCTTGATTTAGTACGATTGTTAATGAGTGTTCCAATTCATTCAAATCCCTATTAATTAATGCATCCCAATTCAACTTCAGTCTACTCTTGTCACATATAATTAGATTCTTTACCAAAGCATAAATAGCTTAAATATTATGGACATATACAAATTTGTACTGGATTTCAAAAAAATAAATAAATAAAAATTTGTACCAGATTTCAAAAAAAATAAAAATTTGTACTAAGTTATAAGAGCATCTCCAATGGTAAATGTGGATTGTGGGCATAGCATGGTGCCACATCATCAACGTGGAGATGATGTTAATCTCAATACATCTCTAATGGGACCATGAATTGGAGTAAAAATGGATCCACCTAGGACACAATTCATATCCAACCCAAAAAATGTTCTCCAGTTGGACCATGAAATGTGAATGTTTACATGATGTGGCAAGGAATCAAAACGGAGGGTGTCTACCACAATGTCTACTTTTAGACATTGTTGTCAATTTCTGCATCATCATTGTTTGTTATAGAAAGTCAAAAAAATCATAATCCATAGTCTAAGTCCACATAACAATTGGAGATCATTTTGGAATTTGAATGTCTATCTAATGCCACATAGGATAGACACCCACATCCATGACAAAACACCAATCCATACTTTAAATCTATATTACCATTGGAGATGCTCTCACGTAGCTTAAATAGACATTAGCTTTTAAATATAATCTCAGATGGTAGATGTGGATTGCACCTTCGTTGATGTGGTGACATTTATTTTTAATTTTGTCAATTAAAAAGTGAAAATAAAATCTAATAAAAAACAAATAAATAAATTGGAGAGGATGGCGTGGCTGTCAAATTGCACCCTCCATAAATCCACAGCCAAAGTAGAAAGTTTGTATTTTTTGTCTGCCACATCGCCTCCACATCCGGAATGAACATTTGCATTGGATAAGGTTTTTTCCTTTCAATATCTATTCTATCCTATATCTCACACATTCTCCCCTGGAGATGCTGTAAGGTCCATGACTCTCAAGACGAATAATAGGAACCAACAAATTTCTCAAACCTTACCAGTAGATGGAGCAACAATTTCAAAACCAACATCAAAATGCACGTGTAACACCATTAAAAGCATGTTTCCTAGTAATTTAGATTAGTACAGTCTCTAAGACCATTATGTGTCTCATAAGATTATGTCTTAATATACATATGTAACTTATGAACATAAAGTCTTTTGAGCTCCCATTAAGTTATCAATTTGATGAAAATTTGTATTAATACGAGAAGCTTAAAGGTTCTCCCTCAAGTATATAAAAGGGCACTTGTATCATCAAACATAGCGTCGAAAGTTTTAAGGCTCATGAGGACGATAAGATTTTGTTGGTTTTAGGAAATCGGTTAAACGCTTCTGCAGGTAACTCTCTATTTGGTCTATGTTTTATGTTAAAGAATGATTATATTTGGTATCAGAGCTTACTAGATCAGTAAAGTTTTCCACGAATTGTCCGTATGTTTTATGTTATGATCTAGTTAATTCAATGTTATATTAGTCAACACAAAGTAGTTATCAAGGTCGATTGATCGCTAACTTTGCTGCCAATTTTAAATCTAAATGAAAATTCAATATCAATTGTTTAAGTTTTAACGTACTTATTGTGTGCTTGGAATTTCAATAACGTTTTACAGTGAAGTCATTTATTTCAAAGATAACAGTGGAAAACATCACTTTCTTTGGAATTATTATTGTAAAGGACACAAAGATGTCCTGAGAATTGCTAATTAGTTTCTCTTTGATTGGTCGAAAAAAAAAAAAGAAAAGAAAAGAAGAAGAACGTCTTCTTGAGAAAGTGATGTTTTCTCCTCTTTAATTTCATTGTTTTCCTCATGTTCATTCTCTTACAATCTATCTAGATCATAATACATAACACCCCCTGTATCTCAATTTTTTATAGGGAGCCAAAACCAACGATGGAACCTTTATTTAATCCGCCATATATTTTCATTAATCATTTAAGCAAATCAAGTTTGGAATTGAGGTTATAACAAACTAACAAAGTATACTTAAAATAACATGCATGTGAGCAGTTAAAATATTTATGTTCTATTTAGTGAAAGTATATCTAGTTGAAATAAAATTAGTAATTTCTTGAGGATGCATGAAGAGGAAGATGAACCACTTATCTTCTTGAGAAATATTTTGCTAAAAGGACTGTTTTATTTTATAAACATTCTGAAAATAAAACCGCCATAAATATTTAATAAGTGCATGAGAATGTATCCATATATTTAAGTAATTAACTATTTATTCTATAAATAATTACATTATGCTTATAAATATTTTTATGAATGAAGGTGGAATAATGTTGAAGATGTGTTACAGTCTTGGGACATGAATAGACACCTCTATATATGAAGACCTCGTGAATGAAACTAATTGATTATGCATTTATATATATATATATATATATATATATTCTTGTTGTATTTCAATAACACTATAATGTTATACTATAAGTTTGAGTTGATAGTGGGGTAAAATTTGTCCCCGGTAAAACTAAATATTAAAAGGGAAACGGGTTATCCGGTTCGAGGAGTCATGGTTGCTAAGTAGACTTTGTCTCGCCACCCAACCTGAAGGTTATCTCACCAACTCATACGAGTAGTGCATTTTTGTGTTATTAAATAATAATAATTTAAAGTAAAAATAAATAATTTATATACGTAATGCCCTTACGTATACCTCCCAAATCAAATTTATAGATAAAATTATATATATCATTATAAAGATCTCAAGGGTTTTTCTCAAGTTTGAAAAAGATGATATAATCCGATGTAAGTAAATTGTATGATATATATATGTAGCTTGCTTTTATGTATGTTTCAAGCTAATTATTGTCATATTACGCTATCTTATGAAATTATTTTACTTAATTAGTATGATATAGTTTGGTTATCACCAACTTATTTTTATGAGTTAGTTGTCACTAAAGTGACCTAACTATGCTTATGCAATACACATTACTAAAATATTATGGTTTACTTAAAAGTTTACAACATTTTACTAATGTATAATGAACTGGTATTTACATATACAATAATAAAAAATGCATTATTGTTAATATTATGAATATAATTTGTTGTTTATATTACGAAGTTGTGTTAATCACCAAAGTGATCAAACTAAATAATTTAAACATCAAAATTATATGATTTTTATATGTATTTTCTTATGATTTTATGATAATTATTAAAAATTGATTTGGCCAAAGGTGAATCATTTTTTTAATAATTTAAGATTAACATGATTTAATGCATATTAGTTATACTAATGATAATAAAGAACGATTAAGGACACCCAAAGGTACCTCATCTTCATTGATTTTTTTATTGATGACTAAAATATATGGTTGGCCTAAAAGAGCACCATTTTTCTTAGTAATATATGAACTAATATATTAATTATTGAAATATTAAGGTTGACCTAAAGGTGCACCACATTTTAGTAAATTTTATTTATTATTTTATGACAAGTTAAAAATGAAATGGATACCCAAATATACCATATATTTTTAAATTTTTTATATAATAAAGTATATTGTGTTTTTACCCAAAGGAAAAATGCAATATGACCAATCTTAATTATGAATGATTCATATAGGCATACATGGATAATTTTACACTCAATCAATCTCTATCTGGTGAAAATTTTGAAAGATTGGATTAAGTTAATTAAATAGTGTCTTGATCTATTTACTAAACTTCTTGAATGACATGATATTTGTGATCAATGCACAATACTCGGTATACGCCTCAGTATAATGATGTAGTTGAAAGGTATAACAAAATATTGATAGAAATGGTTATGAATATTTTAAGTAATTCTTCATTCTCAAAGTCATTGTAGATGAAAAATCTTAAAAAAACTACTACATATTTATTAAATAAGGTTCTTAGTAAGTCATATCCTAATTTTTTTTTTTGAAGTTATGGATGAAAATGAAACATTTATAGCTTAAGACATCTCAAGGTTGCTTAGTAAATGCTAGAATTTATAATCTACAAGAAAATAAATTAAGTCTTAATGCGATTAGTGATTACGTTATTGTCCTAACCATTATTGCATAGTGATTGTTGAAATTGAAAATGTCAGGATCATCGTAAATAGTGAATTCAGTAGGATTAATAATCCACAAAATGAAATAATCCAATTTCTTGTTACGAAGCCATCAAAATGATTATTATATGAAATGGATTGATGCCTAATCGTGATATACTTAATAATTTAAACTTATTGGATGTAAACGAGTTTTAAAAACTAAACATAATCCTAAAGGCAATATAAAACAATTCAAAACTAGACTTGTAGATTTAAAATTACACCAAATGAATGTAAAACTGTTTTTAAGTGGGAGTTTAGATGAAAAAGTATATGAAACAATCTAAAGGAATTCATAGAAAAAGGAAATACACACCTAATCTGTAAACTTAAGAAGTCAATAAATGAATTAAAACAAGCTTCATGTCAATGGTATATTAAGTTGATGACATATCATCATTTAGATTTATGAAAAATGTATCAATCGATACCATATATTTGAAGGTCAATAGGAGCAAGTTCATATTTTCGCTTTATACGCTTATGATATTTTGCTTAACAATATCGATCTCAATATGCTCTATGAAATGAAAGAGTTTCTCTTTAAAAACTTTGAAATAAACGATATACCAAACCAAATTTCAATTTTACTGTTGGCGTGTTGAGATATTACCAAAGTAACCATTCAATAGTCTAATGATGAGCTGCAAATAAGGTATTACGGTATTTATAACGGGCAAAAGATTGTAGGTTCACTTATATAAAAGTCTGATAACTTTAATGATATTGGTTATTAAGACATAGACTTTGCGGGTTGTCTTCACATGAGAAAGTCTACTTTTTGGCATGTTTTTCTTTTCACTAATGGAAAATTTTCTTTAAGAGCTAAGTAGACAATTATGATTAATTTTACTATGAAATCAAGCTAAGTTTGTAGTTTAAAGCTACAAATCAATGATTATGGTTAAGAAACTTCATTCAAGGGCTGAGTACTATTAACTCAATTTTCAAATCATTACGATAATTTTGCAGTTATATTTTTCTCCAAAAATGTATGATTTTAAACTGGTACAAAATTGTGGAGTAAAATACTTTGCCATTAAAGAAGTTCAATAAAAATTGTAGCGGTCCATTTTTCAAATGAACCGCCACAGGGCCAATGTGGGCCCACAACCTGGCCTACCAGTGTCAGATGTATCCCACATGTTATCTCATCCACCATTTAATAATTATTAACATCAACTGTTTAAATCGTTAATGAACTCAAGTCATCTGTTAAAATGTTGTTTCAATCCTTAATAAAACACAGCGGAAGTCTTTAAACATGATAAATTAAAATATTAAACATCAAAGTCATGCTTTTAACTCAGATACTTAGTGTGAAAAACCCATATGTCATCATATATCAAGAATACACCTCAAAGGTCTCAAAATATAAAAAAATATAGAGTCCCGAAGTGTCTCACAATCTCAAATCCCCAAAATAAAAACAAAATATATATAATACAAACGTACAAGTCGGGCTCAATAGCTCTAAATCACAGGTACTCTGCATGCTTGGCCTTGCCAAGACTCGTACTTGGATCAACACTCAAGCATCACAAAAGGCAGATGACGAGTCCAAAGTGAGTATTCCCAAGGAAATTAAGTGAGCAATACTAAAAGTAAATACTGGAATTTAAACAAAACTATTAAATAAATATGCGGAAATAAATACAGGCAACTGCGATCATTGCATAGATAAGTAATAGTGAATGCTCAAAGTGTGTTCATAAAGCCCAGGGTTAGACTAGTGTCATACTTCAGACTCTCCACAATATACTGCCAGCGAATACCACTCAAGCAAGGCCAATAACAGGATCCTTCAGGTGGTCGGCGTAGAACCTACGACGCACCTACACGTGCCCCTACGTGACTTTCGGGTCGAACTTTTCACCAAGATCCCTGACACACGTGCTATGACCTAGTGGAGATACACAAAGGAGTGGTACGGAGGGAAAGCCTCAACGTTCGTCCGTTTAAACCAAAATCAAGAATAGAGTATGGAAAGACAAAATTTGAATTCAAAACCCAAAGTAAGTAAATGCTCAAGAAATCTCAGTTAGGATACTACACACCTCAAACCGTGCTCCACAAATACAAAAGCAAATCTCCATGCCTCCAAACGCGTGCCACAACACCTTGTCGATCAAATTCAAGTTCGTAATATTCGTTAATTTATCAATTTTCCAAACTTCTGAATTTCCCAAATTCACATTAGAGTATCAAATCCATCATATTAATTCATATTATGCCTGGTATCGATCCCCGGGATAAGCCCCCAATTGGCCGAATCAAAACTTAAACCCCGATAAAACTTGGCGAAACCTAGATAAAACTTGGTGAAACCCCGATAAAACTTGGTAAAACCCTGATAAAACTCCACAACTTCAACAAAAACCTATATTACTCAAGTTTCATGGCATTAAAAACTCACTAAGACAGCCACCGAAACAACCCCATAACCATCCATATTGGATTCACTCAAACAACGTAACAAATTGTACCAAAAGATAAAGAAAGTTGAGGTGATAGTGAATCTAACCTTGCTTTGATGAATTAACCACTCCAAGGTATTCGAATCATCAAATTTGTAGCTCCAAGCCCTTGTTTTCGCTTCTCAATTTTCAGATTTCTTGTATGAGAGAGAGAAAATTAAGGTGGTGAAAAAAAAGTCAATGTGACTTTTTATACTCTCGCATGATCTCTCCTCGCATGTGCATCTCAATGCCATCTAATGGGCACTTTTTGCTCCACTTCCCAACCCTTAATGTCTAATAAAGTGACTCCAATGGCACACTATCCCTTGTACTTAACCCAATAAGTTGCCTCTCGGGTGTTCCGACGCCCGATTTCGCGTCCCAAATCGTGACATACGCATACTACCATGACCCTAACGATCAAATAGGCATTAAATTTTAATTATTTAACCCATTTTATTCATTTCATGTGTGTATTATTTCCCCCGGCCCAATATTTACTTTTTTAGCCTACCCGGTACCCGCATCGACACGCATATCGAGGCAAAGACTTATCACACGGTCTCGCACGTTAAACGTAACATAAGTACACACATCGCGATAGCGTTTACTTTATTTCAACATAAACATCACAAATTAAACAAATCAGCACATAAAATAATTATTTACCTAACTCCACGCGCGCCCTAGCCTAACTACGAGTCACACGAGTATACGAGTTGTCAGCCACGTCTGCAACCACGTCATTAATAATGGTGAATTAAATTCAGGTCATTACAAAAAGAGTGTCAATTAGACATATTAGCACAAATCTTATGGTTACCAATCCCTTAACAAAAGGATTACACCAAAGGCATTAAGAACATGTCGATATAATGAGTCTTGGTTGTTATTACTAATGATTTTAATTTGGGATTTGATTATGTTTACGTTTATATTTATGGGATCTCGTTTAACGTGTTAATTATACTATAGTATGTATACACTTATGTTAACGGTCATTGTAAGTGAATTTAGTCTTTGATATGGATATTATGCTTTATGAATCATTTAAAATGAATTAGTAATGTTCGTAGTACATGAAATGGAATTTGTCTTGTTTTGATGTATAACCGCTATGACTCTCATTGCTAGTTTATTTTATAATGATTTAATGGTACCAAACAAATAAGCGCGCTAAAATACAAATTATGTAATGTTTGGTCGTAATGCGAGTCGAGTGGGAGAACCATTAAGCTATATGCGACCCACATTATTGAAATATATGATATTATGAGACGAGTGAGAGAATGTAAGACCATTACGTGTCTCATAAGATTATGTCTTAATGAAAATATATAACTTATGAACCTAAAGTCATTTGAGCTCCCTTTAGATTACCAAATTTTATGAAAATTGGTATTAATGTGAGAAGCTTAAAGATTCTCCTTTAAATCTATAAAAGGACATTTGTACCATCAAACAATGTGTCAAAAGTTTTAAGGTTCGTGAGGACGATAAAATTTTGTTAATTTTAGAAGATCGACTAAACGCTTCCGCACGTAACTCTCTATTTGGTCTATATTTTATGTTAAAGAAGGCTTACACAGTAAACAAAGTACTAAATGATGAGGCTGTTAAATTAACTAGGGAAAATGTACGTGTTTGGCCTTAATTAATTAATTAGCTTGGCTGTCTGGAAATAAAACTGGCATAGTTTTGTCTGGAAGTGTGGTTGTGGGAAATGAGTAGGATCCAGACTGGGCCGAAAAAAAGTCTTCATTTGTGGGACTTATATATGAAACGTACGTGGAACTTGTCAAGTACGGTGCCCATACTTCCTAAACAGAAGTGCATACAAATACAATGCTTCATTGCTTTTACGTACCTTTTCGTGTGACACAAATCACAATCCCATGAATTAAACTACTCACAACACTGGCACATGTACACAGCAATTGAGAGAATCATCACCCGAGGCATTTATTTCTCAAACTATATCATGATATGCAACTTCAATTATGGTTTTTGTTGAGCTAGCTGAACAAGAGACTTACGGTTGGCGGTTGCTGCTCATAATTGTCCCTATTTCTTTGAAAGTTTTTCATACGAAAATATCAAGACTATGTGTATAATAAAGATTCGTTTGATTTATTTTTGCCAACTTATCGTGCACATGTACAAAGTGAAAGATCATATTTTCACGTTTTTGTAAGAAATTGTAAATTTTTAAATAATAACATAAATATTCTTCAAATAAAAGAGATTGATGTAGGTAATAGAAACTAATTAATGATGGGTAATTTTGTTCATAAACTTATGATAGATAATTCCTCTAAGGGGGTGGAGGAAATATCTTTCACTTTTTGTTGTGAGTTTCGGAGATATCTCTCATTTTTGGGTGTTAGTTGCAAAATAAATTAGAGAAAAATCGAGTAACTAAACAAGATTAACTTCAATTCTCCTCCAAATTATCTCTCGGGAGTTAAAAAAAAAAGCTTTATGTGCGTAAATCGACTAACAATAAAGAAATATAAAATCTTTTCTTAATGTGCAAGCATTGATTAAAATTATTGGCTAAGATAAAAGGAAATCAGGAATTTTTTTTTAACGTGCCGAGATTGATTAATATTCTTCACATTAAGGAAATATTTTTAATTTCCTTAATCTCAATATACGTACTATGAAATTAAGTGGCTTAAAAAAAAAGTACTATGAATATCCAGTTGGTTCAAATTAACGGCAATGGATGAAATCTAAGTTGGGAGTGCTACTATTTTAAATTCCAATAATTGTCATTAAAACTGTGAAATAATACACTTAATTACAAGAAAATCAAATTTGGAAGTCACCCAGTAAATTAATCAATTCTTACACGCTCACACAAAATCAAACTATTGAAGAGCTTTTATTTTTATTTTTTCTTCTCATTGCACCCTAACACACGCAAACGTGGAATCAACCCACATGGGTAACAACCGTAATCAATCCAAAAAGCCCTTAAAAATAAAAAAAGAAAGAAAGTAAGGGCATGTACCATTTGAAGCCATAACGTATCATGGTTTTATAAATTCCATGCCTAACAACCAAGCCTTGACGTCAACCTAAAGACAGGCAATTTTGTCCAAATGTTGCCCAATGTTAGCCAGCACCAACGGTCTCCAATTCTCATTTTCAAAATTATATTCGCATAAATTTTAAAAGGGCATCCCAACTTTTTTTATAGCCAATATTACATATATTTTATATGAGACACTCAACATTTGAAGTGCCTTTAGCCACTTCATTTCAAAATTAAAAAAACACTCCCCAGACACACGGCTCTTATTTCGCAGTAGCCCAAAGTAAGTTACTTTAACAAGGTCCTAAAAAAATACCACAATGAGCTTCACTAACTAAGTAACTATAGTATTATACTCCTCGAAATGCGTACTTTAAGATTTGAATTCTTATGCACAATTGTGCATTTCGTTGTGTTGGATGAATACTTTTAAAACCCCGCTCAAAAACGTAGCAATCAATCAATCTCTTTCAATTTTATTACGTTATCCAACTCATGAAGGCCACACGCGGGCGCACAGGACACAGCCCACCTAAAACCGGGTCGACCCGCCCCACGACCCACCACACCTCTTTCTCTGCTGTGCCCTTTTTTGGCCTTTGCGCCTCTCTTTCACACTTCACTGCCTCGCTCGCTCGCTCGCTCTCACTCTCCAAAACCAAATCTCTCGCACACAACACGCGTTTCTCGGTCGTGCAAACACTCGCGAATCTCGGACGCGTTTTTAGGGATTCGGAGGAGCTGAGGATTCCATAGATCAGTTCGAGCATTCTGTCTGTCCTAGATTTCGCTTCTCTCACACTCAGATGCGCCTCTGATTCGCTGTCCGAAATGGCCAGTTCCGACCCGCCCAAGCGCCCCCGCCCCGGCCCCTGGCCGCCGGCGCCGACCGCCGGAGCGCCAGCGCCGACCGCCGGAGCGCCAGCGCCGCCGTCGTCCTGGGCGAAGAAGACCGGCTTCAAGCCCAAGCTCTCCGGGGAGACCAACGCGAGCGACTCCGGTCAGATTGTTCAGGTGGATCTCGAGGCGGGCCGGCCTAGGGTTTCTGTGCCGGTTCCGGCGGCCAATGGAGAGCCGGAGAGTGTCAAGGCGCCGGTGCCGGTGCTGGTGCCGGTGCCGGTGCCAGTGCCGGAGAGAGATCAGGCGGCGAGGAAGAGGAGGGAGGCGGATGGTACTGCGGCGGCGGCGCCGGCGAGGAGTAATGGCGGTGCGAATGGGCAGGTTAGGGCGGATCCACCGGCGGCGGCGGCGAAGGCGCGAGAGGAGGAGGCGGTGGATGTGTTGCCGGTGGCGGCGGATGACGATGGATTTGTTTCTCGTAATTCTCATATGAAGTACGAGCTCAGAGATACACCCGGACTTGGTGTGTGTGAACATAAAAAAGCGATCTTTTTTTAGGGTTTCTGCGCAGATTTGTAGTTCAAGATCTCATTACTTAAGAATTTGATTGTTGTTTTTGCAGTTCCAATTGGTCTGTATGGACTCCAGCACTATGTCTCCATATTGGGTTCTTTGATTCTCATTCCGTTGGTTATTGTTCCGGCGATGGGCGGCACTCATGTGAGTGAGATTTTGTGGAATTTGAATTTGGTTTTAATGTTTTAGTGCATATTATTGGTGTTGGGTTTGATTGAGTGATCTAATTGGAAGTGGGATTTGTCAGGAAGATACTTCTATGGTCGTGTCAACTGTTCTATTTGTGGCAGGAGTGACAACGCTCTTGCACTCCTTCTTCGGGTCGAGATTGCCGTTGATACAGGGCCCATCTTTTGTATATTTGGCTCCGGCATTGGCCATAATCAACTCTCCTGAGTTCCAAGGACTGACGGGAAATGTAAGTTTTATTTTTATTGCCTCCTAGCTGCCCTTTTCTTGCAGTTAAGATATCTTTTTATGCTTGTGTTGAATGATATTGCAGTGCATTCGGAGCACATGTTTATGTCAATGTGGTGGTTTCAACTTACATTGAATATATCTATTTTATGGTTACAATGTGATCAATGTTATAATTCTAGTAAATTAGTCGATTGGCGTGTCATCGGATTTGAATGTATGATAATATAAGCATTGCAACTAATTCCTAAGTCTTGCATTACCAATGATAGCTGAAGTGTAGGCATCTGAGATTCTGACAAGACTAGTACTCAATGTTATTGAACTTAGGTTCAGTATTTCAACAATTGGAATGCAAGTTCTGAGGCCACATGTTTTAGAAAAAGTTTCAGAACTACTAGCATTCATCATATAAAGGATTAAAGGGCCAGTAGAGAGATTTGTTAAGTGATTTTCATATTAAAGCGCCCTGCATTTGTAATCTGTGTAAAATTTATCAATCCAATACTTCAACGTTTGGTGGTTGTTATTGTCTTATTGGGGTCATAGTCTCTGCTAAATTTCTTCACCAGATTTGATTTGGATATGGTTTCACCAGCTTTCACTCCCTCCATTTCATAATATGTGATGTTTTAAAGATTTGGAGTTGTTTCAATTAAGTTTTCGTTGTACGTAAAGCAACTGGCACTAATGAATTGTTCTCCAAGTTTGCTCGTGTCTTCTTGTATCCCCATTAAAGCAATAACTACAAATTAAATGAAACAAAGGGTAACTTGGGTCATGCACACTTCTCCCAGAAAACTAGACCAGTATTTTTTAAGTTCAGTAATTCGTGTGGTGGCCTAAAATGACAATTAATTAGAACAGTAGGAGTAATATTTATTTTTATATGTTGTCAAGTTACTTAATATATTTACTGAGAATGTAACCCCTACTTGTATGAGTCTTTGCTAGATGACTGGCAGTAATAAAATTGGAGAAAAGAAGGAAAAATTGGTGCCAATTTTTAGTGTAAATTTGGGTCATCATATTTCTTCTAGACTTATCTGCAAATGTAATGCATGTGCAGAACTTCAAGCATATTATGAAGGAGCTACAGGGAGCCATAATTATATCATCGGCATTTCAAGCTATACTGGGTTATAGTGGTCTCATGTCATTGTTTTTGAGGTATGCTCCTCATCAATCTGGTGGCTGTCTATGGATTGTTGTTATTAGTTTTCTTGCGTTGTTTGGTTGTCTGTCTATTTAATAATATATGTACTTGTCTATGATTGGCTGTATGTAGGCAGCTAGGCTTATTATCTTCTTTCTGATTCAAAAGGTTGTGTAATTTGGGTGGCTAGTTTGATATTTTAGAATATCCTTGCAAAGTAATGAGACTTCAGTTTAAGCAGTTGGATTTTTACTTGTTCTTTGACATCTATATGTGCATCATCGAATTATGTCCTTTCTATATATTATTTTTATGCATGCATTGGAATATTTCATTGATCTATTGATAGATATAAATGTGTGGGGTTTGGTGATCCATGATCCATGGGGGTCTGATTGCCAATACTTCACATCTAAGCTGAAAAAGGCCTAAGGGTGCCTAATATGTTAGAATCTATTTAATGAATGTTCTTCACTAAAGATCCTTAAGGTTGTAAAATTAGAGGTGTCGTTCTGGTCTTTAAGCTTGTCAAAAACACTTCATTTAAGTTTGCCGAATATCTTTTTTTTTTTTTTTTTTTTTTTTTTTTTTTTTTTTTTTTTTTTAAAGATGTTCCCTTGTAAGAGTCTATCCTGATGAATGATGATAAATGTCAGAGAGATCATCCTCATTAAAACTGGCTTATTTTAAAGTTCCTTGACAGCGGTTTTTATTTTTTATTACTGGGTAATGTAATGTTTAAGAATGAAATTGCAGCCCCTTGTCATTTGGTGACATTCATTATGCCACAATGAGCTCTCCATGTTAAAGCATTCATCTTCATATCTGTTTTTTTTTTTTTTTTTCCCCTGCCAGAAAAAAATTATCTGTTGATTTAGACATATGGTTTCCTCAATTCAAATCCTTATTGTCTTCCTCGTGAATGTTCCCCATTCTTTTTAACTGGGCTAACTTTTGTCTACATTGCTCATCACCGAACTTGCTCACATTTTTTGGCAATGTTCGCATTGAATTGGTTCGCATGTACCATTTTTCGTTGATGGAAATTTGCTATTCGGTTCTTTTGTTGTTTAATTGTCTTCATGGTGCCAATGGTTTGTTCCAACATATAAGAAGCAAAGAAAAGAATCTGCAACATGTCTAGTTTAATTAAAACTGGTTGAACAATTATTATGCTGGCATAAAAGTTCTGGCCGAGTGAACAAATCATTTTATTTTATTTTATTTTATTTTATTCTTGATCCTTGCTCTTTCTTGTTCCTATTATCCTTTATGCGTTTGTATTTGCAAAACTTCTTTACTTATGTGAAAGCAAGTTTCTTTTTGGAAAGAGTATTGTTTTAATTTTATATCTGACACTTTGTAACTACATGCACTGTTTTATGTGTCCAGTTTCCACCCACTGGATTATCTCTCCTTCATCAGTTGAGAAACTTATACGTAGACACTCTTTTTGTTGATTTTTTTTGCAGGTTAGTCAATCCAGTTGTTGTATCCCCGACAATTGCTGCCGTTGGACTTTCTTTTTATAGTTATGGATTTCCACAAGTGGGTACCTGCCTTGAGATTGGAGCAGTGCAAATACTACTAGTCGTCGTTTTTTCACTTGTAAGTGGAGATCGTCGACTTATAGGATCTTGCGATTTGAATGTGCTTTTATTAATATCTTGGTATTATGTTACTCTTTAGAGGTTTTGGGTACCGATATTCGTTGGGAGGTTGGTATTGTCCAATCCATTTGCGTACTATGAGGACCTGGTTGGCTATAAGATTCTGGAAAATTGAACTAGTAACATCTTAAGTTCAGTGCAAATTATGCTTATCCTTTTGTTTCAATGTTATTTACGATTTAAGTTGCTTAAGTAGGTAGTTTATATAAATTTAAGCACTCTCTGCTAGTAATTTTTTGTGCATTACGTGTAAATGAACTAGAGTGAAGCTAACAGAAACGGGAGAAAACAATACCACAAGGATTTTTTATTTTATTTTTTTTGGTTAGCTTATAAAACATGGTGGAGTGTGGTTCTCACTGAATTATCCATGAAAGGTACTTCATTAACGATAATGATGATGACATATTTCCTTAAGCGCGTATACAAAAACTAAAGAAAATAAAGGAGTTTCTTTTTGAAAAATAGCGTAATGCATATCTCGTGTCTCTTCACTATCATGTTATGTTGACATGTACACTTTGACCAATAGATCACACATATGTTACTCGTGTTAATGTTCTGCTACTGCTATTTAAAAGTTCTGTTGTTTGATAATGATTAAATCTGACTTGGTGCCATTAAATCTTGCTTGCAGTATCTTCGCAAGATATCCGTTTTTGGTCATCGCATATTTCTAATATATGCGGTAAGCTCGCTTCTTGATTATATTCTCTTTGGTTGATTAGTGATGACAAGCTATTTTTATGGTTTTGTGGAATGGTTTCTTATAAATGCATGATGCCTACTTTTCAGGTGCCATTGGGTCTGGCAATCACATGGGCTATTGCTTTCCTTCTCACAGAGGCTGGAGTTTATAGCCATAAAGGTTGTGACTTGAATGTACCTGCTTCAAATATCATCTCTGAAAGTTGCAGAAAACATATTCCAAGGATGAGGCATTGTCGTGTCGATACCTCACATGCATTATTATCTTCTCCTTGGTTCAGATTTCCATACCCTTTGCAGTGGGGTACGCCTATTTTCCAATGGAAGATGGCTCTTGTCATGTGTGTGGTGTCCATAATTGCATCAGTTGATTCAGTGAGTTCTCATTCTTTTTGTTCTATCATTCTGGGGGCCCTCTCTTTTTTATTCTTCGCAGAAATTGGATTAATAAAAGGCAAATCGTTCGAATCCATTTGTTGAGACTAATTATGCATTTCCAAATAAATATGGGGGATGAAAGGGGAAATACCAGAAAGTATAATTTAATTTAGACTATTAGATTTTGAATGCTCTTAATCGAGCATAATGAAAGAGTTTGATCCATGTAGCCAACCCCAATTAATTTGAGACCGAGGCTATGTTGTTGTTTTTGTATTAGATTTTGTATATATTTCCTTAATTTCGAATGATATGTTTGCCTTTAAATTGTAAACACCAATAATCATGAGAAGGCAAATGAACCAATTTATTAATCTCTAGTTCCACATGTGACCAATTAGCCTTCTTTTACCATGGCTTTTCCTATAAAATTGTGGCATATAGGTCCTTTTTCGATTCTTATCTGATTAGGTAGCGCTCATAAGTCAGAACTATCCTTTGTCCTCTTATATTGCACGAGATATATTTCATTTGGAACTTAATGTGCTTCTCCTTCATCTTCGAAAATAATTCTGTGATATTCTGATTGGCTGCTTCTGTTTGGTTGTCTTCTGAGGATGCTGTCTCCTTTTAATCTGGACAAAGGCAACACCAATGCCTTTATCAAGCTTGCATTCTCTTCTTTTTGCTGAACCCTTTAGAGCATCTTTTGAGCTTGACCCCTTACCTGAAAGAGCTTGTTCCTGATTTTTCCATTGTTATTATAATGCATTCTTATTGGTCTAAATGCTGATTTACTTTCAATATGACCATGTCATGAGGCCTGAGTTACTTGAAAGCTGCCCCAAACATTGATTTATCTGTCTCGTCCTATCAAACGGGTTCCAAAGAGTTTTGTGCTTCGATTGAAATAATACAGTGCATTTAATTCTTGTACTTTGTGTTTGTCGTGGTCTTGTTCCTCATTATGTGGCCTGTACTTGCAGGAAAATGAATTGCTTTTTAATTTATTTTATCTTTTTTGTTTTGAGAAAGCTGCTGTCAGTTCTTGAATTTAACATTACGGGCATTGTTCAGTTCTGATGCAATTTCAGTTGTTGTTTCTCATCAGGTTGGCTCATACCATGCATCTTCTTTATTGGTGGCATCAAGACCTCCGACGCCAGGGGTTGTCAGTCGAGGAATTGGTCTTGAAGGCCTCACTAGTATTTTAGCTGGTCTCTGGGGTATTGGAACTGGATGTACAACTCTGACTGAGAATGTGCATACAATTGCCGTAACCAAGATGGGTAGCCGAAGAGCAATTGAGTTAGGCGCTTGCGTGTTGATACTCTTGTCTCTTGTGGGTAAGTAAACTTGGCGACTCTTTTTTCAGTATACTAAATCAGAATGAAATGTTGAAGTCCTGTTTAATAGAAATCTTTTATAGATACTTGCTGTTCCAAACTTTAGCCCAGGTCATGAAGGAATATCTTGTCCTCGGGGACAGGGTAGTGCATAGTTTGAACAAATGCCCAGTAACAACTAACAAGAGGTTAGCTAGAGATTATGTTTACGTTGTGCTAGCTTCAAATCTTAAATTAGTCGGGGTCGACTACACGGATCAAAGTCTTCTATTGTGTTCGTTTTAATGCAATTAATTGTGCGCTTTCCAAATCCTTAAAGCCTACCTAATTAATCCACCCCATTGGGCTTTTTAGTTTCAAAAGAACAAAATGGAATACTCAGTGATTATCGTCCCCGTAACAGTGTAATTGCTTCTTTCGATGTGCTCACATTTTTCTCTCCTACTTGTAAAGTAATTTCATCATAAGATATTCTTTTTCTAGCTCATCGTCCCTTACTCCTTGTATCATGATCTTTCCTATGATACATGTATGTTCGTGTACTTCAGCTCTAACTGAGGCAAAGGTTGCGGCTTCAAATTTTGGTGGCTACCTTACGTCCCCTTTGTTTCTCTCTAGTTATAAGGTTGGGGCACCCAATTAATTCCCCCGGGAATAGTCGAGCCAAGGTAAGGAGTTGAAAAGGTTAAAACACCCACGGATATCACAAAAAAGTTTATGTACTTCATCAAACACTGGACATGAATTCATTCACTTTATAATGGAAGACTCCCATTCATCCGTAACCTCAAAGCTTTGGATATTTCATTGAGGTTGTTGGGGATTTGTGGATCGAAATATAGTCTAATATCGGTTAAGTAAAACTTCATAAAGAAGGATATAATCGTGGATCTCTTCCCAAATAGTACTGAGGCATTTTGGGTATAATCCCACACCTGTGGGTGTAAGGTGGTTAAGTTGTGGACAATATCGGAACTAGTGAAATCCACAGGCTCGCGGATAAGGCGCGGGCAAGCCCAACAATTGGTATTAGAGTTGATGGTTTGATTAGGACAAGGTACGTCTATCGGTGGTCACAGAGTTCCTTAAGCTCCCTTCTCTGGATATGAAGCATTTAGAGATCATGAGATGAGGCACCTTGGATGGATTTCTGTCCAAGGCGGAGATTGTTGGGGATGTGTGAGCCGAAATAGTCTCACATCGGTTAAGGTTTCGTAAAAGAAGGATATAAGTATGGATCTCTTCCCAAATAGTATCGAGGCCTCTTGGAGTAAAACCCTACATTTGTGGTCGTGAGTACATGGTGATTAAGTTGGGGACATTATTGGTGCTAGTGAAATCCACGGAGCCGCGGATAAAGGTGTGGAGTGCCCAACAAAGGCGTTGGATGGTGAATCTTATATTATGATAATAGCAAGGACGTAGGGATCCTCCAATTTAGGTTCAGTATCTCTTTCAGATTCATACCTATTTGTCAAGACTATAAAATTTGCTTAAACTGAACTACAAAATATGCATACAGATATGTTGAAAAAAAATATAGAACAGGCAGCACGTCTTTTTGGGCGGAAAAAATAGTATATGTGCAATTGATATTGGTAGCAAATCTATGAGTGGTTGAAGTTGTTGTTTGGACGCAATTGTAGGGTGGACCTTATTCATTGGTACAACTGATGGTTTGGGAATGTTTTTGCATTGAACTCATAAGTTTATACTGTTTTAAATAGTGATTGTTCCATGAGGTCCACTGTTTGGGTCTGTTACTATTCTTAATATGAATAAAAGTGATTCTCTTAATTTTCTTTGGTATATGACTATTTTAAAAGAATAAGAAATACATAAATCCAAAGAAATGTAGGAGTAGCACTAATTGACACAGATTATGGATGGGCGGCTGCGGTGGTTTGGACACCTCCAAAGACGGCCTATAAGTGTGCTCGCTAAAAAACTCGTCTCAACAGAACATTAAGAAATTCGACGATGCAGGGTCGACTGAAGCTAACTTGGAACGCATTGATTAGGAGGGATTGAAACGATTTGGAAAGCACACCATCAATTGCACTAAATGAGCGCAATGGAAGAGTTTGAACCATATAGCTGATTCCTACTAATTTGGAATTGAGGCTTTGTTGCATATGACTATTTTAAAAGCATGGGGGATTTGGTTTTCTACAGTGAACAAATCAAACCTGTCTGTGAGTTTTTGTAGTCTGGTTTGGAGTTGAGAACCGATGGTGTGTTCAGTTGGGTTGATAGGGTTGTCTTGATTACATTGGATTAACAAACATTGGATTACATTGCTATGGATTATGAGTAATCCGAATGTGGGGATTTGTTCGGTTGGCATGATAGGATTATAAGTGATTTATTGAAAATATCAATTTTAACCCTCATATAAAAACCCCCAACCAAAACTTCATCGTTCTCCATATACGACCAGCGAAGTCGATCGTGAAACCCTAATCGTTCTCCACATTTCATCTGAGAAATCGAAACCTTACCAAGGGGGAACTTCGAGTTTGGGAAGAAGAAGACTGAAAATGGCTGATCTCAACCACTTCCCTTACACCAAAGATTAACTTAATCCAGGCAAGTGGGTTTCTAGTCCTTGACCCCTCCCGTGGTTCCAGCCCTTTAAGGATCCTATTTGAGTAGTAAATCACTGTTTGATGGCTTTCTTGAGAGCCATGTGAACAACAACATCAAAATCACAAAAATCACAAATGAAGTCACAAGAGATGTTATGAATGAATTGAAATCCATCTTTTTTCTTTCTCGTCTCTGCCATGCTCTGCTCACTCTGTCTTCAATTTTCAATACTCATCACCAAACACCTAAACCAGCCGTTTTTAGTCCAACTAGGGTTAACATGGAGGATGCATGAAGAAAAGGAGTGGTTTCGTTTGGTGATGGGGAAGGAGCAGTGGTTTTGTTTGGAATAAGTGAAGGGCATTTTTGTCCTTACACATATTGGGAGAGATTGGATTAGCTAGTGATAGGGTGGGAGTCCACTTTGGTTAGTCCAAAGTTTGTATGATAACTTAATCCCAACGCATTATCTAATCATGCGAAGTGTACAATGAATTACATGTAATCCAATGGATTACTTAAGCAATCATGCGAACCGAACAGGCCATGAAAGTTGTTGATACTAAATAGTTTTATATCTTTTACTTGGTTCCAGTTTTTAATTAAAGCATGCATCCTTTAAAAGGCATATCTTTCAATGTTGTATGTTATGCTTGCAGGCAAAGTTGGTGGTTTTATTGCTTCTATTCCTGATGTCATGGTTGCTGCTCTTCTTTGCTTCATGTGGGCAATGCTTGCAGCCCTGGGCCTTTCAAACCTCCGCTACAGTGAAGCAGGAAGCTCCAGGAATATTATTATAGTTGGCCTCTCTCTGTTTTTCTCGTTGTCGATTCCTGCCTACTTCCAGCAATATGGTCTCATACCCAATGCCAACTCTTCTGTTCCGAGCTATTTTCAGCCATACATTGTGGCATCTCATGGACCGTTCCGGAGCAAGAATGCTGGGGTAAGATTTGACATTTCAATGAATATGAATATGAAGTGGTTGGTTCTCATTTTACGATTACTAACATGCGATGCCTATAGTATCATCTAGTAAAATGTTCAACTGCTTAATAATTCCTCCTTTCGTTGCGTGCATATCCTAGCCTTACTAGTTACTTCAGATTTGTTGGTTGATTATCAGTTCCATTGATGGACATCAAGTTTTTACTTTTCTTGGATTAGTTGCTTGATTGAAAATGGACTTCACTGAATGAACCCTCTTCCTTTCAATTTTCGTGAACAGGCAACAAACCTTTGTTTTTCTAATTACATTTCAGTGAAAATCTAGGATCCACTGCTTGATGGGAAACGTATAATTTCTGTTGCAGGTGAACTACGTCATGAACACCGTGCTTTCATTTCACATGGTGATCGCCTTTCTCATCGCGGTAATCCTAGATAACACGGTACCTGGCAGCCGGCAAGAGCGTGGTGTTTACATCTGGTCTGATCGCGAGACAGCAAGGAGGGAGCCTGCAGTTGCTAAGGACTATGAATTGCCTTTCAGAGTAGGTCGACTCTTCAGATGGGTAAAATGGGTCGGATTGTAAGAATCAAGTTTTTGAATCCATTTCACTTGGGATCACCAAATTCCTAAAGCAAGACCTGGTGACATTTCCTCTTCAGAGCAAGTCATTAGGCTATCGGCCTTGGCGTTAAGCCCCGAACAACTAACGGGGTCCTGAAAAATGGGTTTGCGCTGCGCCTAGAGGACTTTGTTCAGTAAGCATTGGTCGTAGTGAGACGAGTGGTTGTGTACAGTGAGGGGTATGGATGTGATGGTGTTTGTAATTGTAAGTTGTACGCTTTATGTAGTTTGGGCTATTGAAAATGCCTAACGTATTTGGTTCCTTTTGTATTTCTTGAGCCAGTGAAAGAACCTTTTCATCACAAAAAACATATGGAGTTGGAGGTGCTTTGTCATGTCAGAGCAATATTTTCAGGTAAGAACCACTTCAACACTCTCCATGCAATGTTGTGAACGCATCCTAGTCTCTGACTTTACTTTATCAGGCGGAAGTCTAAATTGTTTATAAATTATGCGACAGAACAAAACAAACAAATCCTAATTTTTGTTTGCTTCTTAAACCTAACTTTGAAATGCTGATGCTTATAATCTTTGTTAGGTCCTCTGGGAATTGTTTTGCAAATTCAACTTTATGAAGTTCCTTTACGCGTGTTACCAACAACTACATAACGTTGAACTTCAGCTAGAACTTTATTTATTTTTTACTTTAATGGGAGTCGAATTCGCAACCTTTCCAAATTTTACTTTTTTTATAAGTGATGTTTTGTCCATTTTGTCGGAGATGATTACCTTGGGTTGCAAGCTTATTAGGTGTGTTACATGGTTGTCACTCAGACAATGTACTTTCTATTGCGCCTTTAGAGGGTTAATTTAGTATTTTCCCTTAAATGACTGTTAAGTTGATGTTATTATTATTTTTTTGTTTAGTACTTTAAGTTGATATTTAATGCAACAACCGCGATGATCGATGAACTATCATCAACTCACAAATGAAAAAGATAGATGAACATTAGAATTGGTCAAATATATATATATATATATATATATATATATATATAAAGATTCCTCCTGAGCAATGAGATCTATCATACCAAATAATAATCAAGGTCATGTCTTCTATTATCTAATAATGCTTGGTCTGCTCCTTAAAAAAATGATTTTGGATTTATCCATAGATGCAGCAAAAAGTTTGTTTAATATATGACTAATTAAAATTGTGAATGTGTTCCTCGAAAAAAAAAAAAAAAAAAAAAAAGTGAATGTGTTTGGGAAGCACAACTTAGCTTATAATATAAGATAATATATATACACTATTTGGCATTGAATCAAATATTTACTTAATTAATTTGTTGAACCGTTCATGCTCAAGTAATTCATATATGCATGTGTAAACAATTTTAAAACAAAACAAAAAACACACACATGATTTTGAAATTTTACTTTAACTAAAAATTAAAACTGCAAGTATTTGCAAAAGAAGTTTTAAGATTTTGAGCACCTTGTGTTAATTTATTAATTTAAAGCTACATAAATCTAATTTTACAACAAAAACTTGGGCATTTTCATGGCATATTATGTTTGGGCGTTTGGTTGCAAACAACTCAAAGAAAAGTACCCGATTTGTCTCTATAAAAAATATATATTTGAAAGCTTGTAGAAATCTACTTACCATATTTTATGTTTTGACATTGGTGTTTTGACATTTTTAGATAGATAGAGATATTTCTCTTTAAACACAAGTTTGTTAGGTAACTTAATCAAATCTAACGTTTTAGATTCTAAAATGATCGATTAGGTCGTATACTTCTCTTTTTTTTTTCATGAGGTAGCGCGTTTTGAAGCTGAAATGAAATGATTGCAAGCTGAAATTATTAGGTTTTGAAACTTATAAGTTATAACCCTTGTAAAATAAGGGGTCCTCGAAATTATTTTGAGGTATGCAAAAACTTGCTCGACCCGCAAATTTTTAAAATAAACAAATAAATTTATTACTTATCAACTCAGTTAGGCCGACCTTGTAATGAAATACTTATCATATCCGATGCAAAAGTCAAGTAAATAAACCCACGAAATCAAACTCTAGACATATGATTAATTGTTAGCTGAAATTAAGTTTTGAAGCCATAACTCAAGTGGAAAATGAGTGGTCGATCTCTAGACATAATCTAGAGGTATGTAAAAACTTGCCCAACAACTCATGTTTTCAAAACAAATAAACAAATCTATGATTTAGTGGTGACGCATAATTTACCTTATTAAGAAAGCTGAAAGACCTCCTTTTTTTGATTTGAAGAATTCCTAAAAAGGAAAATAAAAACCACTTGGCATACTTTTGCATGTACATTTTGACATCTTGCTACCTTTAGATTCTCCACCGTTGGATGATATATAGGGTATACTAGTCAGACCATCCAACGGTTCTAATAACCCCAGCAAACTCAGTCAACGTGTGGGACACCTACTCATCCAGTCAGATACTTTTTTTATTATTAATGATGAATATTCAAACACTTGTAATCTAATATCATAGATTCGAGATTGAGAAAAAAAAAATCACCAATTACACCACCTTTAATTGTTACGTCTATCGCATTTGCCGTTATTACTTTGCCACCTCCTTCAATTTAAACCGTCATCGATACTTGGAACAAGTAACGTAGAAATTACAATGGAACTTGGCACGAATCACGATGAAATAAACACGTGAGAAACTCGCCTAGTGACACGTGGTTTCGAAGTTTCGTGTAGTTTCACCATCTCATCTCACCTACTTCTGTGTATTGTCGTGGACGGGGGCCGCTAAGGGCACCCCACCATTTAATGAAGGCACCCAAAGTTTTTGTAAAAATTTCAGCAAAAGTGGAAAAGACTATTTTGCCCTTGTATATATAGTGATTCAAACCTCACAAATCATTTTGACAAAGAAAAAAAGGCACCCCACCACAAGGTTGAACCACAAATCCACACTGCGTTTGTCGACTTTTTATCGATTCTTGCGGATTTACATCATCCGACAGCGAGTTAACAATGTTTGACAACCATATGATAGTTTATTAGAACTGTTTAGTTGTGGAAAACAGTGAAAATGATGATTTGTTTGTCAACGTAGGGTTTGGTAATTTGCTCAAATCCGAACTTGTTTCCACTATATAATGGAGGATTGTACTGCTACGGTGCAAGAGAAGGTCGAAGTTGAGGTAATTTTGCAAATTTATTGTGTTTTTTTTGCAGTTATCCGAAGTTTCTGTCGATGTGCGCGATTGTATCGGCCTCGCAGGACCGAGATGTATGGTGATGTCTCGGTCCTAAAGGACCGAGAGGTGTACTTAGGTCGCGGTATGGTACGCCAATGTACAACCGAGAGTATGAGCACATTCTCGGCTGTACACCACCGACACCACATTACCTACCGCTAATTGTAGCTCTCGTCATGTCTCGGCCGAGAGAACTAGAGTACTCTCGGCCATGCGTAACCGAGACACTTGTGAACTCTTCCGCCTTTGCGGTCGAGACTTCGAGTTCCCAAAATGTAGCTTCTGTCTCGGCCATGCGAGGCGAGACATTAACGACTCTCGGCTCGTGTGGCCGAGAACCGCAAATTCCCATTTCTTTAACTATTCAACCGAACCCTAACTTGGAGACGAAATCGGCTCACACCACGACCCTACGAATCGCAAAAAAGCGTAAACCGAAGGAGAAACACAAGGCGAGACACGGGAAGCACGATTTTGGAGATTCCTCTCAATGGTCGATTCAAACCAAATGGGTTCTTGCACAAGGTGATTCGGTAAAGGTGGTGGGGTGCTCGGGGTTCGGTGAAGGTGGTGGTGGGGGTGGTTGGGTGCTCGGGGGTGGGGTGCTCGGGGTTCGGTGAAGGTGGTGGTGGGGGTGGTTGGGTGCTCGGGGTTCGGTGATGGTGGTGGTGGTGGTGGTGGTGGTGGGGTGTAAGGGTTTTTTGCACGAGGGGTATTTTTGGTATTTTTGGTTTAATTTTCGGGTGCCCCAGGTAAATCAATTTGTGCCCACATTAACTGGGTGCCTTCATTAATAGGTGGGGTGCCCTTAGCGGCCCTCGTCGTGGACTCGAAGGTTAGAAAAATACGTGGGGGTCAATACACGTGTAGTGAAAGTTGATTGTCAAAACAGCGTCTTTGCTGCACGAACGCGGTATTTTATTAACTATATATTCCACGTACCCAGCTTTCCACAACATTTTCTCGTCAAAGTATTTTAAACTTTTTCTTTTGGTCAAAGTTATGTATATGTCTAATGTCTCTTAATTCATACATAATTTGACATATAAATGTCTAATGTCAAAGTATTTTAAACTTTTTCTTTTGGTCAAACTTTTGAGGAACTAATTAATGGTATGGTGCCAATTATATGGGGTGGCTCGATATTTTTGTTTACATATAAATTACTTGGTATCCAGATTATTCGATTACTTCAAATTTGATGGCTTAATTCATATATAATTTGACATGTGGTTATTTAAGTGAATGACTAGATACATGAAATTATATTCAAATTGTTTGGAAGGTCTTAATTTGAAAAGTTAGCTCGTCCAAATATTGTTGAAGATGTGTAAACTAAAATGTTTAGTTTCACATCCATTAAATATATATGACTTTATAAATAATTACATAAAAGTGATTATCTTCCTTCTAATAGCACCGAAGTCTTTTGAGTTAAAACCTCATACTTAAGAGTTGAAGGTAGTTATATTGGGGGTCGTATCGATATTGGTGGAGATCTACGGGTTCATGCACGCGTGCGTGACGTGACCGAAAGAGTTTAACATGATATTAGGCCTGCAGAGAAGTGACACGGGCATGTCACTTGCGATATATGACAAAGATCCACGAACTCGTGCATGCGTGTGTGGTGCGACTGGAAGAATTTTAAATGATATTATTAGAGACCGTGGTTAGTTTAACATGGTATATATCCAGGCTTGCATAAAACGTTACATGGGTAGGTCGCTTATGGATGTGGCAGATGAGATCCATCATCGTTGGTCGGAAAGAATTTTACATGATATTAGAGACCATGGTTCAGATGGGATTTGGAGAAAAATCTCCCTTAATTGAATCACGACTTTCGATCCAAGGTAGAGTATTGAAGATGTGTGGACCGAAAGGTTTAGTCCCACATCGATTAAATATGATTTCATAAAGAAGTAAGTGATTATCTCCTTCTTAATAATGTCAAGATATTTTGAGATAAAACTCTACATCTATGAGTTGAAAATGATTAAGTTTGGAACAATATTGGTGCTAACGGAGACCCTCGGGCTTGCGCAAGCGTGTGCCGCCCGGTCGGAAGAATTTTACAAATATCAATAAAATAATACTTCAAGTTTTTAGAAAATTTTCTATTTGTTGATAAAAAAGAAGATTTTCTAGGAAATAGGTGGAATTGTTAGGTCCATGATGTGTTGTACATGGATGGTATTTTACTAATGGTTTGAAAAAAGTTGGAGAGACGCATAGGTCAAACAAAAATGTTTCACCAACCAAAACTAAAATTAAAGATGAAATCATTTTCTTAAATAAATATATAGCTAGATTGATTGATTGAAGCTTGAAAGTATAGTTTTGCTTAATTTGCTATCTATCAAATATTTTTTATTTGGAGTGGTAATAAGATTTCTACCTGGGGGAATTTTGTTTACACACTATCAGCATAATTTTCACATGTTTCGAATTCATTAAAGAAATCGCAGTTCTAAAAAGTAATAGCCAAACAGTCGTATGTATTATATACATGAAATATATATTAGTACTAGAATTATTAAGGATGAACTGATTTCATCAAAAAAGAAGAAGAATAAACTGCTCTAAATATTTTTCATTTAATTAAGAGAATCACATAATAAAAAAATATCAAATTGTATCTCCTAACCAATTTTTATTTAAGATTTTTTAAGAAACCAACTTTTTATGTACCTTAGATTCGCATAGGAGACAATCAAATTTATTTATTTATTTTTTGATAAAAACTCTATATAAGTGATATTGGCGGGACGATGTTTTTTTGATAAGAATGTTCGATAATATAGTTGTCACCACCTTCAACCGTAATTACAAGTTTTCAACTGTAATAACGGAGGTTACGAAATCTAACACTCCTTATTAAAATTATTTATCAAAAGTAATAATTGAAAGTCGCTATTTGTTGAGTTCAACTTAATTGATTCGAGCTTTTATTGAAACACGATGATTTAGTTTCTCTCAAATTATTATGCCATTAATTTAATGGCGACTCTTTAAACTTGGTGAGGAGGCTGTATTTTGGTTTAAATATTGAATTTTTGGTGACCCACACAAAAGAAGCTAGGTATTGTGATCGTGGATCCTCACAACTCTCTCGTATGAACGAGTGGACAAAAGTGCATCATCGAAGCACAAATAAAAGAGAGTTGTTGAGGTGGAACACAGGTGCACAAGATTGCCACGTGTACCATGGCCCTGCTATCACAAGTTCGACATAGTGGGCCATATATGACCAGTCCGGCCAATCGGGTGGTTGAGATTCTATGTTAATTAAGGGCCAAGTCCGAGACCATCTTAAAGAAGAGTAATAATGATTAGTATACTTAAAACTCATCAAATTTTTGTTGAATTAAAGGCAGAGAGGTTCACAGTCTTAAAATTCGGACTTAAGTACAAATACATATGTATATTAGATGAACAATGTTGAGCCTAAAATTAATGCATGGTCCACATGACGGCATGAGCCTTCGAAAAAGTATGGCTTGAAGCGCTGCGTTCGCGTGGAAGGGTGTATAAACATGTCAATGTTACTAAGATTTATAGATGTACAAGAAAGCCAATAATCAATGAAGATCTCTGAAGCGTTTTGAAGGTACGTATACGAGAAAGTGAGAGTTTGGTATAAGGACTCTGTTTTGGCAACTAATATATAGGAGAAATGGTGCTCATCACTACCTAGCTAGCTAGCTAGGTAATTAACATGTAACTAATGGTGGTGATGGGACGGACACATAGAGAACTAGTATCTAGTAAAGCTCACAAAGGTTATAATTGTTGATTGCATGCCCAATGGAATTAATATAGGCAGTTTCCTCAGCTGTTTGATTAAAATGACTACACCACCACTTATATAGTACTCTCCAGTATAAGTGAATTGAGATAATTAATGCTCAAATTAGAGAGTTTTTTCCAATTAATGTGACTTTTTGTCCTGGATTGGTTGGCGAATTGTAGTTTTCTTTTCCTTAGTCATGTTAAATTGTTAATTAGTGTGTTATCGATGATGAGTTTTCAGTTTTAGCAATATATATATACATATATATATATATATATCGATGCCATCTTTTTCTACTGTCTTTTTTTCAGTGCCGTGTTTCAACAGATGCTAATATCATGAGTCACTGCCCACTAGTTCAAATGGATCGAACTGTCCTAATTTATTAACCAAATCCACGATTTTTTATACCGCGACTATGTGCACCCCACCATTTACTAAAAAGCGAAACATTTTTTTTTTTTTTTCACTCCACTTCCAAAATTACCTTTAAATGAAATGACATAGTTACCTCTTAATGCTCCCACAATCACTCACGTGCCCCTCTTTTATTTCCACGTTGTGCACCCCATGGAAACTGCCAACCTTCGATTTCGATGTTGCACTCCAACCACCAACAACGCGAACTTACGATTTATGAGCCCGCTACCATAGTAAGAGTTGATTTCTTCATTGTTGTTGTGTCGAATTTTTGTGTTTGTGAAAATCTCAAGTTGGGGGTGCATAAGGGGCATTTTAAGAAATGATTATTTTTTTGGGTGCCCTCATCTAGTAGTTTACCCTTAATAAATTGTGGGTGTACATAGCCGTGCCGTTTTCTATATTTAACCAATTTTGAAAGGAATCAACTATTAGCACCCTATACCAACTTTATGAACCTTCGTTTAATTTAATAAAATTTTAAACTGAAATATCTTTAGTCAAAATTACATAAATAATATCACTTAAAGTTGTGAACCCATTTTCTTTTACTCTTTTACTTTTTTACTTTTTACTCTCTACTGGCATGTTCGCTTCATGGTATTAGGTCGGATTAGCCTCACTGGACTAGCTAATCCGATGTTCGCTTGGCAGATTGACTAATCCATGGTACTATCTAATACTCAAAACAGGTGACTAAAGTAAACCATCATTTTGGGTGGTACTAATTAGTCCCAATGCTTGGCTTCAAACATTACCAAACTACCCCTCCCTCTTAAACGCCAAAATCATTTCATCCCACTCCATCACTGCATCATCGTCCACCCACACCACTGCATCATCTCTCCCCCTTAACCAGTTGAGCATGGAGATCGACGAGCATGTGATAGGAGATCGACAGTAAACTCCTTCAGCAAGTTCGCCGCCGTCACCGCATCGTCTCTCATCATTGCAACTCCTCATTCGCCACTCTTCCATCCATTCCATGCATAGATCCAACCAAAACCTAATCTTTCCCCTAAATTCACTCCAGATTCAACACGACATAATTTAAAGAAACACAATCAATACAAAAATCTCAAAACCTCCTCATAAACCACTCAATCAAAGCTCATTCACAAATCGAGTAATCAAATCACTAAAAACGATCCAAACTTGGTCATTCAATCAATTGCACTATTGTTAAAGAATAGTCAGTTTAGAGAGAGATGGGCAGGGAAAAATTTGAAGCTTTAGATGAGGGCATAGTGAGGGACATTTTAGTCATTCTACTAACTCCAAAAAAAAAAATTCCTAAAATGAATACATTGAACCGAACAAGTTACTTATTTGGGACAAATTACTTATTCCAAGCTACAATCCTATGGCTAAGTTAATCTCATAAACTTAGGACAATTGAATTTGTGAAGCGAACATGTCATACATCTCTCTTCAAACTTTACTTTTTAATGTCATAAATCGATATGCCTAAAAATCACCTCGAGAATAATATGAATCTAGTGAATCGCAAGTTGAATCCTACTATTCATATTATTTCCAAAAAAAAAAAAAAAACCAATATTGAAAATTTGAAGTTGAATTTTGTTTGATTGATGGTTGATATATACTTGACACGTACAGGCAATCCATCTCATTTACTCCTTTTATTCCTTATCCTCTTAATGTAATTATGTTTGTGACTGCCATGTGTACTTAATTGCCTACTTGGCCTGCAAAAAAAAGTTGCAAATTTAAAATTAGCTCATGGTAACATTTTTCGCTGCCCATAAAATAATGAATTGAGAAAAAATATACCTGTACTTACTACAAGAAAAGACCTCATGAGAGTCAATATGAGTCCACATCACCCATAGATGCATGGTGTTCTTGACTCATCCTTCATCTAGATGATGAAGATGCTATTGACAATTAACCTTTTCGTGACTTGCATGTGACTTGAAAGTATAAGCATTGTATTATATAACAATAAATGTGCAATAATAAAAATGAATCTTAAAAAAATTAATTAAATATATATACGATTCGCTAATGGATCTTGATTGTTATGATTCACCAATGCGAATCCTGATTTGATTCACTTGAGCCCTCAACGATTCGTTACCGATTCACGATTTTGACAAGTACTTATCTCACTTCACCACACTCGCTTTCTCCTCTTGTACTTAATTTTCACTTTCTATACCTCACCTCAAATTAAATGATAAACTCATCTTATTTTCTCTTCTACTTTTTTAATTAATCTCTACACTCCTCGGTCTCATCCCCATTTCTTTATCCATACACTCAACAACTCACCATCGTAACATTTGGTTGAGATTTGGTTCACATTCTTGAATGATTAGAATATTTCTTCGTGTTGAATACTAATTTTTAAGGATTGAAGAATCAATATTGGAATACAACATTGGGCAAATTAAGTAAAGGGGGGAGAATAAGTTATATGTTGTGCAACAAGGGGTTGGGCCGTTGGAGGTTCAGGATCACGTACAAAGATGAAACAAAAGATTTTATTTGAGGAATGATGGGGACAAATATTAGTTAGGGATACATTAGAGAGTTTACTAATAATTAAGGGAGTGTCTAGAACATAAATTAACTTAATGAGGACTATCTCGAAAAGGGAAAAAAAACTTAATGAGGGCTAGAAATAATATTAAATTAAATGAATTGATGATATAAGGATGCTAATCTTAGTCGGACAAAGACTCGACAGTAAAAGAGTTATCGACCTAGCATTTGGTGATGATAATTGATTCGAATTTCAAGGAAAAAAGTTTTGGGTGAAGTTGCGAAGAATATTATAAAAACACTTTCACGAATGTATACATGAATGTAAAACAAACAACCTAAATGAGTTGACCTAATGATAAGGGTAAACTTGAGATTGTGTGGTTTAGATACACGATTGCATCCCACATTCAAATTTTTGCTGCGTCAAAATTTCATAATAATCAAACTCGCTTAAATTCACATGAATGTTAAAAAAAAAAAAAAAAAGTAAAACAAACTCAGACCTATGATATTTCATGCATAAAGTGAAAGTGCAAAAAGCCTCCAAAGTACTCATGACATTTACATCGCTCGCTGTAGCCTGTAGGAACGATCTTCATGTCATTTTTGTGTTCTTCCAATATATAGCTTTTATCTTTCTTTGTGAAAAAAAAATGCTTTCATTAAAAATTATGTAGTAATAATAATTATAATAAATCATCGCTCAAAATAGAAGGTTATTTAAACAATTAATGAAGCTGATCAAGAAAAAGAGGGCGACATTACATTTTTTTTTGGCAATATATAAAGCAAAAAATCAATGATTTTTGTTTTCGACTTTAGCAAAAATCAATGATTAAACATTCTAAAAATCAACGATATCAATTAATGTCTCCTCAAATTAGAATCACGACCAAATCTAATAGTACTAATGTTTATATATTGATTTGTCAAAAAAAAAAAATTATATGAGCTACTCCACCAAACATAAATTAAAAGAAATTGCACGAATACATTGAAAAAAAAAAAAAAAAATAGAGGGTGGGACCCAGGCGGTGGGCAGCATACAATGACCGTTTCAGTTGCTATCCTGCCACCACGATTTTCATCACAACCTTAGATTAAACCACCACCAACAACAACAACAACAACAACAACAACGGGGGGAGGGAGGGAGTACAGTAGCATTTCAAAGAGGGTAGGTGCGCATGCGCAACTGGGATTGACCGACACTCTCCATCTCATGTCATCAGGAGCACTAACTCGCACCGTACGTCCCTCCCCGCCACAGCCAATAGAATTATCTCTGAGGCCCGCTAAGGGCACCCCACCATTTAATGAGGGCACCCAGTTAATTTGGGCACAAATCGATTTACCTAGGGCACCCAAAAATTAAACCCAAAATACCAAAAATGCCCCTCGTGCAAAAAACCCTCTCACCCACCCTCGTGCAAACCCCCTGGGCACCCCACCACCACCACCACCACCACCCTCGTTCACCGAATTCCTGGTGGAAGAATTCATTTGTTTTGAACAGAGCAAAGTGAGAGGAATCCCGAAATCGTGTTCTCCGTCCCTCGCCGTGTGTTTCTCCTTCGTTGTTCTAGGTTTCGCATTTTGTAGGGTCCGTTGTGTGAGCCGATTTCGTCTCCAAATTAGGGCTCGGTTGAAGATCGACGAATTAAGTTACATTTGGTAGAGTAGATGTAATGTGTGGTAGAGTAGATGTAATGTGTGTGTGGCGGTTTGTTAAAATGTAAAAAAATTCGGAAATCGTGGTTCTCGGCCACACAGGCCAGAGACTGTGTCAACCGTCTCGGCACTTGCCGAGACATAAGCTAATATTTTTGGGAACTCGCGAGTCTCGGCCACGTAGACCGGAAGAGTTAACCACGTATCGGTTGTCCACTTCCGAGAGGGTCTCCGTAGGCTCGGTCGTCATAGGACGAGAGTCAGGCGAATTGAAATGGTCAATTCATCTCGTTGGTGTACAACCGAGAAATTTAAATGGGACTCGGTTATACAAGACCGATATATTGGAATACTTGTCGGTCATGAGTGACCGAAAATATGGTTTGTTTCACGAACCTGCTTGACCGAGACATCAGAAATGGATGAATTTGAACATTACAGTTTCAAAAAAATCTCCGTAGTAGTCAAACTAACAATACAAGATTGAAAATCCAGCACGACAATTTGCACCGAACTTTAATTAATTATAAATCTCCGTAACATTCAAACTGACTATAAAAAAGGTCCATCCATAAGTAAACAACAATTAAAACACAACACAACATTTGCATATACATAGAACATTCGGACGAATTGGCAAGCTTACACTACGGTGTATCTAAGTCTACAACAGTATGGTGGCTTCATGATCAGCGATTGCATTGGGCGCGATGTCTCGAAAAACGAATCCATCTCGCCAACCTTTGGCGCGATCCTCAACGTACCGATCCCACGATGGATATAAGGATGGCAAGCGGTGCATTCACACGCAATCTTGCACTGTCAAAGTGAACAGTAGAACGTAGAAGATATTGTCACAAACCCGATTAAGGGGAAACAAACCATTTCACAAAAAAGTCATAGAACTTACCCTAACCCAATGGATATTCCTTTCATTCGCCATTGCAATGATAAGTCTCTTGTGCAATGATGACGACGTTGGAGTACTACGTAGGGGTAGGAATGTGGAGGCACTCCCATGCGAGAGGTTTACGAGAATGACATTGAATGCGGTGGATACCAACAATCCCATGTCCGGAAGTGTCAACCATTCTTTGAAAGATGCCCCCTCTTGATTCTCGGGCAATGCACCGCATTCTTGATAGGCTCGAAACTCGAGCCAAGCACTTCCCGCCATAGGTATTCATACCCGATAATCTCATCGTACATCCGTCTACGCACAATCCTCCACCCGTCCACGTCCGCGAGTCCAAGCCCAGAGGCTATACACCTATATCCACAGTTCCCATCGGAAACCACATCGATAATGGCATCAACATGTGGCAACCAATATGGTTCTAAGCAATGACTATAAGCCATGTTAGATCCACTTTGCGTGCGTCGACTGGCACGACGCATTTGTGGAACCTTGCATTTCTTACGCCTAGAAGCTTTTGTGGAGTGGGAGGACTCAAATCCGATTGGAGATTGGGGTGCCTCCCACTTGGGGTGCCTCCGGTTGGAGACCCGGTGTCCTCACACCCGCATCCTCAACTTCCCGCTCGCACTCCACAAAAGACGATGGTGGACTAATCTCCCTGAAATTTGCTCACTTTCACTCCTCCCCCGCATCCTCAACTTCCTCCTCCCTCTTATCCAATCTTCCCGCGGTGTCGTGATTGTGCCTCCCACAAATCACTCGTGACATACCATAAGGAGTCGGCATTCTCCTTGACGTTAATTTGGAAAGGGCATCCACATTTCTTCGTACTAGTGTGAGTCCTCGCCTTTTCATCATTCCTTGATTTCTTTAAAATTTTTGCCGCTTTCCCCTTCCCAACTCTCTGAGCCAGTCCCCTATATGTCCCAGACCTGTCACAGGCAATTTTCACCCTTCCCCTTCGCTTAACGCCCCCGGCATCCGAGCGCTTCGTCACTAACACAAACTTGTTCTCGCCACCAATCAGTTGAAGCCATGAAATTGCCGCTTCTCGAGAGGGGAATGGCTTAGAAGGTGTAAAAGTGTCCTTATAATCTGGAAAACTACAAGATAACGGCATTACCTGCAATACAAACAGTTTAACATTATAATCAACCAAAATGTACAGCACAATCACAAAACAACCCAAAAAAATCGGTTCTCGGTTGTACAGTGCTGAAACTTTCTTCATAGTCTCGTTTACGTGAGACCGAGAGTTAGCAGAACCCTCGGTTGTTCCAGACCGACCGTGACCAACCCTAAACATCTCGGTCATCTGAGACCGAGACGTAACCATACATCTCGGTCCTGCGAGGCCGAAAGAATCGCGCACCCAGACAGATACTTCCGATAACCGCAAAAAAAACACAAAAACATTTGCAACATTACCTCTAGGACGACCTCCTCTGGCACCGAAGCATTACGATCCTCCATTATACAGTGGAAACAACTTCGGATTTGAAGAAATTACCAAACCCTACGTTGACAAACAATCATCATTTTCACTTTGTTATACGCAACTAAACAGTTCACAAAAACCCGAAAATGGTTGTCAAACATTGTTACCTCATTGTCGGACGAGCAAGAATCGATCGCTCTTCGCCAAACGCAATGTGTTTGTGGCTTTGTGGTTGAAGGTTCTTCGGTGGGGTGCCCTAACTCCTTGTCGAAATGGTTTGTGGGGTTTGAACCATTATATATATACAGGGGCAAAATGGTCTTTTCCATTTTTCTCGGAATTTTTACAAATTAACTGGGTGCCCTCATTAAATGGTGGGGTGCCCTTAGCGGGCCTCTTATCTCTCATCCCTCATCCACTCCCCCCGGCCCCACCCCCCAACATTTTAAAACATTTTAAACTCCCAACCCCTGAATTACCTCGAATGCTCCACGTGTCCGTACGCCCCTCGGTAGGTGACACCAAAACTTTCCCCCTATTCACCAATTTCACCTCTCCTCCTGTGGTCTCCACCACTACACTCCACTCCTCCCACCACTATAAAACCCCCCCTCCACCTCCCCTCATCCCTCAGCTTGTCAAGTTCCCCCAGAACAACAACAAGCTTGACAGCTTCTTCACTTATTTCATTCTTTACTTTTATATCAACTCAAAAGAAACAGAAAAAAAAAAAAAAAAAAAAGAAAGAGAGAGAGGCAGAGAGAGAGAGAGAAATGCAAGCAGCAGCAGCAGCTTCTTCCCATTCCCCTTCAGGGACCAATCTGAGATCCCTAAACCCCCTTTTCAGATCTAACCCGGTGATTCTGATCCCGAGGTATCATCCGACGGTGGTCAAATGCATGAAGAGCCGCAGCAGCAGCAGCAGCAGCGGCGGCAGCAACCCTGGAGGCGTGGGCGCGACCAGGGCCGACTGGCAGAGCTCGTGCGCGATCCTGGCGGGGAAGGTGGCGGTGGTGTCGCAGCAGCAGGAGACGGAGAAGAGCGGCAACTCCAACCTCTCGGCCGTCAACGGCCACCGGACGCTCGACCTCGTCCCGCTGCCCAAACCCTTGTCCATCACCGACTTCTCCCCTGCGCCGATGCACGGCTCGCAGCTCCGCGTCGCCTACCAGGGCGTCCCCGGCGCCTACAGCGAGGCCGCCGCCGGGAAGGCTTACCCGAACTGCGAGGCCATCCCTTGCGACCAATTCGAGGTCGCCTTCCAGGCTGTGGAGCTCTGGCTCGCCGACCGCGCTGTCCTGCCGGTCGAGAACTCCCTCGGCGGCTCCATTCACAGGAACTACGACCTCCTCCTCCGCCACCGCCTCCACATCGTCGGCGAGGTCCAGCTCCCCGTCCACCACTGCCTCCTCGCACTCCCCGGCGTCCGCACCGACTATCTCTCCCGCGTCATCAGCCACCCCCAAGCCCTAGCCCAGTGCGAGCACACGCTCACCAAGCTCGGCCTCAACGTCGCTCGGGAGGCTGTCGACGACACCGCCGGCGCCGCTGAGTTCGTCTCCAACAACGGCCTCCGCGACACCGCCGCCATCGCCTCAGCCCGCGCCGCCGAGCTCTACGGCCTCCAGATCCTGGCCGACGGAATCCAGGACGACTCCGGGAACGTGACGCGGTTCGTGATGCTGGCGCGTGAGCCGATCGTGCCCAGAACGGACAGGCCGTTCAAGACCTCGATCGTCTTCGCGCACGACAAGGGCACGTCCGTCCTGTTCAAGGTGCTTTCCGCTTTCGCCTTTCGTAACATCAGCTTGACCAAGATCGAGAGCCGGCCGCACCGGAACCGTCCGATTAGGCTCGTCGATGACGCCAATGTGGGCACCGCCAAGCACTTCGAGTACATGTTTTATGTCGATTTCGAGGCGTCCATGGCGGAGACGAGGGCCCAGAACGCCTTGGCGGAAGTGCAGGAGTTCACTTCCTTTCTTAGGGTGTTGGGGAGCTATCCGATGGACATGACGCCCTGGTCTCCGCCTCGGGATTGATGTTCACGATCGTATTTGATTTCATTTCATCATGAAACTGTAAATTATTACTGTTACTTTTGAGTTTGATTTGTTTCATTAAGGACAATGAAGCCCAAGACGATACGTTGGTCGGTTTGGGTGTACATTTGATTTGATTATGATATATTGTTACTAATAGAAAGAGAATCGATGGATTGAGATTAGTTTTGATGTTGATGTGGAAAAAGTTTCAATTTAAAAACGCCCCTGTTTTTGGAGATTTCGATTGTTGTGATATCATCATTCATAGATTGCTAACATATGTGCAGCAAGTGCAACCTTTGTTAATACTATCTTGCTTTGTTTTGTGATTACATTATGCTTGTTAGCTACATCACATGAGTCATGTATGTATGGACGCTCATTTTTGTTTGAACTTTTGAAGTAGGTTCGTTGTCTCCTTGACTAATCTCTTCAATGTGTTTCATATAATTTGTGCACAAAATGTGCAAGAAACAAAAATCTATTAGAGCTTAGTTTGATTTTTGTTTTTTAATTGTCAAATTATTCGAGACATAGCCCCGATTAATCTCGGACCTGAGAGAACGCAGGACCACAGGAATGATGCATCTCTAGCCAAGAGTTTTAATTAAAGTTTTTTCATTTCGTGATTCGAACTCGAGACCTACGATTAAAAAGGAGGAAAGATTTGTACGTGTCATCCCACCACACCACAACCCTCTTGGTTAGAGCTTAGTTTGGTTTTGTAGTACCATTTTAAAAAATTCTCTTTTCAAATTATGTCTATATATTGCTTAGCTTATTGATGGGCATAATTAACCAAATCAACCAAAGGTGTTTCTTCTAGCATTGGTGCATCTTCCTAATGACGTAGATTATTAATTAAGAAGAAAAAGACACTTAATTAATCTGCAAGTTGACGACCTTAATCTCACAAAGTAAAGTAAGGTCATCATTGGAGACCTTGAGGCTTTGTTGGTATGACGTGGAGATAATTCACAAGTAATTTTTAAGAACTAATCTTGTTTGGTTGCTCATATTGCTTGCAAGTTTAAAATTGAATCAAAGATGAAAATATTAACTCAAAAGAGTTAACTCACAACTAACACTGTAAGTTATAAAAAATAAACCAAACGAAGCTTTAGATTAAGCATCGAGACGTGTGTATGCATGGGCCTAACCATCTAATACTATTTTCCAAGCCGCAATGTAATTAAAAAAGATGAAAAGAAAGAGAAAGTGGAAACAAAGAGGTTGGTGAGAAGAAATGGTGATGGGGAGGGGTAGGTTTGTTTGGTGAGGATGGAAAAGACACGGAAGAGAGCAGTGGTAGTTGGTGAGAGGAGGGATGGATTGTATGTGGGGTGTCATATGTGCGTGTGCCTTTAACTCTCTCTTCTTAATTTCTTTTTTTCACTCTTCGAAAACTGACTTTGGTTTGGTTAATTGCATGATTAACACTTCGCCTTTCAAATCTAATTAATTTAATGACGCTCTTATCACACATTCATGACGTTTGCCTCCTCTGCCCCACTCAATTCACACATTCATTCACATTTGTAACAACAATCCATTGTATAGGAGCATATTGAATCATTGGTACAATATTGAGTCACTTCGAACCAGATTCCATGCTGGGAAGAGTCGAACTCACAACCTCAAATGCAAATCCACTTATACATATATATATATACAAGTTGGGTTGTGCTTTTTCCATGTGCATTTGCTAAACTAATGTTGGATTTCTTCTTATTGCGTCAATCAATCAAGATGTGGGCATATATTGATGTTTGTCCACATAATTATGCAGCAAATTAATGTGTGAGACTATTTTCAACTACTAAAAAATAAATAATCTTGATAAAAAAGAACAATGAAAAATCATTGATTAACATTAAACATGCAATTAATCATACAGTTCCCTTTTAAGGGGAGGGGATTTGCTTAGGTTGGGTGGGTAAAGTTGTAATGTGTCCCAATGACAATAACCTACTTATTCAACATATATAAGAGTAAAAACGGGGAAGACAAAAGTGTCAAATCACATGTATATATCGCACACTATTGATAGACATTACCAACTTTACCCTATAAGACCATTATGTATCTCATAAACTTATGACTTAATTATATAAGTTATTAAAAATCTAAAGTCTTTTGACTTTCCATTGACGTTACAAATTTGATCAGATTTTGTATTTATTGTGAAAGTTGAATGATTCTCCTTCAAGTCTATAAAAAATGCACTTGTTCTATCTAATTATTTCAGCAGGTAATTCTCTATTTGATCTAATTCTTATGTTTTAAAATACTTTTACATACACTACCCGACATTAGCAAATTAATCCACTCCAGTTCTTGATTTGGTTAAGTACTCTTGGTATCATTATACACATATACATAGCATAGATAAGGTCATTTTTTTATTATAAAGTGAAGAGTGAATAAATAATAAAAATAACTACGTCATTATAAGTGGTTGGTAATGAGCACTCAAAGATGTGAATAACTGCAGTTTAATTTATATGTTGGTCAAACGGGGACTAAGACATAAAGCCACTTCGTCCATAATCTGGTTGGTAGCAAGCTTGACCGCAAATTATTATAACTATTATTATTATTTAAGTGAGAAATTAAAATGGTTGTGCAAAGAATCATATCTAATTTTTTTTGAAGGTATTCAAATATTTTTTTTTCATGAGATTATTATTATTATTAATTATAAACAAAGATTGTTTTCAAAAAAAAAAAAATATTAACAAATTTCGTTTTTTTTTTTTTTTTTGAAGAAACAAAGATATTATTTTAAGTTTGTAAAACTAATGTTATAGTTCAAATCATCAATAGTGTACTATAACTAGAAGCAGATAATTAATTAAATGAAAATACTCGACTTAAATATTTTCTTGGGTGCATTGTAGTATGTACTCAAGAAAATATTCATAATTAACTAATTCTCGAATGCTAAATTGTCTTATGATTTAAGTTGATTATGACAAGTCAATTAGTTATAATGAAAAATTAAAAGAAAGTAGTCTCCTTCAGTGCTACAAAACAATTAAGAACTTCAAGAATAATAGCTGGCACAGCTACACTACTAAAGCCACAGGTGAGAAGTTATGTCATTCGTGTCCAATTGATTGATGAAGAAATAATTTAGCGGATTGATTAGAGATATGTTCTCATTAATCTAGTTTAAGGACATAATAATATAATAAAGAAAAAAAAAACAAGATAAAAAAAATGTAATGTTGAGAGTGGGATTTGAACCCACGCCCTTTCGGACCAGAACCTTAATCTGGCGCCTTAGACCAACTCGGCCATCTCAACTTTGTTGTCCCTGTTTGATAACAAATTTCTCTCGTTTGTTGTACTAAGTGTATGCTTTAAAATTTTACTTGCATCTAATCTGTTTCACCTTGACAAGATACTTATTCACGACTAGAATTACTCGCTCTTCATCTATTTCACTGGGGAGAGACATTATCGAGATCGAGCATGTCAACTTTACATCCTATATATGTGATGTTGGGGCATATGTACTAGATTAATCCAGAAACATTATTTATCTTATAATTTTAGTTAATAAAATTGAGATTTTTTATTTGATGTTTTATTATTAGTGATTACATGTTTTCCTCGTAATAAGATCCATAGGTATTTATTGAAATATTATAAATGTCCATAGTCGATTATTACACTGGGAATTATAATGAATTAAGACTAGTGTGAATCTTGATTGATGATCATGCGATGATTATGCGTATAAGGATACAAATCGAGATCATGAGTACTTGTTAATTAAGGAACAAGGTAGTGGACCGACCCGTTATGAGAACACCAGATTGTAATGGCTCGAAATTTCTAACCGTGTTTATGTCCTTAAACAGGCTCAACGACCCGTACCGTGGGACCCACACCGTGATCATTGACCGAGGCAAGGGTCGAGGTATATTTCATTTTTGTTGTGATGTATGCTTAGTGTATTGTATATGTGTAGACTATTAAGTCAATTTTATATGAGTGTATAGGTATCGAGACGAGTGAGGACGTACCTCAAGCCGCGTGTCGATGTGGGACTCGAGTAGTGGCTTACCGTGGTAAGCTTAATTTATTTAAGTTCAAATGTACATTTCTAAGTGGTTTTAGTGGCTTTAATGTGACCACATATTCATACTAATTAAATGTGCCTATAGTTAGTGAACATAAAACAAGATTCACTAGATGTGCATCGAGACACGCATAACTTCATCAAGAGATAAGGTGTTTAAATGTTGAGTTACTCACTAAGGGACGAGTATAACAAGGTGGTCCATGAGATGAGTCTCGAGACACGTGTGCACACCATGATCAATGGTTAGCATTCAACATGGTCAAATGTGTACATAAGTCAATGTTTTTGGTTTCTTATCTCCATGAAATCGTTAGTGCAAGGATGAGAGAAAGAACAGAGTTGTTGGAGTGGTTTACGATAGGAAGAAAATGAGAGAAACCAGAGAATATTAATGTGAATTTGGTGTTGTTAATGTGATGTTGATTTGTGGTTTATTGTTGGCGAAGGAAGGAGACGATTCGAAAGAGTTGTCTCCCCTCCCCAAACGAGCTGGGGTTGGATTTCTTACCCTAGCTTGTGAAAAAAAAAAATCATCAACGAACCAGGGACTTCCCCAAATGAGCTGGGGTTGGATCTCTGACCCCAACTTGTGAAAAAATAAAAATAAAAATTCATCAACGATCTAGGGAAGTCCCTGGTTTGTTGAGGAAGAAAGGAGGCACATGCACGGGTCGTGCGTGTGCACCCATTTCCTTTGTTTAGGCCGAGCCAGACCTAGTGCCCTGGTTAGGGTCGGGTTCGACCCGCCCGAATAAATAAAAAAAAGAGAAAAAAAGGAAAAATTGAAAAAAATTCTAGAAAATTGGGGAAAAATATCGAAAAATTATATTTCGAACGAGACTTTTACGGGGGTTTTACATTGAAAAGCACGAAATGGGTGGATTGGCCTAAAAATTGAAAAATTGATCTCGAGCTCGATTTGACCTAAATTGATAAATAATCGAATGTTAGGAACTAAGGGGAGAACTTAGGAGTTTGGACACACATTTCGAAGTGTCGAGGGATCGAATAGGCTAAGACAAGCGTGTGAATTGTAAATAAAGCTGTGAGAATTCTATATTTCATTTCATTCACCTTTATTGATTTATTGGTCTATTGGTAGATATTGCTACTTGAAATCTCACATCCTATTGTTCTTGTATCTCTTCATAAGTGAATATTGTGACATGACGCCTTGTGAAATGTTTCATTGACTCTGATTCCTACTCTTGATGTCATTTTTGAAAAGAATTGATGAAAAGCATGCTAATAGGATAATTTGGATTTACTTGGACTTGTATTTGATTTCCTTTGGGCTTTGTAGCCTAACTTGTTTTGGAATCCTAGAACGTTGGCATTATTATTTGTCTTTGAAATCAAAGTAGAGATTATCTAGTGTCCATTGCACGAGAGATGCGCGGTTCACGGGGACATGGGTCTATCGGGGTTCCGGCACTCACCACTACACTTGCGCGACACACGAGTTACGGGGCTCGGGGTAGTCGGCAAGAATAAGATTGATGTTGTATAAGCGTAGAGCGCAGCTCCACTATTTGTGTGAGATATGTTGAGCGCAGCTCCATATAATAGTGAAAAAGGTTAGGTGATAGTTCTCACCGCCGACCGGACGTAGATCATCTCGACTTAGTCTGTGTCTGCTTTTACATATTTAACTGTAGTATTTACTTGCATTAATTGTTTCAACAATTTATTTCGCTACTTTATGTTTTTAAATACCATTCGTTTATTTTGGAAATGTGGAATATAATTCTCCAGTTATTACTTAAATATTATTATACTCACCGTCTAGTTTGTGACGGTAGGTGTGTAGGTCTGTCGAGCAGCAACAGGCCAGGGAAAGAGAAGATCAACGACTTTCTTTGAGCATTTTGACAATTCTCATATCTCATCATGTATGACTCGGCTTTTGTTGTATTATTACTGTTTATGTTTTTACTGTTTATTTTTGGGTTTAGTGTATAGTTTCACATTTTTTAGACCATATATATACATGCATGTGATGCTGTATGTTTTTCCTGGTTTCCCAGATTTAGGATTTTGGATAATGAAAGCTTTCACATGATCTTTAAAATACATGAGAATGATAAGAGAGTTTTAATTAACTTAATAATATTGGAACAAATGTAGTGAATGTAATATAAGGACGAAAGGCTGACTAATACGTAATTAAGTCTTATATAGTTAGGATTAAAGTTTGATTACAGGATTAGGCCGGGCGGTGCCCTGTTTAGAAGTTGGGGTTGTCACAGTTGGATTAAGTCATAGGTGTTACTCATGGTATCTATATCATTTAGTCATTCAACTTGAGATTACCATAGACTTTAATATTAAAAGCATGATAATTTGACACAATCAAACGTTGTCTTTAACTGGACGATTATAAAGATTGTGATTGGTTACCACGTGAATAATATGTGAAGAAGTGCATTCAAGATAAAATTTGTCACTCTCGTATAGAGAGAGATATGGGTGGATCTCCGATATGATAGACTGATAATGACCAAGTCCATGTGAATTGATATGATTAATGTCACTTGAATGTTTTCAGTTTACCTAAAGATCGAGACTTGTACCATTGAATATTAAAAGTGACTTTCCATGCCTTATTTTTAATCAAATGATATCACACGATAAAATGATATGATATATGTTATTTATTAGATTGTATCTATTTTGATATTCATGCTACTTGAATAGTTATAATGCCTTACTAGAGACCGCTTATGACTTATGTACCAAAATAGTTTTAGTTCACTACTAATGTCGCATGAATCTATTGGGCCGTACACAAATAATGACTTTGCACAAGTCAGACCCCACCTAATTTGGGCATCTGACCGACCTAGATTACTTTAAACTCTTAATAAACTAGCAGCCTTAATCTTTCATTCAATAAATAATTTAAAATCTATCAGAGTAATTATCAAATATGATTATAAATCAACCACTAAAGGAATTCTAAAATGAATCATGTACCTCAAAATCAATAAAGATTAATTATATAATCATTGAATATTTGTAAAGAAATTTCACCAGCATCTCTTCTATTTCTAAATCTACATTGAAAATCCCGGCCTTCATAAATCTTCAATAAACTTGCTCAACTTGATGGAAATGTCGAATGACTCAAAATCCAACCCATAACAAAACATATCACATTAATAATGATTATTATCATTCTAACTATCTCAGACTTTCAACATTATTAAATCATTAATACCTTAATTTCTGGCATTCTAATCCATCCTAAAACCATTAAAACAATTCCAATCATTCTCAAAACTATTTCAACACTTTCAAAAGATATTTTAACCTCACACGAACCTAAAAACCCATTTATATAATATTTTATATTCAAAAGTAATACAAACATAGATAGAAAGAAACTAAGCAAATCACCAATAATCGAAAAACTTTTCCTTTCCTTTGTCGCAACTAAAACCTGTCATTATCCAATTATAAAAATTTATAATGTCAAATAATTAAATCTCACACTATTCAGTACATCTGTAGTAATCAAATGCATAATAATCCAAGGAATTTAAACAAACAAAATAATCTAAGGAATTTAAATATAACTGTTAATCAATCCCGTTTTTGTTATTCGACCACAATTAGACGATCGGTCTCTAAAAGTGGTAAGTAAACGATAATAAGGACTCATGCGCGGGGGATAACTAAACGATTCTCATTCTTCTATATTATGGGAGTATGATATGATTCAACGTGATCTCATATATGATAACCTCGTGATGCAAAGTATCAGTGACTCCAACCTTTAAGCATAATATAGTGTTCAATAACCTCGATATATACGCTATAAGGAGACTCGTAATATCTTATCATCTCAAATCGTGTATGCATGTATAACAAAAATGCAATTTAAGGATCAATGCAATTTATACAAAATATAATCATAAAATGTAAAGGTTACCATGTGATTTACTTTAACCTTACAAAAAACCGACTTCAAGCTTAATTTTGAGGTTCCCGGAGCATTGGATCACCTTGAAAATGGTTACAATAGCTTCCCGCATACATAATTATATTATGAGTCAAGCTTCAAGTGAAACGATATCACAAAGCCCAATGAAAACTGCGATCAAAGTATATTTGATAACAATTTTCAAAAATATTAATTTATATAACTATTTCAACTAGCTTTCAACTAGCCAACTTACTTGAGGTAATTTTTTAACATTGAAAACTTTAATATTTGTCATGATAACCTTAAAGGAACTTCTAGTACTCATGTCCTACTTTCCATAGACTCCAAGAACACCTAAATCGGATCACCGACGGATAAGTTATGAATTTTTCCATATGGTTTGTCTACTTGACAATTTTATATATTTTGAACTAAAAAAAACTTTCCAAATTAATATTTCCGCAATTAAATCCTCAAAACTCGACAATAAACGCCACGACACCACTTATACCAACACCCTCGTGGAGTCAAATTGAATTAAAACCAATAATCAATATCAACTATTAAAACATCTCCAAAATAGTTATCAACTGAATTAATTCACTTCATCAAAACTTTAACCTACGTTGGTGTAATTTATATCAAATTGACGCAAATCAATCTAATATACCAATTAACAAAATTCCAACCAATTTCTATCAAAACCCTGCAAAAGAAATCGAAAAATCGTGAGAATTCAAATTGAATTGAGGAAAAAGTTTGACATTAAAAATTTATCAAATTGTAGGTTGAATGCCTTGTTTCTACCGCATAAACTTAGCTTGAAATGATTGTCTCGCGATGCTTTACGATTTTGCAAAAAGAAACAAGACAAAAATCTTGCACGTAAGGAGCTCCGTAAGCAAAAGAATCGGTGGAGAAGTTTAGGGAACAAAATGAAGTATCATTATGTTGAACTCAAACAATTGATTGATTATATATATTTATATTTATATATAAACCCTCAGCTACTTGTCAGTAGCTTAATTTCTTTTTATTTATTAATTTTAGAAATCTTATTTTGACATGTTTTGACTTTCAGCGTCATTTTCTATTTGACTTTTCATCAAATTGAACAAAGATCTTGACAAAACTGTCTATTTTCATGAAATGTCCATAACACTAGTTTTCGTCGCATTAAAACCCCAAAAGTATTAACTTTGTCAAAAACATACAGAACCCTTATGGACTAATCCTCTTGCAATACTTATCCAAACTTGCACCAGTTTGGACTAAATCTCAACCTCGACTATTGTCAACCGACACCAAACTCAAAACAAGATCTAACACAACTTTATCTCATTTTACACTACCTCCAATCCCGACTTATATGCAAATCGAGGCAAATCCCCACATTAGTTCGTTAAGTCCATTTAAGGACCAAATTTTGAATTTTTAATTTAAATTCAATTATTCATCGTAAAATTTGAAACTAATATTTATGTTGATATTTTGACTATCTCGACGCACCCATCTCGACATGTATTTCGAGACAAAATTCTGCGAATCTCAAATTTACTCAATCACTCGAATTTTGCAAAATAAAATAATATATCTCAAAATCACGGATTAATAAAATTAATTATAAATCTAGTTCATTGGTGTTTAACTCCAAAAATAATTAAGCTTCCTTAATTCCGGAAACCGTAAAATAAAAATATATAATGCTTTAAACAAAACACTAGGACCTCCAAAGCAAACATACACCATCGTGTCCTCCCAATTAATAAACTTAATTATAAATCTCAACCCGTGTCTGGAGGCTCACGAATTGTGCGAGTTTAATTCACAAAAGGCCTTTTTGTGAAGGCACAGGTAAGTCCGACCAAAACCATAATTAAAGCCTCGCTAAATCAGTGGTCTTAAGCCTCCAGGATGCGGGTTCGAGACTTGGGAGACGAAAAACTACGCCAATCTTCACAGTGGTGGCATGGGGGGGACGTAGATTTAGTGCAAAATTTTCGTGGGTGGGGATGGGTTTGACATCGCAATTTCAATTACGAGTAATGAATTTTATATTAAAAAGACATAAAAAATGAATTTTTATATGATAACTTATTAATGAGGCATGTGTAAAAAGCCTAAATACAATAGTTATATTACGAATATGATTTTATGAATATGATTTTAAGTGAGGACTTAACTTTTTCAAAATTGTACGGATTTTTGAATTTTTGGGGCTAGCACTCGCATATGAACTCCAAAAACGTCTTAGAGATCGAACAATTATTAGAGAAGGAAATCATGGATTAAGGTAAGGTTTACTTTTGTAGATTTAGTTTAAGTGAGGTTTTTCAAAAAATTTGCGTATGAACTCCAAAACCCAACAAATGTATACATAACTAGGGGTGGCAAAAATTCAGGCCCGTACGGGTCCAAATCTTCACAACTCCTACCATAAAAAAGTATATTCATTGTTCGGATTCCACCCGGTTTTAAACTCGGACATAACTAATTTGTCCATACTTGTCTTGTTTAAAATGCAGGTTGTCCAATTGTCTGTATTTGTTGCAATCATAAAAATTAACTTCCTATTTTAATAGTCTCTTCAAAAGTTAAAATATATATATGCATTTATTATAATATCATATGATGTAATTTAAAAAATAACTTCAAATTCTCAACAAATATTTCAAATTATAAATCATTGTAACATTACTGCAAATAATTCATGTAATTAAACATTAATGTCAAAAAACAAATGTTCAAATATAAAAAATTAAAACCTAATTCATTTTAAAATGAAAAATATCTTTAGTACATATTATTAGAATAAATTGATGTTTGTTAATCTATTTATAAGTATCAAGTCCAATATACTTTTTTATCGAAGATATTTTAACTCTATTTAAAATGTGAAATGCAATGGATACTGAATTACAAATGTAGGTACAAAGATAAATCATTAGTAAATGACACTGTAGATTTTTACTTGTCCAACATCCTCGAGTTGTTTTTGATGATGTCAAGTATATGGTGCAGAAGTAAAAAAAAATAAAAAAAAATCAAAGAAAATCATCAACAACTTTCTACACTTGTTCTATATATATATATATATATATATATATATATATATATCCTAAACATAAATATTAACATATGTCTCATTATATTCTTATCGTATAACTTTTATTTGTATTTCATACAAATTTGTAAATATACTTTTTCTCTACTCAATGGATATCTCAGGTATAGCCATATAGGGACGCACACATGCAGGCATGTCTCGATTCGAAAAATGCATGAATATACACCAACAGCTTCATGTTCGTGCCGAGGGGCAACAACTTTTTTTCAAAAAAAAAATAAAAAATCATCAGTTATTACAGCCGTACGTGCTAGATTGTTGTTCTTTCCAAAGCTTGATCTTCCAATTTCTTCTTCTCCTCTCCTTAATGGTGTTCGGAGTCAAAAACAGAGAATAAAATTGGGAACCAAACTACGTTGATTAATATCCCAAAAGATAACCGCCCATCAACCGTTATCTCTCATCATAATTTGACACTTGTAATGTGTGGGGCCCACAAGGATCACTTAGGATAAGTATAATGTAAAGAATACTTACATTCTCCCACTTGATCCATATACACATTACTACCAAAATTAAGAAATAAAATACATGAATCATGGCGATAGGTCCTCTATCAAGTGAGTAATATCTTCCATGTATCACAATGCATTAAATTTCTTAACATATTGTCATAACTTAATGAATAAACCTCATGTTTATTCTTGGTCCAAACTTAATGATATTTCTCAAATCAAATAAAACATGAATGTGTACACAATACATAAGTAAAGAAATACCTCAAAGAGTTCCAATAAACATCAGTCTTACAATAATAATCACATAATGGATGTAAGTCCCATCCTATCAACATGATCCTTAAACTTCATTGGTGGCATGCCTTTAGTTAAAGGATCTGCTATCATTAATTCGGTGCTAATGTGCTCAATGACCTTTGTTTTGTCCTTGACACGTTCCCTTATGGCTAAGTACTTAATGTCGATGTGCTTGCTTCGACTCCCACTTTTATTGTTCTTAGCCATAAAGATAGCAAATTTGAATTGTCACAATACATTCTCAATGGCCTAGAGATAGAATCCATGATTCTAAGCCCGAGAAATGAAACTCTTTAGCCAAACACCTTGAGAAGTAGCCTCAAAACAAGAAACAAACTCGGCCTCCATAGTGGAAGTAGCAATCAATGTTTGCTTCGCACTTCTCCATGATACTGACTCCACTAGCTAGCATGAAAATAAATCCCAATGTTGATTTACGTGAATCAATGCAACCAAACAAAGTCGAATCGAGTATCCAGTGACTTCCAAAGTATTAGTTCGTCTATATGTAAGCATGTAGTCCTTTGTCCCACGAAGGTATCTCATGACCTTCTTTGCAGCTCTCCAGTGGTCCATACCCGGGTTACTTTGATATCTTCCTAACATCCCAACTGCAAATGCTATGTCAGGTCTTGTGCAAACCTGAGCATACATCAAGCTTCCAAACAATTTGAAGCATAAGGAATGTTAAGCATTTGTTCCCACTCGAGATCATTTTTAGGGGATTGGTTCAAACTGAACTTATCACCCTTCACAATGGGAGCTACACTTGATGAACAATCCTTCATTCTGAATCTTTCCAAGACTTTGTTGATATAGGCTTCCTGAGACATTCCAAGAATACAACGTGTCCTGTCTCTATGGATCTTAATGCCAATAACATAGGACGCATCTCCTATGTCCTTCATATCAAAGCTATTAGAAAGGAATTGTTTCACTTCATGAAGCATACCCTTATCATTTGTTGCAAGTAAAATGTCATCCACGTATAGAATGAGAAAACAAATTTTGCTCCCACTAACCTTCTGATATATACAATTATCCATAATATTCTCAACAAAACCAAATGAAGAGATAACATCATGAAACTTCAAATACCACTGTCGGGAGGCTTGTTTCAATCCATATATAGATTTCTTAAGCTTGCAAACCAAATTCTCATTGCCAATAGAGGAAAATCCTTCTGGTTGTTTCATGTAAACCTCTTCCTCTAGTTGACCATTAAGAAATGCGATTTTCACATCCATTTGTTGCAACTCAAAATCAAAATGTGCAACCAAAGCCAAAATTATGCGAAGAGAATCTTTCTTAGATACGGGAGAAAAAGTTTCCTTGTAATCGATTCCTTCCTTTTGTGTGAATCCTTTTGCAACAAGTCTGGCCTTGTATCTCTCAATGTTGCCTAATGAGTCCTTCTTTGTCTTAAAGATCCATTTGCATCCAATTGCTTTGGCTCCTTTAGGCAACTCAACAAGGTCCCAAACATCATTTGATGACATAGAATTCATTTCATCATTCATAGCATCATACCATAATTCAGATTCAGCACAATTCATGGCTTGTGAAAAGGTTTCGGGATCACTCTCAACTCCGACATTATAGTCCAATTCTTGCAGATACACAATGAAATCACTAGGTATTGCTGACCTTTTAACTCTAGTAGATCTTCTTAATGTTGTATCAACATTTTCTTGAAGATCATGTTAATCAACTTGTTCATTTACTTGAGGTACTTCATGAATAATTGGTTGTTCTACCATTTCAAGTTCTTCATGAACAACTTGATCTATTGGAGGATTGTCAACAACTTGTGGAGTTTGAACTCTTTATTCCTCAATTCTCAATGGAACATGAGCGAAACTTGGAATGACATACATATGATCACTATTTGATTTAGAAGGAAGATCATCATAATGAACCCTTTTAGGAACATTATCCTGAAAATGATTCCTCCCACTAATCATGTCATTCTCTAGAAATTTTGCATTTCTAGATTCCACAATTCTAGTGTTATGAGAAGGACAATAGAAGCGATATCCTTTAGACCTCTCGACATATCCAATGAAATACCCACTAATGGTTCTAGGATCCAACTTCTTTTCATGTGGATTATAGATTCTCACTTCACACGGGCATCCCCAAACGCGTATATGTTGCAAACTAGGTTTCCAACCTTTCATTAACTCAAATGGCGTCTTTGAAACAGCCTTAGTTGGAACCCTGTTTAATATATACACTGCCGTTTTAAGAGCTTCACTCCACAAAAAGATAGGTAGAGTTGCATTACTACGCGTACTCCTAACCATATCCATCAAGGTCCGGTTTCTTCTTTCTGCTACACCATTCTCACTTGGAGAACCTGGATCGGTGTATTGAGGAACTATTCCTTGCTCTTGAAGAAACTTAGCAAATGGACCAAATGCTTGTCCATTTTCAGTGTATCTACCATAATACTCACCTCCTCTGTCAGATCTGACAATCTTAATTTGTTTCCCACTTTGTTTCTCTACTTCAGCCTTGAAAACTTTAAAGGCATTCAATGCTTCATTTTTATGATGAAGCAAGTAGACATACATGAAACGTGAGAAATCATCAATAAAGGAGATAAAGTATTTTGGACCATTTTTCAAGTCCATATCTGGACAACATATGTCAGTATGGATGATTTCTAATAATGTTGAACTTCTATGAGCACCTCTCTTGGATACTTTAGTCTGTTTTCCCTTTATACAGTTCACACAAATCTCAAAATCAGCAAAGTCAATAGCACTTAGTACTCCATCATTTACTAATCTTTTGATTCGATCCTTGGAGATATGTCCTAATCTCCGGTGCCATAACATAGAAGATTCACCATTCATGACACTTCTTTTCAAACCAGTAACATGCATTGCAGTGGCATTATTTTCTAAATTCAAACAAAATAAACCATTCAATAAAGTACCATGTCCAACGATATTTGATTTAAATATCAAATCAAAAGATGTTCGAGAAAAGTTGAAGCGAAATCCCAAATACAACAACTTGGAAACTGAAATTAAGTTTCTGGAAAAATTAGGTACATAGAAAACATTGTCCAAATTTAAAATAAAGCCACTAGACAATTTTAAGATGCATGTCCCAACAGCTACCACATGTGAGCGCATTTTATTTCTGAATAAATGCTCAACTCACTTCCCCATTGGTTTCGCAGATTTATCATATCCTGTAATGTATTGGAAACATGGATTGAAGAACCAGAGTCAATCCACCAAGTGTCATGTAAAGTATCAACCATATTAGATTCAAAACAAACATATGAAATTGATATACCTTTCTTTTGAAGCCACTGTTGGAATTTGACGCAATCCTTCTTCATGTGTCCCTTCTTTTTACAGAAGAAACACTTGGATTCTTTCTTCATAATTCCACCTTGGGGTTGCATTTTGTCTTTCCCCTTCCAGTTGGCTCTCTTGTCCTTTTTCTTCTTGTCCACCGTCAGCAACACATCATTCTCTCCTTGCTCCATAATCAGTCTACCCTCCTCCTGAACACACATGGTCGTCAACTCGTTGATCGACCATTTATCTCTATGCGTGTTATAAGAGATCTTAAAGGGTGCATACTGAGAAGGGAGTGTGTTCAAAATGTAGTGGACTAAGAAGCTCTCAGACATATCAACCTCAAGTGTTTTGAGTCTGGCCGCTATGTCCCTCATCCGCATGATGTGCTCGCGCACACCCTTAACTCCGGTCATCCGGAGTGATGAGAATTGCATGATTAGAGTACTGGCCAGTGCCTTATCAGATGTCTGAAACTGATCCTCGATGACCTTAAGCAATGGATGAACCTTGTCATACTTCTCCACCGTACCCCGAATACTAGCCGTTATGTTCGTTTTAATGAACATAACACAAATGCGGTTAGATCTCTCCCATTTTTCGTAGAGATCAACCGCGTCAGGAAGACTAGCCTCGGTGATTGCTGGTGGTTCGTCCTTACGTATGGCAAAATCTATATCCATTACTCCCAAATGGAGGAGAATTCTCTCCTTCCGTACCCTATAATTCTCTCCATTAAGAGTCGGGATCTCAAATTTTAACTCAGAATCTAAGACGGGTATATGAGTAGCTGCAAATATTAAATAAATAAATACATGCTTAACAACAAATAGAAACTACAAATAATTTATTTTACCAATGCAAACATAATAAAAGAAATAAATCAAGTGACGTAAAAACATGCCTGTGAGCTAATGCCTTTACTCAATAAGATTCATTAACCATATAATAAAACTATCAAATTATTTTCATTTTCTCAATTCTGTGGGTAAATTAAGAAAATACAATTTGATATTCTATTCTAATTAATTATATGAGTATAGTAAAATATCTGTGGGATAAATTTTACCACAACCATATTACTAATTACAACAAATGTATGAATGATCCTTTATAATTTAGATGATCTTTGTGGCCACTCTAACATTATTTAATGCATGGATCATCCTACATTTAATCAATGAATTTCTTAATGTATTGCATCCTTATTTAAACAATACTAACAAATTATATACATGCATATATACTTCATGGCATATTATCTCATGTATTATTTAAATAAAATAATTAATGTGCCTGAAAATTAAATATATAGAACATAATACTCATCAAGTGATTATCAACTTGTACTAAACATGTATCAGTTCTATTATATATGCATATATATATATATATATATATATATATATATATATATATATATATATATATATATATATATATATATAATCCCTCTTATGCACATGTATTACTCTTAATATGTAGGCGTCATATTCATATAGCATATGCCAGTTCTAATAAACTACACGTGTGTGCTAGTAGTTATCCTAATCAAATATAATAACTGACCCAAATATGACACGTTGGGCCATTAAAATAGGCATGAATTATTTGTATCAATCTATTATCAGTTTACAACAAATCTATATTTGTATCAAATATAATAACTGATTTCTATATTCAGTTTACACGTGGAGATGCATTGTCACGAAAGGATCATGTATGGAGCAAATTTCAATTTTGAAATCGCAAGGCAACTTCAGCAAACACAACACATTAATAAACGTGTGTTTATGATCGGTCAATCTATCCCTAAATTAATGAGATTGAGATAAAGAAATCAAACCACCTATTTTTAATCAATCAAAACTTTGTACGTGTATGTATCGCACTAGAATTCCTTATATGTATACATATGTACAAAAGGATAAGTACAAATTAGAGGAATATGGTCAAGATAAAATTTATGCCTCTCTACTATTGATCGATAATCACAAATAGGTATTTGAAATATTATTAGAAACTCAAAATTAGTTTTCGGATTTTAGAAATCAATTTCGTAAATAAGTGTATATCAACACACTCCAAAACATGAATAGAAGAACAAACAACAAAGGCGAGAGGCATTAAAGCTCGATACCAATTGTAAGATCATTAAACATTAATGATCTTTGTGTGAACAAACACAAAGATCATCTAATCTAAATTGCGAAATAAAATAAGAATTACCTCCACCATTGTTGTTCTTTCCAAAGCTTGATCTTCCAATTTCTTCTTCTCCTCTCCTTAATGGTGTTCGGAGTCAAAAACAGAGAATAAAATTGGGGACCAAACTACGTTGATTAATATCCCAAAAGATAACCGCCCATCAACCGTTATCTCTCATCATAATTTGACACTTGTAATGTGTGGGGCCCACAAGGATCACTTAGGATAAGTATAATGTAAAGAATACTTACACTAGATTCATGTGGTGAGTGGGGACTTAGGTCAAAGTGCGTTTCATCTTTCATTTCTCGGTCTGAAGCCCAGAAGTTCAGAGACACAGACACAGATCTAGTGAGAGACAACTTGGGTCAAGAGCATTTATTTACTCTATCGGAAAATGATATTTCGACAATTCGGTCTCACACATTTTTAAAACGGTGCGATGTACGTAGAGATGTGATATCATTTGGTTTTTGAAGAAGTGAGTGATATTAAAAGTCTTGCCATTGATCTATACGTACTAAAAAAAAGTCTTGCCAATAAACTCTTGCCATGCATCTCTTCAGCACGTTCCGTGGAAAACTTCTCATGCTTGTTAGTTGTACGTAACAAAATGTGAACAAGTGTGTACATCGCTCTACGTACCATTCAATTCAATATACAGATAAAGACGAACTTTAATTGATGGCAGGGCAAAAGGCATCCCAAAATGCTAGGATGCCTCAATTAAAATGTGGGTAATACGTACTGGTTTGCCCTTACAAAAAATTAGGTGCATATAGCACCACCCCAATTTAATGCTACATAGGCATGTTTTTCACAGGCACAACCACTTTGTACATAATTGTTCTAGCGTAGTTGGTTGTATTGGGTCTTCACAACAAATTTCAATTCTCACCTAACTAACATAACCCACGATTGCTACTGTTGAAGATGTATGGATCGAAAGTTAGTCACACGTCGATTAAATGAAACTTCGAAACATAGTATATAAGCGATTAACTCTTCTCAATTAAGTACCAAAATCTTTTAAGTTAAAACCAAGAGGTGTGGGTCGAATAGGACAATATCAATTTTCGTCCCTTCTTTTCCACATGTTCAATGGGAATTAAACTTACCTCAATTTTCTTCAATTGAATTAATGTCCGTAACAAAATGTAAAACACGTTTGACATTGATGTATAACAAATAAAAATTTAAGCTTTGAATTCTCCCTTTCCACATTTCTTGACATGGAAAATGTTCATCAAAAAGAACTTGACCACATATCTACGCGTCATTCAATTGAAAAAACATGTAACCAGTCTTTGGAGTTAGGGATTAGATTGGTCAACCTCCTTTCTCACATGCTACTATTATATATTCTAGTGATGCGGCACTTCCATGATGCATGTGTACACATTTGATGGGACGTGAAAAAAACTCAACAATACTGTTCTTTATAGTTGGACTAGGCCTTCATAACAAACTTTTAAGTCTCATCTTCTAATTTAACAAGACCCACCATTGAAATTACTGATGAAACAATTTTGTCAATTGTTGTGGTTTGTGGAGAGAGATCGTTAGTCACGAATTAATTTAGACAAGGAAGGGACCACTTAGACAAGGAAGGGACCACTGCGCGACATTTTTTTTTTTTTTTTTTTTGTTGAAACGCTTATCTAATTAGTCTAATGAGCTTTGAGATTGTGGAAATATACTACTAGTGGCCCGGTGTTTGGCTGTAATAAAGAATTGAACTGATAGATCGACTAATTTAATGAGGTCTTTTTGATCAACAAGAAATGGACTCCATATAGGAATATAAGTAATACTAAATCTACTTGGACTCATGAGTCCGAACTCATATTGAGTTTTTCAAATTTTCACAAATATTTAAGGGATATCAAAATAATTTTATAAGTGATTGTGTTTGCTTCATTAACTGCTTGATGATGACTTATAAAAAAAAACTTTATAAGTAAACTCAACTTAACCGATCATTCAACACATTGTTGAACTTTTTTTCCTCCTGAAATTAATTGAATCCAAGTAAAGAAGGGTCGGAAACATATGTTAGTGCGGACATCGATCCCTACAAAAGAAAAAGAAAAAGAAAAAAAAGGTGACCTGAATATATAGCTGAATCTGTGAGAATTTACAAATGGGTAGTATTAGGTGGACTCAATGAGTTCGGACTCAAATAACAACAAAGACTTAAATATTTTTCATGTAAATCCATTACCTTTTTCAATCCACCATCCACCACTTTCAGCCAACGCTGCCACTACGACCACTGTCGTCGTCAACGCCGTTGTGACCACCGACCACCTGCAGTGTCGTGGTCATCATCCACCATCGACGATGACCATCATCCACTCAGCTCAAACCTTGATTAGTTGAGATTCATTCGGCTTCGGATACTGAGTTGCTTAAACCTCCCCCCAAAAAAAGCAAAGAAATGCATGTATCATGATTTACAAGGGTGTATTCAATAGAGATTTTAAAAGACTTTTGGTTACTTTTAATTACTAAAATTTTTAGGTGTATTCAATTAAAACTTTTAGAGAGTTTCTAAAAGTAAAGTGTATTCAACGTGAACTTTTATAGAATTATAAAAGTTTATAAAAGTTTTGAGGTATTCAATTTAAACTTTTAGAGAGTTTCTAAAAGTAAGGTGTATTTAATTTTTTGATGACTTTTGTAGTTTGGTTACAAATCTCGACTTTTATAGACTTTTTGTATAAAAATACACATAAACAAATCTCCAACTTCTCCTCACCTCAACCCAAAAACTTTTAGAGACTTCTAATTTTTGTTGGTTCTCTTATTCAATAAGGACTTCATTGTTCATAATGTATTTTCTTATCAATTGTTTTTATCAACTTCTCAAATCACTCAACAACTCGTGAATTTCATTGCTCACTCATTATATTCTAATGTTTATGTTGATGAAAATGAAAATGATGTCGTTATTAACAAGATCTCACTTTGACATCATTATAAATTTTATAGGATTTTTTTACAAAGAAGTTTTATTTATTAAGTGTATAATTATAATATCAAAAAATGTAATATTATTATTTTTGGAGAAAATAATCGTGTATTTTTTTTTTTCAAATGCAAGAAGTGCATTTTAAAAATTTTAAACTATCATTCTTAAAGAAAAAGATATAAGTTTTTTTTACTTAAGTAAAAAAAAGTGTAAAACTTTTACACACAATGATATTACTTGGTTCTTTTTTGCCACTAAAAGATTATTCATTTGCATATTTGTTTTATTGATATTTATTTACTTATTTATTATGTTACTATCTTGATAGTCGTAATTCATTACTATGTCTATATGATTTTTTATTAAAATATAAAATACTTTTAAAAAATTAATAATATTTCTTAAGAAAAATAAATATAATTATTCGTCTTTTTTTATAATAAAGTGCAAAATATAATATTAAAATCACAAAAATTTACTAGTATCAATCAAAATCATGTTTAAGAAGTTCACGGAAGTCACTAAAAATCTTAAATATTGATAAAAGTCATCAAAAAGAAGTTTACTTAAAAGTTTATCAAAGTCTTTAAAATCTACAAAAATCTACAAACTTTAGAAAAGTCATCAACTTATAAAAGTAACCAAAAGTCTATTAAAATTTCAATTGAATACACCCCTGTTAATTAGAATAAAGAGGGCCGAGGTCACTGGTCGGTGATGATAAAATTCCCATGTTCTGAAACGAGATTACTTTAATTTATACAGATCTATTGATCAGTAATTTGTGTAGTGAAAAGGCATCGTCAAATACTCTTCCAGATAGGGATCCTGAATCCTGATCTTCGCTTCATTAATAGAAAAATACACTCAAAAATAAAAATTAATGTGCATCAAAGCTGAAAGCTGGCCAAAATGTTAATATTACAACCATATAGTATCAAATAATAGACCTTAGTCTATAGCTTTTTTTTTTTTTTTTTTTTACAATCCTTAAGTCTATAGTTTAGGGTTTAGGGCAATTTATAAGTGCAATTGAAGGGCCTTTCAAGGCTCAAGACTTTGGGCCAATGGGCTGAAATGATATGGGCTGCCGTGACATATATATATATGGAGTTTTCTAGGTGTATTTAGCCTACTGGGCTCCCTTTTCCCAAAGGGGTCGACCTTGTTGGGTTGTGGGGTGAGGTGACATCGTTGTTTAGGTTATGATTCAAAATAATAGTGGGTTCATCAAGTTCTCTCTTTATTGATGCCTAGAGCCACCGCCGCTGACACTAAACTGTTGGTAGACTCAATTAGTCTCTCGAGATCCTTAATTAGTTGCCTCCACCAAGGAATCCAAGAAAAAATCTGAGGAAAAAGAGAGAGACATGGAGTCTAACCTCACATTATTGGTGTGTTGAGCTCAATTTTTACCATCCCGCCGACTCCCCCGAGGGCTTGGATACTTTTTCCATTCACTAGTTTAGAATCCATGGCAACAACTTCTTTGTTGGACTTTTATACATATTCCACACTAGAACACGCATTGCATTATATTAATTGTTCGTGTGCACCTTAGGATGCTTGTGCAAGAAACTTGGGTCGAGGGCCCAATGTGCATTCTGATGTGAGTTTCTCATGTCATTTTAACATTATTCTATATAAAATGATGTCAATCTCTTGCCACTCGGATCAATTGGTTACAATTGGTGAAGGAAGATTCTACGCATACATTAAAATGCACATCGCGTTTTGATGAGCGTGTGATGTACCTCGAGATATGCGCGATACACATCCCGAGATACATTGGTTTGGATGACGTACGCTTAGGCACTCCCCAATTGTAATTTGAGTGGCAACATAAATGATTTTCCTTCAAGGGCATGCAGGGCAAAGCTGACTTGTGAGGAAGTTGTTCCTCTGCTTTTAGCACAAGCGTTTGACAAAATTGTCTGCAACCATGGAATCTATTAATTATATGTTGTGAAACGCTGGTGATGATGACACGCCACTCACTCACTCACTCACTCACTCTCTCTCTCTCTCTCTCTCTTGCTTTCTTTCCTCTCCTTGTCAAATTATGTCAAATGGGCATGGGCATTAAGGACACCCCTCACAAACATAAAGCTCTTCTCACCAAAACTAGCAACACAACAAGTAACTCCACTGTTTTATTTGTTTTGAGTCACCCATCCATCAGTGTTGAAAGGTGCATGTAACCGCCCAGCTCAACATGGCTTAAGCGTTTTGTTTTGCTCCTTATCATGTATTTATACCTGACACTTGCATTGCATCAGTTTCACCAACCCCTTTAAAAATCTGACAATCTCTACACTTCTTTGTTGTTCCTTTGGAAGAAGATATGAAGCAAAGCTCTGGCTCATCGTCGTCGGCACTCTTGCGCGCGCTTCTCCTCATTTTCCTTCTCTCTTCATGTTCGATTCTCTTAGTGCCGAAACCAGGTTTGAAGTGAACTTGTTCTAGTATAGTAATAGATCTTCTTTATGAAGCTTTGCTTAGTAAATTGAGGAACTATAATATTTGATGTTGTTTATGTATAGGTGAAGGGCTTGTGGAGATTGAACAAGAGAATTCACTTGAAGTGAGAAACCACTCGTAAATTTATTTATTTTTTTGTTCTTATTCAAAGAAGTTATATAATCTTCATTTTCATGTTTTTCAAAACTTGGTTTACAGTCGATGGGAATGGAGAAATGTGGAGTTAAAGATGAGGAGTGCTTGAAGAGAAGAATGATGGGTGAGGCTCACTTGGACTACATCTACACCGATAATCTCAACAAACCATAGAGGACCAGCACATATTTATAAAAATATAGAGATGCACAAGTGAGAAGTCATGAACTACTTCCAAAAATAAAACCAGCAAGCATGAGAGAACATATATTACTTACTGCCCTGTGTATGTGCTGAATTACCATAGAATGAACATATTTTACAACTAATGTTACGCTTATAATTTTCAAGATGCCATTGCAGAACTTCATATTGCCAAGTTTTAGATAATTGGATTCTTATCACTCAATTCAGTCAAGGATACTGGTTTAAGTTCATTAGATTTCATAAAAGTCTGCTCAGTCATGTAATTCATTTCAAAACATACACAGATGTACTGAGAGAGGAGAGTTTGTGTAGCTTTTTATGTGTTAATTAAATACCCTTATTATAATAAAAAAACAATAATAACTTGCTAGTACCAAGCAATGTCTATGCGACGAGGAAGTGCAAGTACCAGGCTTGCAGCCGTCAAAGGCAATCACTTGTTCCTGCAATAACAAGTGAATTTAATCAGCGAATCCCTATTCGAAATTGAGAAGATAATTAAAACTCAAGACTACTTGGTATTGCAAGAGTTCAAGTAATGCTTCTTTCCCATATGCCCAAAGGCCCGTGAGCCGATAACATAATCGAAGAACATTCTTACAGCAGAAAACATCAGGAGATTAAGTTGTAATACTCACAGGTTCCACAAAACAGGCATAACATCAACATATATCGAAGAAATTTAGTGTTTACTATGTCTGTGTTTATGGCCGAAAGTTGGAGGTTCTAAGAACTTGTAACAAGAGGAACAGAATCATTGCAGCTTATCTAAGAAGATATTCTAAAATATTGGTGAAGCAACAAATGAATAAGACTCTATTGTAACATTCTAAAATCAAGTTTCTAGAGGTTTTGGATTAATGAAGGTATATATGTTGGAGAAACCAGAATGTTAAACTAGTTGTAAATTTGTAATTGCACTTAATGGAAGGTAGAATCCAGAAGTACTGAAAGCAAAATATATAGGAAAAATTCTGCCTTGTACAAGTGAAATAGTGACTGAATTTACTGAACTGAGAAAACAAAAAAGGTTTCTTTTGGAACAAAACAACTTGCAAGAACTCCCAGACGATGCAAAAATTCACCTATCGAAAACTCAAAAAGACAGAAGGCAACAGAAGCATTGGATATCTGAAACTGAATTAGCTTTTTAAGGTCTCAAAACATTATGGACATGGCAATGCTTAACACAAGGATGATTTAGAATCTAAATAACAGTATGAAAGATGCAATCTTTGATGGATTAAAGTCATACTCGTTCAAGATCACTCAAAACATGTAATTAAAATCCATTTTATCCACACTTAAAAGTGAACAACAAAACATGACTGTAACTTCTTCGTACGAAAACCATGCACGAGCGATTACTATAGGAATGAAACAAAAATGCATAACTTTTATATGTATAAAGGAAATAGCGAAACGATTTTGAACTAGGAAGGTGATCGCATAACTGACTTCTGACTTCAAGGTGCAGATTATGATCAATGGAACTGCATAATCAGTTATGCAGCCCCCTGCGAGTTTATGAATCAGGGCTCTATTATTTTCTTTTCCTACTGCATTCAGAGTTGGAACCAAAATATGATTACAAATTAAGACAAACCAATATAAGAAATGGACAGGAAATAAAGATCAAGGAGTCTTACCATCTGCTGTTGCATAGATAATTCACTACTGCAAACAAGTGATTGTCAAGCGAACCTCGGGATAAGAAAACCTGCAAAATTTAAAATATTGAAACCCAAGTTAGTTTGAAAATCTGGCAAGCTTACAATAACTAAATATACGAGAAAATCCAGCCAATTGAATGAAGATCGAACTACCTCCGTGGAACACGGAAGACACTATCTTAATACTTTTGGCATGAAGAGAAGCTTGTTATTGGTATTAAAAAATTCAAAAGAGTAAAACCAAAGGAGAGAGAGACCAAATGTTAAAAATATATAAAAATAAATGAAAGCCAAACGACTGAATATATTAAAAATAAAATGTCCAATAAAGCAACCCTTAATCAAAAAAATAGTAAAGGGTGATCGGCAGTTGCAAAATGTAGAGCAACCCTAAACAGCCTTGCCCGTTGAGCGACCGTCTTTCCTACGTTGGTCTTCTTAGCTTTCAAGATTATCAGATGATGAATCATGACCTGGCCATGTATCAGTACCAGAACCTCCCAATGCATTTTGTGGCATGCCCAGCTCCCATAAATTTGAAAGTCCACCACTGATACCAATCTCTTGATCTTCATAATTAGCGAAACTATCCCAAACATCATGACAAGAACTAACCATACCGAAAGAGGAGTCGAAACCCATGCTCCATACATCCTCTTGTTTAATTTGTTCAACTCCAGGGGGAACAAAATCTGGCATTTTCTTCTTCGATAACTCTTCTGGGAATGACGACAGAAGATACTCGGTATCCACTTCCGGCAGGGGGCTCACCACATTCTTTCCCTTGGCGAATGCATCATGATAGGCCTGCGACCCTGAGCTCGAACCCCCCATTTCCATCTGCTTGGTGACACTTACAATTTCTTTTTCTAATTCACCAGTAGCAATATCGGCTTCCACAATAGCACCAATATCTAACTTCCCCACCATATCTTGTAGAAAGTGATTAGGAAACTGTTCACCTGCAGCATCAATGTCTTGGAAAGTTGTTGCGGTATCACCAAAATCAAGTTCATACTTCACAATTTGCCCCTCCATGGAAGTATCCGGCATGGTTCGCTCAATTTCGCGCTGCTTGAAAAACTTCCTTTTCACCCTAGGAGAACCAATTTGTCTTACTTCCTTCATCTGCTGAAGGCGCGCCAAAAATGCAGGGTTCTGCAAGACTTTTGCCAAGAATGAGACCATCTGCTTTTGTCGCTGCTCCGCTGTCTCCATCCGCTGTTTCATCGCCTCAACTTGGTGCGCTCGTCCCCGTTGCTCTTGCTGCAGTTGTGCAAGCTCCTGCATCAATTGATTCCGGTCCTTCCTCAGCTTCTTTATCTCGGAATCCAATCCAGGTCTCCCCAAGTCAGCAGCTGGAGAAACACCATAGCTCCCAATTTGCAATCCGAGTGCCGACTTGCGCCTGTGAATGTTCTTCAACAACTGCTTCTTCCCTCTAATAAAACCTTCATTCGCAAACTCCCACCTGTCGGTGTCAACCTTGCGGAACCCCTGAACATAGCAGAAACTCAAAAGGGATATAATTGGACTCAGTAACCAACCAAAAACCCAAAACACAAACAAAAACTATTTAAGCAAACTCATACTTTCTGATCATATACAGACTGAGCAAGTAAATGAGCTTAAAATCTCCAAAACAAAAACCTGCTAATTAAAGAATGCAGGATGTGTTACATGGAATGCAAAAACACCACCAAAAAGGATAACCACAAGAGAAGAGCAACTTTCTAATCGCAGACGGGAATCCGCCCGATGAAACAAAAGATAACCCCTAACAAGACTAGATTCTAAAATCCCAATTGACAAACTACGTAAACTATACATAAACTATACATAACACAAAAAAAAAAAGCAACAAATTAATGAATGCTACTCAATGTACTCATACATACATACAAAAGGAATCATATTAAGTGTAAGCCTATGATCCATTGAAGCAAATCAATGCAGGAAATTGAGAAACACAATCTAAAGAAGAAAAAAAATTGACAAGATCTACAAATGCCACAATACCTGTACGTACAGGACTAGCTAGAAGTTGCCCATATGCAGAACGGCGTCGCGGTGGTAGAGCTATGTATAATGTAGGTCTTGATTGAATCCAGTAAGTTTACAAGTTTTTTTTTTTTTTTTTTTTTTTTTTTTTTTTTGACAGAATGAACTTCTTACAACCACATAATTAACAGACGTACACAACTAAAAATTACAGGGAAAGATACAACATACATACATACATACATACATACATACATAATGAAACAATTATAAGAACAAAAAATGAGGAACTAATTAATTAAGTAATTGTACAGACATACAAACAGATGAGACCGACGCGGTGCGGCGGTGTTATATTATTATTATTATTACTACTATTACTATGTTATGGTGATACCCACATAAGTGTTAAGCTGCCTGACAAAACTGGAGAAGTTGTTGTGCTTGAAGTTCCGGGGGAGCACCGCCCGGGAGAACTCCGACGGGTCCCAAACCACGAAGGTGTCACCGGTCGGCCCCCAGGAGATGACCATGGTCCAGCGCCGGATCGGCCACCAGATCGTACGTCTTGGAGAGGAACGGCGGCACGGGGGCGCCCAGCAGCGCCTCCAGAGGCCTCGGGGCCTCCATCAATAATGTTGGGTCCAGTTCCTGGGTCTTCTCGACTGGGTTCATTATGTTGATGGTGGTGATCGATTTTATTGAAGTTGTGGGGGATATTTAAAAGGGGGGGTTGCCAAGTTGCCGCCTTAATTGGATATTTTTGGGTGGGAGAGGCGGTGGAGTAACTGTCGCTGTTCATGGACGCGGAGGATGGTAGTTTTGGCGGTTGGAGATCGTTGGATGGGATTCGAGGCTCTCTTTCGGACGTTGGATTTAGTCAATAATTTTTTTTAAAAGATCCGACTGGGTCCCACTTGTCGGGGCGGTGGTGACCCTGTTTATTGCTTCAGAGTTGAGAGTAGCTTCGCTTGAAGATACGGTGGTCAAATCAGACTAATTAATGATGGTGTTATTACCTTCAGCGGACGATCCGAAGTTCAAGATTACACTAGATTAATCTAGGATCTCACTGTGATTCCACTCCTGATCCCCAGGTTGTACTCAGTTGTTCTCCTTTGAAGCTAGTGCTCTCTCATTAGTTTAATATTTGAAGCCAACAGAGTCGATTAGTCCAAACTAAAAGCCCCAACACACAAACTCAACAATCTCAGGTTGGATTGCCACAACGATAAAAATGAAAGCGAAGTTATATGAATTAAGCGCATGGCCTAAATTTCAATTCCTTGAAATAGTAATTTCACTCGAGCCACTGGGATACGCATTGGACTTATTATGCCAAAACCTCGTGAAAATAATCAAGCTCGCTTGGATATATAAAATAAAAAAAAAAAGACTACTAACATACAAACTCATCCAAAGGTCTCAAGTTTGAGCCGTGAGAATGAAAAAAACTTCAAAAACTCTTGACCAAAGATTGTCGCCTTGTGGTTATTCCCTCATCGAGTCCGAGATTAGTTGAGCAAAACTCTGGATACCCTAACAATAATAATAAAAAACTAATACAAAACTTCATATCAACTTATCAAGAGACATCAATTGCATGTTTGAGAATGTCTGGATTCATGAGTAGTCGAAGCCCATGAGGTTCAGATACTGGCGGGTCGAAAAACCAAACAATAAGAAAGTTCACAAATGTTTAGGTTATGGAGAACGCCTCCTTCACAATATCATACCGCCAGACCTTTCCCAGCTGAGTTGCATAAAATTTGGTTGAAAACCCCACATGTTGTAGTTTTACTCCTACATTACAAGTTATGGTGACACAAGAGGTAAAATTATGCATGATGAGAAGCTCCACTCACTTACAGGACAGAAACACAAGGATATACAACCAACTGTTTGGGGAAACCAATGGATGCTTACTCTCCCTCTATAAGAATCTGTGTTTTTGGCGGTTGCCGAGTTAAATATGTACACAAGACCCTGTAATCAGCCACATTAACACAAAGGTGAAGTCGGGGTTAAAATAAAAATAACTAAATAGTTCCCTGTTTAGCATGATTCATTAAAACCTGAAAGAAAAAGTTCTCTAGACAACTCACCTGAAACCATATGTGCAAGGGGGGCAGTGTCATAAATCATGGAGCAAAAAAGAACTATGGATTGGCAAGAGCCGAGCCTAATCTACATGGTCATTCAGGTTAGATGCGACATAGAGGCATGAGACGGTTGAGGCACGGGGATTCTGATTAGCGGCCGCAAGTAGTCCATGATTTCGGAAAATGAAGGCCTTTGACGTGGGTCGCTGAAGCGTAACCATTAGTTTTATATAAGAATACTGACACAACAACATACGACAACAATATAACCTCAGTCCCAAATTAATTGGGGTCGGCTACATGGATCAAACTCTTCCATCGTGCTCGATAACATAACAACTGATGGAAGAAAAAAAAAAACATTTGTATATACTCACGTCGCCCAGCAAGCTTCAATTAGAGCAACCACTTGAGGATTGATATTTCTTGGAATCTCAAGCCGTTTGTTCTTAAAACCAACAGCAGCTACAACCTGCAAGTAAAAATACATTGAGCAGCTTTCGGTCAATAAAAATGTAAATATCAAGTCGATGGGTAAAGAATGATAGATTAGATTATACAAAAGAAGCAGGTCCAGGCTTGTGAGTAAGGGACTTGATCAACGGAAAATAAGATTGTAAAGGACTAAATGAAGGAATACGAACAGCATCGTTGACTGGAAAATCGAGTTCCTATTTCGACAAAGTAAAAATAAATTCATACTAATATTATAACTGATAGTTACTTGTCGAACAATGAACAAACCTGTGCTTGTGTTAAATTGCTCCAGGGTAGTTGCATGGTGACAAGCTCCCACAAAATTACTCCAAAACTATAAATATCGGATTTCTCATTTGAGGGCTCATCACGTAGGACTTCTGGTGCCATCCATTCAGGCTAAAGAAGAAAATGAAAAGATAATGTGTTATTGAAAGTCAAACATGCTGTCTTCGCATAATGAGCAAGAGAAGAATAACAAGCAATTGACCAATTATCAGCAAGACTTACAGTCCCTGCAGCTGATTTAGAGGATAGAAATGTGTTTTCCTTTAATCTGGACAGGCCGAAATCACAAACCTACAAGAAATTGTGTTGCAGGAGAAAATTATAAATGTAGACACATAAGTGAGGAAAAAGTAAGTATTGTTGCACACATGGACCAACAACAACAACAACAACAACATAGCCTCCGTCCCAAATTAACTGGGGTCGGCTACATGGATCAAACTTTTCCATTGTGCTCGATTAAGTGCAATTGATGGTGAGCTTTGCAAACCATTCAAATTCCTCCTAATTAATGCATCCCATGTTAACTTTGGTCTGCCCCTACCTCATCGAATTTCTACAGTTTCTATTGAGTCAAGTTTTCTAGTTGGGACATTTGTAGGCCGTCGTTGCAGGTGACCAAGTCATCGCAACCGCCCTTCCCTAATCTTGGTATCAAATGTTGCTACTCCTACTTGTCTTTGAATTTCAATATTTCTTATTTTATCTTTACGAGTTTTACCACACATCCACCTAAGCATCTTCATTTCTGCTACGTTCATTTTATGTAATTGTTGTTGCTTTATCGCCCAACATTCACTTCCATAGAGCATAGCTGGCCTAATTGCGGTCCTATAAAATTTTCCTTTTAACTTAGTAGGAACATTTCGATCACAAATCAACCCTGTTGCACTCTGTCATTTCTTCCATCCAGCTTGAATTCTATGTGACATCATTCTCAATGTTACCTTCATTTTGTATGATTGATCATAGGTATCTAAAGTGGTTTACCTTAGGAACTTCTACTTCCCCTAATTTTACTACTCCATCATCTCGATATCTAGCGTTTTTAAACTCACAGTGCATGTATTCGGTTTTCGTCCTACTCAACTTAAAACATTTAGATTCTAATGTATCCCTCCATAGTTCTAATTTACTATTCACTCCATCTTTAGTTTCATCCACTAAGACAATATCATCTGCAAATAGCATACACCATAGTATATCCTCTTGAATATGTCTAGTTAGTTCATCCATTACTAAAGTAAATAGATACATGCTTAAAGCCGATCCTTGATGTAGTCCTATCGTAATGGAAAATTCTTTTGTAGCTCCTTCGAATGTCTTTATACTCGTTACTACTCCATCATACATATCCTTAATAGTGTCTATGTATCTAGCATGCACTCTTTTTCTTTCTAGAACCCACCAAAGAACATCTCTAGGGACCCTATCATATGCTTTTTCTAAATCTACGAATAACACATGGACCAATCGAAAGCTGAAATTTATTTGAAGACTAAGATCAAGCCCCGGAAAATAAAAAATCAAGTGGAAGACAAAAAGCTATCCCTCAAGGCCCATGCATTTGAAACATCAAAACAGCAATGTCAAAAAGTATTCCCTTACACCGCCTAAATGCTCTTAATAACAAAGAAAAGAGAAGTGCTAGAATGACAACAACAAAGTCACACCACAAGGCACATTAGCTTACAAGAGCCATCCATGTGCACCTTGAGGTGTGGGCATACACAAATCCCGATGCATAACACGCAAGTCGAGGTCGCATGGATGGCTCTTGTGAGCCAATGTGTCTTGTGGTCCGACTTTGTTGTTGTCACACTAGCATTTTTCTAATGAAAAAGTGGTTTTTTTTCCCGAATCTAACGAAATCATTCAATCATGCTATGAGGATAAGAACTAAAAACCCATCATAATTTGGTCAATGAGAACAAATGATGAAGTTAATTTCTCAGTTTCAAATTTGCATTTCACCTAAAAAGTTTTAAACTACGACAAAATAAGAATAAAGCTATTCCAAGAGTCAGGTAGTAAAGCACAAAAAGAGGTAATGGAGATAATCCTTATGAATAGAAGTAGAAGAGCAAACTTAGGATCTTCATCTACGAATCCATCCTTCGCAATCCTAAAAGAGGAACTCCATTGAGGCTATTCAGCATAGAAAGCAATGTGTGCCAAGAGGACGTGGTCATGGTGTTATTTGCCATGTAACCCCCACCCATTTTTTAGTTGTCGAGATACCTTTTTAATATATTATTTTATTCTTAGAAAGCATATTACTTTTAGTAAATCATTTGTGTTCGATATTTTTATTAATATTTGTTACGAAAAAGTTAGAAACTTAATTTTTTATGGGGGTTTTTAAAATATGTTATTACAACTTAATATTACAACCCCATTATATTTTATGTTGTTTTAATGATTATTTGGTTATGTTTATGTTCATTTAAATTTATTCATTCAGGTATATTCCAAAAAAGTTGTATACAAGTTATATAAGGTTAAATAGATAGAGTTTTAAATCAATTTTTTAAACAAATGGGTGGCATGAATACTCAACATGTTTAGACGCAAATACGAATAACTCGATTTATTAATAAACGGGTTGGGTTTGGGATTGCAATATATGGGTCACTACACGTTTATGACACGGTGATACAAATTGCCACCCCTATCCCACACCACTTGTTTTCTCTACATTGATGTTGCTCAAAAGCATTTTTCATGCTTCAGAAAGAACAAATACTACATTAGTAACACTTCATTAAATCATATCGTGAAACAAAGTCGCGTCACCAACAATTTTACAGATCATAATGATAGATTTCCATGGAAATGGTCAGATTCAAGAAATAGAAACATTATCGTTAGATTTGAAAAATAAGCATGCACTCAAGTCAAAGGCAACGCACATGCAAGAATCAGTAAATGTGTGACAGGAGCTTGCCCTAATAAAAAGAGAAAAAAGGTATTCCAAAAAACGAGCACCTCAACAGATGCCAGCATTGCAATAGTTATATGAAGTATAATCTAAGGAAAAACTAAATATGACTATATTCTTTTGTAATACTCAACAATAAGGGCAGACCTAGGCACAATGATAAAGGTTGTTCTACAATGACATGTAGGTCACAGATTCAAATTCAGAAACAGCCTCTTCTTCGTGATGTGGAGGAAAACTGCATATTAGCCCTTCCTAAAACCATGTAATGATCAGAAACTTGTGCAGTAATTGGTAGGTACAGTGACAACATCCTAGAAGCCATGTTGATCAACTCTTTTCGAGGGAAAAAGGGAAGAAAGAAAATCTTCTAGTCAGATGAAATGTTTAGTAAATACAAGTTCATTTCTAACTATACTTGGGTACAAATTCAACAATAGGAGATAAATAGTAGATAATCCAAATTATTGGGCCAAATGCATAAAAAACAAACCAAACACTTCTAACAAGTCACACAGAATAATGATGCTGAGACCTACTGAAACTGCACAGAAAAACAGAACTAGTCCTAAGTCATGGTGAATAATCGGGGAAAAGTATCGTGCATAAGATTATAACTGGTAACTTCAAAATTTCAAATGTGACTTTCAATGTCTAATTATCTTCTTTTGCCCGTCGAAAACCATGGACCAATAAACCATGAAACAAAAAAAATTCACATCATCGAGCATTACCTTCACTGTGTATTTCATGTCAACCAAAAGATTTGGAGACTTCAAATCTCTATGAACAATGGGTGGATTGCGTCGGTGAAGATAGTTCATTCCATTTGCCTATGAGATAAAACGAAAGATTATGAAGCTGAACAGTAAAAAATTCCTCATCAATTATGAAAAGTTGTTGTTTCAGGCTCTTCCAGCTAGAACCCTCCCATGCTCATAATGAACGCGTCAGACAACAAATGCAATACTAAGTTCTACAACATATATTCCATAAATTGATAAAAAGTCACGGTCACCAACCACATCATAAGCCATGCTTAACCTGCGTCTCATATCTAGCATTTCTCTTACACCAGATTTATGCAAGAGCCTGTATAAGCTGCCCCTGCAATATAAAGATAACAGGTTTGATTATTTCAGATTTCCACATTCACTTGTTGAATGCAGAACTTTCCAGAAACATTTTCCAGATAAAGAAATAAGGCCTAAATCACAAGGACAACCTTGACAAGTACTCCGTCACTATTGACAAGTTAGGAGGCTTAGTAACAGCACCCATGAAAAGAACTATATTGGGATGTCTCAGGCGTTTCATTAAAGCGACCTGACATGTTAACAGAAAAATCTAGGTTCTTATATTTCCTTAAAGGTGATAGTGTAAACATCCAATAATTAGGATAATGATGGATTTGACAAACATTACACGAGACATACCTCCCTTAAAAACTCCTTAAAATGAATAGGATGGATATCTTGCTCCATAAGAATCTTTACAGCAACATCCTGAAAATTAAAGATTCAAATTTTAGGAACAACTACTTTTCAGGAGTGTATAAAGTCAAAGACTGAATTAATCAACAGCAAAAGGCAAATCTGGAAGAATGAAAGCATAAAATGAGCTGTGAGGCCAAGACCAAGACCAAGCAACAAAACTGATACAACAGTAGAACATTTATACAATTTAAGTACTTTGAGTTATTATATAGCAACCTAGGACACATCATGCCACAAAATAGATACATCCTAAATCCAACTCTCCTAGGCCGCCACAACATCAATGGTGAAATGGATGAGGCATCCCTTGCCAAAGGCGAGATTTGGGGAGATCATGGGTTCGACTCCCATTGAAGTCACAAAATAAAATAAAATAACTATCCTAGCCAACACCGCAAACTCTAGTCCCCACTCAACAGCATTTGTAAGTTAATATATTTACTCCGAAGCTCTTACTCAATATTGATATAACTCATGGATGAATATCCCCTAACAATACATCTAAATTATATTATAAATAAAACATGCCAGTACATAATTTTAAATGAAAAGAGAAAACAACTAAACCAAAAGCAATTATGAAAGAGATTTAAAAACGTTTTTTTAAGGCACCTAAAAACGTTTTTCAATGCATGTAGAAATGATGAAAATATACTACTATAATGAAAAGATCATTACAAAATCTAGAGAGCCAAAAAAAAAAAATGTCTTCCCTGTTCAATCAATAGTCTCCCCACTCTTTATCGAATAAAGATATTGAATAAATCCTACCCCATTTAGAAGATACAAGAAACTCATTGGAAAACAACTTAGAAGAAGCAAAAGAGAAATAATTAATGCTTACCGAACCATGCCAATCAGCAAGATGAACAGTTCCAAAAGAACCTGAAATGCATCTCATCAGTACCACCAGCATATCCATCTTCTATGTTATTAAAATAGAACTGCTCTCCATTGCACATGAGAACGTAATTAGCAAAAGAATCATGAGCAAAGTATCGTTCCATATTCCACACGATACCTGATCCAATATTGCTCTTCAAAACAAGATCATTCCAGGGGATGTCAAAATCCTCCACGTCAAGATTGACCTCAATTCTAGCTCTACTTGTTGCTAACTGAGCTCCCCCAATGGACCTAAGATCTCTGAACATACTAGCATCTTGATAAGGAAAGACAAACATTGGTTGGGGATGACCAATTTGCGGGATGAGTTGTGAGGGAATAGTATCCTTGACTAACTCAGCCGCAATCGTCAAGTTTTGGTGATCATATAAACCTAGTGGTGAGGATTTTCTCTCATTTCCGTTCAACTTAGTAAGCATATGGGGTGCAACTGGCAAAGGTTTCATCTCCCTATAATTCATATCAAATTGATCAGGAAAGCATTGATCTCTAGCATCTTCTAGACAAGCGATCCCACCTGTCAAATGTTGAGTGAAAATGGATTCCATTAATGTAAAATATCAGAGCCAGGCAAGCCAATTATATTACAAGTCACCTTGTTGGAATTGTTACATAAAATTGTTAATGCAAAAAAAGCAACTGAATCATCTATAAAGATAAAAAACAATTGCAAATTTAAAAATGAAAAAAAAGGTCATAATAATCTGACAGTTTCTTTTTGTTATATGCTAATACAAAATTTTAACAATTCAATTGCGTATCTTTTAATAGACCAAATTATAAACTCGCAGTATCTATCCGTATTATAAACACTAAGATAACTTCTTGCGCCATCTTACTACCTCATTCGAGAAGTAACAAGAACCATATCTTGGGAAAGGTTTGTTATATTTCCATGGTTATGTATGAACCATGAAGCACTCAGTTTTTAATCTTCTTTACCATCACGAAAGTAAGAAGAATGTTTTGACCTTCAAACAAAATAAAATTAAATAGCAGTTTAAACAAAAAATTGGAAAATTTATAAGCATAAAAGTTTGTCATTCTCGCGGATAAAACCTAGAAGCAACACAACAACAACAACCTAGAAGCAACAACAACAAGAAGTCAACAACATAGCCTCAATCCCAAATTAATTGGGTTCAGCTTCAAGATATGTTGCTACTAGCTCAGAAAAATAAAGCTATGTTGCTACAATAAAAGCCAAATAAAGAACTCCATGCAAATAATGGCCTTCCTAACATATGATAACTTGCAACTGAAATAAGAAAAGCCAGACAATAAAAGAGAATCTGGAAGTTAATCGACCAAACAAGATATGCTGCTACAAGCTCAGAAAAATAAAGCTAAAAGTTCTAAGTTACAATCAGTGAGCGCAAAGATAAAGGGAGGCATAAAGAAGAGAACCACCTCCAGGGCCATCATTAGATATGAGATCAAGTGATTCTCCATTCAATAAATATTGTTTTGCAATTGAACTGAAGTCTTCATTTATTTCAACTGACTTGAATTTCGGCAAACGCAAAGGTGAAGAAATTGAGATGGAGAATGGACCATTGAGCACGGAATCAGGCTCCCAGAGGCATCCTGGCTTCCCCATCAAATCCACTATATACTCCCTGCTAAGACGTAATTATACTATTAAGTAAGAACTATCAAAATAATTCTTTCATGCATATCATGTAAAGGAACTCACAAGCAAAATGTTGAAATCACAAAACAACATATAGCATGTGAGCTAAGAGAACGTAATAGAAAAATAAATCAAAGGCAATATGGCAGATGCTATGCGTATACAGGACTATATTACGACCTAACTACTCACATATAAAGTTAATGCAACCTAAAAATTTGAGAGTAGATAAGGCCCAGGGATACTAAGAACAATCATACAACACTAAAGGAGCACTGTTTTGTGACCAACCCAAATCCACTCATTATTGTATAAAACCCACATTTGCTTATCTTCCTTGATAAAAAATAAACTTTGAATTTCTATATTTCTTATTCTATCTTTACGAGTTTTACCACACATCCACCTAAGCATCTTCATTTTTGCTAGGTTCAAAAAAAAAAAAAAAAGATAAATAAATAAATAAATATTTAACTAGATGCGATCTACCTTTCAAGACCGAAACGTACAAGACATGAAGAACCATCTCCTCTCTTACAGTATTTGCAGCCCTTGGCAATTCGACAAGGTAAATCAATTGCATCAGCCAAAACCTGTCAATGTTACAAAGGCATATAGGCTACTTTAGCCAACAACTTATGGGAAAAGGAACGAAGTAAGGTCAACAAGTTCAATGAAATGGAATTATTGATGATTCACACATTAAACAGAATACTAAAATCTAGTGAATTCAATAAGAAGATGGAAGAGTTAGAGAACTTACTTTGAAAAGCAAAGCACGATGTCGACACAAACCAATAGATAGTTTTCCCAATGAAAGAACAACCGAGCCTAAACAGTCCTTTAAAACCTCAGTGCAGTCCTTCCAGTGAGTAACTAAACCCTCTTCCCCAGCACAAGCTGCACCCCTTGTGAGAATAACAACTATACATCAATATAAGTAAAAAAAGAAAAGAAAAGAAGGGATGATTTCAACTAATTCAGTATGAATGCTCACCCCAAATGATTGCAAACGAGCTTTGCTAGCAGATCAACCACTTGTTTAGTGGAAGTATAGCTGCAAGAAAACCCGATTACCCTATTTACTAGCTCCTTTAATATAGGATCACTGCATTTATCAAACAAAACAACTTCAATCGGCGAATGAAGAGTAGGATATATAGCTTTAAGAGAGTCTATTGAAGGGACTCGTCCATTCTCCTTCAGATCAGTGCATACAGTCCATACATATGGATCCAATCCTTCTATCGTGTAGAACCCATCTGGAACCTTGTCGGAGTATGATAGGCAGCCACTAACCTGAAGCACGAAATCAGTTCAGATGAGATATGCAGATAATTGACTATCACAATCTACAAAATTAAAAGCCAGATTCATGAAATTAACTCTATGAACCATCATAACCGATTTCGATTTTCAACTAAACAGTTTATATTGCTCAAACTAACATTGACACTGAAGGAATTCACACCTTAAAAACCTAAGTTTATTCAATCAAGATCCCTCATTTTTTTTGCAATGCAATATCATACAAATATGCCAACAAGAAAGCAACCCGAACTGAACCAAAAAACAACACAAAGTTTCTAATTTAGATTAAAACTCGAACATCCTCCATAATCTGAGTTTCATATCTTAATTAAAAATATCATCACCCCAAAATGCAGATTGGACAAACTCAGTCATAATCTTCAACTTCATTAAAGTCTCAATCTTTTAAAGGTTTGATAAGTAAATCAACTACTTGATCTTCTAATCTCCAATACCAACTTAATCTCTACATTTAACACCTAGTCCTATTAATACACTTGCTTATTTCAATTCTCATGCAACAAGCACTCTGTACCATCTCATTTTCACCTGCAAAAATTAGAGAAGGGTGGCGGTGGCAGTCGGCACACCTAAAACACAACCTACAACTAACCCAGTCACAAAACTCGACACAGTAGACATTTAAGGAATTCAACAGTATAGAACTAAAAACTTGTGCAGCAGAAATCGATAACCCTATTCGTATACCGCGCGGCAAAAAAGAATAATGCAGCTCAAATCAAAGAATTCCTAAAAATTGAGCTACCGAACCTCAATTCACAATCAAAAACCCAAACCTGAACCATCCATGAACCCTAAAACCACAATCCAACCGCATAACCAACATAAAAAACCCTCCTTTTTACCCAAAATCGATGCGACAGCGCCTCCGGCGCGGCGGGGGAATCCCTGATCGCGGACTCGTCAGGCACAGCATCCAAGAAGTTGGGATCGTCCGCGCAGTTCGCCTCCGCGGACAACCTCAGCGCGAGCGCGAGCTGCAACTGATAGGTCTCCTCGGTCTGCTGAGCCCAGCTCTTCACCTCGATCGAATCCGTCGCACTCCCACCAATCCGCAACCGATCTCGATCATCATCGGCGTCATCGGACTGCTTGAGAGGCGCGTAGCTCGATCGCTTCCCAGGCATGATTTCCATAGACGCAACGATGATCGAAAACGAACGAACGAAGGAGCGAATCGAAACCCTAGAAATTGGAGTTCATCGAACCAGCTGGTACGAGTGTCGTTGTTGCCGAAGAATTGTTTCTTTCTTCAGTACTGAATTGGTGGCGAGTGACCAATTTCCTTGCGATTTGTGCAAAGCGTATCTCGAGGAGTAATCGATTAATTCGGACGAATGGGGTTCTCGCGTTATGGGGACAAGGGATTTTGTTGATGTGTTCGTGTTTGGTAATTCTGTTGTGGCCAATGGGATGGCGCGACGTGTCGCGTTTATTTAATGACACAAGTGGGTGGGCATGGTGGGGAGTGGACCTGTGTCGGCGTACGTGGTTTGTCGTAATACGACAAGAGTCTGACGTGGAAAATAGGGGGAGGGGAGGGATCGGACGGAGATTGAAATGGGTTGCGGATGGGCAGGCTGGATCTGGTCTATACGTCCGGCCCATGGCCATTAAACAAGGGTGAGTTGGCTCTTGGCATGTCAACTTTTTTATTTTTCATTTATTTTTGTTTTTGTTCTTTCTATCGTATTTATTTTTGTTTTAGTACTAGTATTAAGGCGCGCGGTTTGAGTGTTTGAAAATTTCGCCCTAACTAATAACTAATCTCGAACTCGTGAGGGGAAACATTTGATCATGAGTTTTAAAACTGTTGACTTAAATCCGAGACCTCTAATTGAGGAAGAAGTGACTATTTCACTTCAGCATATGGTCTTAGTATTGCAATTCTATCAATGTGATATATAATGTAACAATGTAATTTATGTCTTTGACCAAAAAAAAAAAAAAAACTGAAGCAGTTGAGCGGTGAAGATGGGAGTATTTTACTATTTATATATAATTTTGAGTACGTTAGCAATAACGCCGTTATGCCGATCGCAATTGACATGTGTGACGAGTCTCACTTCTGGTTTTTTGTCAATGTTGCAATGATTCATGTGGCTTCACCGCTTCAATATTTTCATTGCTTAAATTCTTTCAGTTTGATTTTTGGTGGGGTCATTGCTTAAATTCTGTCAGTTTGATTCTTGGTGGGGTTTGAGAACTTGCCCAGGTTCAACGCCACAGTTGCACATCATCCTTGGAGCATCTTCCATGAGAATGTTGATTGGATGGGACTGAGCAGAAACAAAAAAGTCTCCAATGCAAATGTGTATTTTGAATGTGCAGCCGACATTGCATGAAAAAAAAAAATAAACAATATTTATTCTTAGAGCATCTTCAATGAGACCATGGATTTAGGTGGAAATGGATTCACTTAGTATACAATCCACATCCGATCCAAAAAATATTTTCCAATGGGACCATGGATTAATAATATTCATCCTATGTGGCATGAAATCAAAATGGAGGGTGTCTACCATAATGTCTACTTCTAGACATTATTAATTCTTTTAAAGTTTTTATTTTTTTAAGCCTTTGTTAATATTATGAAAATTGCAAATAAAAGTGTCAACTCATCAATCTATGGTCTAAATCCACACTACCATTGGAGATTATTTTAAAATGTGAATGTCTATCTAATGTCACATATGATAGACATCATCTCCACATCCATGATGTGCACCAATCCATGGTCTAAATCCTCATCACCATTGGAGATGTTCTTAATGTCTACTTCTAGACAATGCAATCCATAGCCACATCAGTAATTCTCTTTAAAATATATAGAGAAAACAATAAAAATTTAAAATAGAAAGCACAATCCACATAGATCATTGGAGAGCATTTTTGAACTTCAACGTCTGCCACTTATGATGGGCATCATCTCCACGTTATTGACGTTACATCAATCCACATCTACAATCCACATTTTACCATTAGAGATGCTCTTAAAAGGGGCACGACAATGACGTTGTGTTACTTTTTTTTTGAAGCAAAATAGAAGTTTCATTAATCATTAACGACTCGATACAAGACCAGACATAAAATCTAAAAATACATTTATTTGCTAATTTTATTTATTCATACTAACTGTCATAATTTGGCCGTGAATGCGATTGTGAAATTAAAACAATTTGACAATCAGGAACTGCTCTTTACAATGGTGAAACGCATTACAATACGCAAACACCATTAGAACCACATAACAAATAACAAAACTTTTTAACAAGGAAAGCAAAATATAAGACTTCCCAACGAAGAAAAGACAAATCAAGAATTTTTAATTACGGATGAATAGCTAACTATGAAATGAAAAACTAAATAAGAGACCAACCCAACCGTTGCACAAAAACTACACACAACCGTGGAGAAAGATGTACTGCAACAAAGATTGACCAACCTTCACAAATCCGACTAGATTTGGAGCTTATTGAATGAATAAAATGTAAGCAATTGTGATTTGAACCACCGCCGATCGAAATGGAGGATTGTCAGTAGTTCAAGATCAAAAATCACAAAAGAGAATCGATAAAATATTTTAGGGTTTTGAAAGAAATAAAGAGGCGACTCTTATGACGGCGTGTTACCTTAACAAGCGAACTATTACTAGTTCTAAGGCCCTCCTGGAATGTAGTGTATAAGTTCAAATCTTATAGTAGATACATTATATGTCCTTAATTTCTTTTAAGTTATAGAGTTGGGGCGATTGATTGAGTTTTGTTAGAATAGTCGAACCAAAAGGGTTATTGAGAAGGCTCATACACAATGGCATTAAAATTAAAAGAACATCTCTCTCTCTCTATATATGTATATATATGAGTACTTCTACTATGGGTATCAAATAAATAATTATGACATGAGTACCAATTCTCAACCATTGGATTAACATCAATAGAGAGAATAATTGTAAGAGACTAATTAATGTACATTAATGTGATCCATATATAATTAATGGTTTTTAAATTAATGTTTTTTTCAATCAAAAGAATCACAAGTTTGACCTTTGCTATTTATTTTTACTAATGAAAAATTTAAAAATTAAAAACGTTATTTCTTTTTTAACTTGTAGAAGATAAAGACATCTTTAAAATTTATTTGTAACCTTCAAGCTAAGAGTTTATTGATAAATGTGCATTACTCAATATTAATAATAAAATTTATTTTAAAAATAAATTTTAGTAAAACTCCTTATACCATTGCTATTTATAATTTGACTATTTTTTGAAGAAATAATTTGCACTTAATTACTTTATAATTTAAATAATTAACAATTTCCTCAAAAGAAAAATATTACATAAATTTACAACACAAAAAATAGAATAGATAAATTAATTATTTGAATCAAATTAAAATGATTAAAACTTTCGAGTTGGAAAACGATTAAATTTTAACATGCTAATATATGACGATTAATTTAGCTTCTAAAATTAAATTATATATGAACCATATAAAAATACAAAGATATAATAGTAAAGTATAGTATTGATTATAGTGGCAAGTGATTTGGTTTTCCCCCCGAGTTTGAGTTTTTTATAGATGAAAAAATCGAGTTGGGAGGGCCATCACATGTATGAGCACGACAATATCCGAGCGTAGATTACTCAGTGTGGTTGGAGACGAATGTCATATACATTTTTTTTAAAAAAAATATTAGAGGAAATTAAGGAAATAATTTCAATTATTATTCTTTTTTTATTTTTATGCATTAATATTCACATCATACATGATGCATTTATATGATTAAGAAATAATTAATAGATAGTACAAAATCATTTAAAAAATTAATAATTAAATTAAATCACATTAAAGTGTTCAAATTATAAAATATTTGGAGGTGTCTACAGACATTTGTCACTTTACTAGTTATTATCATATTATCAAAAAGAAGATAGTTTCATCATCACTACAAAAAAATCGCAAATCAGAAACGGAATTTTCCGTTTCTGATTTGAGAAAATTCCGTCTCTGTTTGGAATCAGAAACGGAACAGAGACGGAATACGTTCGCTCTCGAAACGTCGTCTCTGATACGATCAGAAACGGAAAACGGATTCCGTTTCTGATTAGAGACGGAATAGAGACGGAAAATATTCGTTTCGATTAGAGACGGATTTAGAGACGGAAATTAGAAACGAACGAGACGAACGAAATGGAATTTATTTCGAAATGGTACATTTGTAATTGCATTCCGTCTCGATTCGATTCTTCGATTAGCAACGGAATCGAGACGGAATTAATAAATTTATGAAATTCGTCTCGATTCCGTTTCTAATCGACAACGGAATCGAGACGGAACCGAGAGACGGAATGCAAATAGTCGTCTCGATTCGTCGCTAATTAGCAACGGAATCGAGACGGATTATTCGTTTCGATTCCGTCTCGATTCCGTTGCTAATTAGCGACGGAATCGAGACGGAATTCTTATTTCCGTCTACGATCCGTTTGTGATTGATAGAAATATTTCGGAAAATTAGAGACGGATTAGCAACGGAATATTTGAATTCGTTGCTAATCCGTCTCTAATTTTCGAAATGTTTAAATATGAGACGTAACATATTCCAATTGATTCTCCAACCTAAAAATTCAAAATACAACCCGATATAACCTACTCCATCGCCTGCACCCCCTCCAACAAGTCCTTGGGGGTGCTAACATCCCACAAAAAGCCAAATTGCACATCCATACATCGACAATATATATCAACAAAAATTCAAAAGATCAAGAAAAAATGTGAAACTCTAAATTAGCAAAAAAATTTATATATCCACAAAAAATTGTCATGTATTACAAACGCTCCATAACTTGAAAGTATACACTAAAACCACCAATCCTATCGTTGAACAACCAAAAAAAAAAGAACACTCACAAAAGGTCCAAAATTTGGAAGTATACACAAAAAGGACTTCATCTAATAACTAAAACGCAGGTTTGAAGCATTTTTGATTCTCCATCTGAGGGCAACAACCAGTGAGTATGCACCTGAAAGAAGTAGGCAAAGGAGAGATTATTGAACTAAGGATGTACATTGGAAGCGAATGAGAAAAATGGTGGATTTGAAGAAACATAGAAATTAATAATAATCATACATAAAAAGTCGGCTCCGAACCTATTTTTAAATTTATTTACGATTGAGTTTGCTTTGGTCTTTTGTCAATTATGCACATATGTAGGTAGAGAGGAGTACTAGAGGTAATAAGGAACATGAAAGAGGATAATGGTGAAGTGCAAGAATGCTAAAAGGAAAAAACTAAACTCAAATTTGATCCCCAAACTCCCATCAATGCGTAGGAAAATAGCAACATCGACCCCCAAACTCCCATCAATGCAACATTCACAGTTCAAATTTGATCGTAAACTCAAATTTCATCCCATTTAAAAATGTTGTGTGCTCGAAAACAAGCCAACCATGTGTTCCTACTTTAAAAAAAATGGCGGTGACATTCAAGAAATGCAGTGAAGAAAAGAAATAAACCATACAATGAGGAATAAGAAAGCTTCCAAAAAAGACATGAACATGAAGCAAATGCAGTCAAGGACTGAAGTTTTGTTGTTGTTGTGAGTTTGGGGGTCAATGTTGCTATTTTCCTACGCATCGGAGATGGCGAACAATGTATCTATAAGATGCAACTATCATGTAAGTTGAGTTGGATTATTTATCAAGCTTTGCTAGGCTTGCATTTCAACATGCATATGATAAGTAATGGCATAAGTGCAAGAATGCTAAAAGGGAAAAAGTAAAAGTTAAGCACAAACCTATCATGTAAGTATGATTCTAGAACTCATCCTCTCACCCCATCTAAAGCTGTTGTGTGCTCCAAAGGCGACAAGCCATGTGTTCCTACTCAAAAAAAAAAAAAAAAAAATAAACCATTTGGGATTCAAGAAAAGCGGTGAAGAAAAGAAAAAACCATACAATGTTGAATAAGAATGATACCAAAAAAAAACATGATCATCAAGCAAATGCAGTCACGGACTGAAGTTGGTGTCAATGTTGCTATTTTCCTACGCATAGGAGATGGCGAACAATGTTTCTATAAGATGGACCTATCATGTAAGTTGAGTTGTATAACATGTATAACATGTTTTATAAGGGTTGGTTAGGTCGTGGACGAGTTTATGGGTCGCTAACACAAAGGGATAAAATAATTATTTTGAGGTCCCTGCAGTTAGCGCGCTAATTCCAGTATTAGCGCGCTAATTAGCCACTGCCAGATATTTTGAACTTTTGGAAATCAAGCTTTACATTTGAATTTTTGATTTCCTGGATTCCTAGAACGGCTATAAACGGTCATATTGGAATTCCTATCACTATAAAACCACCAAAAACTTGGTTTTAACATAAGGAAGAAGAAACACATTCCAAAATTCAAGTTCTACAAAAAGAAGAAATTTGATTTATTTGAAGGAGCAATAGGAGATCACTATAAAACCACCAAAAACTTGGTTTTAACTATAATATACTAATGTTTGAAACAAACTAAACCACCAACAATATGTAAATCAAGTAACTTAAAAAGTCTACACGACAAACTATTGAAAGGAAGTGATTCAGTCGCTAAAATAGAATAGCCAAGAGAAGATTCACCTCGATAAGCACCTAAGCCATTGGCCCCAAAGCCTCCATAACCCCCACCAAGCTCACTTGCCTCCACTATACCCACCACGCCTACCTCGAGACACGGAGTCCTATAAGGACCAAAATCACCACCACCAAAAAAAGAATGAGTTTAACATGCAAATGAAACAAATCGTCTACAACATGCTCATCGTCAAAAGCAATGAACCCATTCCCTCGAGAACGAAAGGAAAAACTAAAACCCGCCTATCCGAAAACAACGGGATAAAAAAAAAAAGGAACTTCATCATCGGTACCCTCCACTACATCGAGGCTTCAACAAACCACCATCGTCCGAGTACATTCATTGTCCATTTATCCTCTCGTATATCTTAGTTGGCTTGGACGCCTTGATTGATGCATAAGTTATCATGGATTTTATTTTTAATACATTATCCTCCCCAAAATAAATTTTTTAACCTCGGTTTAAGTAAAATATACTATAAGTACCGAATTTTGAGAATTAATCCATGGGAGAAGAAAACATCTTTGTTGTTGTGTGCAAATCTTATGCCGTTGCTGGGTTCTCTCGAGTGCTATGATGAAGAAAGTGGTAGAATCGACGAGGGAGCAACATCTTCATGCCATAGCAAATGAATTTGGGAAATCGATAAAGGGTCGTTTTCCGGTCATCTGTGTTGAGAACATGTAGGCTATTCTTCTTCTACGGACATGCCATAATAGAAGAAGAAGAGCCTACATGTGCAGAACAGTGTTGCATAACATCTTCAGGCGATGAATGATCTCCATGCCATCGCATATGTTTTGCGGTTGACTCGACGCATACAATCGTTGCAACCGAGGGCCCAAAGGAAGTAGTACATTCTTTTGCAAGGGCGGTTTTTGTGTTCGACCACGACCTTGTCGATGTGCAACGTATCGTGATTTCCCACAAAATTTACATGACGTCAACTCAGAGTCCACTCCCCAATAAATCATACATTGGTCCTCACAACAATCTATTTTCTCAACAGGTAGACCTAGACCTCGCATTAGTCTTTTAGTGGCATAAAAATTCTCAACCATTGAGTTGTCATTTGGCAAACAATCCTTCATGAGTTTAATGATTTCATTATACCCTCGTTCAGATATATGATGTTCAGACTTGATCGCAAGTAATCTTGCCATTGCGGACAACGTTGTCATGGTTTCGCAACCAGGCCACAATTGTTCCCTACTTGCATCAATCATGTCATATAGTTGGCGTGCTTGGGGGTTTGGTGATTCTTCCACGACATTCCAATTGAAACTTGGACCGCCACGTTGTGTAGCATCTCGCGGTAAGGTGTCGGATCGTAGCCTCGAACATCAGCATCATCAATATGGCAATCCATTACGTGAAAATTTTGCGGCCCTTCATCTCCGTTCTCACCATGTTCGTACCAATTGTGATATCCCCGGACAAATCCATACCTACATAGGTGGTGCTCAACCGTTTCGACGTCCAGGTACGGAACAAGTCGACATTTCTTAAAATTGCACGGACATCTAATCTTCCTTTCACTTTGGTATGTAGGACAATGTTGTTTTGCAAATGATATGAATTCTTTAACCTTCGTGCGCGAATTCAATTCGAACATAACCGTTGTCGAGCCGGTTGTACATCCATCTCTGTTTGTAGACGACATTCCTAGTCGAACGTAACCCTTGTCGAGCGGTTGTCTATTCAAGTAATGAAATAATAATGATTAAGATGATAAGAAATCTCACTAATTGGAGAATATTGTAAATCGGAATAGCGATCTACACCATCTAGAAGAAATTGATAGCTAAGTGAAAGAACGAGGTTCGCACATTAAACTCATGAATAGAGAATAAATTGACAAACTTAGGAAGTCATTAATGAGTCATCACAATCTAAAGAGAAGGCATTGATTGAGTTATGTTGTTTATGTAAGAAGCTTGGGCATTATCAAAAGGATTGTTGTAAATGACTCATAATAAACATGTATAACATGTATTATAAGGGTTGGTAAGGTCCTGGACGAGTTTAAGGGTCGCTAACACAAAGGGATAAATTAATTATTTTGAGTTCCCTATGAGTTAGTGCGCTAATTCCAATATTAGCGCTAATAAGCCTTCGCCATCTATTTTTGACTTTTGGAAATCAAGCTTTAAATTTGAATTTTTGATTTCTGGATTCCTAGAACGGCTATAAACTCTCATATTGGAATTCCTATCACTATAAAACCACCACAAACTTGGTTTTAACATAAGGAAGAAGAAACACATTTCAAAATTCAAGATCTACAAAGACAAGAAACTTGATTTTTTAGAAGGAGCAATAGGAGATCTTTGTGGCTGTTCTTAAGTTCTCAAATCCAGCACCTTTGAGGCTTTCAAAGGAATGTAAGAGTCTCTGCAAAGCTGATCTCTTTTGTCATCCTCTTGGTTGTAAGGAAATCCTTGATATAAACTCTTTCTTGTGCTTAATCGACATAGTTTTGTGTATTTGATATGAAAATCAGTTTGATGTGTGTTTGAACACTTTCATCCTGGGTTTTGCACTTAAATTAAAATTTTTAAGACCCTAAGATTGTAAAAAGAGACCACCAGTAGCCCGACATTTAGTTGTGTGGGGAATCGAAGTTGAGGCCGTGGGCCTAACCTATATCGATATCAGAGGCATACAAATACCACATAGTATCAACGCGTCTACTACTTGTTCACTCATATGTCCTTAAGGTTATAGGTTTATTCCATTCTCTAGAAATGTAATGTGAAATAGCAACATTCACTAAAAGAGTAATCCTAGTGTTTCTAACCCTAACTAGTAGTAGAAATTAAGTAATTATAGGTATTATTCAATCGTAACCAACAACACCTAACTAATCAATCATCCATAGCAAGTGCATGAATATGAAATTACTAACAACTATAATATCAAACGACAAAGTAATTACCTCAGTAAATGATTCTAATGTATTATAATGTTGATCATGACATGCTTTACCGATAAAATAAACATGGAATAACAACCAAATACGGATGACATGCTTTACCGATAAAATAAACATGGAATAACAACCAAATACGGAATCAATATAAATCTTGAATTGCTCAATTAAAAGGTTGAAATGAAATAGTACATATTAATAAACCTAAAAATAGAACAAACATTAACCTCAAAAACTATGCATGTAAGAGAAGAGCAGAACAAATACTTCTAAACCAAACAAAAGACACAACATTAACTTAATAGATCAAGTGAAGAACACCAACTAATGCACATGAAAGCCAATCCGGGGAAAATGTGAGCAGATACAATGTGAAGAGAATTCGGGTGTTAAAATTTTTTTTTTGTCTTACCTTGACGATTGAAAGGGAGAGCGGAGCGGTAAGCACAGAAGCGACCGAGAGAGCGAGAAAGCAATGAAAGACACGGAGACTCAAGATCGAAATTCAAAAACAATCGAACGATGTGCACTCATTCACCGCACAATCAACCAAGGAACAAATCAAATCACTCAAGAACAGTTAAAATAAAACCTCGTAAAGTAATAACAATTATAAGAACTGAACTCTTAAAATATGTCACACGATCAAGAGTTTGTTCCTTCACAGTTCATAAACAATAAGGTAGTACTATAACACGGCCAATTGCCAAGCAATTTACAAAAATAAAATGGATTCCATGACCATAATAGCTAAGACCTTTCAAGAAAATAAATTTTTTATTTAAATCCATTTATTAGACTAGTATAGCTGAGCCGCTAAGAAAACCTAGTATACACAATGGTCAGCCACATTATGTTCATTTGCAATATTTGAACATCAAGGCATATATATGACTGCCTTGCCTAGCAGATATAGCTTCAGTTCAAGTGAAAATCTATAACATATTTCATTCATGAGCATAATATTTGCAATGCTAACAAGTATTACGACTTTAATATTCCTGGATGCCGCATATAAGGTACGTAGGAACACCGGACACCCCAAATATATATTGATAGATGGAAATTTATGAAGTCTGCATGCTTAATTTAAATTGGAAAATCTTTCAAGATAAAATAGCTTCTTGCCTTCAACTCCGATCTTTACTAGAAGATCGAACTATCAAATGAACCATAGCGGAAACTTAAATAATTCTCATGTCACATTTGTTTTTCCATAAATTTTTAAAATTAGATAAACAAGGGGACTAGAATGCCAACCTGACAGACGCAAATTTTTAGCGAAGGATGCAACTGCAGCTCAGTACTTCCTCAAAACCGTCACAAGGTGAATGATCTCTATGAAAGCTGAAGAGCTCTTGATCATGAGTGTTGCCTGCATTATAAATTAAGAACAATAAAAAACAAATAGATTATATCAGAATGTAGTAAGACTCCAAAACTACAAATGCCTTGCTAACCGGATCCGAATCAGAGAGTAGAGAGAGCGAGAGATATCGGCGATGACGGAGAGCCGGCGCGACGAGACGGAGAGACCGAGAGAGACGGCGAGACCGAGCAGAGCAGCAGAGAGAGACCGAGGTAGCACGACCAGACGGACAAACGGAGACCACCGCGACAAGGCGAGAGCGAGAGACAAGCGAGAGAGACCAGCTAGCACGACCAGACGGAGAGACGAGACGATCGAACGGGATGGACGTTTGGGGACGAGACGATCGCCGGCGCGACGAGACGGAGAGACAGATTTAGGTTTTGGGGTTGTTTCGTGTGAATGATTTGGGGATTTCGCGTGTGTTGTTGGGGAGGGGGTGGGGTGCGGGAAAGAAAAGAGGCTGCCATGATCCAATAAAATACAAATCTCGAGGAATTATGAACGGTCATAAGAAATGAAGAATTTGGCGGGAATGGAGGCGCCAAATTTCAGAGACGGAATTAAATTCCGTCTCTAATTCCGTCGCTAATTCCGTCTCTGCTCCCTCTCAAATCCGTCTCTAAATATTTCCCTGTCAATTCCGTCGCTAACTGTTAAATTTAGAAACGGAACTTATTCCGTTTCTAATTCAGTTTCTGAATTAGAAACGGAAATAAGTTCCGTTTCTAATTCCGTTTCTGATTTGCTGTTTTTTTGTAGTGCATGTAACGACCCACATTTTCCATTCATCAATTAATCACTAATAACGAATCATAAGTGGGCCAAAATCAGACCAAAAGTTGCGATTAGTCGACGTGCTCAAATATATATATATATATAAAAATGAAGTGATATTGTATGGTTGGGTGTAGTATAAAAGTTGATGTGAACAATGTGAGTGACACATGACACAAATTTTGGCCCCGTTTGTTTATTTTTGATAACTTACAGTGTTAGTTATGAGTTATCTAATTGAAGTTAACTCATTGGAGTTAATATTTTTATGTTTGGTTCGACTTTAAACTTGTAGGGAAGTTTCAAGTTTTTAAACAATAAAAAATATGAATTGATAAAAATAGCCTTTAAATAAAAGAGAGATGAGTAATAAAAAGATCATTAATGAGAGAAGTTTTGAATTTTTAAACTTGCAGGCAAGTTAGATAACCAAACAAGATTAGTTACCAATTCTCAATGACTTACTCATTTGAAATATTTTCACCTCATACCAAACGATGCTTTTAAACAAGAAAAGCCAAAAAGTTATTCTTCCACTCAATCTCTAATTGTTTACACCTCACCATCTTTTCCCAATCAACTTTAACATCAACCCATTTTATCTCTTACTTTTTCTCTATCCTCATTAAATCACTCTCTCACACCCACTTTCTCTCTCTATAACCGTTATGTCTCTCTCTCAGACTCTCTCCCACATCCATGAAGAAGAGACTATTCTCTCAAATCGGTGTTCTTCTTCCTCTCCCATTTGGACCTTCTTCATCATCCCTCCCTCTCCATTCTAGTCGGCCTCCCCACCTTTTGGAGCTCATGGCCTCCCTCGACGTCCCTCTCGCCCTCCGCCGTCCCTCTCCAGCGTCCCTCTTCGGCATCCATCCTCGGCTTCCTCGTTTGAGATACACCCATCATCTAGGTAAGTGGTTATTTTTTAAGGAAGGAGATGGGGTGTGTTAATTAATGCCTCGGGATTGGGGCTACCTCGAGATATGTTTGTTTTTTGTGATGATCCCCAATTTGCCTTGGGATTCTTATTAAAGTGCTAGGCGTAGATAAATCTTCGGGAGGTGCGCTTAAATCATACGCATCTCGAGACTGCCTCGAGATGCGTGTAGATTTTTAATTTTTTTTCTTTTAAAATCAAATTACAAGTATAAATAAAATGTATATACTTACATATATTTAAATATGTGTATATTTTTATATAGTGTAGATGTCATATATATACATATAAGTATATGATACAGATTTTATATGTAATGTATACTTTATGTGATCTATATATATATATATATATTATATAGTAAATTGGTTAGGAAGAATAAATGACAAATACAAGGAAATTGGTCGAGCCAAGACTTAGCTAATATGTTTCGACTCGATACACGTTCAATGTGTCCACAATCTGACAAGAAAAAGTTTCTTATATTTGAGATTGAGGTAAATAGAAAGAAAATAGAATTTAAATATGTAATTGTCGAAAATGAGATTTATCTCGATAAGCGTGTAACAATTGATGCATATCGAGATCAACCTCGTAATGTGTGAATGACTTAAATAGAATATGAATTAATCTTAAAAATGATAATAATAAGAGACAATTGAATAATTTAGAGAGTTTGGACGCGAAACAGTAGTGAAGATCGACATTCGGGTGAAATATATCGACGTGATTGGAGGTAAGTAAACAAGTAAGAAATTCAATATTATTTTTATTATATATACTTTACTTTATTATTATTATTTTTGTTCTAAGGGCCAGTTCTGCCCCTGATTTTTGGTCCAGGGGCCAAACACCCCTGACTTTTCTTCTCCCTCTTGGGCAAAATATTCTACTCGAGAGTGGAAATGGTGATGGGTATAACACCATCTCTCATTTAGGGGGATGAGGGCAGCGGTTGGGTTTTGGGATTCATGCGCAGCGGAGATTACACAACAACTTTGACAAAAACCCAAACAAGATCCGAATCTAATTCCATTAAAAACGTTTAAACCATGAAAAACTTAATCATACCTCAGTCGCAATATACCTTTTTGAAGTTTGATCAATCTCTAATGCGTTGCCAATGACGAACGCCCTCTACCAGTAGTCCACACACGAACGAGGGCCTAGATTCGAAGTGCTAGTTTTGAGAGAATACCAAACCTTTTGTTTTTGTCCAAAACGATCCAGAGCATACCAAAAACCCTAAGTCGTTTCTTAAACGAAAATAGAGTTTCAGCCTTTTAATCTTTCGTACGTGTATTCTAACTTAAAGCGTTTATTTATACAACCCTTGTATATAGACGGTTAAGTAAATTACACATATACTCCTACTTAAAGAAGTATAAGTGTAATACACCACAAAGACGTTTCTGTCATGAATTTTATCATATAAAATTCGTTTTTCTAAACCATCTTAAAATCTCGCAAAGTCATTTTTAGCGTGCGACCCAATAGGCTCATACAACGTTGGCAGTGTACCAAAACACATTTTGATATACAAGTCATAAGCGGCCTCTAGCAAGACATTATGACTACCCATGTTGTACGAATATCAAATCGATACAACCTAATCAATAATGTATATAACATTCTTTTGTCACACGATATCTTTTTGATCAAACATAAGGCATGGAATTGTCATCCAACATGTTCAATCGTACTAGTCTCGATTTCTAGGTAGACCGAAAACATCCAAGTGACATTGATCAATATCAATTCACTTAGATTAGGCCTTTTAATAGTCTAACACATCGAGGGATCCACTAGATATCTCTCTTTATATGAGAGGGACAAATTCTATCTCGATTACACAATTTCATCACATTGCTCACAAAGTAACCAATCACAACCTTTATAATCGTCCGGTTAAAGACAACGTTTGATAGTGTCAAATCACTATGTTCCTAATGTTGAAGTCTTTGGTAATATCAAGTCAGAGGACTGAAAAATATACCTATCATGAGAAACAACTGTAACTTAATCCATGTGATGTTCTCATAGCAGGTCAGTCAAGTACTTTGTTCCCTAACAAGTACTCGTGATCTTGATTCGTATCCATATACGTATAATCATCATATGATCATCAATCAAGACTCACACCACTAGTCTTAATTCATTATAGTTCCCAGTATAATGATCGACTAGGGACATTTAGGATATTTCTGTAAATACCCATGAATCTTATTATAATGTAAACATGCAAATTAATTATAATAAACAACAAATTAAATCATCTATTTTATTAACTAAAAGTATTTATAAAGACAGTTAATGGATTGACCTAGGGCACATGCCCCAAAAGCAGCCTAGTGGCGTCCCCATCTCTCACTAACGACGGTGGTGGCGCTGCCGTCGCCTCTCTCTCCAGCGCCACCATCACTCTCCTGTGGCGCTGCAACGGTGCCATTCCCCTTTTTGAGTTTTTCCAACATGCCGCATCCGTCGGTTCACCCCAAATCTAACAAATGTATTTAAATCGTCACAAATAGGGTTACCCAATCTAATTGGACATTTGAAACACAAACATATTATTATTTTGGTGGTTGCGTTTCAAGATTGCCATTAATGGCTTCTAAAGCACTTTTAAAGAACAAGAGATAAAGAGAGAGAGAAAAAAAATGTGATTACCTTCAATAAGGGACTTTATTGACTTAGAACACAACACCAAACACGAAATCACCAACAAGCTCTCATGTATCATTCTCTTCAAATTTGGGGTTTTGAACAAAAAATAGGCTATGATTTATATTTAGGCTTATATAGTGAGATCAATTAGTGTAAGGTTTGCGAAATTACTAAATTACCCATAGGGCATGTCTTTTAGGTTTTGGGTCGTCACAACATCCCCAAATTTAAAGAACTTTCATCATTGAAAGTAAAAGTAAAGTACATCCGAAGCCCAACGCGTATATTTGTAATGATTTCTTTTACGACCTTTTTTTTTACTGATGCAAATCCGCATCTGCGAAATTTACTTGTACCATGCGTGAGATTAAAATTTACTTTTGACTTTAACTTCTCAATAGCATTATTCTCATCTCCCAAAATTCATAAGGTCTGTCTCGTATAAGTCCCAATTGAGTCATTATACCTTAACTACCTACCAAGTTCTTGTATCTTCACGTGTTTTTGAGTACTCCTTGTAATCTCCACCGATGTCGCAACGTGCACCAGAGTCGTCCAACCAACCAACAAGTAGAAGGAAACATACTTTGAGGTGATCCGGTGCCTATCTGTGTCATAGAAATATATCTGCCTATCTGGCAACAAATCTATACCGACAACTCGTAGTAGGAATAAAGATAGATATCTACTATCTTATGAACACTATCACACTATCTCAGTTACACATATCAATGAACGACCGATTTTGTCCTTGCAACTTATTTGTGGAGGTTACAAATGAGCAGCCATAGTATTTATTTCTAGAATTATACCTTAACATCAATGTTATTACACGTTTATCAACGTTCATTCTTGTAGGTTCATAATTCAAGTAAACTTTTGACCAACGGTCCATCTTGTAACTTCTCTATCACATTTAATCGTTTGCTTACACATGAAGCTTCCACTCTTGGTAAACTGTGGAATAATCATCAATGTCGGTATCCCCCTAAACAACTTCCAATACACATTTTTATGCACTTTACTACATCATAACTTTTGTTCCATGCAACGACCCTAAAATCTAACTTGTGTCACGTGTCATTTCAGAGGAGTATGTGGGATCTAATTTGTTGTGATACGCATGTCCAAATCTCGGGAGTCGACACCGGGAAATGTTATTTTTGTTTGATGCTTTATATTATTTATTATACAAAATATTTAACAATTGAAACTAATTAATTTCATAAATGTGCGACTAAGGTACACATGGGGCATATCGGTGTCGAGACGAGCTAGGGCGTACCTCGAGTTGTGTGTCGACGTGGGATCGAGGTAGTGACTTATTGTCACGGATCAATAATTAATACACGTTTAAAGAATTGAGCGAGAAGGGATTCATCACACCTTCGATATCACCATGAGGAGCGCCGATCTTGTTTGCGAAGAAGAAGGACGGTACTTTGAGACTCTGTATTGATTACAGACAATTGAATAAGGTCACAGTCAAGAACAAATATCTATTACCGCGTATGGACGACTTATTCGATCAGCTGAGAGGAGCGCAATTTTTCTCCAAGATAGATCTACGATCAGGGTATCATCAGTTGAGGATCAAGGAGGATGATAGATACGTAACAACGTTTAGTACGAGGTATGGACACTATCAGTTCATAGTCATGCCGTTTGGTTTGACTAATGCTCCTGCCATGTTTATGGATTTGATGCATAGAGTAATGAGACATTATCTTGATCGTTTTGTGATCGTATTTATCGATGATATATTGGTGTACTCGACGACTCGAGAAGATCACAAAACACACCTCAGGGAGACGTTGCAGACTTTGATGGAGCACATACTATATGCCAAATTCAGTAAGTGTGAATTTTGGTTGTTTGAGGTTAAATTTTTGGGTCATGTAGTTGGAGCAGCAGGTACTGCTGTAGATCCAGCAAAGATTCAAGCGATTTTGGATTGGCCAGCGCCGACGTTAGTGTTGGGTTTTGGGGTTCATACACAGCGGAAATTACAAAATAATTTTGACAAAAACCCCAACAGGATCCGAATCTAATTCCATTAAAAACGTTTAAACCATTAAAAACTTAATCATACCTCAGTCGCAATATACCTTTCTGAAGGTTGATCGATCTCTAAGGCGCTGCCAACGACGAACGGCCTCTACCAGTAGTCCACACACGAACGGCGGCCGATATTCGAAGTGCTAGCTTCGAGAGAATACTAAATCATTTTGTTTCTCTCCAAAACGATCCAGAGCATACCAAAAACCCTAAGTCGTTTCCAAAACGAAAATAGAGTTTCGGCCTTTTGATCTTTCGTGCGTGTGTTCTAACTTAAAGCGTCTATTTATACAACCCTTGTATATAGACGGTTAAGTAAATTACACATATACCCTTACTTAAAGAAGTATAAGTGTAATACACCACAAGGACGTTTCTGTCATGAATTTTATCACATAAAATTCATTTTTCTGAATCGTCTTAAAATCTCGCAAAACCATTCTTAGTGTGCGACCCAATAGGTTCATACAACGTTGACAGTGTACCAAAACACATTTTGGTATACAAGTCATAAGCAGTCTCTAGCAAGACATTATGACTACCCAAGTTGTACGAATATCAAATCGATACAACCTAATCAATAGTGTATATAACATCCTTTTGTCACGCGATATCCTTTTGATCAAACATAAGGCATGGAATTGTCATCCAACATGTTCAATCGTACTAGTCTCGATCTCTAGGTAGACAGAAAACATCCAAGTGACATTGATCAATATCAATTCACTTAAACTAGGCCTTTTAACGGTCTAACACATCGAGGGATCCACTAGATATCTCTCTTTATATGAGAGGGACAAATTCTATCTCGATTACACAACTTCATCACATTGCTCACTGATAACCAATCACAACCTTTATAATCGTCCAGGTTAAAGACAACGTTTGATTGTGTCAAATTCTTGTGTTCCTAATGTTGAAGTCTTTGGCAATCTCAAGTCAGAGGACTGAAAAATATACCTATCATGAGAAACAACTATGACTTAATCCATGTGATGTTCTCATAGCGGGTCGGTCCAGTACTTTGGTCCCTAATAAGTACTTATGATCTTGATTCGTATCCCTATACGTATAATCATCATATGATCATCAATCAAGACTCACACTAGTCTTAATTCATTATAGTTCATAGTATAATGATCGACTAGGGACATTTAGGATATTTATGTAAATACCTATGAATCTTATTATAATGTAAACATGCAAATTAATTATAATAAACAGCAAATGAAATCCTCTATTTTATTAACTAAAAGTATTCATAAAGATAGTTAATGGATTGACCTAGGGCACATGCCCCATCATCTCCCGCTTGCACTAGAGCCAATCATACATGCATCTAATGCCTAATGATCTAACATGACCATCATGTTTTGCTTGTGGAAGAGCTTTTGTCAATGGATCCGCAACGTTGTCTTCAGTAGGTACTCTGCAAATCTTTACATATCCCCTCTCAATAATTTCTCTGATGAGATGAAAACGCCTGAGTATATGTTTGGATCTGTGGTGTGATCTAGGTTCCTTAGCCTGTGCTATTGCCCCGTTATTGTCACAATACAAACAAACAGGGTTAGCAATACTTGAAACCACACCTAGTTCGAAATGAACTTTTTGATCTAAAGCTGCCTCCTTTCTTTGCATCGTATTTGCAATATACTCAACTTCATGTTGTAGAATCGCCACGATCTCTTGCTTCAAACTTTTCCACTTCTTGCACCCCATTCAAAGTAAACACATATCCAGATGCGATCTAAAATCATCTATATCGGTTTGAAAACTTGCATCTGTGTAACCATTTACAACTAGATCATTTTCAAAACCTCCATAGACCAAGAACACTTCCTTAGTCATTCTTAAGTACTTAAGGATGTTCTTTCTTGCTATCCAGTGACCCTCACTGGATCGTCGATATCTGCTTGTAGTGCTAAAAGCATATGATACATCGGGTCGAGTGCATAACATGGCATACGTGATAGATCCAATAGGCGATGCATATGGAATCTTATTCATACGGTCTCGCTCATCATTTGTCTTAGGACATTGAGTCTTCTTGAGACTTATGCCATGAGACATTGACAACAATCCTCTTTTAGAGTCTTGCAACCGAACCTATTCAACACCTTGTCTATGTAAGCACTCGACTTAGACCAGATTAGCCTCTAGATCTATCCCTATAGATCTTTATCCCTAAGATATATTTGCATCTCTTAAGTATTTCATTGAGAAACACTTCCCTAACCAAGACTTGACATTCTCGCAATGTTGGGATGTCATTTCCAATGAGTAATATATCATCGACATACGATTACCGAGAAAAATAACTACACTCCCATTTGACCTTCTTGTATACACAAGGCTCATTTTCGTTCTTAATAAAACTAAAATCCTTGATTGCTTCATCAAAACGAAGATTCCAACTCGAGAAGCTTGCTTTAATCCATAAATGGGCTTGCATACCTTCCTAGAATTCTCAAGATGTACAAAACCTTCGGGTTGTGTCGATACACGTCCTCAAACAACTTTCCATTAAGAAATCTTTGTTTTTACATCCATTTGCCATATTTCATAGTCATAATATGCAAAGCAATGGCAATTAAAATTCTTATGGATTTAAGCATGGCTACTGGCGAAAAAGTTTCTTCATAATCAACACCTTTAGTCTGCCTGAAACCTTTTGCTACAAGTCTTGCTTTAAAAGTATGCACTTTGCCATCCATGTCAATTTTCTTCTTGAAAACCCATTTACATCTAATGGTCTTACCACCTTCAGGTAAATCAACCAAGTTTCAAACTTGGTTATCATACATGGATTGCATATCAGAGTTCATGGCACTTAGCCATTTATCTGAGTCTGGTCCAGACATAGCCTCCTGATAAGTGGCGGGCTCATTTTGGTCTATAAGCAACACATCACGACTATCAGTAATGAGAAATCCGAATCTCTCGGCTCTGTCTTACCCTACTAGATTTACGTGGGCCTTGTGTCACTTGTGGAGGTTCAACGGTTCGGAACATTGTTGAACTTCCGAAGCGGTTCGAGTGTTTACCGTGATTCTTGAACTTCTTCAAGATTTATTTCTCTCCCACTAGTGTCTTTTGAAATAAATTGTTTTTCCATAAAGGCACCATACCGAGCAACAAACACTTTGTTCTCAGCGTGATTATAAAAGTAATATCCTTTTGTTTCCTTAGGATACCCCACAAATAAACACTTGTTAGATTTAGGTGCTAGTTTTTATGAGACTTGTCGCTTTACGTAAGCCTCACAACCCCAAATCTTAAGAAAAGACAAATTAGGTATCTTCCCGTACCATATCTCATATGGTGTTTTATCAACCGCTTTAGAAGGAACTCGATTTAGAGTGAAAGCTGCAGTTTGTAATGCATAACCCCAAAAGGATAATGGAAGATCTGCATGACTCATCATAGATCGAACCATATCTAATAAGGTTCAATTTCTCATTTCGAAACTCCATTCCATTGTGGAGTTCTTTGGTGGAGTCAATTGGGAGACAATCCCACAATTTCTAAGATGATCATCAAATTCTTGGCTTAAATACTCACCACCTCGATCGATCAAAGTGTTTTGATAGTTTTACCAAGTTGATTCGCACTTCATTTTGAAACATTCGAAACATCTCAAATGATTCAAACTTTATGTTTCATAAGATATACATAACCATATCTCTTTGAAATCATCAAGTAAATGTAATGAAATCTTGATAACCTCCTCTAGCCATTGTGTTTATAGGACCGCATACATCAGTATGTATTAGACCCAATAAATCACTTGCCCTTTCACTGTGTCCAGTAAATGGACTTTTAGTCATCTTGCCCAGTAAACAAGATACGCACGTTTCATATGTTTCTAAATCAAATGAATCTAGAAGTCCATATTTATGGAGCTTCGTTATGCGTTTCTCATTTATGTGCCCGATACGACAATACCAAAGATAGGTTTGATTCAAATCATTTGACTTGAATCTTTTTGTATTTATGTTAAAGACTGGAGTATCAGTGGACTTTTTCATGCTTAGAATATAAAGACCATCATACAAATCAGCATTTGCATAAAATATGCCTTTACGAGAAATAGAACATCTATTATTAGCAATAATAAAATCAAAACCATCTATATCCAAACATGAAACAGAAATGATGTTTCTGCTCAAGGCAGGCACAAAATAACAATTATTTAAAGTTAAAATAAGTCCACTAGATAAAACTAAGTCATATGATCCAACGGGCAGGGCGCAACTCTTGCTCCATTCCCTACGCGGAGGATGACTTCTCCTTTCTTCAACTTTCTACTTCCTGGTGAGTCCCTGCACATTTATACAAATGTGAGATCCACATCCGGTATCTAATACCCAGGAATCACTAGTAGATAAATTAATTTCAATAACATAAATACCTGTAGTGGTAGTCGCACTACCCTTTTTCTTCCTTAGATCTTCCGGATAGAGTTTGTAATTTTTGAACCAATGTCCAGGTGCATGACTGAAATGACAATTTCCTTCTTTTTATTTTGGGTGTTTTGAAGCAGGAACAAGCTGGGGCTTGACTTGTTCTACAGGCTTTGCGACAAGTGCAGCAACAGCCTTGACAACTCTAGCCTTGCCTTTGCCTTTCTTCTTCATTCCCTTTCCCTTTTGGACCATCAACACATTACTAGAGGGTTTCTTGATATTTTGTTCAGCAGTTTTGAGCATCAAATACAACTCTGAAATTGATTTCTCCATATTATTCATATTGTAGTTCATCACAAATTGTGAGTAACTCTCTGGTAATGAATTCAAGATCAAATCCGTAGCCAACTCTTGGCTTATGGGGAATCCGATTCTATCAAGCTAGTCAACATAGCCCTTCATCTTCAGAACATGAGGACTAACTGACGCACCCTCAGTAATGTTGCAAGAATGTAGGTTTTTGACTGTCTCGAACCTTTCTTGCCTAGCTTGCTGTCGGAACATCTCCTTCAGCGTTATAGCCATGTCGTAGGCTTCAATTAGTTCCATGTCCTTCGAAGTTCGGGAACCATAGTTGCCAAGCATAATACATGCAACATCGTAGAATCGTTGACATGCTTACTATGCGCATCCTTCACAAACTTTCGTAGCATTGGGTGGTAGGTCCTCGGGGATTGGACCATCCAGGACATACAACTTGCGTTCATGCTTAAGAACAATTCTCAAGTTTCTGAACCAGTCAAGAAAGTTAATCCTAGATAGCTTATCCTTCTCAAGGATGGATCGCAGTGACAGGGGATTATTGTTACTTGAAGAGGCCATTGATCTACAATAAATATTATGCAAAGTTTATTTTAGTATAGAGGAATAGACTCCCACTAAATTAACAACCCTCCTAAAACATATTGTTTATTTAGGGGACTAAAATCCATATTTCACATAATTCTATGACAGCTATGGCATGAAACACAAAACTAGATTATTTAGGTAGGTAAGAGTTACCAATTACATCTTATGTAATTTTTAGATCCTTTTATTAGATACGGGACATCTTATGTCTTAGCATGTTTTTATCTCATCATTTGCCTAAAGCTCAAAACTATTTTGATGGCTTTATTAAGTCGGACCATTTTAAACATTTAGGTAACTCTTACCCAACTTGTCTCACCAAGATAACACAATACACCCAGCTATGGCTGAAACTATATTAGTGTGATCGAGGCCTTTGACAAGTGTTTAAAATGGATGACATGAGACTTAAAAATTTAATATAGGGATTTTATTCAGTTTTAGTGATTTTTATGTAAACAATGAAATATCATATATTCTATTGATTTGTTCAATCACTAAACAATTTGGAAATTTTTATACTATTCACTAATAAAAGAATTTCCGTGCGCTAGATTATTAGTTAGACAATGGTCAATGATCAGAAATCTGGGCGGCGCTTGCTTTTTTTTTTTTAGAAGACGAATCTTAATTCGAAAATTGAAATTCGCTATAGAAAATCATATTTTTCGCTGATTTTACTATACTAAATTTACCCCTTAATTTATCCAAAATTAAGTCAATTAAAATATTTTTAATTAACCCGGGCCTACATCTAACTAATCATTTTATCCTAATCCAATTAGGACTTTAGATATTTGAATCCTAGCATATCACCAATAACAAAATTCTTGATATTTATCTCCTATCCGATAGGGATAACGAAACCGATTTTGATTATATCTCCTAATCTAATTTGTTATCTATCTTTATCAAATAGAAAGTTCATAACAAAATAGATATAACGAAATACATTAACAATTTTGAAAATTAATTATTTGCAATTTCGGTCCTCATCCAGATAATCACAAATATGTCATTGAATCATGAACTACTATCCCAATCGAACCTAATCATATTAGTTTCGAATTAATATTGAGCCTTATACAATTCAAGAAACGTAAGACAATGTAACCTAAATATGCATACTGAATTACAGAGATTTCATCCATGCATCAATACACGAAAAATAAAGATTATATCTAATGGTGTCATGGATCACAGAACACGAAATTCAATTCATTGAAATTATTTGAATTAACCTAACATGGTTACTAGCATGTAAGAAACTGATTTTAATTAAATCACGAATATATGTATCATATACACAAAACATGATAATAAATTTCACAGGAAACTTATGTATATCACATATACATCAACTATTAACATGCTTTCAATCATATATCATGTATATATCAGAAGAAAACATGCAATGAATTTAATGTAATCAAACTCGAAGGCTCTGATACAACTGTTGGGTTTTGGGGTTCATACGCAGCGAAAATTACAAAACAATTTTGACAAAAACCTCAACAGGATCCGAATCTAATTCCATTAAAAACGTTTAAACCGTGAAAAACTTAATCATACCTCGATCGCAATATACCTTTCGAAGGTTGATCGATCTCGAGGCGCGCGATAATGACGAACGCCTCTACCGATAGTCCGCACACGAACGGCGTAGAGATTGAAGTGCTAGCTTCGAGAGAATACCAAATCCTTTTGTTTCTCTCCAAAACGATCCAGAGCATACCAAAAATCCTAAGTCGTTTCTAAAACGAAAATAGAGTTTCGGCCTTTTGATCTTTCGTGCGTGTGTTCTAACTTAAAGCGTCTATTTATACAACCCTTGTATATAGACGGTTAAGTAAATTACACATATACCCTTACTTAAAGAAGTATAAGTGTAATACACCATAAGGACGTTTCTGTCATGAATTTTATCACATAAAATTCATTTTTCTGAATCATCTTAAAATCTCGCAAAACCATTCTTAGTGTGCGACCCAATAGGCTCATACGACATTGACAATGTACCAAAACACATTTTGGTATACAAGTCATAAGCAGTCTCTAGCAAGACATTATGACTACCCAAATTGTACGAATATCAAATCGATACGACCTAATCAATAGTGTATATAACGTCATTTTGTCACGCGATATCCTTTTGATCAAACATAAGGCATGGAATTGTCATCCAACATGTTCAATCGTACTAGTCTCGATCTCTAGGTAGACTGAAAACATCCAAGTGACATTGATCAATATCAATTCACTTAGACTAGGCCTTTTAACGATCTAACACATCGAGGATCCACTAGATATCTCTTTATATGAGAGGGACAAATTCTATCTCGATTACACAACTTCATCACATTGCTCACAAAGTAACCAATCACAACCTTTATAATCGTCCGGTTAAAGACAACGTTTGATTGTGTCAAATTACTGTGTTCCTAATGTTGAAGTCTCTTGCAATCTGAAGTCAGAGGACTGAAAAATATACCTATCATAAGAAACAACTATGACTTAATCCATGTGATGTTCTCATAGCGGGTCGATCCAGTACTTTGTTCCCTAACAAGTACTCGTGATCTTGATTCGTATCCCTATACGTATAATCATCATATGATCATCAATCAAAACTCACACTAGTCTTAATTCATTATAGTTCCCAGTATAATGATCGACTAGGGACATTTAGGATATTTATGTAAATACTCATGGATCTTATTATAATGTAAACATGCAAATTAATTATAATAAACAACAAATGAAATCCTCTATTTTATTAACTAAAAGTATTCATAAAGACAGTTAATGGATTGACCTAGGGCACATGCCCCATCAGTTAGTAACTGAGATTCAGAGTTTTCTGGGGTTAGCAGGCTATTACCGAAGGTTCGTGAAGGATTTTTCGAAGTTCGCTTCACCAATGACCAAGTTGACTCAAAAAGACGTGAAGTTTCAGTGGCCAGAGGAATGCGATGAGTCATTTGCTCAACTGAAGAACTTGTTGACTACTGCACCGGTGTTGATATTGCCGGAGGCTGAAAAAGGTTTCGTGGTATACACAGATGCTTCTCATATGGGTTTAGGTTGTGTGTTGATGTAAGAGAAAGGCACAATGGCCTATGCATCAAACAGCTGAAGATACATGAGAAGAACTACCTAACGCATGACTTAGAGTTGGCGACGGTAGTGTTTGCTCTGAAGATATAGAGACGTTATCTGTATGGAGACAAGTTCACACTCTATACTGACCATAAGAGTTTGAAATATCTCTTCACACAGAAAGAGCTGAACATGAGACAACGCAAATGGTTAGAGTTTTTGAAAGACTATGACTTTTCTCTGGAATATCATCCAGGAAAAGCAAATGTCGTTGCTGGTACGCTGAGTAGAATTCCGATTGGAGATGCTGAGACTATTCGATGTCACATGAGGCGCGAGTATGGTTTACTCGAGGCGGTGACAAGGCTGAGTCAGTCAGATATTGCTAATGACACGGAGGTACTGATTTGTGCTCAGGTGAGACTTCAGGCCGTGTCGACTCATAGAGTGTCAGATGATCAGAAAGTTGACATTCTGTATCCGAGATTCAGTGAGTTAGCGCAGAGTTCTGAGTGTACAGACCTTGAGGAATTGTGGAATCTGCCAGCAGGTGAAGGCAGAGCATCGTAGACCTCGAGGATTACTAAAGTCGCTTCCCATTCCACGATGGAAGTGGGAAGACATAGCTATGGACTTTGTTCGAGGACTGTCGAAGACTGTTCATCGACATGATTCCATCTTGGTGATTGTGGACAGATTGACGAAATCTGCCCATTTCATACCAGTTGCAGCTCATTACACATTTGACCAGTTGAGTGTATTGTTCGAGAGAGAGATTATCAGGCTGTATGGAGTACCTTTGACTATTACATTAGACAGAGATGCTATGTATACGTCCAGGATGTGGCGGAGTATGCAGGAGCAATATGGTACACGCTTACAGTTTAGCACAACCTTTCACCCTCAGACTGATGGGCATACTGAGAGGTTGATACAAATTCTCGAAGATATGCTCAGGGCATGTGTACTTGAGTTTGGCGGATCGTGGGAAGAAACATACCGTTGTGTGAATTTGCATACAACAACAGTTATTAGGCGAGCATTGAAATGACGTCATTTGAAGCGTTATATGGCAGACCGTGTCGCTCACCATCTTGTTGGGCCAAGCCAGAAGACCGGAACTTGTTAGGGCCTGAAATTGTTGTCGATCACACAGAAAAGGTAAGACAGATTCGCCAGAAGCTAAAGGGAGCCCAAGAGAGGCAAAAGAAGTATGCAGACATGTATCGCAGCGATCTCACGTACGATGAGAGCTTTAGTTTATCTAAAGGTTTCTCCTCGTAATGGTCATCATCGATTTGGTTTGAAAGGCAAATTAGCACCGAGATTCATCGGGCATTTCAAAATTAAGAAACGCGTTGGAAAGGTTGCTTATGAGTTAGAGTTGCCTCCACAAATGTCGGGTATTCATCCGGTGTTTCACATTTCGATGCTTCGTCTAGCTAAGTCAAAAGCAGGCGAAAGACCGACTGTGGATTTGAGTCAGATTGATTTGAGTGAAGATATCTCATATGAAGAGCAACCCGTTCAAATTCTTGACCGAAAGGTACAACGGTTGAGAAACAAGTCTATCCCGAAGGTGTTAGTCAAGTGGCAGTTTCATGGAGATTCAGAAATCACTTGGGAACGGGAAACTATATGCACGACAGATTTCTTACCTTTTCGAGTCAGGTATATTTTAAAATTCGTTTAGTTTAAGTTCGAGGACGAACTTCCTATTAGTTGGGAAGTATTGTCACGACCCAATAATTAATACACATTTAATTCGTTAATTAGGACACAATGACCCGTGACGTGGGACCCGCAGCGCGATACGTGTCACTATCGAGGCACGGTGGCCGAGGTAAATGTTATATTTGTGTGTTGTATGCCTAGTGTATTGTATTTGTGTAGACTACTAAGTCATTTACGGGTATGCAGATACCGAGACGAGCGGGGACGCGCCTCGAGTAACGTGCCGACGTAGGCCCGAGGTAGCAGCTCGTGGGGTAAGAGTAACTAGTTGAATTTCATTTTATAAAAAAAAATGAAAAATGATATAAGTGAGTGGTTATAATGTAGGCCACGTCACTTCATCTATATGTTAAAAAAAAGTTCATATGGTGATGTGGACCATATGAGGCCACATCACCTCATAGACATCACACACACACACACACACACACATATATATATATATATATATATATATATATATATATATATATATATATATATATATATATATATACACATTACATATATATACATAGTGGTCCTTTTGATTAAAAAAAAAAAACAACCAAACGAAAGCAACAGAGAAGAAAAATTGAAACAGAGAGGAAGAGAAGAGCCGGGAAAAGGAAAAAGAAAAGGAGACCGAAAGAGAGAGATCGCCTAAGCTCAGCAAGGTGAGTCGTTGATTTCCGTTGTTGGTTTGAGTGTGTGTTGTTGGCTATTGTTGTCGGTTGTCAGCTGTTGTTGTCGGTGTCGTTGCCATGGAGGATCAGCCTCCGTGGCCGACCGAGAGAGAAACGTGGGTGATGGCAAAGGGATCTCCCTTGCCATCACAACCCATTGGGGTTGGAGTTGAGAGACAACCCCAACGCCTCACAAGAAAAAAAAAAAATTCAGAACCATTGCACGAGCGCTCTGGTGAAGAAGATGAAGATGGGATCGGGTCGGGTCGACCTGAACCCATATGGGTCGGGTCGGATCGACCCTGACCCGATGGAGACCGGGTCGGGTTTGACCCGGACCCACCTCAATATATATAATATATATTTAATTATTTCATTAATTAAATTAAACATTTTTTAATATATAATAAATTCCTGAAAATAGATAAAAATATGTAAAAATTCAGGAAAATTACAAAAAAATAGGAAAAAACATATTTGTGACCCAAATCAATAAAAATTCAATATTCCTATAAAAAGTGAAGAATTCGGGAGTCGGTCGAGGCGTTATATGGGGTTTTACCTCGAAAAACGTGAAATCGGCAAATTGGTCTCGAACTCAAGTTTGACAGATGTCGACCAATTTATGGATGTTAAATCATTAAATTAGAACTTAAATTGATACATTTTCAATTGTTAGGATCCTAGAGGAGCTATTACAGGGTTTGGGTGCGTACATCGACGCGACGGAAGCCGGATAGCTTAGGAATTGCTATGTGTATGTAAGTAAACTGATTTGAGACATTTATTTAATATTCATTTCATTTATTTATTTCTTCTCAGTTATTCGAACTGAATTACCTTTGAAATTCATATGCTATGGCTTGTTCAGTTGCTCATTTTATGATGTTCATAGCATACTTTGTTTTGTATATCATTGATTCTAATTCCTATACTTTGTCATATTGATTGTCGTGTGTGAGTCGGTGATATAGCATGCTATTAGGATAGTTTGTATATTTTGACTCAAATCTTTTGTGCATTGATATGCTATTACATCTATTGGATTCCAATGCTGTGTCATTTTTTAAAATAAAAGTGGTTCTTGGGGTTAGGTCATTTGATGATAGAAATTCGGCTTTCATACGAGGGTCACTAGACTTGTCGGGATGTTAGGGGATTTCTCCACTACCTTGCATGACACACGAGGTAACGTGCCTCGAACGGGGAAATCGGACCTCGGGGTTTGTTGGCGCAAGAATAACTTGGGTGAACATGACGAGTTTTAAAACTCGGGTATGTTAGCAAGTATACATTCCGATGACGACTAATTCACTTGAAATAGAAAAGGCGTAATCGTAAGTACGACCTTTTGAATTATGATATAGAGCTCAATTTGAAGTGAAATGATATAGAGCAGAGCTCAAATTGTAGTGACAGGCTGATGTGATGAAGATCACGGCCGACCGACCCTAATCCATTACTGCTTAGCTGAAGTCAGTTTCATATTTGATTAACTCAAGTATCTCTTTGCATGATGTTTCTTTCAGCATAGTTTCTATTTAAAGTATGCAATTTGATACTTGTTGCCTATTTGAGAATGTGGATCGATGTCTCTCAGTATTACTTAAATAATTTCATGTACTCACCGTCTAGTTTGTGACGGTGAGTGCAGATCAACCGAGTAGCAGACCAGGCAAAAAGAAGATTGGTGACTACCTCTAAGCCGATGGAGGACTGCTACGACATACTTTCGTACGTTTTGTATTATTTTGTATTACATTTTTATGTACATGCTAGTTTGCCTAGATAAAAATATGTAAAAATCCAGAAAAATTACAGAAAATAGGAAAAAATATATTTGGGACCCAAATCAATAAAAACTCAATATTCCTATAAAAAGTGAAGAATTCGGGAGTCGGTCGAGGCGTTATATCGGGGTTTTACCTGAAAAACGTGAAATCGACAAATTGGTCTCGAACTCAAGTTTGACTGATGTCGACCAATTTAGGGATGTTAAATCATTAAATTGGAACTTAAATTGATACATTTTCAATTGTTAGGATCCTAGAGGAGCTATTACGGGGTTTGGGTGCGTACATCGACGCGACGGAAGCCAGATAGCTTAGGAATTGTTGTGTGTATGTAAGTAAACTGATTCGAGACATTTATTTACATTTCATTCCATTTATTTATTTCTTCTCAGTTATTCGAACTGAATTACATTTGAAATTCATATGCTATGACTTGTTCAGTTGCTCATTTTATGATGTTAATAGCATACTCTGTTTTGTATATCATTGATTTTAATTCCTATACTTTGTCATATTGATTCTAATCCACTTTTATATGTTAAATATATCACCATTTTCGTTTATATATGCATGTGATATTTATTTCCTGGTTTTTCCACAATAGGTTAGGCCTTAAGATTTCTTTTCCACTAGTAATTTAATAAGACTTCAGCTGAATAACTTGTTAGAAAAAAAATTAACTCTGATTTATAGACAACCATAGGTTAGTAACTAGAACAATTTAGTTAACTATAGGTGGTATCATAAATGGTAGGTATGCAGATGTTTAACTAAGGCTGACTAATTCCTTATTACGTCCTAGGGGATATTAGGGCTTAATTAAGGGATTAGGCCAGGCAGTGCCCTTATTTGTAGTTGGGGTCGTCACACTTATGAGGTAAGTTTTATATGAGCTAATTTTGGTTTTATACTAGCTTTAATGTGGCCATGTATGATGTGATATTAAATGGGCATAAGTTAGTGAAATAAATAAAAATGGTCACATGATGTGCATCAAGACACGTAATGACCAATCTAAAGGCCAAGGGAGTGAGTAATTGGAGTCATTTAAGAATAACTTGGGTGATAATTGTGTCAAGGTGGACCATTGGACATATGTGTGCATAAAAGATCAAGGGCCAAGGTTCAACCATATCCATTTATATATCCATTGGAAGGCTAACTAGGCTTGCATTGACGTCGCAAGGATTGACTCGGGGTCCACGTAAATCTAGGTCGGGCGGGGTCCAGTTTAGGTTGTGGAGCTGGGGCCGTCACATTCCATACAGTCTCCTATTGTAATCACTCGAATTTATGGGGACTTGTCGCATCGCGTCTTCGTACCAATCAATTATCACGATTCTGAATGGACGTTTTAAATTCTTTTGACGTAGTCAAGGTTTATATTTTATTGCACAATCGTCTCTTATTGTCCTCCCAAGCTAACTATTAGCTCTTATAGTTTATTTAGAACTTCTCTCATTGAGAAATCAATAATGGTTTAACTTTTATATCGTTTCTTGAGAATATATAACCTAAGTGTCGGGTTTTGTCATTAAGGACTCGTAACTCACTATGATCTATTTATTTTCAGTTCATAATTCACCATCAACATTTCAATTTGTTGCTCATGTGTGTTACTACTGCCGCACTTTTTATTTGTTCTTCGGATACTTCAAAATAAATGTACACGATTGTGTACTTAGTACTTAGACGAGCGTAACTTTCATGTTATGCCATTTAAAACTTTGAACCAAGGGTACCCCGACTTTGAAATTATATGCGTTCACAAATTTTGCTTTTATTCGATGAAATGTTCGAGTCTACTTTACCAACGTAATTGGCTATAGTTTTAAACTCTTATATTGTCACTTATCAAGGTATCAACCTTTAATATTTCTTGCCTCTCACCACTTGTCAATATCCTCAACACTTGGTTGTCTTTGTACGCATATTGCTTTCCCATTTAGGTTTCATTTCAAGTTCTCTTACACCGTTCGGTTACGATTTTCACTTTGGGATTTACACTAAATTCTCAGGCTCTCCAGTGTAAGCAAGACTTTGTTTAACAATTCATAATGGTGTCAAATTTAGAAGATCTCATCTCCACCTAGTGATTTATGTTTCATAACTAGTATAAGATATCTTCTAATCATTCTTAGTTATCGCATTGTTCGTGTTGCACAATATTAACTTTATTGGAAGTCGATCCTAGCTTATAATCCCCAATTTTAAATTGTCGACCAATCATTGGTTCGTTTATCCTTTCTAAAACTGTTTAATTTTGGTAGCATGGCTCTTAAAGTAATGTTCTATCTTACCGAGCATTTTCGAGTTACTTTCCATACGCGATTTTCATGATTTCTCGTGACGTCACCTTTTCGATTTGGAGTTTTAAGGTTTAGAACTGGGTATTCTCCTTGCAAATCGTACGACCATGAAAAGCTATCATAGTAAGTGTTTTTTCTCTTGAGTTCATAATTTCTCAAACCCTATTAACTTATTTGTTTCTCTACAAGTCGATTCCATCTTAAGATCCTCAATTTTAAGAATCAACTTATCATTTACTTAGGTTAGGTGGCATTAGTTATATTATTTATTCCTTAACATTGTTTTCATTCAACTTACAATCATATTAGGTTCTACTTTGCCTCAATAGTCGTTAGTTCACGTGTCCATTACCAGAAAATTATACCAATGATATTTTTTAGCTGGGTATCCCCCATTTGAATGATTCGCCTATTATTGGGTTTATTATGATATCATTAACAATGGTATACATCATTCAAATTGTACAAGTTTTGACTCAATATAAGACACTCAGTTTTGAGGCATTACTTATTTCTCAATTCTGGTACCATCATTTTGTACACCACATTCTTTTCGAAAATAATTTATCAAGTTTTCGGTATCCCCAAATTTTATGAGTCAACTCATTTCTAGTTAAGTAAGAATAATTTATCTTTGAGTCGGTTGCCTTTGATTTATATTATTTTAACCTAATGTCTTGAGTCCTTTCAACATTTATAAACTTCTACTTGGCAACACGATCTCACTCATGACCAAGGTTTAAAAAATCGACAAACTTCGTCGAACTTCGGGCGAAGTTTGTCGATGTCCAGGGCAGCAAAGCGAAATTGGAAGACAACACAAAAATTGTAAAACTTCAGTGCAACTTCGATGAACTTCGACAGCTTCGGTCGAAGCTGATGAATCATGAAGAAAAAATGCAATGTTTCGACGAAAATGTCGAAGTTGCCCCCATAGGGAATAAAAAAAAGTTGGAAAGTGAAAATGTACATGTTGAGCTGTGACGTTGCTGTCGAAGTTGCTCAGAACTTTAATTATAGAACAGAGGAAGAGGACAGTTGTGTGGACGTCTGGTTGAGCTGTGAGTCTATGGCTCTCACATCTTAACTTCATTCACTCCAGTGACTGGTATGTGTCTTTAACTTCTTCTCTTCTTCTTAAAAGGTTAAAAACCCCATGTGAAGAAGACTGAACTTTGAAGAGGCATGAAAAGGAAGTGGAAGTGTGGAACTATTTTTTGGTTTTGAGAAAAAGGAGAGAACAGACAACGAAGAAGAAGAAGATATGAGAGAGAGAAAGCTAACTAACTGAGACTTGAGAGATCGACGAAGAAGAGGAGAGACGATATTGTTTTTGGCTTGGGAGAGAAGAGAGAGAGAGAGAGAGAGAGAGAGAGAGAGAGAGAGAGAGAGAGAGAGAGAGAGGGCAGAGAGAAGTCACTGAAGAGTTGCAGCAACGAAGCAACATGGCAAGGGCAACAACGAAAGCGGAAGAAGAAGGAACGAAGAAGGAGAAGAGCAAAGAAGAAGAACCGAAGAGTGAAGAGGCGAGATTTGAGATTTGTGAAGTGAAGGAAGGAAGTGATACATTGTGGGCCTTTGTGACTCATTGTGGGTTTTTTTGATTTTTTTCCAAAAGTACTATATTTTTTACTTTTAAAGAGGGAAATAGGGGGCCTTTCTTTTTATTTCGCCACACTAAGCAATAACGCCTTCTGAGAAGGCGTTATTGCTGATGTGGACTTTGGGAATTTTTTTTTTTTTTTTTTTTGGAAAAAAATTCCACGTGGCCTAGGATAGCGCCTTCGGAGAAGGCGCTATCCTAGGCCACGTGGTTTCGGACGCCACGTGGTGCCACGTGGCGTCAGAAACAATGATAGCGCCTTCTCCGAAGGCGCTATCGAATTTCGGAATGTCCACGTGGCTCCACGTGGCGCCACGTGGAGCCACGTCGCTGCCCAAACACGATAGCGCCTTCGGAGAAGGCGCTATCAATGTTTCAGTATATCCAACTGTGTCCACGTGGCGTCCACGTGGACACAGCTGGCCTTGGTTATTGGGGTGCGCTGATAGCGCCTTTTGAGAAGGCGCTATCAGCGCACCGTCTTCTTCTTCTTCCGAGACGAAACCGACGCGAGAGAATCTCTGCGTCGGTTTCGCTTAGGATGCATGCGGGGAGGGACGGGGGTAGGGGAGGTAGGGGTCACGGGATTACTAGTAATCCCGTGACCATACATGATCGATCCTCTACACTATATAAGGAGGGGACGGGGAGCTCGGGAAAGGGAAAGCGAGGAGAGTGTATTCGTTCACACGCGGCGGAGGACGTAGCGGCGGCGGAGGACGACGAGCGGAGGAGACGAGCGCGGAGGAAGGTCGACGGAGCCGAGCGAGCGAGAGAGCGGACGACGCAGGGAGCAGAGAGCGCGAGAGTGAGGCGAGAAGAAGAGGGTACTGCTGATTCTTGTGATGCGGCCGAACGAGGCAGGGAGCGCTGGGAGGCGCGAGAGGCGGCGGTGGTGCACCATCGGTCATCGGAGGAGAAGGAGGAGGTCCGGTGAAGGAGGAGGAGGTAGGTACGGGAGTTTTTGTTGTTAGTTAGTTTGTGTTTTTAGTTTGTTTAGTTTAGGTTTGTGTAGTTTGGTTTAAGTTTGTTGAATAAGTTTAGTTAGTTTGGTTTAGTTTGTTAGTTAATTAAGTATGATTAAGTTACTTTGATTAAGTTAGTATAAGTTTGTGGAATTGAGTTTTTGTTGTTATGTTTGGTTTAATTAAAATACGTTTGTTTAAGTTGAGGTAGTTTGTTTGTTAAGTTTGTTATAAGTTTGGTTAAGTAAGTAAAGGTAATTTAATTGTTATAAGTTAATATAGGTTTGTTAATAAGTTAATTACGTATGTTTAACTTAATTTCCTATGTTTAAGTTAGGTTAGTCATATATGAAGTTTGTATAAGTTACTTTAGGTAGCTTGTTTTTGTCTAGTTAGTTTGTTAAGTTTGTTATAAGTTTGGTTAAGTGAGTAAACGTAATTTATTTGTTATAAGTTCATTGAAGTTTGTTAATAAGTTAATTATGTACGTTTAACTTAATTTCGTATGTTTAGGTTAGGTTAGTCATTTATGAAGTTTGTTTAAGTTAGTTTACGTTATTATGTTTGTTTAAGTTAGTTTACTAAACTTATGTTAAAAAGTTGGTTTAGTTAATTACGTTTACTTAATTAAGTTCGTTTGGCATATTTTAGTTATTTTAGTTCCTTACATTTACTTGTTATAAGTTCATTGAAGTTTGTTAATAAGTTAATTACGTACGTTTAAGTTAATTTCGTATGTTTAGGTTAGGTTAGTCATTTATGAAGTTTTAATAAGTTATTTACATATGTTTTACTTAATTTCCTATGTGGAACTTAGGTTAGTCATTTATGAAGTTTGTTTAAGTTTGTTTACGTAATTATGTTTGTTTAACTTATTATACTTAATTTAGTGATGCACTTAGAGCACTTTCAATATTGAATCGCAATGACACTAAACACATGCACTTAGAGCACTTTCTATTTTGAATCGCAATTACACTAATCGCAATTAAACCTTATATATAGTACATTAAGCTCATTTGGACTTTGAAATCGTTCCTATCCACGACAGTTTCATGAACCCATCTACAATTTTTGTTATCCGATTGCTTTCACTCTTTTTGGTCTACAATAATGAAAATACAAGGTATTGCAGGAATATACCAGTGTGCGGCGGAAAACCGATAGGAAACAAGTAAGTTCGTTAATTGAGTATTTTCATATTAATGCAAATTAGTACACGTAAAGGGTCGGTGTCAAAGAATGAGTATGCTCTGTAGATATGTTGACTTTGACTCATTTTCGTTGTGATTTTTTGTGTTAAAAATTAGTAAATACTTATCGCTATGGTTTTGTACAATACTCATTTTGTTTTTCTAACATTCTATATAGTTGTACTCCAATGGATCCAGGTCCTTCAGATCCATCACTGTTGCAACTCCAATCTACTCACAGATCGACGCGAACCTGGAGAGGCGAGGTAAGGCCATTTTACATGAATGCGTAATTTTTACCACAATATTGTATCAAATACATACTTTAATACATTTTGTCCCCCTCAAGGTTTACGAAACAATGCGCGTACGTCGAAGACGTGGGGTCGTTGATCGAACGATGCGATTTCATTCGAGGATGATCCCATATCTCCGTTCCAGTGGGTTCTATGGGATATCCGGGTAGCATTTTTCGGCCTTGATTGGGCTCTAATTACTTGCGTTTGTAGAGAGATGGCGCCCGAGACGCATACTTTTCATATGCATTGCGGGAGTGCACGATTACACTCCAAGACGTGCGAGTGCAGATTGGATTACCTATTGAAGGTATGCTGTCACTTTGGAACGACAGACGCTTGAGACTATGCCGACGTCTGCGAGAGGCTACTTGGGCGAACTCCGAGTGGAGATGACATCGTAGGTTGTAAACTTAAGGTCGATTGGCTTGAGCGTAACGTTCCAGCAATAGATGATGAAAGCGATGAGGAGTCGGTCCAACGTTACGTTCGATCGTACATACTACAACTCATCGGTGGTTGTCTTTTCGCCGACAAGTCCAATCGCTTCGTACATTTGATGTTCCTACCTTTCTTTGGAGGATTTCCAAGTAGCGAGGCCAATATAGTTGGGGAGTGCATGTTTGGCTTATTTGTACGGGGAGTTGTGTCGCGGATCTCGCGCGGGGGCACATGAAGGTTCTTTGGCGCCTCCATTCTTATACAAGCTGTGGGCATGGGGATGATTTCCATTCATAGCACCGCGACGTCGCGTACTGGCTAGAGCTCAACAAATGAACGGTGGATGGCCAAAATATGCTTATGGACGTTCCACTCGGACACGTGGTATTTTCGTTGTGATTTCTCATTACTTTGCAAATAATTCTTGTCCATGTTCATTTATCATAACTTATTGTTTCCTACACGAGATGGCTCGATGCATTTTCGGTTTCACATAATGCGACGCACGTTGTATCGGCATACCGTGATGCACTCGACTCTCGAGGCATGAGGATGATGTGGTGTGGCAACCATATAATGAACTCATGGCGTCTCTTCCCGAATCTTGTACAAATGGTCAAGGCAGTTGGCTCTCGACGTGTCCCCTGATTTGTTTCCACATTGTGGAGTGGCATCGACCTGAAAGGGTTATGAGACAATTCGGCATGGTACAAGTAGTGCCACCTAATTGTGCCTACGACGCCCAACTGCACCGCATCGAATTGCGTGGACATCATCATGTAAATTGGGTGACTTTCCACGCAAGCTACATAAACATGTGGGAAAATCGTGGGGACACCATTGCGGACAGCGGCACTGAATGAAGGGCATGACCATCAAGACTACATGACGTGGTATCGATCGGTCACTAGGAGATTTATAGGACACGACGGGGCGTTACGTGACTACACGGTAATTTGCTAACTATTAATTTTCCTCAAACATTTAATATTATATATTGCGTGATTTGAGAACTTATTTTTTATATTTCAGCGTAACTTGGTGCATCGACTTAGGCGTGTGTTGATTGAGGATGGGTACGAGCAAGGTCTTGCAGCCCTTGATGAAGGGATTTCAATTTTGGACGAAGACGAACGACAAAGGTCTAATCTTTCGCACGACAGGCGACGTCCAACAAGACGTAGATGAGGATATTGAACAAGAAGATGAAGAAGACGATCAAGGCGAACCAAACATAGAGGTGAGAAGAAGACGAACACGACCGAGAGAGATCTGCGGGAACGGGAACGTCCATCTACTCGACGACGTCCTCTTCCCCCGCGTTCATCTCGTTCGAGAGTGAGTAGAAGAGATAATGTTGGCGAGAGTAGTCATTCTTCTCATGGGTATATACCAAGACATCTTCCACACCCCAACCAGAACCTCATATGTTTGTACCCAGGCCGCCGAGCGTGAATCTTCCTCCTTACCATTTTGATCCGTACGCACCTGGGCCTTCGTCTTCATACGTGGATCCACGTGGAATGCCTCATCATCAAACGTATCCATCACTCCCTCCATACATGCCTAGTCCATACACTCCTACTCCGTATAATTACAATATGGCGTATAGCGGAGACCCTTCATTCATGAACTTGTTGACCATGCCGCAGCCTCATGTTCCATTCCCCAACCCCATGCAGGAAGCCAGTATTTCGGGATGGTTCCACCTCCAATTTTTGGTAGCATCAGTAGCAGAGGTGAGTCGAGTCAAGAACCAGAGGAAACATCAATCTACTCGACTTGATTCATCGCAAGACCAGCTACCTCAACCGGATGTACAACCACATCGTCCAACTAGACAAAGAGTACGTCCGGTTTGCTTCACGAGGAACAACGTCACGTGAACCGCCGAAATAGACTGCATAATGAGTTTACTTGATGTCATAGTGATTTGTAAATAACTTATATTTTGGGTTAACGAAGTACGTGTATTCAACCTAATCATTGAATAAACTTATTTCTCATGTTTTACATATTACGTGGAATTTCGTATATGTGATTACTCTTCAATAGTTAGTTTAGTTTGTTAAGTTAGTTTAGGTTATATGTTTAATTTAACTTAAGTGGTTAGCTTAGTTAGTTAGGTGTCGGTGGTTAGGTTTTATTATTTTAGTTTGGTTAGGTAAATTAGCTTAGTTAGTTTTGTTTAGGTGTTGAGGTTGTGTTTGTTTAGTGTAGTTGAGTTAGGGTATGTTCGTTAGTGTAGTTTAGTTAATTTAGGTTACGTACTTTGGTTAGGTTAGGTTAGTCGAGTTTAGTTCACAAGTAACTCTCGAGCTACTTGGATGTTTGTGTAGTTTCGTTTGGTGGTTACCGTGGATCGTTTTTTGGTTGTTTGTTTAGTTAGTTAAGTTAGTTATTTTACTTTACTTAGTTTGTATTGTTTTGGTGGTTAGGTTAGTTAGGTTAGTTAAGGTTAGTTACGTTAGTTAATGTTAGTTAGTTTAGTTTTGTTAGTTCCATTTAGTTAGGTGGTGTAGTTTGCAATTAAGCTAGTTAAATTTGTTATTTTAGTTTACTTAGTTTGTATTGTTAGGTGGTTTGGTTAGTTAAGGTTACTTAGTTTAGTTTGTTAGTTAGTTTAGTTTCGTTATGTTAGTTAGTTAGTTACTTAGTTTAGTTGAGGTTAGTTAGTTACTTAGTTTAGCTCGATTTTGTTAAGTTAGTTTAGTTTGGTTAAGGTTAGTTAGTTACTTATTTTAGTTTACTTTGGTTAGTTACTTTGGTTTTGTTAAGTTAGTTTAGTTAGTTTATTCAAGGTTACTTACTTATTTAGTTTAGTTTGGTTTGGTTAGGTTAGGTTAGTTAAGGTTAGTTTTGTTAGTTAGTTGGTTAGTTAGTTAGTTGGTTAGTTAGTTAGTTAGTTACTTTAGTTTGGTTAGGTTATTTATGGTTAGTTAGTTTAGTTTTGTTTAGTTTGGTTACTTTAGTTTGGTTAGTTAAGGTTACTTAGTTTAGTTAGTTAGTTAGTTAGTTTGGTTAGGTTAGTTAAGGTTAGTTACTTTACTTTACTTTGGTTACTTAGCTAGTTAGTTAGGTAGTTATTTAGTTTAGTTTGCTTTGGTTGGATTAGTAAAGGTTTCTTACTTTACTTTAGTTAGTTACTTAGTTAGGTAATGTTAGTTAGTTTAGAATAGAGAGTTGAAGGTTGAAACCAATATATTTAAAATTTATTTTTTTTTTTTAATACAAAAATAAACTCCTTGTATGGTTATTCAAATTTGGTTGTAATTGTCGAGATCGCTCGGCACGACGACTTGGCCGGCGAGAGGGACGGAGCGATCGAGAATGTCATGTCCAATGCGAGGGGAGGACAGATCGGCGAGTCGGGTTGGTGATTTTTGGTGACGTGGCGCGACGTGGCAAGCATTGTACGAATAGCGCCTTTTGAGAAGGCGCTATCGTACATGTGTCCGCCCACGTCGCCACCTCATTCCTCAGTTTTGCTCAATAACGCCTTCTCAAGAAGGCGTTATTGAGTGTGTGTATGTGGCGCTGACGTGGCGCGACGTGGCGGACACATGTGCAAGATAGCGCCTTCTCAAAAGGCGCTATCTGTACAAATTCTGCCACGTCAGCGCCACGTCACCAAAAACCGAAAACCCCCAACTCAATAGCGCCTTTTGAGAAGGCGTTATTGCCTATATCCGGAATAAAAAAAAAAACACTCTCTATTTTGTGAAAAAAATTGTAAATGTGCCCTACATGTGGAAATACCCGGTTTTTTTTGTTACATTGTGGGTCTTTGTGAAGGCTTTGTGACTCATTGTCTAGACTTTATACTACACATGTATGCACACTGGATTGTGGATTTTTTTTTTTTTTTTTTGTCAAGTGATTGTGGATTTTGTTATTTTGATTTGTTTTTATAAATCTAAGTGGTTAATCAAGTTTGAGAATTTTAAAAATGCTTTAGTTGAAACTCTTTGTGTGTGTGTGTGTGTGTGTGTTTTTTTTTTGAATAATATGTTTTTTTTTTATAAATTGTTCAAAGATTATTCTTTGATTTATAATTTTGTATAAGGAACTTTGATTTATTATAATTATACTTTTGTGATTCTTGTCTATGTATTATCAAACTTAAGATTTTTTTCTTTCATTTTATTTATTTCTCCTTAAATAAGAAGTATGGACTTGTCACTTGTGACATTTTTTGTATAAATTGGTCTAAAAATTAGTGACGTTTTTTTTGAGTTATAGACTTATAGTAGACTTGTAGTCTCATAAAGTACTTAAGCCCATGGACTTAAGAATTTTTTTATGTTAAATTGTTAAGTTACTTATTTTTATCACCTCATCTTAGGTTAAAAAAATGTATAAACATGATCTTGTATAAATATAGTTTCAAAAATAATGTTTGAAAATGTTTAATATTTATCTATCATCTCGATTAGAATGTCAGCACCTCAAAGAAATCTAGACCCAGCTTGGAATTATGCAGATATGGTTGATGGAAGTCGACAAAAAACTCGCTGCAAGTTTTGTGGATATCTAAATCAATCGGGAGGAATATCGCATAACAAACAACATCTTGCGGGTGGTAACAAAAATGTCAAAAAATGCTCTAATTGCCTACCACCTTTAAGAGAAGAGACATATGGGAAATTAGAGGAGCAGTTAGAAAAAGAAAGAAGGCATCAAGCATTTATGAATGCATTGATGGAACCACCTAGACAGTTTGAAGATGATGGAGATGAAGATAAGGATATTGAATATCCTCCGGATTGTACAACGGACTTTGAAAGAACATAACCTAGATTCGCTATGAGAAACTCTAAGGTGGATCGATGGGAAGCAAAAGAACAATATTGGTTTAATATGATGAGACAAGCACGTGGTTCATCATATGAAGCTAGGGTAGCTCACTCGGTGTATCAGGTTCGAATGTTGGGGGTAGCTCTCATGGTCAAGGTCTATCAATTTTCAATCGTGCTGGAAGTGTACGTGTTTCAACAACTTCTAATATTAGAGGCAACTCACGTAATCAACATATTGGTGTGACGCGTTGTCACGGCCCAAATAATTAATTGGCATTTAATTCGTTAATCAAAACAAAATGATCCATGACGTGGGACCCGCAGTGAAATACATGTCACTACCGAGGCACGGTGGCCGAGGTAAATGTTATATTTGTTATGTTGTTTGCCTAGTGTAATGTATATGTGTAGACTACTAAGTCATTTATGGGTATGCAGATACCAAGACAAGCGGGGATGTGCCTCGAGTCGCGTGCCGACGTAGGCCGAAGCAGCAGCTCGTGGGGTAAATGTAATTAGTTCAATTATATGGCATAAAAAATTAAATTAATATAATTTGTGGTTGTATCAAAGTCATCTTTATCTCATTCTAACTTAAAAAAAAAAACAACAATGGACAGAGGAGAAAAAGAAACCGAGAGAGAGACGGGAGAGAGAGAGAGAGAGACCGAACTCCAAGGTGAGTTGTTGATTTCGGTTGTTGTTGTGTTGTCGTTGTTGTTGGTCCGAGGTGGGAGACTTGGACGAACTGCCATGACAATTCGTCGAGCTCAAGGGACGGCAGGGGAGTCGTCTCCCCTACACGAACCTAACTTGGGGTTGGGGATGGACGCCCAACCCAGTGGAAAAAAAACCGCAACTCTGGTTTACGCGAGGAAAAAAGATGGGGGTAGCCCAGGTCGGGCTACCCCATGTACATGGGTCGGGCCGACCCGGGCCTGGTTTGGTCGGGTCGGGCCGACCATGACCCGAGGAGGATCGGGTCAGACCGACCCGGGTTCGCTTGGACCGGGTCGGGTTGACCCGGACCCACCCTAAAAAAATAAAATAATAAAATATATGTTGACCCGGTCCGACCGGGTCCTCCTCGGGTCAAGGTTGGCCCGACCTCACCCACCCGAGCCCGGGCCGGCTCGACCCGACATACATGGGGTAGCCCGGGTCGGCTACCCCCCATCTTCTTCCTCGCGTAAACCATAGCTACTGTTTTTTTTTTCCATTGGGGTTGGACGTCCATCCCCAACCCCAAGTTGGGTTCATGCAGGGGAGACGACTACCCTGCCGTCCCTTGAGCTCGGATGAACTGCCATGGCAGTTCGTCGAGTCTTCCACCTCGGACCAAAAACACCGAACACAACAACAACGATAACACAACAACAATCGAAATCAACAACTCACATTGGAGCTCGGTCTCTCAGTCTCTCTCTTTCTTCTTCCTCTTCTTCCTCTCGATTTTTTTTTCTCCTCTGTGCGTTGTTTTTTTTTTTTTTGAAGTTAGAATGAGATAAAGATGACTTTGATATATATATATATATATATATATAGATACTTTACAACCACAAATTATATTAATTTAATTTTTTATGCAATATAATTGAACTAGTTACACTTACTCTACGAGCTGCTGCCTCGGCCCACGTCGGCACGCGACTCGAGGCGCATCCCCGTTCGTCTCGGTATCTCCATACCCGTAAATGACTTAGTAGTCTACAATATACATTACACTGTTAGTATCAACGTCATGGTTTTGAGAAAACATGGCTCTAAGATTGTAGAATATGGAGTTTCTACAATATGATACCACGACTACAATATATAGTGAACGACCAACCTTGTTCAGCTAGAAACAACTAAAAGATTTAAGAAACTGTAGAAGCTAGAAAATCTTAGTTAGATTTGGTAAGTGAGTGAACATGAGTTGGGGATTTGATCTATTTATATACATGTTAATTTTGTTATGTGTATATATACGTTATCCATGCAGTAGCTGATTCACGTTCGTTATCCATTTGCAGTCGGAGATGGCGGATTCACGCGATAGCGGTGATGCCGGTGCGAGCGGTAACCAGCCTTCGATACCATCAGCGGAGGATTTTCCAGAGGCTTTCAGATCAAGTAGATGCTCAGGGGCAGCAGTTGGCGATTTCATCGCATTGATGACTTCCTGATTTGCTCCACCATAACAAAGCCAGCTCAGATATCGGGCCCTACTACAACTACAGTACCAATCGTAATGCCGGTTATACCTGCAACACCGATGACAGCAGCTCCAGCAATAGAGACTGTGTTTACACCATCGTCCACACCCCCATTAGCTAGTTCCACAGCAATGGCTCAGCTGGTGAAATATTTCATCAGACTGAAACCAGTATACTTCGACGGTCAAAGAGATTTTGAAAGATCGAGAAGTGGGTCCTGTCGCAAGAGAAGTTACATAGAGTCTTGCAGATTGATGATAGAATCAGAGTGGAGATCTCGTCGTACACCTTACGGTGAGACGTCGATGTGTGGTGGCGTGCGACGATAGCTGCTGAGGGAGAGTTTGAGTCTTAGGATGCCTTACAAGATTTAAAATTTCGGACGCGACTTTCACTGGGTTTTTACCTCAAAAAGCGTGAAATTGACAAATTGGTCTCGAATTCAATTTAGACCGATTTTGACCAATGTAGGAATTTTAAATAATGAATTGTGAATCTAAATCGATAACTTGTCATGTAAGGTAGTGGAGAAATTCCCTAACATCCCGGCAAGTCTAGTGACCCCGTATGAAAACTGAATTTCTATCATCAAATGACCCTAACCCCGAGAACCACTTTCATTTTCAATAATGACTCGGTAATGAAAGCCAAAAGATGTAACTGCATACTAATGCACAAAGGATTAGAGTCAAAATAAACACACTATCCTAATAGCATGCTATATCAATGAATAATGACAAATACAACAATCAACATGACAAAGTATATAAATTGGAATCAATGATATACACAACAGAGTATGCTATGAACAACATCACAAAATGAGAGCTGAACATGTTATAACATATGAATTTCAAAGGCAATTCCTTATAGGGGAGATTAGGGCTTAATTAAGGGATTAGGTCGGGCGTTGCCCTTATTTGGAGAAGGGGCCGTCACACGCGTTCAACGAGTACACGGGCACCAGGCCCAGCTTTAGATATTGACATGCTCATAAAACCAAATTCTACTCAAAAGAGGTTGAAGGAAACATGGTCAAGCGGGAGTATAAAGAAAAACTTGAATCGAGTCATTCCAAAGTTTTTCTATTATGGCAACATCCCCACAAATTACATTGCTTTGACAAGCTTACTAGAGAAAAAATAAGGCTTAAAAGAAATGTTTGCTTCAAGAGAGTGAGCAAATTATGAGCATAATAGACCGCCCAAGCAAAACAAATAGAGGATTTGGTGGCTAGTTCAAAGTTTTGGGATGATGCCAGGCGTATTGCACAGTCAATCGAGCCTATAGCTAAAGTGTTGAGACTGGTAGATGGAGATAAAAAGCCTATAATGGGGTCTCTATACAAAGCTATCAAGTTGATGAGAGAAGCAATCAAAGCAGCTTCTCGATCGTACAAATGGATTTTGAAAATTGTTGATGAAAGATGGACTACTCAACTTTGTCATCCGCTTCATGAAGCTGATAATTTCTAATGATTAATTCCTTATTATTAGATTTAAAAAATGACAAATGTAATATACTTGAATGATATTCTTTTTATGTGCAACATTCATTTTGAACCCGATGTGCTAATATAAGCACGAAGTAGCTATGAATCCACAGTTGCAAGAAGCGTTGAATAAAGTGATCAATACTTTAATACCAAGTGGACAACAATAATCAGCCACTTTAAATGAAGTAAGTATGATATGTCAAATTGGAAGTGTTAGTCGACAATTATACTCGATACAAGTAAATAATATTGTACTTCGAATACAACTTAAGTTTTTCGTGATGTAATGGGATCATTTGGCTCATCAACAGCTCAAAATGGTCGAAAAATCACACATCCGGGTAAATTAAGCATTATATTTCTTATGTCATAGTTTTTTTTAAAACTTTGCAACCATTTATTTATTGTATTTTAAAATATTTTGCAGCTAAATGGTGGAATTTATATGTGAGTTCAGTTCCTAATCTAAAAACCATTGTAGTTAAGATCTTATCACAAACTGCTTCTTCTTCTGGATGTGAGCGAAAGTGGAGTACGTTTGGGTTAATTTACACAAAACAACGCAACCTTTTAGGTCATGAAAGGCTTCGAAAGCTTGTGTTTGTATATTATAACATGAGGCTTCGTGTTAAGAATGTTAGATCTGATGTGGAGTTAACCAAACCAAGTGACCCAATTGATCTAATTAATATCTTCTTAGAAGAAGAGATGAAAATCCTTTGTATGAGTGGGTCAAGGAAGCAATTCAGCCTTTGATGGATGAGTCAGGGGGTAGACCAAATACATCCATAACATTAAAAATGGGTTTTAATGTGGATACATTCATGGAAGATCATGATGCAGCGAATACTAGAGGTTTATCAGTCACTTCAATCGGTGAGAGTGATGATTTTGCAACGCAAGCAAACCAACCTCGTTATGATACAAATGACGAGACAAAACCTGGAGATGATGATGGTAGTGGCGGCGACGATGATAATGCGGGTGGTAGCAAAGACAATAGTGATGGTGGCGACGATGATCATGGCAATAGTGATGGTGGAGGTGGAGCAGTCTATCATCAAGGACAAGACTATTCTTTGAGCCAAAGACAAATGAGTCCATTTTTTGTGGAGAATAGATTTATTAATATTACTCAAGATTTGAATCATGGTTCACGTAATTCAGATTGGAACCCAAGAACGGTAAAAAATATTCACGTAAAAAATGTGGTTATGCATACACCTCAGAAAGTCTTACCTCGGAGAGCCTTGATAATGATTCTTTGACAAGTGGGATTGGTGACATGAGCTTTGAAAGAAGTGACTCTCATTGGAATGCATTTCTTCCATCAACTTATCATGGTGAAAGCATCCCGGATTATTCATATAATTATTTGTGAGCAATTGGATGAGAAATGCTAATGGAACAAGGATGTGGTGGGATTGGTAACATGATTTTTGGAAGGAGTGAGTCGAGTGACTCCCATACGAATTCATTTAGTGCAGCACATTATCACATTGCCAGTGGAAGCACCCCCATTATTCATATAATAATGTGCAACCAACTGGATGGGGAATACTAATGGGACAAAGCTACGGTGAGAATTTTATTTCAAGCAATCATTCGATGTGCTCATCTTCATGTTACACAAACCATGAGAGTCAAAATAATTTAGAGCATGCAACCTACCCAAGACTCGGACCATTGATGAATATTGACAATGAAGCATATGAGAAATTCATCATGGATTACAAGTCTTTCTTTTACACTATGATGGCTTGGAATCAATATTTTAATTACATTCAAAGTCAATACTTCAACAGAAACTCAAGCAATGATGGCGATGAGGAAGGACGTCACTCTATGTAGTGTTGAAAAGTGATGTAACTGTTGTTGTTTTTAATGACTAAATAGATCATCAAACTTTCCTTTTCACTTATGCTTCACTTATTTATAAATACTTGACTATGTCAAACTCTTTTTTGCTTTGGATTGTGCATTTTCATGTGTGTGCAACAATTTTAGTGCTTGATGAAGAGTTGAAAACTGTGAATGATTTTTTATTTGTGTTTTTTGTGAACATTTGAGTTTTTCTTAGTGTTTATATGATCAAAATAAATGTTGAGTTTGTTAACATTTATTCATAATCTTGATTTATATAGAATGGAAAGTCGCAACTAACTGGATCATGCTTGGAAGTACGGGATTAAGATCAATGGAGGTCAACAAAGATATAGTTGCATATTTTGTAGACATGCAATCTACTATGGGAATATCACATTTGAAAAAAATCTTGCAGGTGCTTTTAAAAATATCAAAAAATGTTATAACTGTCCACAATCTGTAAAAGAAGAAATATAAATGGTTGTACATGAAAAATTAGTGGATCTCACATAATCATCAATGCAACCACCTAGACAAGAAGATGGAAGCGATGGTGACGAGGAATGACGTTGAACTCGAGGAACGACGACTATGAGGGCGACGATGAAGGGCGTCGTTATATGTGGTGTTGAACAATGATGTAACTCTTATGTACTTCATTTCACTTCTGCAACTTTGTTTCACTTGTTTATTAGTACTTCATTATGTCAAATCCATTGCCTAAACATTTCCACCTACAACATAAAAATAAAATAAAATTTGAAAATTAACTTCTTTTACATACAAATAGTAAAAAAGGTAATAATTTATCATAAAAATAAATATTAATGTCACGCGTGTTGCAAATTGTGTGTTTATTGCGAAATAACTATTTTAAACAATTGTATTGTGATTTTTATGCATTTTTGTTGCATAATTAAATATATTTTTATCATCTCTATGAAGGAACTTGAGTTTTCTAGCATTTAAAGTGAATTTCCGTACACCGTCGAAGTTTTGTCAAACTTCAATTGTCAAAATTTTGTCAAACTTCCATTGTCGAAGTTGACTTCCTCGAATTAATTCCGAATTTTAAGTTATCAAAGTCGTAGGTGAAGTCGAAGTTTCGAATCTTGCTCATGACAATCTTGTCAAATACATCCCTCGACTTGGGATCCTCAATTTCGACATTCACCTCATTGATGGTTGGTTTAAATTTAACCCTTTTTTTGTACATGATCGATTAAAACTTCAAGAAACATGATTCAACTATCAAGAAGTAAACTTTGAATCGAATTCTTTTTGAAAGTATTCCGTTTTCATTAAAAACCTTAGTTCAAAATCGAGTTAAGCTCATTTTCATATAAAAAATCTAAATCCATAATCGGGTTTTGAGTGACTATAAATGCATTTTCAAATCAATTTGGTCAATGTGACTTAAAAGTACATCATAACCACGTGCATGTTTTTTTTTTGTTTCCACCATAAGATAAAAACTTCGGCCCAAACTTGTACTTTGCATTTATATTAAGTTAAAACCTTCAAATTCATTAAAACTTTTCATACAACCCGAACTAGGTCTAAACTTTCATAAGACTGATCATTGAAGAAATCTCAACCATGCTTGTCGAATCAAAGTAAAACCCATTTTGTAAACACCAAAGTGAAGTTACAACAAGAAATCCATGAAATATACAAGAGTATATTCACTTCATTTTTAAAAAATCAAGAAAATAATTCATTCTCTTTTACACTTGGTTATGCATTCAAATCTTGTAAAACAAGTAAAGTTCTTCCTTGAAAATAGATAAACATCAATTCAGAAAATCATGGTCCAATTTAGTCGAAAAAGTTATTTTCCGAGAAAAATAGATCACGTGTAACAATAAAAGTAAAAACATAGTAATGACCTTTAATCGGGTTAAATCATAAACCATTTATTCGCATCTTTAATCAAGAGTTAGACGTTTAAGAGTACATATGTCCTTCCTATCTCGAATTAAGTTTTCAAGTTTAGCTTCCTAGCCAAACTAACTTAATTTTGTTGTTTGAGACCAAAGTTTATTGTATCCTTACTAGGATTGATGATATTCCTTTTATAAACAAGATATCATGACTTTTAACTATTTAAATAGATTCTCAAGCGTCAAAGTTACTTCTTTGAAGTGTGACCACATCACTACTGCCCTTTGCTTATGTAGCGTGACGTTTCACTGCCCTTCTAAGTTTCATGATTCTTGTTTGAGTATTTTATTTGTTACACTACTATTAAATATAGGCGCATCACACTATGTAATTCCCAATCAAAGCTTATTCTGAGTGAACGAGGATCGAATAAGCTATACTAGTGTGGGTCCCGCGGTCCCCCATCTCTCAATGCAAAGGTCGAGGGGTGAGGCCCGACCAGCCTCTCTCGAGGACGCAGTAGTGCGCCTCATTTAAAACAAGGATTCGTTTGTCTTTTTTTTTTTAAAATTATATATATACATCCATGTGCTAGTTTATTCCATATATCATATATATTATTTTTATAATATATACTTTACTTTTTTTATTGTTTTTTTTTTGTTACAGGGGCCAGTTAGCCCCTAGTTTATGGTCTAGGGGCTAAACGACCTCTCCCTCTCGGGCAAAATATTCTGCCCGAAAGTGGAGATGGTGAAGGGGTGGTGCCATTTAGCACCACCCCTCACTTAGGGGGATGGGGGCGGTCTAATGGCGCCCCCATCTCTCGCCGACGATGGTGGTGGTGGTGCTGCCGCCTCTCTTCGGCGCCGCCGTCATTCTCCCATGGCGCTGCGACAGTGCTGCTCCCCCTTTCGAGGTTTTTCAACTTGCTGCATCTGTCGGTTCGTCCCAAATCTAACAAATTTATTTAAATCTTCACAAACATGATTACCCAATGTAATTGGACCATTGAAACACAAACACGCCATTATTTTGGTGGTAGTATTTCAAAATCGCCATTAATGGCTTCTAAAACACTGAATCATTAAAGAACAAGAGATAGGGAGAGAGAAAAGTGTGATTACCTTCAATAGGGGGACTTTATTGACTTCACAGCACAACACCCACCACGAAATCACTAACAAGCTATCCTATATCATTATCTTCAAATTTGGAGTTTTCAACAAAAATGGGCTAGGGTTTATAATTAGGTTTATATAGTGGGACCAATTAGTGTAGGGTTTGCAAAATTACTAAATTGCCCTTAGAGCAAGTCTTTTGGATTTTGGGTTGTCACATTTTTTACTTTCTATAACAAACAATGATGATGTGGCAGTGGACTACAAAATCTAGAAGTAGGCATTTTGGTAGACACCCTCCACTTTGATTCTTTGCCACATCATCTAGACATTCACAATTTATGGTCCCATTAGAGAGCATTTTTTGGGTTGAATGTGGATTGTATCATAGGTGAATCTATTTTTACCCCAATCCATGGTCCCATTGGAGATGTTCTCAATGTCCATTTTTAGATGGTGCAATTCATAGTCACGTCAGTAATTCTCTTTAAAATATATAGAGAAAACAATAAAATTTTAAAATAGAAAGCGTAATCCAGATAGACCATTGGAGAACATTTTTGAACTTCAATAACTATTCAAGCAACTTAGGATGAACATCCTTTCCACATAACGACGTGGCATCAATGCACATTTTACCATTAGAGATGCTCTTAAAAAGGACACGGCTATGATGTGTGTTACTTTTTTTTGAAGAAAATATAAATTTCATTAATCATTAATGGCTCGATACAAGACCAAACATAAAATCAAAAAATATATTGATTCACTAATTTATTTATTCAAACGAATTGTCATTAATTTGGCTGTGAATGTGATTGTGAGATTAAAACAGTTTGACAATCAAGAACTGCTTTCTACAACGTTGAAACGCATTACAATACACAAACACCATTAGAACCACATAAGAAATAACAAAACTTTCCAACAATGTGAAGAAAACTTAAAACTTCTCAACGAGGAGAAGACAAATCAAGAACTTCCAATTAGGGAAGACAAACTAACTACAAAATGAAAAACTAAAGAAGAGACCAACCTAATCGTTGCACAAAAATCACGCACAACCTTGGAGGAAGATGTACTGCAACAAAGATTGATCAATCTTCACAAATCTGATTAGATCTGGAGCTTATTAGGTGAATAAAATGTAAACCAATGTGATTTGAACCACCACCGATCGAAATAGAGGATCGCCGGTAGTTCGAGATCAAAAATCACAAAAGAGAATCGATAAAAGATTTTAGGGTTTTTGAAAGAAAGAAAAATGAGGCTCTTATGACGGCGTGTTACCTAAGTAAGCGAACTATTGCTAGTTCTAAGGCCCCCCTGGAATGTAGTGTATAAGTTCAAATCTTATAGTAGATACAATATATCTCCTTAATTTCTTTTAAGTTATTGAGTTGGGGCGATTGACTAAGTCTTGTTAGAATAGTCGATATGAGAAGGTTTGAACACTATAGACATTAAATTAAAAAAAAATATATATATATATATATATATATTAGTTTTGTTAAGTGCTTCGCACGAATGAGTCTGCTCGCTACGCTCGCGGGAGTGAATTTAATTACAAAAATATATATTTTTTATTCATAGAAGTATGATTCCAATTTCTTAATATACATAAAAATATATATCAATTTCATCGTAAAAAATATACATCAATTCTTCAAAACATAAATCTTCATATGAATAATCAAAACAATATAAGACAAGTCCCAAAGTCCTTACCAATTACTAATAATTAACAATTGAGACATTCAATGATTGAAAGCAATGTTGATTGAACATGATAAACTTATAGTAAAATTATATCAATATTGATAAATAAAGTTAATCAAGTCGTTTTATTATAATTTTTGACGCATATGAGACTGTTGAGTCTTGGATGGCTACAAGCAACCTAGATCCAAGTAGATTGATTCCTCCTATGATGCGTTAAATACGAGTGAACCACATGCAAAGTATTTTTTTCATGGAGAATTATTGCTTGTTTTTTCTTTTCAATTTAATGCTATAAATCTGAATTCAAACCAATGACACTCTTCAAGGTATATCTACATGTTGGGAGCTTTTTACATTAAATACAAATTGAAATTATCGGTTGATAATACATATTCAGATTTTAACAAATTAGAGACCTATCCTCACCCCTGCACAACCGCATGTACCAAGAAGAGAGAGAGAGAGAGAGAGAGAGAGAGAGAGAGAGAGAGAGAGAGCAATGTGTGTATGAGCAATTTTAGGAAGATTGATTTCATCATGAGAGAGAAAAGTAAAGTTATTGGGTGATAAGGGGTAAATGTGACATTTCATGTTACGAAGGAAAATTCATCTATTCGTGCTTTTAATATATATACTAGTTTCATTATAGTGAGCCCGTTCGCTATGCTCACGAGACTTCAATTCCAAAAATTTATTATTTTTATCCGAAAAGGCATATATGATTCATATAATAGTCTCTATATATAGTGATTTGATTTTGAGATATTTATCAAAGTTACTATTCTAAGTATCTATTATTTAAAAGTAAAAAAAAATAAAACAAATACCCAACGTCTAATAGATACAACAATAAAGGACCATTCATATCCAAACTTAACAAATTCATAGCTCATGGAGCGTCTAATGGTCTTATCAACAACAACCTTAGCTCCCTAAACATAGCTACAATGACTACCCCTAAATCTCTATTGCAACATGTAGTTTGCGACATCAGACGACATCTAATCTTAAAAAATATTGTATAGTTTAGACATCAACATCCTTTCCCCAAACCCAAAGAAACCCTGCAAAAATCCTTTAGCATAGCAGGGTGACTTACAAACTCAATAAAATTTCATAATTTCTTGATTGGCCAATCGTCTTGTTGTCAATAACATTTGATGAGAGAACCTATTACATACGTATGTGTACATACACATACATACCAAAATTTGCATGAGCGGAGGATATTAAATAATGAAGGGAAAATAGTAAATTTGCTTACGTTGATTTGTCAAATATTTGTACAAATAGACACGATATAAATGAAAATTAGTCTATTATGATTTTTTAGAATAAAAATTATGCAATGGATTAAGTGGCTCGATTTAACATTATAACAATTTAACATATATATCATTATAAATAAATGCAAACTTAATATATATCATTATAAATATTTCAAGTAGATTATGAAAGTATCAAATAATGGTGGGAATAAAAATTTTGTACATTCTTAATGTTGAAAAAATAATCAATACTAATTAAAATTGAAAAATAACTAAATCTACACTAATGTAGATTCTTCTTCTGCATTGTCATTGCTGCAAAGGAAGATGAAGGAAAAAATAGTTAATTAGTATACCTTACAATAACATTTGATAAAAAAAAAATATTTAAGATAAACCGATTCTTATTTAATCAAGTCTATATAACTTAGTTTTTTTTTTTTTTTGTATCATTGGCTTGCCTAAAAAAGTTTCATCATTTTCTCCTACGTGTTACATTGCTCATTCTAAAACCAAAGTTCTAATAGAGGCAAAAAAATAAAATAAAAAACTGAGAGCACTTACAAGTCGTCGTGACATGTCAAGCAAAAAAGTTAAGCTTGTTCATAACTATAGCATAAGTTATTGGATGAACAACATCTAGTTTCTGAAGCCTCCACTTGGCTTTCTATGACTGCATTATTAGCCAAAAATCCAATAAGTAAAGCACAAAGAAAATGACAAACTTTCGGGGGTTAATTTAAAAATGTTTTAAAGAAAGACATAATAATGTGCACTTTGAGATAATAAAAGCATAGAATGTGCTGTAAAATTAGCAAATGAAAAAACGATTATCAGTTTCATACCTTAATGCGCATTACAAAAGAAAAAAAGAAGAAGTTAAAGGTGCACTGGAAATTACTAAAGAGACAAAGACCGCTCTATTGAAGCTCCTAACATAATGTCACACCAATTAAAGAGAACATATTGTTATAAATTGTCACTGCCCCAACTATTTCCTTCTTTAGTTCAATGCACATGTTAATTAACTTGTATGACTTCTCCAGCTTCATCACAACAATTAGACTGCCCCTCTATTTTGGTTTGGTCCATTGCAATGCAATCCAAACATATTTGAATTCCCACCAGATTTATGGGATAAATTTTCAAGCATTGATGCTGCTATCCATACCATTCTAAGGAAATGGAAGAAAAGACAACATGCCCCAACTTAAGTTTCTTCAATGATTAAATAACTGCAAACAAAAAACATTTCAAGGATCCTCCAACTAAACAAGTTGGAAGAGTCAATGTAAAGGATTTCTTCATGAATTCACCTAGGGGAAATATGAAATATCATACAAACATGTAAAACAGATGTAACAGTCAGTAATAATTTAGCTTTGCCTCAAGGAAAAAAGATGGAGTAACCAACTTTATACACCGACCCAGTCGATTGCCAATATAGACACACTAAAGCAATTAACACAATGAATTCATCACTTGTTTGAGATCTCAAATATTGCTAAGGTCGAACTTTAGGTTAAAGGAAAAATTGAAAGCAAATTTCAATTCTTCAACTAACCACAACATCAGAAACTCAAAGCATGAAAAACCCCAAAAATGAAAACCCCCTAATAATTGCCCCTGAAGAAAAGAAATTGATGGACATATCAATCAAATTGAAGCTAGCACAGATAACACTAATTAAGTCAAACGTGAATAATCAAAAACTAATAAAGCAAATCAAGATTGTCGTACCTGTTAAGATCAGCAGGGTTGTTTTAATATTAGAGTAAAATAGAGTTGGAGTTGGAGAGAAGTCGATTACTAGGATGCGGAAATAAATTTATAGGTGCACCAGATTAGCGGACACCATCGAAGAACTAAGTGAGGGGTTGAGGAAATGATGATCAATTGAATTGGTCGAGGCAAGCCAAGAATCCTTAAATCAATGAGGAGTTGAAAGACAAGCTACGAAATCGATTGTGGAGTTTGAAGATGCGCCAGATGCAGAAGCCGCAAAGATAGAGAAGATTAGTATCCAGAAAGAGAGAGAGTGGAGAGATCGAAATCGACGAGGAAGGGTTATTTCGTCATTTCAAGTCACCAAGGAAAAAAACATTATTCCTGCTTTGCTTTTAATATATGAGGAAAGAAGTAAATATGATAGATATATATGGGCAAAAAAGTAAATTTTATTACCACTCAAAAATTTATTATTCGTGCTTTTTATATATATATATATATATATATATATATATAATTCGTGCTTTTAATATATATATATATATATATATATATATATATATATATATATATATAAAAGAAAGCTATGAGCATGTTGACACGTGTCAACTCTACGTAACTTTCAAATTAATGTCTGCTTAATTAATTGCCTAATTAATATCAATATCTTAATTAATATCTTAATTAAGTATTTTATTTTTATTTTTTGTTCTTTTTATTTTTGTAAACAATAACAGCTTTATCACATGATTCTTTGTATATTTATATTTAGTTTTTAAACAACTTTTATTTATAAGAAAATAAATATAGATTCATAGTATTTCGGAACGATATTGTCTGAGCCTAAATCTAGTATACAAGGATCGAAACTTCGGTTTCGCTTTATAATTCGTCTTTTGATAATCGGAATTAATTCGAAGAAATTTAATTCGAAGTGGAGAATTTTGGTAAAAAATCGCTAACTTAGAGAAGTTTAAGAAATTTTTATTAAATGATCAATAAACTAAAACTCATTTTATGGGATGTAATTATGCATTTATACTTAAAAAATCTACAATTTAATGGTTTCAAGTCAATTTTATTGGCACTAGTCATACATACTGTGTATGGTAGATCACTTTTTAGTGATAATAATTACACTTAATTTTATTCTCTAACCGTTTATTAATTTCACATTATTCTCATAAGTAAAACTAAAATTATGAAACATGCTTTTTTTTTATATGGGTCAGTATTTAAAGCAAAAGAAAATATCCATTTTTTGATGCATCGATTGAAAAAACTATAAAGCGTGGTAGAGATTTGCGCAAAAGTGAATCTCGATGGATACATTGAATCCTAATGCTAAGTCGATGGATCACATGATTGGTGTTGAGATGTGTGTACAAAAGTGAGTCACTCTCAAATTCTCAATAACCCCTAAATGACACCATCAATTACAACTCTCAACCTTTTCATCTCCTACACATTTTTTTATTTTTTTTACCGAATGTTTGCAATTTCTCTTTGTTTTTAACAATTCATATCAATTTATATCAATGTTGTCGATTTTGAACATAAACTTCGGAGAAGTTTTGTAATTTTTAAAGTACTCGTGAACTTCGTTTCGATCCCTTCAACTTCGATAAACTTCGCCTAAACTTCGGCTGATTTTATCGAATTTTCATTCTTTACTAGTATATGGTTTAAAATTGAATGATTTTATTTATTGAATTTCGCGTCGAGATATGCGTTAGAAATTAATGAGATCGAGAAAATCTCATGTATGCCAATTAGTTGAGACAGAATTTGAAGTAATGACTAAGAAATTTAGTTTCTAATTAAAAAATAAAAAATAATAAAATAAAACCCTAAATAACTTAACATTTTGGAGAAATGCCATATTTTAAAGGTAAAGTTCACACAAAATGACTAGTCTCTCCAGACTTCTAATATTTGGTACGAGATAGGACTAGATTAATTTAAAACGCCTTTTTAATATTAAGGACTAGCTAGTCTCCCAGCAATTAATTTTAATATTTGGTCCTTCTGCCATTCCTCTACGATTATCCAAATCCGTTCCTCGTACTTAGTTACTCGATTCTTATAACGATAGATGTGCGTAACAAAAGAAGCTAGGCCGTCGGCTAATGGTGAAGATTCTTCCACCTTTAATTATTGGAAAATACTAGAATGACAATATTATATACCACAAGTCACATTGGCTCACAAGAGTATTTCATGCGACCTTGATCCGCGTGTTAAGCATTAAGATTTGTGTATGTTTGCATTTCGAAGCGTACATAGGTGGTTCTTACGAGTCAACGTGTCTTGTGGTGTGACATAGTTGTTGTCATTCTATATATGTGACGACCCAAAACCCAAAAGTCTCGATCTAGGGACAATTTAATAATTTTATAAATCCTACACTAAATTGGTCCTAATATAAAAATTACGTTTGAGAAAATGAATAATTGGAACTAATTGGATTGCTAACTCAAATAGACACGACCTAGAAGGTAACACATGCTCCCTTTTTAAAGTTTAATGGTTCACACATGTGGGTTTGTGCAAAAAAAATAAAATAAAATAAAATAAAATAAAAATCCAAAGAAAGGGACGAAACTATCGCGGCGCCATCGGAGAGCGACGACGGCGTTCGAGAGGAGAGGACGATTCCGTGCCCTGGACCAAAAACCAATGGCCCCAAGATCATTAAAAAAGAGAGAAGAAAAAACATATTGTTGTAAAATAAATTGGAACTTGCTAAGAACTAGAGAAGGAAATAGAAGACTAAGAACTTCTACTACTACAAAGGAGAAGAGAAGAAATGAGATAGTTGGAATGAGAAGTTTTCATTCAACTTGGTGTGCTCTTACAAAGAAGTTAGTATCCTTTATATAGGCCATTTGGTTTGACAACAAATGTGCCTTAGCAATGTGGGACTAAAACATACACCCCATGTACATTGAAATGGTTACAAAGAACATGATAATACATAGACTATGAGAAGTACATAACTACACAATATGTTGGTGTACATGCATGGTCATCCACACTTCACAACACTCCCCCTTGGATGACGCTTGCTTAGAGATTGTGCCTCGTTAAAACTTTTACTATGAAAAACCATGTGGGAAAAAATATAGTAAAAGAAAAAGAGTACACTATTCTCATAAATATTAAGATGTGTATAATATTGTTAAGATTGCCTCATTAAAAACCTTGCATGGAAAACCCAATGGGATAAAACCATAGCTAAGGGAAAAAGAGTGCAATACATTAATCAATAACTCCCCCTCATGTGAACATGGGTGAAACTTGTTCAGTTTCTTTACTTGCAATGTCTTTAAGTTTACGCAAGCCAATACCATATGTAAGCCTTTTAAATGTCGTAGTTGGTAAGGCTTTTGTGAATAAATCAAGCAAGATTATCACTCGATCGGATTTGCTTGATATCAATTTCACCATTCTTCTGAAGCTCATGCGCATAAAAGAATTTTGGTGAAATATGTTTTGTTCTGTCACCTTTTATGAATCCTTCACTTAATTGCGCAATGCATGCTGCATTATCTTCATATAATATGGTTGGAGAATCTTTTATTGAAGGTAATCCACATGATTCTTGAATATGTTCAATCATATTTCTCAACCATACACATTCACGACTTGCTTCATGAATTGCAAGTACTTCAGAATGATTGGAAGAAGTAGCAACCATAGTTTGCTTTACTGATTTCCATGATACAGCAGTATTGCCACATGTGAATACATATCCCGTTTGAGAGCAGGCCTTGTGAGGATCAGATAAAAATCCAGCATCGGCATAACCTTGAAGATTCAGTTTCACCCCTCTCGAGTAAAATAAACCCATGTCACTTGTTCCCCGAAGATATCGAAAAACATGTTTAATCCCATTCCAATGTCTTCGAGTTGGTGAAGAGCTATATCTTGCTAGTAGGTTGACAAACAAAAGCAATGTCAGGTCTTGTACGGTTTGCAAGATACATAAGTGCACCAATTGCACTTAAATACGGTACTCTCGGACCAAGTAGCTCTTCATCACTTTCATGAGGTCGAAATGGGTCCTTATCCACTTCAAGTGATCGACAACCATTGGAGAGCTCAAGGATGCGCCTTGTCCATATAAAATCTTTTTAATATTTTTTCAATATAATTTGATTGATGGACAAATACTCCACTTGAAAAATGTTCAATTTGCAAACCAAGACAAAGTCTTGTTTTTCCAAGTTCTTTCATCTCGAATTCCTTTTTCAAGTATTCGGATGTTCTAACGATGTCGCCGTGGTTTCCCACTATATTTAAATCATCAACATATACAGCAATAATCACAAATCCTGTTGATGATCTTTTAATAAAGACACATGGGCAAAGCGAATTATTTACATATCCTTCTTTCAGTAAATAATCACTAAGGCGTTTGTACCACATTCGTCCGGATTGTTTCAATCCGTACAAAGACCTTTGTAATTTTATAGAATGCATGTTATGAGGTTTTGATTTTATTTCATCAGATATTACAAATCCTTCGGGGATTTTCATATATATCTCACTGTCTAGTAGGGGTGGGCAAACCGCGGTTTGGTGGTGAAAACCACCAAACCGCGACCAAACCGAGGGTCTACGGTTTGGTGATTTTCCAAACCGCCACCAAACCGCGAAAGTTGAAAACCGAACCAAACCGAACCGCGGTTTGCGCGGTTTGGTCGGTTTGGTTTCGCGATTTTCAACTTTTCATGCACTATATTTTCAGGAAAAAAAAGGAAAAAAAAAAAGCAAGCAAGCCAAAAAAAAAAAAAAAAAGCAAAACAGCAACAAAATAAAAAACAGCAGCCATTATCAAAAAAAAAAATCTACAACAATAAACATAATCAACCATTATCATCCAATTAACACTTCAAATCAATTCCAAGCTTTGATGAGTTAACAAACATTGTCAATAATCCTCATTTAATCAATAACCATTAATCAATCATTCATCAAAATGAACGCAATCAAAGTAAAAAATTAAAGATCATATCAAAAGTTACAACAAAAACAAATAAATTACAAGTTTAGAACAAATAAATTCAACAAGTAGGAAAATGGTTCAACTCCATTCCAAGTTCCAATTTCATTCTTTGTTCCTACAATAAAACAACAATTGAAAATAAAAAGTTAGCAACATAATAACTTAATAAGCTCGAGAAAAAAAATAAATACACGGGAACTTTAAAATTTTGGGGTATCTCGAAAAAAAAAAAAAAAACAGATACAAAGCTCTATGAAGTATGAACCCATTAAATAAATAAATACACAGGAACTTCAAAATTTTGGGGTTTCTCGAAAAAAAAAAAAAGCAACAAAAAATAAATCATCCATCATCATCATCAACGAAAAATTTTGGAGAAACTAGTAAGATTCATGTTGCGAACTGCGTATTCTGGCGGCGGCGCGCGAGAAGCGGAGCCGGCGGTGAGAGGGACGGGAGTGAGGAGCGAGGGGTGGAGACGGGGAGGAGGAAGCGGGGTGAGGGCGGAGAGAGTGAGCGGGGGGGAGGAGAGGCGGAGAGAGTGAGCGGCGGGAGGGAGGGAGGAGAGGAGGCGGAGAGAGTGAGCGGCGGAGGAGGAGGAGAGGCGGAGAGAGTGAGCGACGAGAGGGAGGAGAGGGAGGAGGCGGAGAGAGTGAAGCGAGAGGAGGAGAGAGAGGGCGGAGAGAGAGTGAGCGCGGGAGGGAGGAGAGGGCGGAGACTCGGAGAGAGTGACTGCGGGGAGGGAGGAGAGGGAGGAGGGAGGGGGAGGGAGGAGAGGGAGGAGGGAGTGAGCGGCGAGAGAGTGAGAGTTTTTGTTTTTTTTTTGGTTTTGTTTGAATGTTTTAGGGTTTTGGTGGTTATTTACTAAAACACCCTCGGTTTGGTTAAACCGCGGTTTTCATTTTGAGAAAACCGCAACCAAACCGCGATTCTGCGGTTTGGTCATTTTCCAAACCGCGACCAAACCGCGAGCTTTAAAAACCAAACCAAACCGCGCGGTTTGGTCGGTTTGGGCGGTTTGGGCGGTTTTTGAAAACCGCTGCCCACCCCCTTGTCTAGGGATCCATGAGATATCTTTCGTAACGACATCCATTAAATGCATATCAAGCCCTTCGAAAGCGCAAGGCTTATCAAGAACCGAAATGTGATTGCATCTATAACAGGAGAATATGTTTCCTCATAATCGATGCCAGGTCTTTGTGAGAAACCTTGAGCTACAAGTCTTGCTTTGTACCTTGTAACTTCATTTTTTTCGTTTCTCTTTCGTACAAATACCCATTTATATCCAACAGGTTTTACGCCATCGGCGTTTGGACAATCGGTCCAAAAACCTCTCGTTTCTTTAACGAGTTTAGCTCGCTTGGATAGCCTTTTGCCATTTTTGCCAATCACGTCTTTTTCGACATTCGTCCACCTGATCGTGGTTACGGATCATCATCATTTTCACATATTTCAAAGGACACATTGAAAGCAAATATATCATCGGGAACAATTTCATTTCGATCCCAAATCTTACCAGAGTTTAAATAATTTATTGAGATCTCATTATTTTCATCTTTTTCCTCTTTTTCTAGAGGAAGTTGTTCCTCATCAAGAATCAACTTGTTCTGACAAACCCTTATCAAAGGATTCTTGTGCTTTCTCAGGAGTATTTTGGTTTGCATTTATTTTTACTCCCGTTTTCCTCTTTCGAGGAATTGTATCCTTTGAACCAACTGGTCTTCCACGCTTTAAGCGTTTCGTTGGTTCTTGTGCATTTTGTTGCACAGAGACATCAATTCTTGCAGGAGCATTTGCAGCTGGTATATGTGATTTTGTCACTTGTTTTACATCAGTAAATGCATCAGGTAATTGATTTGCGATTTGTTGCAAATGAATGATCCGTTGAACTTCAAGTTCACACTGATTTGTGCGTGGATCATAATGTGATAAAGTTGATGCATTCCAAGCAATTTCACGCCATTCCTTTTGAATTGGCTTCTTATCTCCCCCTAATGGTGGGAAAATTGCTTCATCAAAGTGACAATCAGCAAAACGTGCAGTAAATAAATCCCCTGTTAAGGGCTCAAGGTATCTTATAATAGACGATGAGTTAAATCCAACATAAATCCCAAGTTTTCGTTGTGGACCCATCTTAGTTCTATTGGGAGGTGGTATAGGAACATACACTGCACAACCAAAAATTCTCAAGTGTGAAATATTTGGTTGTTGACCTAAAATGAGTTGCATGGGGGAATGTTCATGGTATGCAGTAGGCCTATAACGAATGATAGATGCTGCATGAAGGACTGCATGTCCCCAAACTGAAAGTTTGATAACTTAGTTCTCATGATTAAAGGTTTGACAATTAATTGAATGCGTTTGATCAGAGATTCTGCCAAGCCATTCTGGGTATGCACGTGTGGAACAGAATGTTCAATGGTAATTCCTATAGACATGCAATAATTTTGAAATGCGTGAGATTGAAATTCCCCGGCATTATCAAGACGGATGGTCTTGATTGGGTTGTCGGGGGAATTGTGCTCTTAACTTAATGATTTGTGCTAAAAGTCTAGCAAATGCAACATTGCGGGTTGAAAGCAAACAAACATGTGACCACCTAGTTGATGCATCTATCAAAACCATGAAATATCTAAATGGTCCACGAGTGAGGATGAATAGGACCACATATGTCTCCTGAATGCGTTCTAAGAAAACTGGGGGATTCCACAACAATTTTACTTGGGGATGGTTTAACTATCAATTTACCTTGAGAACAACTAGCACAATTATAATCACCAGCTGAAAATATTTTGTGACTCCTTAAAGGATGTCCATGCGAATTATTAATTATTCTTCGCATCATTGATGATCCTGGATGACCAAGCCGGTCATGCCATAAAATGAATGTCGTTGGATCATTAATTTTCTTATTCAAGACGACATTCGTTTCGACATGCCTTATATGAGTAAAATATAATCCAGATGATAAAGCTGAGATTTTTTCTAACACTTCTTTTTTCCCATTTGAAACCAATGTGACATAGAGAAATTCTCTATTATTTTCATTCACGGTTTCAATGTGATATCCATTTTGTCGAATATCTTTAAAGCTCAAGTAAATTTCTTCTGGATTTTTCGAGTATAAGGCATTGTCAACATGAATTGTTGTTCCCCTTGGCAACATAATATTTGCTCTTCCAGAGCCATTAATCAAATTGGAGATGCCAGATATTGTTTGAACATTAGCATCAACTAAGTTCAAATTGGAGAAATATTCTCTGTTTTTAAGAATTGTGTGCGTCGTAGCACAATCAACAAGGCATATATCGCTCTTATTTGATTCATGACTTGAACACATGATTTGTTGATCCATCTGGACAAATAATGTTTGACAAATCAGAAAAAGAGTCATGATAATATTCATAATATTTTGCCTTTGATTTTAAAGGCATGGTAAAGGTAACAAAAATACTCGGGCATATATATGACAATATTTAGGCAAAATAGCCTTTCATATATGACAAAAAAATGTCACAATTATGAGCGCTCATTGTCAATAATTATTTGCCCTTTGTAGTGGTGCACCACTTTTATTCCAAATTTTGGTGGAATTGTCAATACGACCTTTACATGATATTTTCACCTTTTCCACGTCCATAAATTTATTGCGATCATGATCATTATATGCAACATATGCTTCTTAATTTGAAGCTGAACTAATTGGACGGGAATGATATTATATTTATAATATCTCATCATTTTACTCAGCTACCATGAGACAAGAAATCAATCCTTAATATTTATTGGATTGACGTGCGCACTCGATATTTGTTGCAACAATAAATCGAGGCGGGTCACGTGACCTTCCTTTTATTGTCTCATCAGTCATATTTCCACATAGCCTCAACATAGAGGTAATTAAAATTGTGGAATTATAATTAATATTTGACTGATTAAATTTTGTAGCATGAGACCCAGCCGCTCATTTCGAGCTTTATGGAGCATTACCCTTTTGGTATGTATAACTCCATAAGGTGAAAATATATATAAAGTGAAATATTCACTTTTCAAATCTCCAAAGAGAAATTGATGAATGATTATGTATAACACATGACCTTGCATAGAATTATCATGACAAGAATTATAATAAGGTAACAAATGCAAACTATGGTTGAAAAGTATTTTGAAAATAAATTTAATATAAAATAGTTTTCTCATTTGCACCTTATAAATTGTAGCCCATGTAAGAGAATGATTGATAGCTATAACCATAGCAGGACTTGAACCGGTCACCATAGTGGACAGGAGTCCGTTTGAAAATAAATTTAGTATAAAATAGTTTTCCCCTTTATTTTTATGTAAAAACATAACATATGATTAAATATATGTTCACAACTTGATTATTAGTATGCAAAATGTATTACTTGTATGAGTTGGTGGGACAACCTCCAGGTTGGGTGGTGAGACGAAGTCTACTTAAAAACCATGCCACCTCGAGCGGGATAACCCGTCTCCCTTTCAATGTTTAGCTTTTTTGGGGACAAGGCTTACCCACTATCAACCCAAACTCATAACACTATTTGCAATAAAAAATCAAGAATAGAGCATAATTAATCGTTTGTAGTATAGCGAGAAAACTAGTTATGTCACATATTAATTTTTGATTTCTGATGTAGAAGATCGTACAAAACGCAACTACAGAGCATACTTTCGCAATCGGTGACGTTATAATGGTATATGAATAAAGTATGCATATAGAAGTTATGCATGTAATAAAAGGAAACAACCATGGTAATTTAGAAATAAATTGAACTTGTTTAAATAACAAAAGTTATACCTTCTTAGCTTTTCTCCTTAACAAGCCTTCTTGAACTTCAAGATCTCCTTAATGCTAGAGCAAGCTCGTGCTGATAACGTGTTGTAAAATAAATTGGAACTTGCTAAGAACTAGAGAAGGAAATAGAAGACTAAGAACTTCTACTACTACAAAGGAGAAGAGAAGAAATGAGATAGTTGGAATGAGAAGTTTTCATTCAACTTGGTGTGCTCTTACAAAGAAGTTAGTATCCTTTATATAGGCCATTTGGTTTGACAACAAATGTGCCTTAGCAATGTGGGACTAAAACATACACCCCATGTACATTGAAATGGTTACAAAGAACATGATAATACATAGACTATGAGAAGTACATAACTACACAATATGTTGGTGTACATGCATGGTCATCCACACTTCACAACACATATATATATATATATATATATGATAAATAAATAATATATATAAAATACAAACAAATCTTTGCTTTCAAACATGACCCACTACCGCGTCTTTGAAGGGGATCGATCGGGTCCCACCTCCTCACTTTCGCATCGGCGACGGGGGACCCACACTAGCAGACTCTGAAATAAATTTAAAAATAAATTAAAATTAATATACATCTTGTTAATGATGTGAATGTGTCTTAAATTGTTTAGATTTGCAAAGCGGTTCACATTGGACCCCGAGCGCGCGAAGATCGAGAATAGGATTCGCGGCGAGTCAAGGTAAGTGGAGAGCTTGGTCAATTATCAAGTATGACATGATATTAGTTATGGTAGGAAATAAGTTTTAACTAGAGACTTAAGAAATAGGTTGCATCATGCTAGCTATTAGCTTTGATCTATGTATCTATGAAATGTGAATGCATTTGTTTTCCCCTCTTATGATATTCATTGCTTTAAGATGTTTGTGGAGTCCCCACCGAGGGCATTATTAGCAAGTAGTATCTAATGTCTCAAGATCTTTGTGGTGCCACCGATGACTTTACTATTTATTGCCCCATGCATGATGTCTGCTGAATTTGCCACCGAGGGCTTTACTTGTCTAATTGAATTCATAAGTGTATCAATTAGGGACATGAGTTGGAGTTACCTTCTCATGTACTTTGTGATAGAGGGACATGCATCGGTGACGACTTTGGATGAACCTACTATTGGGTTGATGAGACTAACGAGATGGCACATAAGGCCTGTCTGTCGTCTAGTGGTTGTCATCACCTCGAGGGTAGGTGAATTGGTCACTGAATTCTTGTCAATATCTAGTATGCATTGAATGAGACCACGCCTTTATATTAGTACTATTTTTTATGATATCTCTCTTTTTGTGAAGCCTATGCATGATGATGAGTTTTGACTTGAATATGATTTTATCAATCTTATTGACACGGTTTATTAATGATTTATTAATCCATGCGATGTCTTGTTTTAAATGCTTCACTATTCGATTTCAAATCATACTAGCATTACATGCTTATTAAGTATTACTTACGTATTTGATGGTTGAGCGGGTTTTCCGCATTACTAAGCTCTGTTGTCCATTTTAGCTAGGGCTGATAATTTGGATCATGAAACGATTAACACGACACGACACGACATGACACGTAATAAACATGTCGTGGGTTTGGCTTAAGTGGGTCTGGGTCATAAACATGTTAACACGTTTATACACGGTTAATAAACGAGTCATTAACATGTCAACCTGCTCAACTCGTTTATGACTCGCTTAACACGGCTAAAGAATAATGTATAAATAATAAATATTGTATAATAAATAGATTGATACAAAATTCACCTATTTGAATGCATGTTAATAGCATGATTTATTTATTTTATTTATAGACATCTTTTATCATATTTTATTTTATATTTGAGAGGAAATATTCATTTCACTTTTAATATATTATTTATGTTTTAGATTTTATTAATAATTATTTATTAAGAAAAAATAAAACTTTTCGCCAAAGTAAAATTTAGATATTTTTTTAGATGATTCTTATAATTTTGTTTATGTTATTATTACGAGTCATTTTTGCTTTATTTTTAAGAGTAATAAAGACTTGAATGAAAAAGTAAAGTAAAACTAACGACTATATACAACCACATTATATTTTATTGGTTATTTAGTATGTTTTTTCGAATTTAATAATTTAGATATATTTTTAAAAAATAGTAACTTAATTATAAAAGTTTAAATAAAATAAAATTTTTAAATACAATATTTAATAAGTGGGTGACACGATTACACGACATGTTTAACACACGACCCACTTAGATACGAAAACGATTAACACGATTAATAAACATGTCATGTAATGGGTTTGCATTATATGGGACACGACACGTTTACGACACGATACGTTTACGACTCGTCGATACGAATTGCCACCCCTAATTTTAGCTCACCCCACTTACATCACACAACCTTCCACATCGGCGCAAGATCAAGACAGGGAAGAGGCGATAGTTTGAAGCCTTCTTTTTTGATGTGAGCATCGTAATGTTATTATCTAATTAATTGATTTTGAAATTATTAAACTTGCGTTGTATTTAAATAGGTCTTCTGGGTAGAATGAACGACCTTACTCGCCTTTGGTCTAAACTATTTGGTAGTATTTGAATGATGTAAGTTGTTTTAAAAATCTAAAACCCCACTATCATGTCAAAGTGTGTCATATGGATTTTCCTTTTATTTAATTCTACAATTATTTATGCATATGCACTAGTTGATATTTCGCATGTTGTTTTAATTAAGCGTGTCAGACTGTTTGCTCGAGCTCGGTTTGAGTATTGAGCTTGGGTGATTGTTTGGGCCGGGCGACCCGACTCTAGCTAGGTTAGTGAGTATCGTCACATTCTAGCACTTCTCTTAAATGTTCGTGTAAGGAGAAAGATGAAGAGCATGTAGTGGATAAGACTAGCACGTACTACACTACTTAGTAACCTGTCCTTGATATAATTTGATCAAACAAAATGAAACCATTCAATAACATTCCAAGTAGAAGGTCTTAATACTAATTGTTGAGTCGCGCGTTCTATATGTCCTTCCACCCAACAACTTCAGTACAGTGTTGTACCTGTGTGCTCCCATCGCATAGAAGCTTTCCTGTACAACTCGATTCGTCACTTTTAACTAGTTGCTTCCAATTATTCAACGCCACCTCACAAGATAGTCAAGCACAAACATTAATGAGTGACTACTTTTGCACGCTGTTCATTAATTTGTGCACATTTGTAAGCATGCAAATTGATTTATATCTAAAAGACAGCAACTAGTGCATGTTAACCTAACATTCTCCTTTTATATTTTATTTTTGACCAAAAAAAAAAAAAAAGAAGTTGTATAGTTCCTTATGTTATACCGGAAACCAAAATCCAGTATATACTGCTTGATAATTTTCGGTAACAAAGCGACTGATCACGGCAATCACGCAACTCTCACTCTGAGTCATGAGGCTCGATCTTGGATCGTTAGCACGAATAATTAACAGCCTTTATGGATTAGTGACAACAACTTCTTATCACAAGGAAAAAAAAAAAGAAATTCGTGATACCCCGCGCATAAAAATTGGTTAGTTTTGAAAGTACTTCAAGTTCTCAACCACGGCATAGTTTGGTTTATTTTTGTTAATTTACAGAGAAGTTTTATAGTTTACTCACAGGGAAATTACAAATTTTAAAACACAATGAATTAATATAAACATCATTTAAACATGAGAATTAACGTAAAAAGAAGATTTATGAGGGATAATATTATCAATTTTGCATTAAGGAAATAACTCTATTAGGGGTGAAGGGAATTATCTCCCCTTGTGTGTGTGAGTTGAGAGATAACTTACTTGATTTTTTTTTTTTTTATATATAATATAATTTACGTATAGGAAAGTTGGCATTACAAATTCAAGCAAATAAAATTAATTAGAACTTCTCTTCAAGTCATCTCCTCTCCCAAATCAAACAAGGCCTAAATTTTATTAAGAAAACGTTAAAATGATTTTTTTGGGCATCCGGTGACAATGTTCATCCATTCACGTATCGATGTTTGTGTGCACAAATCTCAATGCATAAATAAATGAACACTATCAATCAGATGTCCATCTCTCTCAAAATGAGTCACCCTAACATCTCTCATATTAATATGTTAGGAGAAGTATTGAAACTGTGAGCATTCAATTGAGTGCAACTAGAGCAAGAGCTGGGTGCAATTGTCCTCAACACCTGCTGGGCACCATTTGTCTTCTACCTAATCAAAATCAAACACGATAGCAATGATGTGGCACCAAAAAAACCAAATCAGCACATAAACATAAAAATACATACAAAAATGTTTCAAAGAAAAAAGAGAAATGCTAGATAGAAGAAAGTCACCTTAGCCTATAGGAGTCGTGTTCATGAATATCTTAAAATGTGAGCATACACAAATTTTAATACATAACACTCGAGTGAATATCGGGTGATGTGTGATTGACATTATTATTATAATTCTAGTATTTTTCAAGAAAAAAACATATAAAATGGGAGAGGAGCAGGAGATGCAATGCAGAGAGAGATCCGTGAAAATCCCAACTCGCACACACAGCTCCAATGCCTCCAACAGACCAACAGATTCTGCTCTGAAAAGCTTCGAACGTGCATCAATGGCGACACCGCAGGTACGTCGCTCTATCGATTTCTCATACGGTGCTGGTTCTACGACTCAGCTTTGTCTCAAAAAGATTTTAAACATAATCGCAACTCACTCTCCATCTCTTCAACTCATTCAACCTAGCAAATCCACCAAATTCGATTTCGATGCTTTGGTTTGTGAAGAGAAAAGTAGTTGTATTATTAGGAGTTCGTCGCGTTGTGGAAAAAGAGGGTTAGACATCGATTTGAACCTTAGATTAGGTCTCGCGCTGGACTCCGAACCGAAACGAGCGGAACACGAAGGGTTCAGCGCTTGCAGCAGCGTTGGAGAAGCGGCGAAGAACAGCGAAGGCGAATGCGATGCGAAGGAGACCGTGAACTCCTCTCGCGATTTCTCGACGATCGAGACTCGCGAAGAGGAAGAAACGAATGAATTCTCTGAGATCACGAATTTACAAGTCCAGACTCCAGAAATCGACGAGAAGAAGAAGAAGAAGACGCAGAGAAGCGAAGGTTACTTAGGTTTGCTGGTGGAAGCTGCGAGGCTGATTTCTGGAAACTTGGAAGACGGAGAAGATCGACCGATTCAGAGCGATCGCAGTCGAGCGAGAGAGGAGTATCAGAATCAGAATCGGAATCGGAATGAGTTGTGGAGGCTGGAATTGTGTGATGAAGGTTTGGAGGACGTCTCGCCAGTTGTTAGATCGAAGAGAGGGAGGAACCAAGTGTTGCCGTACAGATACAGAGACTCTGTTCTGGAGCCATTGAAGAGGCTCTGCTCTTCCAGTAAGCAGAGATCATCATCGCCCAGGGTTTCTGCTAAACAACGGAGGAATCGAAACAAGCTACAAACACGTTGTTAACAAAAAAAAAGAGTGAACAAAAAATGTTTCCAAATTAATCTCTGGTCATGACGTGATGAGCGAGGATACGCAGATGTCAGAGATGGGGACTCATTGTTTAGGCACTGGCGTTAGAGAGGTGGGAGCATACTTTCTTTTTCCACTGCGCTATAGTATAACCGTGGTTGGCGTGATACTTAATTTCAGACTCTTTTTAATATGGTTGAGTGTTATGGATTTGGTTATGTTTACGAGTTTTGACACTAATTGAAGTGGTGATTAAGTTAAACATATGTATATGTATAATTGAAGTGGGAGAGTCTCTGATTTGGTTAGCGTACAGGGGAGATAACAATTTTTATTTTTTTTTATTTTACTTTCTTTCTCTTTTTTGACTTTATAGTTAGAGTCGAACTTATAATCTTTTTAAATCTTGTTTTTTTGACAAATTATTATTGTTTTACTAAAATATCAAATTATAGATTCACTTGCGAGAAAAAATTACGAATGTACTTAGTAAAATAAATTAGTAAAATAAGTTTGGTTTTATTTTTATTACAAAACTAAGTAAGTCGCGTTTTCAAAATGCGTCATAAGTATGAGGGGGCCGACACATGTGGAGTTCACGTGTATCGACAACTTAAACTATATAAGGGGTCGATACACGTGGCGCCCATGTGGATCGGTCCCTTATACTAATGGCGCATTCGGAGATGATGCATTAGTATAAATTGTCGATCCACTTGGCATAACGTTTGCATGGATTGCCAACCTTGAGATACGTTCGTGTTGTTTGCATGAGTTGCCCATCGCTTGATACGTGCGTGTCATTTGCATGAGTTGTCCTCTCGACATACGTGCATGTTGTTGGCAAGGGTTGTCCACCGCCATATACATGTGTGTGTTTGCATGAATTGCCCATCGAGACACGTGTGAAACGCTTGCATGAATTGCACGAGGTTGCATGGGTCCACCACCTCGGTATATGCTCGTCATTTGCATGACTTCTCCGCCGCGAGATACATGTGTGGCGTTTACATGAGTTGTCCACGTTCATATATGTGCGTGCCCTTTACATTGTTTGTTTACCTCGAGATACGTGCATGATGCGGGTTGTCCATCTCGATACGTACATGACATTTGCATGGGTTCACCACTTCGACTTGAACAAAGTACTCATTTTGAGGAGTAAAAAAGAGGTTGTGTATTTTGTATAGATGACTCATTTTCAAAATGTGTCATTCATTTTGTATAGATGACTCCTTTTCAAAATGAGCCATTCACTCCACCTCATCAATACACATGCCACATGGCGCCACATCATCATCAATGTCTACTTTTGAAAAGGGGACATATCTTATTTTTGAAAGGCAAAACCAATCTTTTGGTCCCTGAACTTTGAAGGTTTTGCACTTTTGGTCCCTCAACTTTGAAAACAACACATTTGGTCCCTCAACTTTGCATATAGTGTAAATTAAGTCCTTTTGGTAGTCCAGTCATGTTATTGATGACGTGGCGAAAGTCTATCGCCACATGGCGCCACATGGCAATCCTTGTCATCAAGAGTCGGTTCAATGAACCAATCGGTTCAAGTAAAAAAAATCGGTTCAAGTAAAAACCAAAGTTCTCTCTTCTTTCTCTCTTCTCTTCCTCCATTCTCTTCCTCTCTTTCTCTTGCTCTCTGTGGCTCCTAGCGACTGGTCCTCCGACACCGGCGTGGCCGCCCTTCGATCCGTCGGCGCCACCAGCCCCACCGCCGGCCTCGATGCCCGCGAGCGGCACAAGCTGGCGGAGCGGGAACGGCGGAAGTCGATGAGAGAGCTCTTCCTCTCCCTCTACGCCCTTCTCCCCCACTCCAACACCGTCCGGAAAGAACAATCTGCCATCATCGACGAGATCATCAAATACATCCCCCTCGCCGTCGCCTGCCTCCGTGCCCTCCTGGGGATCCCGCGCGCGATGCTTCCTCCGGCCAGTCCCCGTCCGCCGCCACCAAGGCCGGTGCCGCGCGGAGATTGTGAGCTCGTCTTCTACGCCACCGATCTTTGGGTCGGGGAATTCGGGACTGTAGTATCGTGGTGGCGCTGGAGCCGTCGTCGTCGGTGTCGATAAGGGTGAGGGGGATAGAGTGAATGTGTCGTTGACGGATACCAAGGTGACTACCCGAGCCTTTTGCTCTCTGTGTTGGACGAGCTTGAAGGTCATAATTTGGAGCTTGTGAGATCCACGCATTGTAGAGATGGAAGCAAAGTGCTTCACCACTCTGAAAGCAAGGTAATCGTGGGCTCCTCTCTGCCTGTAATTCTTACTTGAACGGGGAGAGGAGCCACAAAGAGCAAGAGAAAGAGAGGAAGAGAAGAGAACTTTGGTTTTTACTTGAACCGGGTTTTTCTTACTTGAACCGGTTGGTTCATTGAACCGACTCTTGATGACTAAGATTGCCATGTGGCGCCATGTGGCGATAGACTTTCGCCACGTCATTAATAACAATGACTGGACTACCAAAATGACTTAATTTACACTATATGCAAAGTTGAGGGACCAAATGTGTTGTTTTCAAAGTTGAGGGACCAAAAATGTAAAACCTTTAAAGTTCAGGGACCAAAAGATTAGTTTTGCATTTTTGAAAATAAAAAGTAGCCAACCTTATTTTTAGAATAAAAAAAGTTTTCCACCTTAATTTTTGAAAAAGATCGCTGATTTGGCCTGTGGACCCCACATCAAAATTTCATAACCCAACATCCATCTTGATGTGGGGCCCACAAGCCACACCACATGTGCAATGTGTTGTGACTTAGTGTTGCATTGTAAGTAGCATTTTTAATGCAGTGGACTTCTTAAGCAACAATTTTGAAGGGGGATACTTGAATTAATAGGAGATTTCAAGTCGCCGGTGGTGCTCAACTTGTCTTACAACAGTCTTGAAGGAAGAATTCCTTCATCGTTGGGTTGTCATTGGTGCTATGATAGAGCATTCTAGCTATTTTGATGAGGAACACGTACCGCTTTGCAAAAATCTTGAGCGTCCAAAGATTCATCCGTGGTGACAAGTCAATTAAATTATTCCACATCAAATGAGAAGAACTTCGAACAAAGTTGAAGCCAAATACTGCTTGCCTACTGAGTGAAAAACAGTCCTGAAAGAAAAGAAAAAAAAAACTTACTTTAATTGTTGTTGCATGGTTGTAAAGTTTTTAACACTTAACTTAATCCATAGATATATATGACCAAGTCCAGCTAGTGAGTTTATGTAATATAAGGGGAAAAATAATTGACTTCTGTTGAATTCATGGTTTTTGTTGAAATATAAAGTCCCTTAATTATGTTATTGTGTGTCACACTTTAAGTGCCACGGGCTATTGAATTACATTTTGTTGCTAACAAATCAATTGATGTATTCCATGTGTAGCTAAGCCATGTAAGTTGCCACATAAGCAATCATAATATATGCAAGATCTTTAGATATTCTATGTATCTTTACGGAAAGGCAAGAATCTGCAAACAATGAAGGACAACCCGTTGCATCGCAATCAAATATAAGAACAAGGAAACTCGAGATTTCAATCAAAGATGTCAATCAAAGAAGTTTCTTAAAACACATTGTGTTGTCCGGAACAATAAATAATGATACTAATATATATGAATGAATAAAGTTATACAAGTAATTAATAACAGAATCAATCAACAAAATAAATTTCTAACCGGAGGCTTGCACAGAAGCAATGTCCTAAGACAGAAATTTCCTTGAATTCGGTGATTGAATTTTCTTCAAAGATCGCCCCAGGATACAACCGGATGCTCTTTCGAACCAAAAATCACCAAGTTCAAAAGTCTCGCAAACCGTGATTTTTCTTCTCTCTCAAAAAACGAAATTCGAAAATTATATTTATTTCAGTGTTTTAGTTCTACTTAAATAGAACTTGAGGCACGGTTCAAACCAATGTGTCTGTTCAAAACAATATATTCAACGAGTCACACCTATTCTCAATCTGTTGCACTTGTTCTCAACAATGATCGCTTTTGTTCACGAAATAACTAAATTAACTACCAATAATTAATTTCGAAAATACAAAATAAAAGAAAATAAAATAAAATAAAATTTGATTTTACAAGGCTAACAAATGTAAGCCCAAAGCCCAAAGGCCCCAAGGCCCAAGGCCCTATCTTTGATTTTAAATATAATTATATATATATATATATATATATTTATTATATAAATATATATATATTTACACCTATTACCCAATGGGTGCCAATTTGGACTATATCCATTGGGTTTCTCTAAAGCAAATCTTTAGAGTAGATGTTTGTATATAAAGAGTTTGTACTCTTTGAAGTGAGCAATGTGAGACTAAAGAGGTTTTCTATTCAAACTCACTTGAAACATTTTTCAAGTTCTAACAATACCCCACATTTGAATAGAAATATCACTATACCCCACATTTCTGTTCAAATTTGGTTTTTAAAAAAAATTATAACGAAAATTATAATACACGAAAGAGAGAGAAGTCTCATGTCATGTTGTCAGGAAAAGTATCTGAAAGACTTGAACTTACCATAGTAAAACATATTGGATTTACTTTGTGACGCAGTGGATATGGAGGATCTTGAACTGTTCACGTTTTGTAGTAAACCAAGACAATATGTATTACGCATGACACGATTATCAAAATTCAGTTTATACGTTTTTGTCCATTTTGGTCCTGGACATATCCTGGTTTCATGATAGATTTAGAGAATTTAGCCTGTCTCGTTCTCATAAATGCGACCCACATTTACTATCATATAGGTGACAATTTTATTTGTCATTAAATGTTTAACATATCCTTGAACTTCTTCGAACACGTTTTTATCTTAGGAATGAACGAATATGTGTTCTCTCGCGAGTTTCATCTAATCGGTTTGCCTATTGAACCTAGTACATGGGATCTCCAATCACCTAGGTTAGGTTTCCACCTGAGACTTAACTCATTTATAGGCTTTAAACCCATTCCCTCGATAACAATACAACTTGATTTCTCGGTAAGCCCTTTGTCATAGGATCTGCAATATTCTCCTTTGACTTTACATAATCTATACTAATTACTCCACTTGAAAGTAATTGTCTTATAGTATTATGTCTGCGCCTTATATGTCTTGACTTACCATTGTATACATTATTCTTAGCATTAGCTTGTCTTTGCCATACAATCACAATGTATACATATATTGCTTGCACTTGGTTTTGGCAGAATGGAATATCTTCTAGAAAGTTTGTAAATTTACCAATTACGAATTTCTTCGCACCTAAGCATCTTCAATTTTGTATTTCTTCTCAAGATTATTCCATACTTCCTTTGTTGTGTCATATGACGAATATATGTCATATAAATTGTCATCCAAACAATTAAGGATGTAATTGCGACAAAGAAAGTCAGAATTTCTCCAATTCTCAATGGACATAATAGTCTCCTTCGATAGAGGATCCTCATCTGTCTTAGGTTCATCCTCTCTTACAATATGTGCAAGATTGAGGGTTGTCAAGTAGAACAGCAATTTTTGTTGCCACCTTTTAAAATCCACTCCGGAGGCTTGCACTGAAGCAATGTCCTAAGACAGAAATTTCCTTGAATTCGGTGATTGAATTTTCTTCAAAGATCTGCCCCCAGGATACAACCGGATGCTCTTTCGAACCAAAAATCACCAAGTTCAAAAGTCGCTTAAAGCGTGTGATTTTTTTTTTCTTCAAAAAACGAAATTCGAAAATTATATTTATTTCAGTGTTTTAGTTCTACTTAAATAGAACTTGAGGCACCGGTTCAAACCAATGTGTCTGTTCAAAACAATATATTCAACAATCACACCTATTCTCAATGTTGCACTTATTCTCAATGATGCACTGTTCACGAAATAACTAAATTAACTACCAATAATTAATTTCGAAAATACAAAATAAAAGAAAATAAAATAAAATAAAATTTGATTTTACAAGGCTAACAAATGTAAGCCCAAAGCCCAAAGGCCCTATCTTTGATTTTAAATATAATTATATATATATATATATTTATTATATAAATATATATATATTTACACCTATTACCCAATGGGTGCCAATTTGGACTATATCCATTGGGTTTCTCTAAAGCAAATCTTTAGAGTAGATGTTTGTATATAAAGAGTTTGTACTCTTTGAAGTGAGCAATGTGAGACTAAAGAGGTTTTCTATTCAAACTCACTTGAAACATTTTTCAAGTTCTAACAATACCCACATTTGAATAGAAATATCACTATACCCCACATTTCTGTTCAAATTTGGTTTTTAAAAAAAATTATAACGAAAATTATAATACACGAAAAAGAGAGAAGTCTCATGTCATGTTGTCGGGAAAAGTATCGAAAGACTTGAACTTACCATAGTAAAACATATTGGATTTACTTTGTGACGCAAAGTGGATATGGAGGATCTTGAACTGTTCACGTTTTGTAGTAAACCAAGACAATATGTATTACGCATGACACGATTATCAAAATTCGGTTTATACGTTTTTGTCCATTTTGGTCCTGGACATATCCTGGTTTCATGATAGATTTAGAGAATTTAGCTTTGTCTCGTTCTCATAAATGCGACCCACATTTACTATCATATAGGTGACAATTTTATTTGTCATTAAATGTTTAACATATCCTTGAACTTCTTTGAACACGTTTTTATCTTAGGAATGAACGAATATGTGTTCTCCTCGCGAGTTTCATCTAATCGTTTGCCTATTGAACCTAGTACATGGGATCTCCAATCACCTAGGTTAGGTTTCCACCAGACTTAACTCATTTATAGGCTTTAAACCCATTCCCCTCGATAACAATACAACTTGATTTCTCGGTAAGCCCTTTGTCATAGGATCTGCAATATTCTCCTTTGACTTTACATAATCTATACTAATTACTCCACTTGAAAGTAATTGTCTTATAGTATTATGTCTGCGCCTTATATGTCTTGACTTACCATTGTATACATTATTCTTAGCATTAGCTTGTGCTGCCATACAATCACAATGTATACATATTGCTGGCACTGGTTTTGGCCAGAATGGAATATCTTCTAGAAAGTTTCAGAAATTTACCAATTACGAATTTCTTCGCACCGGCATCTTCAATTTTGTATTTCTTCTCAAGATTATTCCATACTTCCTTTGTTGTGTCATATGACGAATATATGTCATATAAATTGTCATCCAAACAATTAAGGATGTAATTGCGACAAAGAAAGTCAGAATTTCTCCAATTCTCAATGGACATAATAGTCTCCTTCGATAGAGGATCCTCATCTGTCTTAGGTTCATCCTCTCTTACAATATGTGCAAGATTGAGGGTTGTCAAGTAGAACAGCAATTTTTGTTGCCACCTTTTAAAATCCACTCCGGAGGCTTGCACAGAAGCAATGTCCTAAGACAGAAATTTCCTTGAATTCGGTGATTGAATTTTCTTCAAAGATCTGCCCCCAGGATACAACCGGATGCTCTTTCGAACCAAAAATCACCAAGTTCAAAAGTCTGCCAAACTGTGATTTTTTTTTTTCTTCAAAAAAACGAAATTCGAAAATTATATTTATTTCCAGTGTTTTAGTTCTACTTAAATAGAACTTGAGGCACTGGTTCAAACCAATGTGTCTGTTCAAAACAATATATTCAACAGTCACACCTATTCTCAACTGTTGCACTTATTCTCAACAGTCGCACCTGTTCACGAAATAACTAAATTAACTACCAATAATTAATTTCGAAAATACAAAATAAAAGAAAATAAAATAAAATAAAATTTGATTTTACAAGGCTAACAAATGTAAGCCCAAAGCCCAAAGGCCCTATCTTTGATTTTAAATATAATTATATATATATATATATATTTATTATATAAATATATATATATTTACACCTATTACCCAATGGGTGCCAATTTGGACTATATCCATTGGGTTTCTCTAAAGCAAATCTTTAGAGTAGATGTTTGTATATAAAGAGTTTGTACTCTTTGAAGTGAGCAATGTGAGACTAAAGAGGTTTTCTATTCAAACTCACTTGAAACATTTTTCAAGTTCTAACAATACCCCACATTTGAATAGAAATATCACTATACCCCACATTTTTGTTCAAATTTGGTTTTTAAAAAAATTATAACGAAAATTATAATACACGAAAAGAGAGAAGTCTCATGTCATGTTGTCGGGAAAAGTATCTCGAAAGACTTGAACTTACCATAGTAAAACATATTGGATTTACTTTGTGACGCAGTGGATATGGAGGATCTTGAGCTGTTCACGTTTTGTAGTAAACCAAGACAATATGTATTACGCATGACACGATTATCAAAATTCAGTTTATACGTTTTTGTCCATTTTGGTCCTGGACATATCCTGGTTTCATGATAGATTTAGAGAATTTAGCCTGTCTCGTTCTCATAAATGCGACCCACATTTACTATCATATAGGTGACAATTTTATTTGTCATTAAATGTTTAACATATCCTTGAACTTCTTCTGAACACAGTTTTTATCTTAGGAATGAACGAATATGTGTTCTCCTCGCGAGTTTCATCTAATCAGTTTGCCTATTGAACCTAGTACATGGGATCTCCAATCACCTAGGTTAGGTTTCCACCAGACTTAACTCATTTATAGGCTTTAAACCCATTCCCCTCGATAACAATACAACTTGATTTCTCGGTAAGCCCTTTGTCATAGGATCTGCAATATTCTCCTTTGACTTTACATAATCTATACTAATTACTCCACTTGAAAGTAATTGTCTTATAGTATTATGTCTGCGCCTTATATGTCTTGACTTACCATTGTATACATTATTCTTAGCATTAGCTTGTCTTTGCCATACAATCACAATGTATACATATTTTGGCACTTGGTTTTGGCGAGAATGGAATATCTTCTAGAAAGTTTGTAAATTTACCAATTACGAATTTCTTCGCACCGCATCTTCAATTTTGTATTTCTTCTCAAGATTATTCCATACTTCCTTTGTTGTGTCATATGACGAATATATGTCATATAAATTGTCATCCAAACAATTAAGGATGTAATTGCGACAAAGAAAGTCGAATTTCTCCAATTCTCAATGGACATAATAGTCTCCTTCGATAGAGGATCCTCATCTGTCTTAGGTTCATCCTCTCTTACAATATGTGCAAGATTGAGGGTTGTCAAGTAGAAATGACAATTTTTGTTGCCACCTTTTAAAATCCACTCAGGAGGCTTGCATGAAGCAATGTCCTAAGACAGAAATTTCCTTGAATTCGGTGATTGAATTTTCTTCAAAGATCCTGCCCCCAGGATACAACCGGATGCTCTTTCGAACCAAAAATCACCAAGTTCAAAAGTCTCGCAAAGCGTGATTTTTTTTTCTTCAAAAAAACGAAATTCGAAAATTATATTTATTTCCGAGTGTTTTAGTTCTACTTAAATAGAACTTGAGGCATCGGTTCAAACCAATGTGTCTGTTCAAAACAATATATTCAACGGTCACACCTATTCTCAACTGTTGCACTTATTCTCAACAGTCGCACCTGTTCACGAAATAACTAAATTAACTACCAATAATTAATTTCGAAAATACAAAATAAAAGAAAATAAAATAAAATAAAATTTGATTTTACAAGGCTAACAAATGTAAGCCCAAAGCCCAAAGGCCCTATCTTTGATTTTAAATATAATTATATATATATATATATATTTATTATATAAATATATATATATTTACACCTATTACCCAATGGGTGCCAATTTGGACTATATCCATTGGGTTTCTCTAAAGCAAATCTTTAGAGTAGATGTTTGTATATAAAGAGTTTGTACTCTTTGAAGTGAGCAATGTGAGACTAAAGAGGTTTTCTATTCAAACTCACTTGAAACATTTTTCAAGTTCTAACAATACCCCACATTTGAATAGAAATATCACTATACCCCACATTTTGTTCAAATTTGGTTTTTAAAAAAAATTATAACGAAAATTATAATACACGAAAGAGAGAGAAGTCTCATGTCATGTTGTCAGGAAAAGTATCTGAAAGACTTGAACTTACCATAGTAAAACATATTGGATTTACTTTGTGACGCAGTGGATATGGAGGATCTTGAAGCTGTTCACGTTTTGTAGTAAACCAAGACAATATGTATTACGCATGACACGATTATCAAAATTCAGTTTATACGTTTTTGTCCATTTTGGTCCTGGACATATCCTGGTTTCATGATAGATTTAGAGAATTTAGCTTTGTCTCGTTCTCATAAATGCGACCCACATTTACTATCATATAGGTGACAATTTTATTTGTCATTAAATGTTTAACATATCCTTGAACTTCTTCGAACACGTTTTTATCTTAGGAATGAACGAATATGTGTTCTCCTCGCGAGTTTCATCTAATCAGTTTGCCTATTGAACCTAGTACATGGGATCTCCAATCACCTAGGTTAGGTTTCCACCAGACTTAACTCATTTATAGGCTTTAAACCCATTCCCCTCGATAACAATACAACTTGATTTCTCGGTAAGCCCTTTGTCATAGGATCTGCAATATTCTCCTTTGACTTTACATAATCTATACTAATTACTCCACTTGAAAGTAATTGTCTTATAGTATTATGTCTGCGCGCCTTATATGTCTTGACTTACCATTGTATACATTATTCTTAGCATTAGCTTGTGCCGCCATACAATCACAATGTATACATATTGCTGGCACTGGTTTTGGCCAGAATGGAATATCTTCTAGAAAGTTTCAGAAATTTACCAATTACGAATTTCTTCGCACCGGCATCTTCAATTTTGTATTTCTTCTCAAGATTATTCCATACTTCCTTTGTTGTGTCATATGACGAATATATGTCATATAAATTGTCATCCAAACAATTAAGGATGTAATTGCGACAAAGAAAGTCAGAATTTCTCCAATTCTCAATGGACATAATAGTCTCCTTCGATAGAGGATCCTCATCTGTCTTAGGTTCATCCTCTCTTACAATATGTGCAAGATTGAGGGTTGTCAAGTAGAACAGCAATTTTTGTTGCCACCTTTTAAAATCCACTCCGGAGGCTTGCACAGAAGCAATGTCCTAAGACAGAAATTTCCTTGAATTCGGTGATTGAATTTTCTTCAAAGATCTGCCCCCAGGATACAACCGGATGCTCTTTCGAACCAAAAATCACCAAGTTCAAAAGTCTGCCAAACTGTGATTTTTTTTTTCTTCAAAAAAACGAAATTCGAAAATTATATTTATTTCAGTGTTTTAGTTCTACTTAAATAGAACTTGAGGCATCGGTTCAAACCAATGTGTCTGTTCAAAACAATATATTCAACAAATCACACCTATTCTCAATCAAGTTGCACTTGTTCTCAATGATCGCTTTTGTTCACGAAATAACTAAATTAACTACCAATAATTAATTTCGAAAATACAAAATAAAAGAAAATAAAATAAAATAAAATTTGATTTTACAAGGCTAACAAATGTAAGCCCAAAGCCCAAAGGCCCCAAGGCCCAAGGCCCTATCTTTGATTTTAAATATAATTATATATATATATATTTATTATATAAATATATATATATTTACACCTATTACCCAATGGGTGCCAATTTGGACTATATCCATTGGGTTTCTCTAAAGCAAATCTTTAGAGTAGATGTTTGTATATAAAGAGTTTGTACTCTTTGAAGTGAGCAATGTGGGACTAAAGAGGTTTTCTATTCAAACTCACTTGAAACATTTTTCAAGTTCTAACACATTGGTGCTGATTCATTGAATGTGAAGGAACGTGGAATCAAAGATACTACAAGCCTTCTCTATATATAGTTCAATGCTCATTAGTCTTTGCAAGTGTTTTATTCTGACTAATTCAGTTGTTTTGTAAGAGCAAAGTGAGTATAACAACACCATTTCACGAGTCTTATTTACACACACACTTGGCTAAGGGGACTTAGCCTAAATACTGAGGGGATCTCGGACTTCAAGGGGATCTTGGAGATTATTGTGTAAGAGCTAAGGGACAGAGGGAGTGATTAGTACAGTAGGACTTGGTGAGGGATCGCCAACTTGAGAGAAAACAAGTGTGGAGTCCTTTTGTAAAAGCTGTAATCATTCTTTACTACTCAGTGATCATACACCTGAGCGTGGCCCCGCAGATGTAGGACTATGTCCGAACTGCGTAAACAATTTATGCGCGTTATTTACTTCACTGCAAAACTGTTTTTCTTGCTGTTGCATTCAACGTGCAAGAACATAAACTTATATCTGTGCCCACAACACTCATAGATACTAAGTCATTGTTTGTGCCCACAGAGACATTCTATGTGAACAGATTACATTTTCATTCAAAAACTTATATATGTGCTCACAACACTCATAGATACTAAGTTACTGCTTGTACCTACAAAGATATTTTGTGTGAACAAGTATATTTTCATTCAGAAACTTATATTTGTGCTCGCAGTACTCATAGATACTAAGTTACTGTCTGTGCCCACAGAGACATTATGTGTGAACGAAGACATTACATTTTCAGTTTGGCACAGACACATTCTGTGTGAACGAAGACATTGTTTTGAATGCGAGAAATGTTAAAAGTTTAATTTGGTTGGAAAGTTCTATCAATAATGGAGGTGTAGTACAAGAAATATCATTTTTGTTCATGTTAATTAAAATCTTCGTTGATACTTCCTCAAAGCGGCCTTCAATTTCAGCAAAGTTAAGTTGAGGCGTTACTTGTAAATTGCACAAGAAGTAAAGTATAAACTAATTCAATAAATTGTTACAATAAAAAAATGGTATTACGTTAAGGAAATCTTTTTTTTTTAACATTTTTTTGGTAAATACATTTGCTACACAATGGTATAAATTTTCTAAGAATTTATGGTTGTCACCTGCCTAATTATCTTGGTCTGTGTTGCTTGTCTTTCGATAATAGTGATATAGTATGAATGGAACTAAAAGATAACATCAATGCTTAAAAACATATGTTATATCAAAACCAAAACCGAACATAGTAATCAACTTTTTGAAAAGTATTTAAATCATACGCCATTTCGCAAAAACATTAGAATATATTTACCTTTTTATAGAGGTTTTAAATCTCTATAAAAACATTTGATATAAGTTTTTGACCTCTATAAAAAGTATTATCTTATCCCAAGTGGTAAGATGACGGTTCTAAACCCTTATGAATTTTAGAGATTTTATAGATATTTACTTTTTTATAAAGGTTTTAAACATCTATAAAAAATGTCTAAAATTTAAATTTCTGGAATAAAAAAATTACAGTTAACTATTATATGCATCAATATCTAATAAAATTCAGGGTTTCGACAAAAAAAAATCTAATACACTTCAGTGCTTCGACCTTGCCGATCTTAAACTGGCATCCAATCCCAAAATGAACTATTCCATAATTTTTTCACCGTTCCATCTTCGCCCAAGGCTGAGAGTTCTTTAGCTCTGAATCAAACTTCTTGAACAATTCTGAAACCACCCAACAATTAAAGATACATCATCAGCCCATCAACCTTCAAAAAAAAAAAAAAAAAAAAAAAGTTCATATATATATATATATATATATATAAAAGTTATATATATATATATATGTATGTACACCCAAAATAACAAAAACTAGTCCAAAAACATGAACACCCAAAACAACAAAAACTAGGCAAAGAAAAAACCTATAACATTATGATCCCAAGATAGCCAAAAAAAAAAAAAAACATACAATATCTCTCAGCTTCACTGCAAAACCAATGTTACGAAGGTACAAAAGTCACTTCAAGATTTGATACACCACTGCTTCACTGCCCATATGAAGAAACTCTTCTTTTATACAAAGAATGAAATGGGAATGAAGAATTCATCAGCAACAAGAAGTTGTTTCCTCAAGAGCTGCAGCTAGCCACGCATAAGAACCCAACTGGTTGAAAAGGATTTTTGAACTTATCTAAGTGTTTTTATTGCTAAAAAGGAAAGAATTAAAGTGTTCTGCAAAAACAAAAAGAAAGTGTTTTCTATATCTACTATTATTTTCAACAATATTTAAGCTCATAGTCTTTTCACGTTTACAAATATAATAAGCATTGTGAGTTTGACTGTACAATCAAGAACACTGTTTTCTTTCAAGAAACAACAAAAAGATGCGCATTGTTCTGCAATTGAACTTGTTAAAAAAGGAAGTTTGAGCATTCAAATTCAAATAGCCACACCAATGCACCCAACAATGCAATAAAGCTCACAAACCATAACCATGTACTACATATAAATCGAATCCCACATAACCAATAAGTTGAAGAAATTAAATAATTTACTGAACGAAAGAGCTTCAATCTCAGTAAAAAAAAAAAGGAATTTGTAATTTTAGTAGCATACCATTTTCTTGATGATAGATCTGATGCGGAAATAGACAGCACTGTGCAATCCAAGATATTAATTGATTCCACAAGGTTCTACCTAAAAAGTCAAGAAGAGAAATAACATATTTCAACAAGTACAAAACGTGTACCATTGATACATTCAATCCACAGAGACAAGAAGTAACGAATTAGCAAAAAGATGTTCTTTAATGACGTTCAGACATGTGCTCTATTAAAACCGCTATTAATTAACTGCTACTAAAAGTTAAAATTGTTCTAGTGAAACCAGTTTTATAACTAACAACTGCACTTTGCAATTTAAAGAATATGTGATGCATCGGTAATTATGTAGCTATCGTTTATTTAGTTTTTAGTTACAAGCTAGACCAAAACAAGTGCAAAATAAACAACATACAATTACATGACATTTTCAATTCCTCCTCCTCCTTAAAGATCGAACTCTTAGGGGTCTTTTCCCTTGAAAAAATCTTATGGTGTTCATGAACTTCTCGAGATAATATTTGTTCCTCCACAAAACAAAATGTTCGATCACCACGCCAACTACTAGCCCTGATCCATATCCTGCCACTGCAAATATCCAATCAAAATTAGTACCATTAGATTGGTTTGCGTGATCGGATGGCGGTGCCACATTGCCGCTCTTATTCGGATTGCAGTCAGTTTGTAGTTGAGAGCCACAAAGCCTTAAGTTCCCTTCAAACGAGCTGTTTGGGAAGGTGTCAAATTGACGTCCACTTGGTATCATTCCAATGAGATGGTTCCGAGAGACGTTAAGCACCGAAAGAAACGTCAAGCTTGTTAGTTCTGAAGGGATCTCCCCAACGAGATCATTGTTCGAAAGGTCTAGCGATTCAAGCTGTGTTAGGTTCGCTAGAAAAGAAGGTATTTTGCCAACAAGACTGTTGTGAGACAAATTGAGTGACGTTAGCGACTTGTAATCCCTAATTGATGTTGGGATCTCTCCATCAAATAGATTGCATGAGAGGTCAACCACATTGAGTTCTGGTATTTGGATACTCTCATATTCCAATGCTTGCCCTTTGTTTGGAAACATTAGAAATGTGTAAGTTACATCGGGCATAGCGAATGTGACGTTTGATGGTCGTCATTTTCATAAAGACCCTTCAAATATGATGATGAGAAGTATTCCAACGGCAAATGACCTGTGAAATTGTTGGTCGAGAGACTAATGATGTGCAATGATTCAAAAGAGGAATTGGCGATGTGACCACGCCTAATGGGACCATGGAACTTATTGGATTGCAACATAAGAACCTGCAAGCTTTCAAGATGTTCCAACCAAAAGGGAAAAGTATCATCTATTTGGTTGTTTCCAAGATCCAAAACGCTTAAGACGCGACAGTTGGCTAACGATCTAGGTAGTTGCCCTTCCAACTGGTTTCCATTTAAATTGAGTCCTTCGAGCAAACATTCAGGACCAAAAGTATCAGGAATCATTCCCTGAAGTTTGTTTTTGCTAAGATCAACAACTGAAATGGGAAAGAAACTATTAAACAAACATGAGGGTATTTCCCCACTTATCTGGTTATGGGAAAGATCAATGCGAGTCCAACTTGATTTACAAATTGTTAAAGGAATAGCTCCTGTGAATTTGTTTTTTGACAATGAAATGATGTCCATGCCTTTTGGAAAGTTTGGAAGTGAACCTTCAAAGTGATTGCTTGAAAGATCAAGAGTTTCCAAACTACTTGGAAAGATTGGAAGGGAACCTTCAAAGTGATTGCTTGAAAGATCAAGATATCTCATGCTACTCAAAGAGTGGTTTGAGAAAGGGTCTTCAAAACCAACTAGTGAGTTATTGGAAAGATCAAGGTACTCGAGGTTGTTCCATAACCAATCAGGCATTTTCCCTTGTATTTGATTGTTGGACAAGTCTAAGATTTGTAAATGCGGTTGATATCTTAAGAATCTTGGGACCACAGATAAGTTGCAAGAAGAGGCACCGAACTCGGACAAGCAAGGAATAGTGATGACAAGGTCACTTGTGTCGATTAAAAGCATGATGTTGTCTGAAAGGTCGATCCCCGAAAGGTTTTTGATGCTCGCAAACATGCGTAGATCAACCGCACCATGAAAATTGTTTGATCTGATGAAGAGATATTCGAGGCTTGTAAATTTTGAGATGAATTTTGGAATGTTTCCTTCCAACAAATTATAGGACAAATCAAGCCTTGTCAACGATGATGAAATTGAGTTAGGAAACGCCTCATCGTCAAGGATTCCAATGAATTTGTTTTGATCAAGATACATCTCTTGTAAAGAAGGTAATGTGAAGAGAGAAGGTGGAATTGCCCCATTGAGTTGATTGTTTGATAGGACAAGATGGGTTAGATTGGGAAGACCGTTATTGGCATAAGATGAAGGGATTGGACCGCTGAATTTATTGGAGGAAAGGTTTATTCTTGCTATGGTCTTGCGAGAAGCCTTTAGTGATGGGAGAGGACCAACAAATCTATTAGATGACATATCCAACACTTTCAGATGCGAAAGTTTGGCATAAGATGAAGGGATTAGACCGCTGAATTCATTGAAGGAAAGGCGTATTTGTGTTATGGTCATGCATGAAGCCTTTAGTGATGGGAGAGGACCAACAAATCCATTGAATGACATATCCAGCTCCTCCAGGCGTGAAAGGTTGGAAAATGAAGAAAGGACTTCGCCTTCAAAATTATTCCCATTAAGGTCCAAAAATGCGAGTTTCTCCAAAGCCCCTAAAGAATGAGGAAGTGGTCCGAAGAAACCGCAATTGCCAACTTGAAAATAAGTTAGTTGCTTGAGATTTCCAATAGAGTCAGGTATACGTCCAGTATAGTTTGTGTAAGCAAGAAACAATTGTTGGAGCGCAGTCCCTGGAGGAAACTCTGGAAGGGAACCTGTGAGTTTAGGATTATCAGACAAGTCGAGGACCTTTAAATTAGGGAGATGGAACATTTGCGAAGGAAAGTGAGTAATGTCGTTGTCAGATAGGTCGAGATGAGACAGAGACGACAAGTTCAACATAGAAGTGCCAATAGAACCTGCAAGGTTGCAACCCCTCAAAGTCAATACTTGAATATGGTGAAGTTCTGCAGAGGCTATCACGCTCAACCATTCATGTGCAGATGTCGCAGAGGCGTAGGGAATATGCCAATATTCATCCAAGTGGAGCTCCATGAGACTAGAGAAGTTGCTGATAAGTGTTTTTAGACTAGTGTTTGGACTCTTGAGTACTTCCAAATTGGAGTGAGAAAGATCAAGTGAAATCAAATTGGTCAATTGGGAGATCTCTTGAGGGACCACTCCAGAGAAGTTCGAGCTTGAGAGATCGAGATGAGTTAAAGAACGATTCAATCTAGCAAAACCAGCGGGGATGGAGGAAAAGTTGAAGTCATTGTTAGAGAGGTTTACATTTTGAAGGTGATGAAGATTGAAGAGAGAGTTATTAGAGTCGATATTACCGAAAAGCCCGCTTCGGCTAACATCAAGCCCAATCACGAACCCAAAATCATCACAGTTGACTCCTCCCATGAAGTGCAACAGTCTGTGTTGGCCTTCCAAGACCTTAATTTTGAGACATCATATTCAATAGAGAAACTAGATTTGAATTGCAGCAAAGCTAAGCTTTGATCTGGGCGACATGGTGACGTAGATGATATATTGTGATGAATGGCGGCTGAAACAGAATAGGCAAGTTGAGTAAATGAAACTAAGACCAAGAAAAAGAAACAAAACCAGGATGGGTGATTGTGAGGAAATGCCATAATGTATATGCAATTGAGAGAACGTGCAGTAGAATGTTGGTTTCATAATTTGATGAGGAGAGATTGATTGTTAAATAGGGAATACAAAATGATCCATAATTAAGTTCATTGAAATTCCTGGTTTTGAACGTGAGAAGAACTCCAAATGTTGTATGCATTATTGGTTGGGAAGTCCCATCATCCATGTAAATGCTTGACTCTAGAGTCGACACATGAAGTTAATTTCCTTGAAGACCCATTTCGTGCTTGACTTGAGAGTCAAGCACTAAATATTTGAGTCAAGTTAAAGTATAATATATAATGGCACTAGCAGAGATCGCGTAGGTCAGTTGTATATATGTATATTTCAAAATTGATCATTAACAGCACAACGAAAGCCAAAAATAAAATAAAAGAACACTGAAGCTAATGTTTCATAATTTGATGAGGAGGGATTGATTGTTATATATATACATATATATATAGTGAAGAGAAAATGATCGATCCATAATTAAGTTAATTGGAGTTGCTGGTTTTGAACGTGAGAAGAACACCAAATGTTAAATGCATTGGTTTGGTTGGCAAGTCCCATCATCCATGTTAATGCTTGACTCAAGAGTCCACACAAATGGGCCTCACATGAAGTTTCCAACTTGTTTTCTTGAAGACCCATTTCGTGCTTGACTTGAGACTTGAGAATCAAAGGATCGGTTAGCCAACTCTCACCAACATCAATACTAATCACATGTCTAGTTTGAGAGAGATGGACTTGAACAAAATGAATTTAAGTATGTCTGGTAATGAGCTTATGCTACTGAGGACACTCAGGTTCCTTCATGAGCTCTTCTATGTCGAATCTATCATCTCTCTCTGTGCTTGTTCTTGTCTATGAATGACATCTAACATCTGCATTATTAGTTTGTGTGGTAATTAATATGCTGGAAGGTAGGAGTTCCACTTCACTTTTTAAACTTCCCAATCTTGGACTTGTTTATCTTTGTTCCAACAGATTTCAATTAAGGTGTGGTGGATACGCAATTGTTCATGGCCAAACTTGTAACCATCGAACTATCTTACAACAAAATGCTTTCGATCGACCCAACAGAAGTCCCCTTCTTCTTGAAACACCAAAAGCTAATAAATTACTTTCAGCCTTCGAGGGCGTTGACGACACCCAATGAAGATGCTGATGACTATCAAACTTTCCCATCTCATTTTGATATTAACGTGTACTATGCCTACTGTCACGGGGTCAATTGAAGAGAGGTTTTCCCTAAAGAATTTTTCGCACTCAACTAACCCTGTGATGCCTAGGGACCGCCCTAGCTCAGCACAACCAATGCGCAATGCGGAATAATAACACACAGCAAGCACTAGCAACAACAATGCAATGGACAACAAGGAAATGTTTATTAGCTCTCTATGGAATTACAACTGATCCCTCTCGGATGAATGGATCCCTTATCCTAGATCACCCCAGGATGCCTCTCTCAAGCATCTCTGCCTCGGGCTTTATAGCCCAACCAGTCGGCAGTTACAACACCAATTAAGCCTACATTAAACACCACTCCCTTAGTGGGCGCGACAGTTACCAAACTGTCCGCCCCCCTCGCTGCCACTAGGTTTAAACCGCCCACAATTCCTGGACGGGCCTTGATCATGCCCATGATCAAGGTAATCAATGAGCAGTTCCGTAACCGCTCTCCCTTGTAACCGTTACAACTTGTAGCCACCACCACTTGTAACCGCTACCACTTAATCCCAGCCACCTAACTCGGGACGTGCCTTGGTCATGCCCATGACCAAGGTAGTTAATGAGCCATTCGTAACCGCTACTACTCCATTGCTCATATAACCGCTGGCACTTGATCTCCCCACGCCTCGTGGTCCATGTTTCTCTAAGGGACAGGAACTGCTTAACCGTGCCTAGGTCCGCCCAGCGCGTCGGTGCTAGCCGGAGCTCGGTCGAGTCCCACCGGCTCGGGGTGGTCGGAGCATGGGCTCGAGGGACTTACCTTGGCATGGTGCCCAAGGCATGCTCGAGGGACCATCTTGCTACCGTGCACGCACCACCCCTAGGAGAGACCACCTCCCCTTATAGTAGATGTTAAGCCGTTTACTCCACTCCAATAGGAAACATCCCAAAATGAGACCAAGCGTACTTTGACCAGGGTCAACGCCCAGGTCAAGATTTGTCAACTCTGGCTAAGGTCCGCCTTGCCCAAGTCTTGCTCATGCCTAAGGCACCACCGCGCCCGAGGAAATGTGCCCGAGCCTTGTCCGTGCCAAGGAATGTACCTAAGTCTGCCAAGGCCTCGCGCCTAAGTGTGCCAAGGTGTGCCAAGGCGTCGTGCTAAGGTGTGCCACGGCGTCGTGCCAAGGAAAATCACGCATACGCTAATCCATGTACGCGCGCCCATGCGCGCTCGGTCGCGCGCGCGCCCATGCGCGTATATGCGCGCTCGTCCAAGTACACGCCCATGCGTCCGTCCGCGTGCATCCATGCGCGCTCACCCGCGCGCGTCCATGCGCGTCTCGCGCCCGTGCTCGCGCTCCGCGCTAATGCGCCTTGCGCTAAGGCACGACCGTGTCGCTCCTCGGTACTGCTTGTGCGCTGCGCCTAGGCCCGCGCCTAGGCGCGCACTACACGCTGCCTTACTCACGCCCATCATGCTGCCGCATGCAATTGAAGGTCACCCAAGAGGGGGGGTGAATTGGGTTACCGAGTAGTTATTGCCCTTTTAAAAACTTTATGCGCAATTTACAACTATGATGTATATATAAGCTATGCAAGTAAAAGAAATGCAGGAAAATATAAAATGACACACGATTTATAGTGGTTCGATCCAACGATCTACATCCACTACCTAACCTCCCCGGTTAGGATTTCAACCCCACTTATATTACCAATAAGTGTTACAACCTAAGCCTCACCTAGGATTTTCCCACCTAGCCGCAACTAGGATTTTTCCCACCTAGCCTCAACTAGGATTTTTCCCACCTAGCCGCAACTAGGATTTTCCCACCTAGCCTCAACTAGGATTTTTCCCACCTAGCCGCAACTAGGATTTTCCCACCTAGTATTTTTCCCACCTAGCCGCAACTAGGATTTTCCCACCTAGTATTTTTCCCACCTAGCCGCAACTAGGATTTTCCCACCTAGACTCAACTAGGATTTTTCCCACCTAGCCTCAACTAGGATTTTTCCCACCTAGCCGCAACTAGGATTTTCCCTTTCGACTTAGATTCCACTAAGTCTTACAATGATTCAAATACAACAATTTTGTTGGAACAACAGAGATACACTTTACAATACAAAGTGGTATCAAATTCAAACACAAGCAAGCCACCTAGAGCCTAACTCTTATGCATGCAAGTGTGAGTATAAATGGAATATGCAAATATGTCACTGATGTTGTTGCAAATTCCAAATATGAAATCGTTTCAAAAACTTAATATATTTGTGTGAAACCGATTTCAAGTCTAAGAACAAAAGTTTAGTAAGAATCAAGTTTAAGTGCAACACTTTTGTTCAAATCAATCTCAGAGTTTGATAATGTAAATTTAAGTGCAAAAGCTCAGAGAAGATGTTGTTACAAATTCCAAATTTGAAATCGTTTCAAAAACTTAATACATTTGTATGAAAACCGATTTCAAGGCTAAGAACAAAAGTTTGACAAGAATCAAGTTTAAGTGCAACACTTTTGTTCTAATCAATCTCAGAGTTTGAGAGTATAAATTTTAAGTACAAAAACTCAGGGAATATGTTCAAACACACATACCAAAATGATTTTCAAATCAACTACTCAAAATATATAGATTAAGCACAAGTAAGATTTGTAGATCTAGAAATTTCTTACAACCAGAAGAATGACAGAAGAGATCAGCTCTGGAGTGATTATTGAACTCCTTTTGAAAGCCTCAAATGTGCTGGATATGTGAGCTAAAGAACAGCCACTGAGATCTCCCTTATTTCTTCACAAAAATATGATTTCTACCTTGTAGATCTATTGATTTTGAGTGTGTTTGCTCTTTTTCTTTAAAACCAAGTTTGAGGTGGTTTTATAGTGGTAGGAATTCCAATATAGCCGTTTATGACCGTTCTAGGAATCCAGAAAATCGAAAATTCAAATTTCAAGCTTGATTTCCAAAAGTCAAAAATTGCAGGCAGAGTGCAATTAGCGCGCTAATACTGTGGGTTAGCGCGCTAACACTTCTCTTAGCGCGCTAACGACAGTATTAGCGCGCTAACTGCAGGAACTTCAGAATATCTAATTTGTTCCTTTGTGTTAGCAACCCTTAAACTTGTCCGGGACCTAACCAACCCTTCTATAACATGTTATACATGTTTATTATGATTCATTAAGCTTACTTGGGTGGTCCGGATAATTTTACAAACCCCGAAAACGGAAATTCAAAGTTTCACAACTTATTAGGGGCTTTTCTGCAATTTTTCAGTTTTCTTTTTAAATACATTTCGAAAACGAGTTTCCCTTTTTCAAAAACATTTATAATGATCTTCTAATATGTAAATGACCATTCACACAAGGTTTCACATTGTTTAACCTCATTTACTTAGTTAAGTGTTTAAAATCCACTTTTAAACTTTGAAATCAACTTATAACTTTGAAAAATGGTTTTAGAAACTTGATGTATGCATGAACTAATGCATTTGGCTTGCGTGAAAGAATTTGTATACCTTACATTGATTTTACAAATTGCGGCTTGAACTTTCTTCTTCATTTCTTCATAAATGCCAAGTCTTGAACTTGTATTTCTTGAGTACTCTTGAAGTGTTGTATTGCTTACTTATTCCAACAATCTCTCCATATTTCTTGAATACTCCTGATGTGTTGCATTGCATCCTTTAACACAAACTGAAATACTTGATTAGTACATTTTCACCTTGTTTGTTTCCATCAAAATCTCGGTCGGAATGTGAATGACTAACCACTTAGTCCAACAGCAATTTCCCAACTGCACACGCGCATCACTGCAGGCCGTGTTGCAACCCTCCGAAGTCCAGCATCTAACCTCCATGGAACCACCCAAGTCCTCCGGAACTTGGTTATTTGCTAGGTTACCTGCTGCCCAACCCAGCCTATTCGGGTCTCGCTTTTAGGGGTGTGACACCTACTCACTAGTGCTTCAAAACAAAGGGCAGGAACTGGGTTATAAGCTTGCTTCATATTCTATACATTCACAATGCAGAGGACTTCTCAAGTAACAATTTTGAAGGAGAGATACCGGAATTAATAGGAGAATGAGGTGGCACCCACGTGGCGTCCATGTGTATCGGCCGACACACATGGCGCCCACGTGACGTTCTAGTGTATCAGCAACTTATACTAGTATTGGGGGTCAATACACGTGGCACCCACGTGGCGTCCATGTGTATCGGCAACTTAAACTATATAAGGGGGTCGATACACGTGGCGTAACGTTTGCATGGATTGCCGACATTGAGACACGTTCGTGTTGTTTGAATGGGTTGCTCACCGCCAGATACGTGCGTGTTATTTGCATGGGTTGTCCCCTCGAGATACGTGTGTGATGTTTGCATGGATTGTCAACCTCGACATATGTGCGTGTTGTTGGCAGTTGTCCACCGCTAGATACGTGTGTCGTTTGCATGAGTTGCCCCTCGCGATTCGCGCGTAACGTTTGCATGAATTGCACGAGGCTGCATGAGTTGGTCACCTCGGCATACGCGCGTCATTTGCGTGACTTCTCCGCCGCGAGATACATGCGTGTCGTTTGCATGAATTGTCCACGCCTATATACGTGCGTGTCATTTACATCGTTTGTCTACCTCGAAATATGTGCGTGATGCGGGTTGTCCATCTCGATACGTACATGACGTTTGTAAGGGTTCACCACTTTGACTTGAACAAAATACTCATTTTGAGGAGTAAAAAAGAAGTTGTGTATTTTGTATAGATGACTCCTTTTCAAAAGGAGTCATTCACTCCACATCATCAATACACATGTCTCATAGCGCCACATCATTATCAATCTCTCATTTTGAAAAAAATACATACCTTATTTTTAAAAATAAAAAATAGCCAAACTTTTTTTTGGAATAAAAAAAGTTTTCACCTTAATTTTTGAAAAAGAGCCACTTGCTAAGCATCTCAAATGGCTTACATTGTAGGAAAATATTTGGCATACATCACCATCGCACGTCATAATGCACAGTTGTGTGATGCACCTAGTGATTTATGATGCACGCAAATCTTAATGTTCATCACACAGCTGTAAGAATGGGATTGGATGTGCATTCTGCGATGGGCTAAGTAGGTGCAGCACTGCCCTACATTGTTTGATATAGCACAAGTTTGAAGTCAACACTGTTTTTCCGGTCCAACTTACTGTGGTTACTTTTGTAATGGAATCTCTTTTTCCTCGTAAAAAGCTACCTATAAAGATTGAAAAAAGGGGCTAGCTAGAGATTAAAACAAAGAAAAAATAACAAAAGTACAATTGTTTTTACTTTAAAAGAGGAAAATGAGGTTGAGATAGTTTTATTTCACGCAATAGGCAATATCGTCCATGGAAAAGGTGTTATCACAGTGGACCTCAAATTTTTCCTGACGTGGATACATGGATAGCACCTTTTCAAAAGGCGATATCCATGTGTTCGGGCCACGTGGGATGACATAAATTGATAGCTCCTTTTCAAAAGAGGCTATCAGTGTATGGCCATCCTACGTGGACAATGATGTGGGTAGTGAGGTAGAAGGCAATTATATAGATAGCTTCTTTTGAAAAGGAGCTATCTATACAAAATTATACACTTTATGAATGACTCTTTCTAAAAATGAGCTATCAATACAAAATCTTTTCCCCATGAACGACACGTGCATATGGAGATGGACGACTAGCGCCACTCACGTATCTCGAGGTAAACAACCAATGTAAACAACGCGCACGCATATCGACGTGGACAACCCATGCAAATGCCACCCATGTATGCCGAAGTGGAGATTTCATGCAAATGTCAGGCACGTCTGTCGAGGTGGGCGACCCATGCAACCTCGTGCAACTCATGCAAACGTCACGGACGTGTCTCGAGGTGGTAAAACCAATGCCAACGTCACACACGTATCTCCTGGTTGACAACACATGGCAACGTCACGCACGTATGTCGAGGTGGGTGAGCCATGCATATCCACTGCAGACCATGGACCCCATGCAAACGTCACGCACGTATCGCAAGGCGGACAACCCGGGTGAGTTGCATGCTTACTATGGATATGCATAGCTGGCCCACCTCGACATACGTGCGTGGCGTTTCCATGTGTTGTTAACCAGGAGATACATGCATGACGTTGGCATTGGCTTTATCACCTCGAGACACGTGCATGACGTTTGCACTTAAAAAACGTCTTGGAAAATCTTCTAGGGAATTTTGAGGACTTGTGGCGAGTTACTTATAGTTTGGTTGAAAGGCAACATATTGCTATCAAGGCGTCTTTTGAGGCGAGTTGAATGTTGTGCAACATTGGTTTGGTCATTCATTGTACCGTATATTGCGAGGTTTCGTTTCACAATATGCTTAGACAAACTTCGCACTGAGGTCGATTGCGCGGAAGTGGTTGGTTCCAATCCAATAAGATGTGGTTGTGTTTTGCGCATGACCTATGGTCTTCTCTGTGCCCATGAAATTGCAAATCATCTATTGGAGGGTTCGCTAATACCACTTAAAGATGTTCACTTACATTGGCAAAAGTTGAGCATGAGTCCCGAGCAAGCTGTGAATCAAACGGAGTACAATTTTAAAGAGTAAATTCAAAGGGTCATCAAGAGGTTTGCAATTGTGGATAATGAGGACTCGCGAATGACGATTGTGCAGCAACTCCGTGAGATTAGTTGTCCCTCATCCTCGTCATTGATGGTGCAAAAGGAGAAAATTAAGACAATGGGAAGAAAGCCATCAAAACAAAGAAGAAATGCATAAAGCCATCAAAACAAAGAAGAAATGCATCACAACCATCCAAGAAGATCAAGGATATTAAAGCCAACGAGAATGAGGCTTCCATTAAAAGAAATCCATCCCACCACGAGTATGTCCTCCAGCCTGAATTGATACCGATGAAGCCTGCATTGCAAGGATCTGCAAAGGTGCATAAAACTCGTACATGAATGCAAAATGTTAATAAGGAGACTTATCGGGGTGTCGCCCCTGAAGGATACCTTGGTTATATTACGATGGTTGATGATGTAAGAGAAAGTGGAAATTGTGGTTAACGCGTTGCCGCAGCGGGTTTGGGATACAATAAAGACGGTGCGTGGGTATAAGTCTGTAATGCTCTGTACTAGGAGCTTCATGACTACAAAGATCTTTGGCACTCGATCTTCAAGAGCGATCATTTTGATAAAATTATCCGATTCGTGCAATGGTATGACGAGAACAAGGATGCTCCTTTGGACAAGTGGATATGTATGCCTGAAATAGGTCTGGTGATTGCTACATGTTACGATGTTATTGTAGTGTCTCTATCATTCTCCGGCAGTGTGACATTTCTTCCACTTAAGGATGCACCACCATGGAATTCGACTGACCGGGTTGTAATTGAGATTACACATGTAAATGTAAATCATTTTATAAGGGTAAAGTGCTTTATTCTCTTCTTTACTAGTATCTGAGTGTCTTTGTTGTTTACCCATTTTTTGTTTTTTCATACATGTATTGTTCAAGCCAAATGCTTGTTTTCCTCAATTGTATCCTGGGTGGGATAAAAATATACTACCACGTCATTACCATGGGCTAAGAATATGAATTGGGAAGACCAGCATTTGTTGTGCATTCTCTAGATGGTCCTCCTATTATCGTCGACTTGGGTACACCTTGACATTATCATTTTCGAAATAGCATAGGTTTTTGTATATCATAGTATAGACTATATATTCTTGTTTAGAAAAGACATTCGAAAAACCCGTAGAGAATATGTAATCCGTCCTATCGGAAACACTCATTTTTTGTACATCCATGGATGACGTATTGTTGTAAATGTCACTTAAGTGTAAATACTTAGTGCATGCAGTTCAAGTAATGAAATACATAGTTTCTTTTTCGTGTTCAATGATTTCATTCCATTTAAATTTCTTATGTTCGGTCGACAACATTTACCTAAACAACAAAAACTCGGTCGCCAAAAATCGAGCAAACCATGTATATGTAACCAACATTTTTCATTCAGTATATACCAACCGAGTGTCATTAATTAGTTGGGTAGTTTGTAGCCGACAGAAAATAGTTAACTCGATCGATACATACCGAATAACAAGTACAAACGACAAATGTCTTTACTCGGTTGTTGGCTACCAACATATACCCAATTAACTCGATTTAATCCGACTGAACAAGAGTTCAAGTAACTCAGGCAATGAAGACCGAGTGTTCTCAATTAGTTCGGTCATTGATGACTGAACAATAAATTTAAACCCAATTGAGAACATACAATTAGAATTATCGTTGACTGCAATGTAGTAAATAAACCCACTGAGTAAATATAATTACTCAAAAATAAAACATAATTCATGTACAATTATATTGTTTGTAATTGTTCAACAACTCTCATATTCTCGCATTCTTCCCCTTTTGTTGCGAAGGTGAGGGAGTCGATGTCGTTGGCTTGCGCTTGGAAGAAGGTGCACCTTCAACTGGTTTTCTAATGGGTTGGGAGCGTGTAGGAGAACCAAACATCGCCACGAGCTTCAACGCATCATCCGCCATCTTGACCGCGGCCGCCTTATCGGATTCACGAAGCGGTAAGGCCTTCTAAGCCTTTATGACATCGACAGACTGTTGAACGCGCTAGACAAACAATGGAACGAGATTCGTATCAATAAAAAATTATGCATTCCAAATTATAAGCTCAGACAAACTAAATTTGTAAAAACAAATAAACAACTCACGTCGTAGATGTCGACTTCTTCGTTGCTGACTGTGCCCCCCTCCGGATTTTCAATGAATGGGTAGGAGATGTCCTTGAATCAGACCATGTAATCATCAGTCGTATCCTATGTAACTATTGCGCGTGGTCCCCTCGATCTTGCCGCCAATGAGTGATCTTGCCAAGACTCTAATTCTCGGGTTGGAAACTGCACTTGACGACGTAACTTTGGGTCGCTTTCCCTCTCTATGCTCGAATTAAAGTGTAAGGTTTTTACGGATTCCTTGCACGTGACCTATTTGCCGTAAAAATCTATCCGGATTGTATAACTCAACTATCTCGAAATATTTGATTGTTCCCTTGTAGAAGGTTGACTCAGCAGAATGGGTAGGAGATGTCCTTGAATCGGGCCATGTAATCATCAGTCGTGTCCTATGGAACTATTGTGTGTGGTCCCCTCGATCTTGTCGCTAATGAGTGATCTTGCCAAGACTCTAATTCTTGGGTTGGAAACTGCACTTGACGACGTAACTTCGGGTCACCTTCCCTCTCTATGCTCAAATTAGAGTGTAAGACTTTTTACGGGTTCCTTGCACGTGACCTATTTGCCGCAAGAATCTATTCGGGTTGTATGACTCAACTATCCCGAAATATTTGATTGTTCCCTTGTAGAAGGCTGACTCAGCAAAATCCTCATACTCGAGTACGGGTCCCACATTACCTCCAAATCACATTAGGAATCAATATAAGAATGCACTTAAAAAATGTCCCTGCATGGTCCGTGTGTTCTGAACAAAGCCGCTTAGCTCGGTCAGGGATGACCGAACATGTGGTGTTCGTTCGGTGATCACCAACTAAACAGATGAATTCAACATAAACAACGTCAAAAAGGGATATCATAGACAATCAACAATAAAACAAAAGTATGTGCATAGGTAAACCATTTAAGAAATCACAAGTTAAGGAGACAACACAAACCATGTTCGAACAGGATTTATCCAGGTGTGACGGCCCCAAATTTCGAGGTAAACCGGGCACCGCCACGTTGCGCGTGCGTCGACGACGGGCAGTCGTTGATCGAATGGTGGAGTATCATTCTCGAATGATCCCATATTTACGTTCCAGTGGGTTTTATGGGGTTTCGCGCGTATCATTTTTCAGCCTTGATTGGGCTTTGATCACTGCATTCGTTGAGAGATGGCGCCCAGAAACCCATACATTTCACATGAAATGTGGGGAGTGCATTATTACACTCCAGGATGTACAGGTGTAGGTCGGCTTACCTATCAAAGGTATGCCTGTAACGGGAACCACCGATACAAACTACGTTGAGGTGTGTGAGATACTACTTGGTCGAATTCCACTTGGATATGACCTTCATGGAAATAAAATAAAAGTCGAATGGCTTGAACGCAACGTACCAGCTATAGATGACGATAGCGATGAGGAGTCGGTCCGGCGGTATGTTCGATCGTACATTCTCCAACTAATCGGTGGTTGTCTATTCGCCGATAAGTCAAATCGATATGTACATTTGATGTTTCTACCTTTGCTCGAGGATTTTGACATACCTGGTCAGTATAGTTGGGGGAGTGCCTGTTTGGCTTTTTTGTACAGGGAGTTGTGCCGCGGATCTCGCGCGAGTGCACATGAGGTTGCAGGGGGTTCAATTCTTGTACAACTATGATCATGGGATAGATTCCCATTCATAGCACCAAGGCGGCTGAGTATTCCTAAAGTTCGACCCCAAACAATGGATGGAGAAGAGATGCTTATAGATGTGCCTTTAGGACACAGGTAATAGAAATGTTATATTGTAATTCTTTTAATATTAATTACATTTTCATTTTACTAATCATGAGTTTTCTATACAGATGGATCGATGCATTCTCGGTTACTCAAAGTGCAACACACGTTTTATCAGCTTACCGTGATGCACTCGATTCGCAGAATGAGGATAACGTGGTGTGACAACCTTATTCTGAAGTCATAGGATCTCTTCTGAATACTATACCGACGGTCACGGTAGTTGGCTATCGATGTGTTCCCTTATTTGTTTCCACATAGTCGAGTGGCATCGACCTGAAAGAGTTTTGAGACAATTTGGAATGATACAGGCCGTGCCACCTAGTTGTCATTACGACATCCGACTGCACCGCATCGAGATGCGAGGACGCGTTCAAGAAAATTGGGCGGCTTTTCACGCAAACTATATACAGATGTGGGAAAATCGTGGTGACAACATAGTCACAGTGGGACAAGAAGAAGGCCACAATCAACAAGACTACATGACATGGTATCGATCAATCACTAGAAGATTCATTGGACATGACGGAGCTTTACGTGACTATTCGGTAAGCTTTAAACTATTATTTTCTTTCATCACGTTTTACATCATAAATTGTGTTTACTAACCTCCTATTTTTTATATCAGTGTAACTTGGTGCGTCGACTGCAACGAGTTTTCATTGACGATGGGTACGAGCAAGGTCTTGCTGCGCTTGATGAAGGCATCAAAATTTTAGACGAAGATCATAGGCAAAGGTCAACTCTATGGAATAGTGAAATTGATGTCGGAGAGGGCATAGATGAGGAGAATGAAGACGAAGATGAAAAAGATGATCAGGCCAAATCGCACCGAGATGTGAAGAAGAAAAACACAATCACGATCGCGTGAGTGGGAGCACTAGACGCCCTCGTCCACCAGTCCTTCTCATCGGACAAAGATCGCTCTTGCCGAGAAGAAGAGCAGACGTTCCCCTACGCCACATTCATCTCGTCCGAGAGGGAGAACAACAGCGACTGTCACTGTTGGTGATAGTAGCTAACGCTTATCCCCACCACGTCAGTCTTCTCATGGGTACATTCCAACATTGTCTCCAATGCAACCAGAACCTCAAATGTTTGTACCTAGCGCGCCGATCATGAATCTTCCTCATTACCATTTTAATCATTATGCACCCGGGCCATCGTCTTCATATATGGACCATGGCATGCCTAGACATCCAATGTATCTATCATTGCCTCAACAGATGTCGAGCCCATTTACTCCACCATGTTATAATTATAATATTTCATATAGTGGAGATGGCTCATTCATGAACATGTTAAGCATGCCCCCGCCGCCTCATGTTCCTCTCGGCCAACCACATACAGGAAGCCAGTTTTTTGGGACGGTTCAACCTCCTATTTTTGGGAGCATTAGTACTACAGGTGAGTCGAGTGAAGCGCGAGAGGATGAACATCAATCGACTCGATGACATTCAATGCAAGATCAGCAACCTCAACAAACTCAACCGGAAGTACAAACACAACGTCCAACTCGACATAGAGTACGTCCGGTTTGCATCACGGAGCAACAATGTCAACGTAACCGTCGATAAACCTGTATGATAAGTTTTTTTTTTGAATGAAATCATACTTTCAAAACTTCTTTATTGCTTTAATTTTAAATTCTACACAAATATATAACGTGGTTTTGGCCTTTACAGTTCTTCATCTACAAATTTCTTCTTATGCTCATGCTTGTGTGGCATGGTTTATAGTAGATATGCATGAGTTGCCCCCTTGGGATACGTGCCTAACGTTTGCCTGGATTGTCAACCTTGAGATACGTTTGTGTTCTTTGCACGGGTTGCCCACCACCAGATACGTGCGTGTCATTTGCATAGGTTGTCCCCTCGATATACATGCGTAATGTTTGCATGGATTGTCCACCTCAACATACTTGCATGTTGTTGCCAAAAGTTGTCCACCGTCAGATACGTGTGTGTCGTTTGCATGGGTCGGGCTACATCATATGGGCCGAGTTGGGCCGACCCGAGTGGGCTGGGTCAGGCCGACCCTGTACCTTTGGATAAGCGTTCGCCACACACCGCTTGGAGTTGAACAAAGTACTCATTTGGAGATTTTGTATAGATGACTCCTTTTGAAAAGGAGTCATTCATTTTGTATAGATGACTCATTTTCAAAATGAGCCATTCTCTCCACCTCATCACCCACATGCCACAAGGCGCCACATCATCGTCAATGTCTCCTTTTCAAAATGAAACATACCCTACTTTTGGAAATAAAAAGTAACCATCCTTATTTTTGGAATAAAAAATGTTTCCAACCTTATTTTTGAAAAACCCCATATTGTTTGTTTATTTTCTAATGTTTATTAACGAGGACCACACGACCTTTATTTTTATATGTTTACCTAAATAAGCCAAAACAAAGTAAAACAATGTGCTCCATCCGCTAATTAAGTCATTACTCCATAAAAAGAATACAGCGCTAGCGATATAAGGGAAGTGAGAACATTTTATGCGACCTCGACCTACGTATTATGCATCGAGATCTGTATATGTATATATCTCGAGACGCACATGAATGATTCTTGTGAATTAATGTGTCTTAAGTCTTGTGATGTGATATGATATTGTCATTCTAATACTTCTCATATTTAAATGCAAAGCAGTGTGTCTCCTTTCCATTTAATAACTAGCTACAACTAGCAAAGCAGGGACGAGGAGCAACCTTTAATTTCCGACAACTAGAACATTTCCTTGATTTTGGATGAAAAGAACATAGTGGCACGCTGTTGACGTTAAAGGAACACCTGGGGCTGTGTCACCAGTACTGCATTGGGAAGCCTTTAAATCTCCTTGGGGTTTACACACATATTTTGTTGATATTTTGATTGCCACGCTCATTCACAATTTGAGATACCAATATAATCTGGACGAATTAGCCCAACTGTAAGATGCACGATCTCAAGCTCGATTTCCGTTGCATCAAATTTATTTAGGGCATTAAAGTACACTCAGGTTGTTTACACTAAAGTCTTGTGAGAATAGTCAGCTCATTTAGATACTTATGGACATAAAAAAAAAAAAAAATTGAGATACCACTACTGAAGTAATTTTTTTTTTTTTTTATCTCACTAGTATTTGACATCAACTGTACCGTTTAATCCATGTTCAGACACTATCAGACCATGCAAAAAAATACTGCAAAAGAAAAAGTACACCCTTAAAATAACTATTCGATCTGCCCCCATGCATGTACTTACAAGCCTGTAGATCTCCGACAGCTAGTATTGATATTGTTCTTACCTTGATTGCCTTCAAATCACAAATATGGGGTCTTACTTCCAATACCATTTGAAAAGAGATCGGCATGCACTTTATAATTCGGTATAGTCTTTACTCTTTCAATTCACACGTCCTCAACATAACAAAGAAAGTTCAAGTGCATTTCTCGTTTCTCTCCCTATTAGATGTGCATTCTACAGTCTCCATATGCCAAAAAAAAGACCCTAAAATAAACAAGAAAAAAAATGCAAAAACAAAAACTAGACCAAAACTAAAACAACTGATACACATACAAAACGCGCCACAATTTCATCCCATAATATATAAATCACCTCACACATACCAGGCCCCCAAAACTCAAACCAAGCACTGCCCTTTAATGTTTACAAAGATACGGGAGAAAACAAGAAAATAACTAGTGCAAGAAAACAAGTATACCCAAATCTCATGCCGTCCAATGCGTCCACCATCACTATAACTATCACTGTTAGAGGAGTTAATCGGATCAAGAAGACCCTCTGCCTCTTAAAAAAAATCTAGGGGGGCTTTGGTTGAAAAATACTCGGTGCTGGATTGCCGTGAAGTTTACAAATCATCTCCACCATCTCCGTCTGGTGACGCGCTATCTATTTCTGCCGACAGTCTATTTCATTCAGTGCTTTAGAGTGCCGATCAATGGGCTCCTGTTGTTTATCTTCCAACTTCGATTGCTTCTTCAATAGATCCTTCAATAAGTGCAGCTAGACTCGGCCAACTGTGACTCTGCCAAATGTGAATGCTGCTGAAGTAGCTTCTGCTGAGACTTCGCCAATTGTGAATGTTGCAGAAGTAGATGGCGTTGAATCTTTAGCGTCTGAGACTGCTCCAATTGTGAATGTTTCTGAGACTGCTAATATAGAATGCTGCCGAATTAGCTCCTGCTGAGACTCTGCCAATTGCGCATGCCGCTGAACTAGCATCTGCTGACTCGTTAGCATTTCAGACTGCTTGTCTAGAATTTGTTGCTGAGTCTTAATCATCTGAGACTGCTGCTCAATTAGTTGTTTCTGACTCTTTAGCATCTGAGAATGCCTCTCAAGTAGAAGACCACTTGGCATCGTTATTAAATGAAACAGCGACTGTAAAGGGTGGAACGGGATTCTCACTGCAACAATATCAAATTTCATGAGAAATGGCGTGACCACTGGGCACTTAGAAGCTAATTTTCTTAATGTTATTTATAGATCAAAATTCAAACACCTTTGCACAGCCTTGTCAAATACTTGTTGATTTGTGTGTGAGCAACTAACGATGAGGCTAGAAGATAATAGTTACAGTAAAACACACCACTAGACCTAAAAGCCACAGCTGTTAAGCAGGGCCCAAACAATTAATATCAAGCTATCATCATAATCATAAGTTGTACTTCACGATATACAAAGAAATATTACTATCAACTACAGACCATCCATTAATAAACAATAGTATATTCCCACGCCAAAAGTGAAATCAAGGAGAATAAAATGGAAGAAATAAGCTAGTTGCAGAAAGAGAGGGTTTCTTCATCTAGATCATTATGGCCTCAATCTCCTAATCAAAGCTGTTGTGAAGCTAATAGAATTCAAGACAACAAAATAAGTCTTCAAATATTTAAAATTGCAAGATGGACCAGAGAAAACAGTATTTCCAATAAAGGGAGATACTGTAGACCCATATTTCACTTCATTGCTTTTTTGCTCCCAAGGCCTTTAGCCGAGAGCAAATGGATGTTTTCTAACGGTTGCATGCCTCAGTCGCACCCAGGGAGGGTGCAAGACTTTAGCAAGATAACCAAAATTTCTAACATTCATGAGTAGTTGTTCTCATTTCAGCTAAGCCTGAAGAAAAGTTCTTGGCCTTCTAAGATGACGCTAGGAACAAGAATAAAATTAACCACTCAAAACAAATAGAGGGGGTAGAATAAGAGAAAAGCATGATCCAAATCCCAAATTATAAGAGGCTATAATGATGCCCAAGACCACAAGGAGAAAATAGGTTGCATAGATCACATGTATGGAAACTCAACCAGCACACATCTATGCTGCCATGTACTAAATTGTGCTATAGGTACATCATCACCTTTCTCCATAAAAAAGGCATGCTTGTCTCATGCTTACCCATTTATAACCTAGTTCGACGAAGTCTCTGATGTAATTATCAAAAGCACCGTATCAATTTTCTTCACAAGAGCCTTTTCCTCTTATGTCTTAGAGGGACTACCTCAAGTCAAGCCACAACTCCATCTTTGATCTTGGTGACAGTGTCGTACCTACAAAGCACGAACCCGCTGTTAACATCCAATAAGATACTAGAGCACGCTTCCTAGAAAATACTAACATGGAAAAGTAAAACAACATGCAACTTTTTTTTATAAGAAAGCAACCATCTTGCTCCCTTCGGGACTCGAACTCCCAACCTCCTATACAAGTACCCATACCAAACCAATGGCTACCCACTTGGTTGGTAAATCAACATGCAACTTAAGCAACATCTATATCCATAATCATAGCTATGTCTCAACTCAAAGAAATTATAACAAAATAACACAAAAAACTTTATGATCTTAGTATTAAGAAAAGATAATAAAAGAACCCAAGAAGCCTTCTGATCTTAGTATATATTAAACCACACTTACCAGTTACCTAAGCATTTCAGCACTAAATAATAGGTGAAAAAAAAATGTAGATGGCTAAAGCATCTTTAGTGAGATGGATGAGGCAGCACTTGCCAAAGGCAACATTGTGGGAGGCTGTCAGTTCGACTAGTATCGGAGACAAGTTTGTAGGTTTCTTATAAAAACGAAAAATAAATTGTACATGTGTTGTGATTAGAATTCTCGAACCTCATTTTTGAACAGGCGGAGAGGTCTTTCTTGTGGCTATTCTTTGTTGCCAAACTTTGCACCAGCATCCATCCTCCAATTTACAAAAGTAATTGCTCCTTCTGATTGAGAGCATTGAAGCTCAATATATTCCTTATACATCTCGCATGATGAGTTACCCCATGAACCAACCCTTTGAACTCTTAGCTACTATTTATTAGGCTCAGTTTGAAACTAAACATCTTCATGAAGTTTGTGGATAAAATTAGTAGGTTCCATGACCAACTACCTTTACATCTATCCTTCCAACTTTCTAACAGAATTTATGTACTGCCATGGAACTGCCGACTTCAACTTCTTGAAGATCAAATTCTCGCTAACATTTGGAAAAGGACTGATAGGAGAAACAGCTGCAATTATAATATAATTCTCATTGTTCCCAACATTTAGTTCATATAACTCTCGGAAAACCTCCAACAATGACCGAATTATTAAGTCATAAAAGCATCTATTCTGTGGAATCACATTTAACACGAGTATCCCAGTTTTGCGAAGGGCCGACTTAGCACCTAAAAGGACAGGCTTCTGAATGAACTCCAATGGTGGGGCACTCAAGCCATTTCGAGCATCTCTTGAATCCAAATCGACCATAATCACATCAAATGGTTGCCTATAGTAACCCAAGACATCTCTATTTCCATAACTCTCCAAAGCCGAAATAGATCCCATATTACATGAAGGCATTTGCCCAGCGAGATTCTTAAAAATCTCAATACCATCCCCAACGGAAACACGAAGAGATTGCTCTTCCACCAAACCAAAGTATCGTTTTGCAACCTCGATCACTTTTTCATCGCTCTCCACCCCAATGACTTCAAACCCTAATTGAGTATGCAAGAATGTGAGCAATGATCCACCCCCAACTCCGACACAAAAAGCCCTCGGCTTTGAACCTAACCGACCGCAATCTTCGATATACGAAGCAATCAAAGACACGCCCGCCACCATTGGCGGCAAGTATGGATGAACCAAACAACTAGTATCAGGAAAAAACTCTACTTCCCCTATCCCAACATCACTAGAACCCAATTCTCTACACGGAGAAACTCGAATCTCCGTCTGCACCAAATTAGGCATTCGTTTGAACCTCAACCTCCTCCTAAACTCACGCATTCGATCCCCCTCGACTTCAACATCTTCAATCAACATCTCTCCCACACATGAACCCTCACATTTATCAACCACAACACTGCGAATCACACCATCCTCATAACTAAGAAACGGAATCTCATGAAATTCACTCACAAAACACGATTTTGGAGACAATGCCATCAAAATAGGCATCAATCGCTCCTCGAACACCGCGATAGCCGCGGGGTCGTGGCCAATCCGACGGTCGTACGTCGACGAGGCGTGGTGGGAATCCCGAGGCAGATTCCCGACGAGAACTAGCCGGGAAATCCCAGGCGAGTTCGAGAGGAGCTGGAGATGCCCCGTCTCCGTAGAGAAAATCCAATCGTCTTCGCGATCTTTCGGGACGATCATGGCAGCGATTTTGGGGGGGTCGGGGGGTTGGTTGGGGGAGTCGAGAACGGCGATTCGCAGAGAATCTCCGTAGTGATTGGAAGATCGGCTAGGGTTTGGGAAAGTGAAGGAGATGAACTGTGAAGGGGTTAGGGTTTCGAACGTACCTCCATTGACGCCCATTGGATGCAGGGTTTGATTGTTTTACCCTAAAAACGAGTTAGCTTCAGCGAAGAGGAATGGTTCGTATATATACATTTGCTTTGAAGTATCTCGAGGTGTGTCCAAAGGAGAAAGAGTGTGTGTATATATATATATACACGTATCAAATCTCTGTGGCCAAATCTTTTTGTGAATACATACCGTATATTGGCTTGTTTTTTTTTTTTTTTATTACAATTTGCTGGAAGCAAGCACCCCGTTTGGTCAATTTTGTTTCAATTACAAACCAAGCAACTTTTTTTTTGGTAAGAACATATTCTAAACGAGTCAAACTAAACAATTTAATTAAGTTTATTAAAGTTTCGAAAATAATGGCTAGATATAATCAATCATAATAGACTCACGTAATCATGAGCACATAAAGTTTAAATAAGTTTAATAGACCTAATGAGCATGTATAACTATCAAAATTTATTACGCATTTAAACTATGATACTAAAATCCATAATTGTCTTATATTAAACATTAACTATACTTCAAAAAAATTAAACCTAACATTTATTTTGCATACCAAGATACGGTGGAAATGTTAGACATTGCCTACAACTTGCGTGGACGTATCTACGAATAGGCCTAGCCACTGGTCGCCAAATTGTGCCAAATTGTTTTTTTCTTTTTATTTCTGTTTAAGCCCAAACATACATTCGAGCCCACCCCAAAAATCTCTCAAACCCTACGTTAAAAATCAAAAAATTAGCAACGCACATACGACCAAAACGAATGCACGGCAAAAAAAAAAAAAACTATCGGCACATGTGGCTTAATTTATGCGATAACCATGCTAATTTTATGTTTATCATGGATGCATATATATATATATATATATATATATATATATATATATTGTGGTATAATTTATTTAAAGTATACATAATAATATATAAAAATAATAATTTAAAAAAATTTGATAGCCCAGGGCTATCAAAAATCCTGGATTCGCCCCTGGTTTTATACTAACTTGATTTGAGGAGATACTTATACCAATCTCCTTAGCTGGTGTACATGTCGTCAGTTGATTGTATGTATGTCTCTAAATTGATCTTCCACGTATGTTTATCATGAACACTTGTAAAAATTCTACAAATTGTATTTCTTAACTCCTAAATTAATATTAAAAACTGTAAGGACCATATTTTGATCGAGATATTGCTCGGCCTTAATCATGAATAAAATCAATCGAACCTAACATATGTCAGTAGTATACATTTTATATACCTAATAAACACAACCTGTATATCTTGAGAAAATTGATATAATTCAAAAAAGTTAAAAGCGAAAGCAAAAGACTAAAATCAATTTTATAAACTATATATCATAAAAAAAAATGATAAACCAAAAGCCGATATACAAGTCCCATCCATGTGATAATTTAATATTCTAGTATAGAGCTCCAAAACCTAGTCCATAAGCTATATGAATCCAAATATACCCTAAGATTTTTTAAGTGATTTTTTTGATCTTGAACGGGGCATTTCAATCGGTGGTGGTTCCGATCATATCTTTTTGCACTTTATTCAACCAATAAAATGCATATGTAGTAAGATTTGTGAAGATTGACTCTATTTTTGTTGCAGTACATCTTTCTCAACAATTGTGCGTGGAATCATGCGGCGGTTGGGTTGGTATTTTCTTTAAATTTTGTCCATTTTATAGTTAATTTGTCTTCCCTAATTGGAAGTTTTTGATTTTGACTTCTTTAATTGGAAGTTTTGTCATTCGTTATGTGGTTCTCGTGGTGTTTACGTATTGTCACGTGTTTCAACGTTGTAAACAACAATCTCTGATGTCACTTTGTTTCAATTTTACAATCGTATTTAAAGTCAAATCAATGACAATTCTTTTAAACAAATAAGATTAACGAATTAACACACCTTCCATTTGATTCTATATTTAGTCATGTATCCAGTGATGAATAGTTAATGAAATTTCTATTTTGCTTTAAAAAAAGGGAACGATTAAACGGACCTCGTAATTTTTTTCCATTTTTGCCCTCCTGGGAAATGCCTAATGTGCCCTTGATATAAATGGGTTTTGTTTGGGCAAACCCCACCCCATCTCTTTAATCACTGCTCCATCGATTCAAAACCCCCATTCTCGCTCTATGAAAATGCGAATCCCTCGTCTCCTGCTGGTGAAAATCTGTCAAAATCAAGTTGGTAAGTTTATTATCCACTTGTTTCCAATGTTTTGATGGTTTATTTCGATTTATTTGGTCATTGTTTCACTAATGTTGTTGTTGGTGGTTGGTCGGATTCTAGATGTAGGGATTTGTTGTTGATTTCTCCTTTTTAGTGCGAAATGTCGAAGGACTCATCCAAACGAAGCCACCCCAACGTTGAAGAGATATTTTTTGCATTTTTATTATGCTTTTTTTTTTTTCATTGAGGAATAACCTCCATTAGTGGTTGCAATCTCATGTTGTGCGGAGTGACAAAGTCAAAACATGTACAAGACGACTCGACTTTGTTACTCCTAAGACAGTGACACGTATCGGTTTACAAAAACCGTCACTTCCACTTATGTTATGGATAATTCAAGTCGTTAGTTATAAGAAAATGTCGGTTGGGTTTCTCTGAAACCCACGATGAAGTCTCATTCATGTTCCTCCGCCACAATCTATTTTTCGTCTAATTTTTATTTCTATTGTCGTGACTTAACTAAATATTGTATGTGTTTGGTTCTGTAGGGTATTGCGTGTAACACAATAGCATGTATATCTACCGTGGCCTTCCCGGACTTCACATCGCATTTAACATCGGCATTGCCATTAAAGAGTAGAGATGGTGTAATCAGTTGGGCCCAAAAGATTGCCAAAAATGTGATTTTGTAGTGATTATATTGAATTCTGATTTTGGAGGCGTTGGTCAAGGCAGGCGAGTGAGGTTGTCAATAGGTTGTGAGAGGTATGGGATGTTTCAAGTGAAACTTGTAAAGGCAAAGCGAGTATTAAAAGAAATGGAGGATAAAGATAGTAGGGACATAAAAAAAATGACCGGAACAAAGAAGCGTGGGTGTAGGTTTAAGATTAATGTGAAGCATGAGCTCGATGGGTTGTGGCACGTTCGAGTTGTATGTGGGGTACATAACCATCGCTTCAATGATTCATTGGTTGAACACTTTGTTGTTGGAAGACTCAGTGTGCCTGAGAAATACATTGTACGAGACTTGAGCAAGACAAATGCTCGACAAAATGACATTTTAAGTCACATCAAGGGACAAAACAAGGATAATGTGACTAATATGAAAACATTTTATAATGAAATGGCTAAGTTGAGAAATATTGAAGTCGACCGCAAGAGCAAGATGCAACTTCTACTCAAGCAGTTGGACGTGCTCAATCACATTAAGTAGCATGCTTATTGGGCAGACACATATAGCGTAAGAGATCTTTTCTTTGCCCACCTCAATTCAGTGTAGCTTATTCGTTGGTTTCCTCATATATTGATCATGGATTGCACATACAAGAAAAATCAATACAAGTAACCGCTCCTTGAGATCATTTGTAACGACCCATTTCCCAAATAGACTGCCACGAGGGCCGATGCGGGCCTACAACCTGGTCTACCAGCGCCAGTTGTGTCCTAAATGCCAACTCATCCACCATTTAATCATAATTAACCTCAAATGACAACAATTTACTGTTTAAATTATTAATGGCCTCAAATCATATGTCTCTAATATCATATTTAATCCCAAATAAAATACAGCGAAAGTCTTTTATCATGTCAATTTTTGTCTTTCATTACTCTATTCCTGGTGTGTTGTAATGGACGAACGTTGAGGCTCTCCCTCCGTGCCATTTCTGTGTGTACATCCTCTAGGCCATAACACGTGTGCCATCTCGGTGAATAGGGCTACCCACTTACTTTGTTCATGGCACGTGGACAAAAATATTGTTGCAAAAACAAGGGATCTATTCTCTAAGAAAAAAGGACTACGATCGTTGGTATGGGATGTGACTAAACTTGGTGCAATCCCAAACTAAGGCATGTTATAATGGTCGGTTGAAGGAACTAGAGGACAATTATAGTGGAGTCCCGGAGCTGTATGACTATGTCAGGGACACGTGGTTGTGTTAAAAGGAGAAGTTTGTTTATGCTTAGTCAAACAAGGTTAGACTTTGAGAATGCCAATACTAACCGTACTGAGGGTGCTCACAATGTACTTAAGCGAGAGAGCTTGGGACATCCCATGGACATTTCGCGGATGTTTTCAACTCAATACACAATGTTGTAATGCACTAGCAGAATAACTTAAAGGCGTCATTCAATTGATCCATGCATCTAGTGGTACACGAGTTTCAGCACCACATGTACCGTAACATCATAGGCTTAGTTGTCGCACATGCATTGGATGTAATCACCAGGGAGGCAAGATCAGTTAGTGAGGTTGGAGTTGTCCATGATTTTTCCCTTTGTGGATGTGGTTGCAGGCCACTCATGGCTTGCCCTGTGCACATAAGATCTATTTGCATATGCTTGATGTTAGATCAATCAGTCTTGACGAAATCCACCCGCATTGGAAGAAACTGAACATGACCCCTATTGAGTCCTACATGATGGAGAGTTAGACTATTTTTACCAAGTTGAAATGGATGGTGTACAAGCTAAATACAAGAGCATTGATCCTGACATGCGGGCGAAGATTGTGCAGAAGCTAAGGGAGATCACTTGCCCTGCATCGACTACGTTTCTGTACCGCATGAGGAAATTACAACTAAGGGTCGACCTAAGAAGAATAACAAGAACTTGAAAATGAAGAAGTCGAAGAGCAAGAAGCCCACAGTTGAAAAATCCACCAAGAGAACTCCTTCTGCTTTTGAGTTTGTAGAGTTCAAAGCAACTCAAGAGTTTGTGGCGTAGGCTTTTGCAAGGAGCCACACAAGTGAGCCAAGTAATTCAATTTAGCCAATTCTGACAACTCAGAAAATCCAGCCAACTCATGCAACTTTGCTAAGTCGTCTAACTCAGACATGTCAGGCAACTCAAACAATTCAGCCTACTCAGGCAATTCAATCAAGTGAGGGACCTTCATCTCCAAAACCTGCACAAGGAAGGGTTGTGGAAAGGGAAAAGTAACTTAATGGATTGGATCCAGACGACATAGGACCCTAACTCAGGTTGCTGAGGGCTAAGTTGATGAGATACCACCATTTTGGCGCACTTACCGTATGAACATTGTCGATGTGCGGCCTAATGGAAACTATAACGACCCGTATTTTTAATTTCATGATTAATCGATAATCTCAAGTTACTAGTAGTTAATACCCGACCGAGAAATTGTGGTGATTTCGAAATGATCGAACATCTATAAAAGAAATATAAAATAATTTTAATAATATTTGATATGCTACTATGTGTAGTATATAGTATCGTGAATTGTTTTGGCAAATTAAATTAAGTTTGCGCGATGATGAGACTTAGACTATTAATTTATTGAAAATTTTGCTAAAGTCAAGACAAAGGTTGTGTGTGTTAGGCGTGTCAATTTTAAGGTCACGAAGTGACCGGAACAAGTCTCAACCTTAGATCTAACCATAAGCGGGTGATATCAACCCTAGATCCTTAGTGTTTCTTCAATTGAGAAATAAATGGAAATATGAGATAATTCTAAAAAAAAAATGAAAAACAAAATATACATGTTGTAAATTGGATGACCCTTTAACCAAGCTTATAAATGATCACATTGTCAAGCACGACACTCACATTGAATTGTAACATCAAGCATGACTTCTACATTGAATGTAACTTTTACACTCTACATAACTTGTATTCAACTCCAATGTATAATCACTTATCCATATATTGTCATGTAACTTGTAATCTTCTCCAACGTACATCAACTCTTCCATATATTGTCTATGTTGCTTGTGATGTGTTGTATGACTTGTGATGTATGTATAACTTGTACACATAGTATAAGTACAATTATCATCATCAACAAATGGCCTATATAAAGGGTGCCGACTCCATTGTAATTCACACATCAATGTTGGAATGGAAATCTCTACATTTCTCATCTCTAGCTCTCTTATCTCTTGTCTCATCTTCTCTACGTGTTCTAATAGTTCTTAGTTTATGTCTTATATGCTTAAGTCTCTAACAAGTCCAACTTAAGTTCTAGTTGGCTTACAACTTAATTTACAACAATGCATACATATGTACACACACACAACGCACAACAAAAAAGGTTTTGTTTTCATCACCAATGCACACAACACACACAACGCATAAGGAGGAGGGAGGTGGCCATGAAGGGATCGTGGAAGGATGGCGTTGCAGGTGTGGACAGCCGGCGACAACGACGCTCCAGCAGGCGAACGACTCGGGCTATGAGGACGGACCAGCGGGACAGCGAGCCGACGAGGGCAGCGGCTCCGAGGAGCCTTTGACGCAGACGGCTAGCCGCGATAGCGAACAACGAAGAGATCAGCGGCATCGATGCAGTTAACGGTGTGTGGTGACGACGCGACGACGGTTGCTCGTAGCAAAGAGAAGAAAAAGAAATGAAAGAGAGAAAGAGAGATTCCTTGTTAGATTGTGATCTCAAAAAAGTATTGGAGTTGAAAACTCCATTGAAGGTTATGGTGAGACTCTAAACCACATGTTTGGACAAATGTATTGTTTGGGTTTAAATTACTAGAACAATGATAACGGTGTGTGGTGACGATGCGACGACGGTTGCTCGTAGCAAAGAGAAGAAAAAGAAATGAAAGAGAGAAAGAGAGATTCCTTGTTAGATTGTGATCTCAAAAGAGTATTGGAGTTGAAAACTCCATTGAAGGTTATGGTGAGACTATAAACCACATGTTTGGACAAATGTATTGTTTGGGTTTAAATTACTAGAACAATGATTTTATGAACTTGGGATTCCGAGATTTATATTCATTAAGTTAAGAGCGAAACTCATATAAGATCATCTTAGTGGATTAATTCCTTAATATAAGGAGTTAAATCTCGAAAAGAGCTAGTGGATGAATTATTCCCTTTAAGTTACGTACTAAACCTCAACTTAGCAAACGGTCCTTAAAACAATTGTGTTATACATTGTTTGATTGTAGATATGCATGAAGGGTTCAACTAGGTTATTCGAAGGATCGACTTGACTTGGCGAGTTACATGGGTATTTGTAAGTAAACCAGTAAGAAATTCAATATTAATCATTTTTTTTTCCTTGCATATTTCGATGAAGATATCTATTGTTGGACTCGTGGGTTGAGCATTCGAGTCACGCTCGTGGCATACTTCCCTACCGAGTGACCTAGGGTCTAAGTGGTCGAGTTTAGTCGTTGTTTACTCGTGGGTTGAGCATTCGAGTCACGCTCGTGGCTCCTAGACGAGACTGAGTCCTCTGAATGAGCATCCGCCATATGTCTTGGCTACTCATAGGACTTCAAGGATTCCATTGCGATTGAGCATTCGGTTGTGACAGTGACTCCCTTTAGAATGTTTTCTCGGGCTACGGCTCAAGTGAGCAGGTAGTGCCGAATGAATTTGAGGCGATTGAAGGGGACTCAGTCCCACCGTACTAGTATTTGACACTTATATGTTTTAAGCGGCTTTGAGCCCACGTGTAGAGTGTCACGACTACTTAGGCGCCTATCCTTTGTTTCCGAGTCACTTGGTCTCTATCGTTGACCATTGTAGTCTATTTATCATGCGCTTTATTGCTATTTTCAGCCTCATTTCCTTTCTTGCATGATTTATAGACTTATTTATTGTTTAATCTCAATTACTATTGAACTTTTTTTGGATTTACTCACTTGAATTGTCTCCGCTTTTGGTGACAATTGCATGCATAATCTTCGAGCTCGAGAACATTGATGTGCGGCATACGTAGGCTATTTGATGTATCTATATCACATGTATACTATTTTATAAATGGGTATTTGGGTTGAGAGATACGTGTATTTCCTCTAGTCACTATAATTTGTACATTGTATATGTTATACAGAGTTTCCACATACTTTCTTCCACACTTAGAACTCGTTGTGTGTTTAATTTATTTGTTATCACGTTTTCATCGCATTTAAATTTCACTGCATATGATTTCATATATATATATATATACTCTATTGTATGGACTATCAGATATTGAAGACTGGTTTGTGAGGCTGACTATGCCTTTATTAACTCTGAACTGGTTTATCGAGGGTTGATTGAGGCCTAGTGTCGGGCGGTGCCCAATTTGTAGGGGTGGAGCCGTTATAGAAACTATCGGTTTCGAGGTTGTAGGCTATGGAGGCGATGCAAGATGGAGACATGCGTGACTTGAATTGTTTGAAGAGTTGGTTAGGAACGAGGGCATATATCGGAATGTGTTTCAGGATGATGAGTATGGTAGAGTAAGAGATGCCATTAGTTTTTACAATAGCCCCGCTGAAAGATATTATTGGTTGCATTACCAGATATGGGGTTTATTGTGGCAAACTGTTACAAGCTAGCTTTTGCGGTGTTGGCTCCCTAACATACATGCAACCCCACCTAGTAAATCAGAATCATTTTGTTAGAGTAAGTAACTTCCCATATTGCAAATCTTGTTTCATTCTTTATGATTTTAAACAATGTTCAATATCCCTTACCAATTTTGTTACCATTTTCAGCTTATGATGAGTAAGGTTCGAAACTTCGACTTCGACTACCACTTTGCTAACTTAAAATTCAGAATTAATTCGATGAAGTCGACTTCAACAATGGATATTTGACAAAAATTTGACGGTGTACTGAAGTTCACTTTAAATGATAGAAAACTCGAGTTTCTTTATAGAATTGCTAAAAATATACTTAATCATACAACAAGAATGCATAAAAATCATGAATTTCAACTAATTATAATAAATCAAAGTTCCTTAAGCTAAGGTCTCAATTCTCAAATAAAATGCCTATAAAGCCTAACCAACTCAAGTCCCACAGTGCCCTAAAGGGCCTGAATACAAATATAATGTGTTTCATTCTTCATTTCTACTACTTCGGCCTTCTCAAAACCTGTACGACTCCTGCCCCTGTGTTTACGAGACTCATCCTCTCCTTCTTCAGTTCTTCTTCTTCTTCTTCTTCTTCGTTGCTCCCCCTGCTGTACGAGACTCATCTGCCCTCTCTCTCATAGCTATCTTTATCGTCTTTTCTTCAGATCTTCTTCTTCGTCTGACAGTCTCGTCTCTACGAGTCCCCTGTCTGAGCCCTCTCTTCCGTGATAGTCTCTTCTCTCCTCTTATTCGTCGATCTATTTGTTAGTTAGCTCTCTCTCTCACTCACTCACACTCACACACATACACACGCACACACACGCACACGCACACACACACACACACACACACACACACACACACACACACACACACACACACACACACACACACACACACACACACACACACACACACACACACACACACACACACACACACACACACACACACACACACACACACACACACACACACACTCTCTCTCTCTCTCTCTCTCTCTCTCTCTATCTATCTATCTCTCACTCTAGTATCTTCTTCTTTGTCTGCCCAGTCTCGTTTTATTTTCTCCTCTTATCTCTCTAATAAGCCTGCTCTCAAAATAAAATAAAAAAACCTTAGTTCCACTTCCTGCCTCTTCAGTCTTCACATAGGGTTTTTAACTTTTAAGAATGAGAGAAGAAATGAGAGACTGACTAGAGTGAATGAAGATGTGAGAGCCACGGACTCAATGCTCAACCAGACTGTCTCTTCCTCTGTTCCTCATTTAAAGTTCCAAGCAAAGTTGATGAAGATGTCAAAATAGACAGAAGCACGTCACAGACTCACAGCTCAACCAGATACATTTCTAGTTTTTTTTGTTCGCCGAAACAATGCATTTTTTCTTTATGTTTCATCAGCTTCCACTGAAGCTTTTAAACTTCGGTCGAAGTTCACCGAAGTTGCATCAAAGTTTTACATTTTTCCTGTTGTATTCCAATTTCATTTCGCTGACTTGCATATTAACAAACTTCGCCCAAAGTTCGACGAAGTTTGTCGATTTTTGAAACATTGATCATAAGAGATGATGCTCATCTACCACCAATTTCAAGACATGGGAGGTGTTCGCAGAGCCACAAAACAGAGATTGGAAAGTTGGACTCAACATTCGATTGACCACAATCGAATGTTGAAGAACCATTCATAGTTCAAGTTTATTAGGATGCACCCATTTTGAAAGGTCATTTTGTGGATGTACATGGGTGTATATGGGTGTCTACGGGTATAGCAAACATGAACCCTGTTATTTTGTTGTTCTACATTTGTACCATTTTTTTAGGAATTCATGGATGGAGATTGGTTACTTTTATAACATGGATTTATTTGTTTGATTTAACTCTTTGATGGTGCCATTGAATCCACAAAAAGGTATATGTTTGATGTCTCGATATTGATATCTTACTTGTTTGTGAAATTGTTATTGGATATATGTTTGATGTCTCAATATTGCCATTAGTCACTATTGATATATGTAGCTCATTTTTTTTTTTACTATGGATATATGTTTGATGTCCTGTATTTGCTAACTTGAACTGCTAAAACTGTCGACCCTGTAAAGCCGAGAGCAACATATCTGTCTCGGAGAAAGTTGACAAAGAGCAATGATTCTATCTCGTACATGTTGCTCCGTCATACCTCGTGAACCCCAAATATTTGCTTTATATACCCCACTAGAGTAAGGAGAATAAGCTAGAACTTTTGTCGGACCAATAAAAGCGTTATATCTCTATACACCTCGACTTAAGTGGGACGTAACTTAATAATTGTTACGGACATGTCACGCTGTACATTATGTTGTACCCCACCTATTTACTTCTTATACCCCATTTTATTTAGCAACATAAGTTCGAACTTTTGTCGGATCAATAAAATCGTAATAATACTGTACACCTCGACTTAAGCGAGACGTAACTTATTTATCTTCACGGACATGGCAAACTATACATTATTCTGTACCCACCTAGTTACTGCATATACCCCACTCGATGAAGAAGAATAAATTGAAACTTTCGTCGGATAAATATAACTGTAATATCCCTGTACACCTCGACTAAAGTGGGATGTAAGTTAGTAATCGTTACAGACAAGTCGAACTGTAAAATGCATCGTACCCCACCTACATTACAAGAATATGGAGGAATAGCATCAAAAAATTGTGACTGACAAAATCTGTTACTAAACAGCAACAAATCAGCAACAGTTCTGCATCAAATAGTTTGTTTGACTCGATTGACCAAAAAGCAACAATTCAGTGACAGATTTGTGACAAGAATTGTGACAAATTGTATATTGTCACAGATCTGTCGCTAATTTCTCTCGCCGTAAATCTCCCGCCAAGGTGTGACCAGATCAGTGATAGAAACAAGTCTGGTGGCGATATGTAGCTAAGTCGTGACAGATCTGCTACAAATTTAGCGACAGACAATCAGCGACATACTTGATCTGTCGTTGATTTGTCGCTACCTAAAAAAGGGTACAAACCAGAAACCCATCCTCCTCGACCCCTCTCTCTGCAAACCCATTTTTTGCCACCACCGTCACCGTCGTCGTCCACTATCATCGTCGACGTCGACCGCGACTCGTCGGCTCTGTCCTTCCTTTGCAAGGCACGCCGACAACACCCCGGGTCGCGCCGCCCCTGAGCGAGTTGGTCGTCCGGCGCCATTGGCGCTGTTGCCTTGATCTTCTCCTCAGCACCTCTAGTCACCTGTCGTGATCACCCCCCTTTTCCGACGTCGCGGGTTCCGTTTGATTCCGCCACTGCCTCCACATTTCCGCCATCGCTGGCCACCACCACGAGTCTGCGGCCCCCTGTTCCGCCACTGCTGCTCGCCCCCAGCTCCTCCGTCGCATTGCTCGCCCTTGAGCCTCTTCCGTCGCCGCTGCTTGGGTCCGGTCCTCCGCCGCCGCTGCTCGCCCCTAGCTCCTCCTTGACTGAGTCTCGGGTCTCCTCTGCGACGACTTCGCGACTCTCATACCGACACGGCCGTCGGCCGAGCTTCACCCCGGTGGACGACTCGTGGATTGCCTCGCGACCAGGCGTCTGACCTTCGAATCACAGTCCTGGTTTGCGTTTTCTTAAACTTCTATTTTGGAATTTTGGTTAAGTTTTGTTTTCATTACTACTAAAATTAGGAAATCTAAGTTTTCCCTTTTATATATCAACGAAATCGTAAGTGTGTTATGCTTAGCATTGAAAAATAGCGACAACCTGCTAAACAACAACAAATCAACAACGCAACACTCTGTTGCTAAGCAACAACAAATCAACAACTCAACCATCTGTCGCTAAACAACAACAAATCAACGTTTGAACAATCTGTCGCTAAACAACAACAAATCAACAACTGAACAATCTGTTGCTAAACAACAACAAATCAACAAGTAAAACGAATTGAATTTGCATTTAGGTAGTATAAATTTTCACTTAGCTTGGCATATGACAATTATCATTTACTATTGTTTATCAATTTAGTTCATATATAGTATGTTCATTGAATAATAATACAGTAAATTAATAAATCTGTACATTGTTTAAATTATTGTTTGGCGGTGCATTTCCAAAGAAAAATGATATCTTATTGAGTTATAACTAATACATTCTTATAATGTTTATTAATTGTGATTGTTTTTTATTATTCGGTACGTATTTATATTTGAAATCTCAATATTGTATATATATTAGGAATTGAAGAATATTTAGATTTATTTGTAAAATAAAGAAAAGTATATTAATTTGCAGGTATGTGCACCGGTGGCATTTGATATTGGTGTTGCTTATAGAGAAGGAGTTGACAAGGCTTCTTTGTTTTTGTTGGGTAAGAAAATTGTACCTTCATTTGAAAATATGTACGTAATAGTTTATCCATCACGATTTAATACTAATTTCCTTTCTTAGTTATATTATTTGTTAGTTCTAAGAGTGGGGTGTAATGAAACTTGAATTTTTGTTTTCACCTCTTATTCTCTGAGTTATTTATTTCAGAAACATGTTGCTTTTATTTTTGGCATCTTGGTTTCCCTTGAAATGATGTGGATACCCTGAAAATTCTCCACACACTAAAACCTTATAGGATCCTATTTCACAATTTCCTTTATGCGTCTTTTGCATTACTTCCACACATTTGAGAAAGACATTGTACTTGATCAGACACTTTTCAGGTATTACTAGAGTAAAAGAGGGATTTCTTGTGAATATATGAGTTTCCTCTTGCATGTTTGCTTTGTGTCTTTATATTTCTTTCATTGTGGAAATTAATTACTTACCATAGTTTGCTCTTACACGTTTGCTCTTGCATGTGTTATTGATTTCTCTTTTTTGTGATAGTTAAAGGCATTGCGTATAGATAAGGGCATTTGAAGTCCTCTATGCCTTTGGAGTTCTTGATGTGGATGCCAAACTTACATCACCAATTGGGTTTCAAGTTTCATAGATTCCTTCGGTATGCAACGTCTGCCATTTATTTTATTCTCAAAATGTAGCGGCCCCAAATCCCGAGGTCGCCACGTGGCGACCTCGGGATTTGGGGTCGTTACAAGTGGTATCAGAGCGAGGTTTCAAGGAACCTCGGGAAATTAACTGAAAGAGCATAAGACTTAAAAAAAAAAATTTAGACGTGGAAACCCGATGTACTTGCCTTAGAACTCTAATTGGGAAGTGATGGTTAGGCGAGTAGACTTAGGGTTTATACACGTGTTATGTTTTATTGTAAATGATATATTAAATGTATATATACCAAGGCTGATCCGACGCACGTTTTTCGATATAGATCACTATAGACGGACAACCCTCGACACAGCCTGAGGTAGGATAGACTAGTGATCCTACTAGGGACACCGCGACTACTACCGTGTCGACTCAGAGTATTGAGCATCTACTCGCCGCACACGATGCCCAGCTGACAGAGATCCTCCAGCTACTTAGGGCTCAGGCTGCGACAGCCGCCACGGCAGTAGCACTAGCTCCCATAGTTCTGGTCGCACCTGCGGTACAGACACCCGTCGCCCCGATAACATCACATATGCCTACCGATACACCACTCTCAGAGACACGGGCTGAGGGAGTCTCGCCAGCTATTGTGATACCATTAGAGACTTCGACTCTTATGCCCCTACCTATGACTACTGAGCAGCTGACAACTATTACAGTTCCTGCTACTTCCGCATTCGTCTTGACCCCGAAGGCGAAGCTTGTTAGAGAGTTTATGAAGTTTCAGCCGGGATACTTCTACGGAGGTGGAGACCCTGAGGCAACAGGAAAGTGGATAGTTTCGCATGAGCGCTTCCATAAGCTGATGCGAAATGATGACAAAGCATACAGGCACGTTTATCTGGAGCGTGTCTGAGAGGTAATGCAGCGGTTTGGTAGATGACTTATCTGGATATCCACCCGGAGCCACCGACATGGGCGGAGTTTCGAGAGTTGTTTTATGACGAGTTCATCCCCATGCAGGTGAGACTGAGATTGAGGGAGGGTTTTCTAGCTCTACGACAGGGTAACCGCTCATTGATGCAGTACATGGAGCGGTATCGATACCTATTAAGGTTCTCGATGGATGTAGCAGGCACAGAGACGCTTCAGATTTACTATTTCGTACGTGGTGTTGATGAGCGGGTTGCTGACGCGATAGTCTCGACAGGTGCTACTACTCTTCAGGAGGTGTATGATCGAGCATTATCTTATGAGACACTACTCTTGGAGAGAAATGCAGCGACGTACGGCGGCACGCAAAGCTAAAGTCTGAGCGGGTCGAGTTCTCAGTTAGATCAAAGACCGAAGAGACATAGAGATTAGCTTGATAGAGGTCGTCGAGATGATCGACGGGATAGAGACCGTAAGGTTGATCACCAGGATAGCCAGTTTCAGTACGAGGATAGGCAGTAGATGCATGCCTTAGCACCTGCACCCACAGAGCAGCAGCGACATCAGCCATAACAGTACCGTCAGGATAGGGATCAGGGAGGCCGTGACAGGGGTCAGAGAGACCAGGGTCAGGGTCAGAGATTCGGGGCTTGGCAAGAGAGACGTCGATGTCATCGTTGTGGTCAGAAAGGGCACCTGAAAGCTGATTGCAGGACACCACCAACATTACCAGGAGCCCAGCAGGGTCAGGCCAGGGAGAGAGCACATGCAGTCACGCAACCAGATCGAGATGCGACCAGACAACTCGTTCGAGGGTACGTTATCTATTATGGGTAGACCGATGCATGTTATGATAGATTCTGGTAGTACATTATCATTTATTTCTGGACAGATGGTAGGAAAGTTAGGGTTACCATCCCAGACCCTAGACACACACCTTGTCCTCAATACGGCCGCTGGGGATAAGATATATCCTAACAGGATATGTCAAGACTGCACGATAGAGGTAGAGGGGCATCAATTGCCGATAGACTTACGAGTCCTAGAGTATCTCGAGTTTGATGCACTTTTAGGAATGGACTGGTTGGCGGCATATAATGCGCAGCTAGATTGCTTCCAGAAGACTGTCACGTTTCGAGTTTCGGGGATTCCAAAGTTTACGTTTACCGGAGTCGCTACCGCACTACCCATTACAAGAGGCCGACTAGCTACGACTCAGGAGATGGAGGCATTTACAGCAATAGTCGAGCCAGAGGTTAGGACCGAAGTCAGAATTGAAGATATTCCAGTAGTCCGAGACTTCGCCGACGTATTTCCAAATGATTTACCAAGATTTCCACCGCCAAGAGCGATTGAATTCATCATTGAGCTGATACCAGGTACTCAACCAATCGCTAGCAGACCTTACCGGATGTCACCGTCAGAGCATGAGGAGGTCAGGAGGCAATTGGATGACTTACTGGAGAAGGGCTTCATTCACCCTAACATGTCACCTTGGGGAGCTCCAATATTATTTGTGAAGAAGAAGGATGGTTCAATGAGGATGTGCATAGACTACTGGAAGTTGAATCAGGTGATAGTTAAGAACCGTTACCCACTTCCCAGGATCGACGATCTTTTCGATCGTTTGACTGGCGCCAAGTTTTTCTCGAAAATTGATTTGCGTTCAGGCTATCATCAGTTGAGGATTCGAGAAGAGGACGTCAAGAAGACATCTTTCAGTACAAGATATGGGTTGTTTGAGTTTACAGTTATGCCTTTTGGGTTGAATAATGCCTCGGCGATCTTCATGGACTTGATGCATAGGGTCTTGAGACCATACTTGGACAAATATGTCATCGTCTTTATTGATGACATCTTGATTTACAACAAGACGCGTGAGGTGCATGCGAGTCATCTAAGAGCGATTTTGACGACATTGAGAGAGCATAGAGTGTACGCAAAATTTAGCAAATGTGAGTTCTGGCTGAGTGCAGTAAGATTTTTGGGACACGTCATTAGTGATCGAGGTATCTCTGTGGATTTAGAGAAGATTCGGGCAGTTATTGACTGGAGGACACCTGAATCTGCTTTTGACATTCGGAGTTTCTTGGGACTAGCAGGATACTACCGCCGATTCGTACAGGACTTTTCCTCGATTGCAGCACCGATGACTAGATTGACCAAGAAGGAGGTTAGATTTGATTGGTCAGAGGAGTGTGAGAAAGTTTTCTGGGAGTTGAAGAGGAGATTGACTTCTGCACCAGTGTTGACATTGCCAGAGCCGGGCAAAAGCTCGTCTGTGTATACGGATGCATCGGACATTGGACTTGGATGCGTTTTGATGCAGGAGGGTAGACCAGTAGCTTATTTGTCCCGACGATTGAGACCCCACGAGGTTAACTATCCAGTGCATGACTTGGAACTTGCCGCAGTCGTTTTTGCACTGAAAGCTTAGAGACATTATCTCTACGGAGAGCGGTTCGTACTCTACACTGATCATCAGAGTCTGAGATATATTTTCACTCAGAGAGATTTGAACATGTGTCAGAGAAGATGGCTTGAGTTACTTAAAGACTACGACTTCACTATTGAGTATCACCTAGGGAAGGCGAACGTTGTAGCTGACGCATTGAGCAGAAGCGGTATTGACAGCTAGACTGTAATACGACATATGACACACAAGCATGGCTTATTACAGGCGGCGTCAGTTATGTGCCTGATCGATATTTTTACTACGACCGAGCCACACATTTGTTGTCAGATGAGAGTTCCGACGGTATCTATTGAGCGAGTTGCAGAGCGTCAGAGGACTGATGGGCTTTATGAGCGGTTCAGAAGTATGGCTTGGGATCCGGAGTGTACGAATTGGGTAGAGTTGACAGATCAGTGTTTGAGACACCGGGGGAGGTTGTGGATTTCTGCAGATCCGGAGATACGAAATGAAATTTTGGAGGGCGCACACCGGTCTCGCTACACGGTTCATCCTGGTCGGACCAAAATGTATCACGACTTGAGGCGATTGTTCTGGTGGCCAGGGATGAAGGCTGACGTTGGCGAGTACGTAAGAAGTTGTCATATCTGCCAGCAAGTTAAGGCTGAGCACAGGAGACCAGGCGGTTTACTACAACCACTACCAATTCCACAGTGGAAATGTGAGCACGTCACTATGGACTTTGTCAGTGGGTTACCGCAAACTACGAGGAGACACGATGCGGTTTGGGTTGTGATTGACATACTAACGAAATCGGCACATTTTATTCCTATTTCTATGAGATATTCGTTCCCACAGCTGAGCATTATCTTCGAGAGAGAGATCATTAGGTTGCATGAGGTGCCAGTCTCTATTGTATCTGACCGAGATCCTAGGTTGACTTCGAAATTCTGGGAGGCGATGCAGGAGCAGTTTGGCACCAAGTTGCAATTTAGTACATCTTACCATCCTCAGATAGACGGACAGTCTGAGAGACTGATACGGATTCTAAAAGATATGCTCAGGGCTTGTATTTTGCAGTTTGGAGGTTCGTGGGAGGATTATTTACCGCTGTGTGAGTTTGCTTATAATAACAGCTATCAGGCGAGTATCGGGATGCCTCCGTTTAAGGTGTTGTATGGCAGGCCCTACAGATCACTGCGTGTTGGGCGGCGCCTGAAGATATAGCGGCGATTGGGCCAGAGATAGTTGTTGATCATGGAGGTAAGTATTATTTAGTTTATTTTCATTTTTTCTCGTATTTTACATGACTTTGTATCATTTTCTTTCACCATCTTGTTTGTTTTCTATGTGTGTACCTCTTTGACATATTTTGAACCTTGAGGACAAGGTTCGGAATAAGTTTGGGGGTGTTTTAGGGATTATGGATTGTTTTGGATGAATTTTTTGCGAAAGACATGGTGAGATCGTTTAATTCTTTTTTTATATATGCGGTTATATGCAGATATTGGATGGTAACGGTGGTGTTTTATATCATTTCTTTCATTTCTTATTTATTCACATTCCATTCTCATTTCATTAGGAATTGATACACTTTCATGTATATATTTCGTATGTTTTATATATTTTAGAGTCACCCGAAACTTTGTTCATGCCTTTGGTTGTGGATGAGTAAATTACAGTTGTCTTTTTAACTTGAAACTTAGAGAAAATTAGGAGAAACACTCAATCAAGTTCGTAGCTCTGCATTTTTATGATTTCATGATTAGAGACTTGGATGATGGTTAGACTTTGTGCTAGATAACGAAAATGAGTAAACGGTCAAATTTATGCAAGTTATATTATTTTAATCCACATTGGGGGATTTGCTTGATTATAGTGAAAGTGAGAAGTACTAACAGGAGTTTTATTAGTGAAGAGTGTCCTACAAGTTTCCATAGGAAATGGAGCGGGAAACTTGCGGTGGGAAAAAGTGAGAAAATCGGTCGCAGAAATGGAGCAGGGACCGTATTAATTAAAAAAAAAAAAAAAAAAAAAAAAAAAATTTAAAAAAATGAAAAATGAAAAAATGAAGAAATGAAGAATGGCGGAAGTTGTAAAACTCCTCAAATAAAAGATTTAGTTCGAGTGCTTTCACTATATTAAGTAAACTTGCGTGCTTGAATGTATAGACCAATAAAACTTGTGATTAGTTGATGGCCTTTGTATTGACCGATTCTATGTTTTGAAAGTGAGATCTTAATTGTGTTTGGGTTGCGAGGCTTGACATATCATAACTCTGAAATTTTTTGAGTTTCTTGTTAATTTGGTGACTATGATGTAAACCAAAGGAACTCCATGAATTTGGGTCGGGTATAGGATTAGTTAAGTCAATGCATTATTATGAGTCTAGTTTATTTGTGTTGTCATTTACACCTTTGCTCGGGACGTGCAAAGTCCTAAGTTTGGGGGTATTTGATAAGTCGGTATTTATAGGTATTTATTAGTCTATTTTAGTATATTTAATTATTAAAAGTATTTAAAATAAATATTTAATAATATTTTCTGGTCATTTTTAGGTGAAACAGAGTGCGCGGTTGAATTCGTGGCGGAAAAATACTAAAAATAGAGTATTTACTTGCAGAAATCGGACACCGGACAGTTTGTCTTGAAATACGCGTTGCGCGGTGTGTCGAATAGCAGACAGGGCGTTCCAGCCAATCAAAGGATGACACGTGGCGCATTTTCATTGGAGTAGTCCGTTCGGTCCAATCAGAGGATGACACGTGGACAGTGACGCACACAGTGACGCGCGCACACACGCCACAGCAACGTGTGCGGTCCAATCCGAGCGCGACACGCGTCGCCACGTCATCCCACATAGCCACGTCACCCGCAAGCCGTTTCCTCTTCGCGCAGCCGCCATCGATCGGCCTCGAGATGCGTACCTGCACCAACTCCCAGATTTTCGGTCGTCAATCGCGCGATTTTCTTCTCCAGCGCCATGCCACGTGGCGCGACGTGATTCGCCAGGACACCTCACAGCAACAAATCGGTCTAATCACAGCGCGACACGTGGCGCTGAGTCACCGCACACACTGCTCACATGCGCTGTCCCAACTAATGAGAGAGCGTCACGTCAGCACAGTGACAGAAACGGTCCAATAGCAGCGTGACACGTGGCGCATGAAGGAAAAAATATACCAGGGAACTCTATAAATAGGTGTGACATGAATTAAATGAAATATCTCTCACACTCTCTCTACACCTATTAATTAGGAATAATTAGTATAGTTTAGCTTTGTTTTAGTAATTATTTTTGTGCGACTATGTCCAATTAATCGACTTCTACTTTAAGTCGACAGGGAAGCAAGTCGGAGTCATGGATTCAAAGTATATTATGTGAGGTCTTTTATTTTTATTATCTAATTAATTTAATTTCTCCTAATTCATTGTTGTTGATTTTAATTATTATGATTAATAATCAACTGTTATTTGGGATATTAGCATCCGTGTAATTGTGCTTTTAGACCAATACTGAGAATGAACATTCACCCGGTTCGTAAAAACCTCCCGGTCGATGAATGTACAACAATTGAATATAAATTAAATCGGTAGCGGATGCGACCGGTTATTTAGGATTAGTGTTCCCATAGATCCAAATTCTGCGGTTAGTGTATTAAACCTGATTGGCGGACGTCTAGGGTTATACATTAATTAGGGAAGTAGTCGATGGCGGACGTCTGGCTATCGAGATTAGGGGAACTAGGAATTTAAGCGGTTGTCGATTTTCCATAGCTAATCTAGGAGAATTAAATTAATAACTTTTTGAGACCATAATTGTTATTGAATCTTGACTCGATTTGTGGGGCTGGAGATTTAGGTGATATTTAATTATTAATTATTTATTTTTGAAATTAGTTTTGTTAAGTTATTTATTTGGTTTAATTAAATTAGTTAATTAAATTAGTTAATTAAATTAATATTTATCTCAAAACCCCAATTTTCCTTTTTGTTGTTTTAAACCTAAGAAAGAACCGGTCTCGTGGGATCGACCCTTTGCCACTATTCTGCAAAATAGTTGGTTTAGGTACTTTATTTTATTGACGTGTTCGGCGCGCGTCAATTTTTGGCGCCGTTGCCGGGGATTGGTATTTTCTTTCTTTGGTTTATTTTTATTTATTTATTTTCTTTATAAAAAAAAAACACACAAAAAAAAAAATTTATTTTTTTTTCTTTGGTTTATTTTTATTTATTTATTTTCTTAAAAAAAAAAAAAAAAAAAAAAAAAAAATTTTTTTTTCTTTATTTTTTTTCTTTGGTTTATTGTTATTGTTATTTTTATTTATTTATTTATTTTCTCTAAAAAAAAAAAAAAAAAAAAACATTTGTCTAGTCCCTTGCTCTTAACATGTATGCGAGCGATATGTCAAGTTCCCAGACCCGAAACTTGGACCGACTAATCTCGATGATGGAACACTTCCTCTCATCGGTGAAGTGCAAGTCAACCCCTCGATGGACTCCTCCTACTCCCATAATTATGGTCGATATGAAGACTCACATTATTATAATGTGAATGGGGTAGGTATGCCACAAAATAGATATCAAAATATTAACATGAATTCTTTTGTGCAACAGGTCGAGGTTTGCGAAAATTGTGGAGATTATTCTCATTCCGCACATAATTGTCCATATAATCCACGGTATGAGAATTATCACTATTCCAGCTATGCACCGCCACAACCTGACTTCTCTGGATTCATGTCACACATACACGCTCCTCAACATGAACGAAATCAACGGTGTCATCAAAGCCTCTTTTTGAACGATATGATGATGGAAGTGATGGAATGTTTGCCTGAAGGTTGGCGCACTCGCAATGAGATTCCAAATATCGATTTAAGTTTGCTTGGCCTTGACGGACGTGCAAACTTCCTTCACTTTTACCCCAGAGGAGGATGTGAGAGATGATACGTCGACAAATCTTGAGGTGCATGAGGATACGGAACCAGAAGAATATTTGATAGAAACATCCGAAGAATGTGACGTCTTTCAAATTGAGCCAGAGATTGTCATTACCTTAAATGAGGGAGATGATGAGATGGAACTTGAGGCCAATTCAGACATTTCGGAGACGCCGCAAATAGAGAGCGAGGAAGACCAACTTCTCATGTTGGTGCAACCACCCACCCTCCCATGCACATTTGGTACACCATATAAGGGGGTGGAAGTAAGGGAGCGTTTGCAGATCTTCTACACTGCCGACACCTTTGTGTTGGACGAGCCTGCTATGATAGATTCCTTCGTGTTGGAAGTTCCGAATGAGCTCCTAATTCTGAAAGAGGACGTGCATGTTTCATTGCCCAAACACGTAGATGCGCCATTCGTTGTCGACATCTCTAAAGGAGAGGGCATCACGTGACCAATCATGCCAAGTCTAGCCAAAGACTTAAAAGAAAAGCGCTATTGGGAGGCAGCCCAAACTTTGATAAGTATTATTTAGTTTATTTTCATTTTTTCTCGTATTTTACATGACTTTGTATCATTTTCTTTCACCATCTTGTTTGTTTTCTATGTGTGTACCTCTTTGACATATTTTGAACCTTGAGGACAAGGTTCGGAATAAGTTTGGGGGTGTTTTAGGGATTATGGATTGTTTTGGATGAATTTTTTTGCGAAAGACCGCAGGTGAGATCGTTTAATTCTTTTTTTATATATGCGGTTATATGCAGATATTGGATGGTAACGGTGGTGTTTTATATCATTTCTTTCATTTCTTATTTATTCACATTCCATTCTCATTTCATTAGGAATTGATACACTTTCATGTATATATTTCGTATGTTTTATATATTTTAGAGTCACCCGAAACTTTGTTCATGCCTTTGGTTGTGGATGAGTAAATTACAGTTGTCTTTTTAACTTGAAACTTAGAGAAAATTAGGAGAAACACTCAATCAAGTTCGTAGCTCTGCATTTTTATGATTTCATGATTAGAGACTTGGATGATGGTTAGACTTTGTGCTAGATAACGAAAATGAGTAAACGGTCAAATTTATGCAAGTTATATTATTTTAATCCACATTGGGGGATTTGCTTGATTATAGTGAAAGTGAGAAGTACTAACAGGAGTTTTATTAGTGAAGAGTGTCCTACAAGTTTCCATAGGAAATGGAGCAGGGAAACTTGCGGTGGGAAAAAGTGAGAAAATCGGTCCGCAGGAAATGGAGCAGGGACCGTATTAATTAAAAAAAAAAAAAAAAAAAAAAAAAAAAAATTTAAAAAAATGAAAAATGAAAAAATGAAGAAATGAAGAATGGCGGAAGTTGTAAAACTCCTCAAATAAAAGATTTAGTTCGAGTGCTTTCACTATATTAAGTAAACTTGCGTGCTTGAATGTATAGACCAATAAAACTTGTGATTAGTTGATGGCCTTTGTATTGACCGATTCTATGTTTTGAAAGTGAGATCTTAATTGTGTTTGGGTTGCGAGGCTTGACATATCATAACTCGAAATTTTTGAGTTTCTTGTTAATTTGGTGACTATGATGTAAACCAAAGGAACTCCATGAATTTGGGTCGGGTATAGGATTAGTTAAGTCAATGCATTATTATGAGTCTAGTTTATTTGTGTTGTCATTTACACCTTTGCTCGGGACGTGCAAAGTCCTAAGTTTGGGGGTATTTGATAAGTCGGTATTTATAGGTATTTATTAGTCTATTTTAGTATATTTAATTATTAAAAGTATTTAAAATAAATATTTAATAATATTTTCTGGTCATTTTTAGGTGAAACAGAGTGCGCGGTTGAATTCGTTGGCGGAAAAATACTAAAAATAGAGTATTTACTTGCAGAAATCGGACACCGGACAGTTTGTCTTGAAATACGCGTTGCGCGGTGTGTCGAATAGCAGACAGGGCGTTCCAGCCAATCAAAGGATGACACGTGGCGCATTTTCATTGGAGTAGTCCGTTCGGTCCAATCAGAGGATGACACGTGGACAGTGACGCACACAGTGACGCGCGCACACACGCCACAGCAACGTGTGCGGTCCAATCCGAGCGCGACACGCGTCGCCACGTCATCCCACATAGCCACGTCACCCGCAAGCCGTTTCCTCTTCGCGCAGCCGCCATCGATCGGCCTCGAGATGCGTACCTGCACCAACTCCCAGATTTTCGGTCGTCAATCGCGCGATTTTCTTCTCCAGCGCCATGCCACGTGGCGCGACGTGATTCGCCAGGACACCTCACAGCAACAAATCGGTCTAATCACAGCGCGACACGTGGCGCTGAGTCACCGCACACACTGCTCACATGCGCTGTCCCAACTAATGAGAGAGCGTCACGTCAGCACAGTGACAGAAACGGTCCAATAGCAGCGTGACACGTGGCGCATGAAGGAAAAAATATACCAGGGAACTCTATAAATAGGTGTGACATGAATTAAATGAAATATCTCTCACACTCTCTCTACACCTATTAATTAGGAATAATTAGTATAGTTTAGCTTTGTTTTAGTAATTATTTTTGTGCGACTATGTCGGCTGATCGACTTCTCTTAAGTCGACGAGGAAGCAAGTCGGAGTCATGGATTCAAAGTATATTATGTGAGGTCTTTTATTTTTATTATCTAATTAATTTAATTTCTCCTAATTCATTGTTGTTGATTTTAATTATTATGATTAATAATCAATGTTATTTGGGATATTAGCATCAGTGTAATTGTGCTTTTAGACCAATACAAGAATGAACATTCACCCGGCTTAGTAAAAACCTCCGGTCGATGAATGTACAACAATTGAATATAAATTAAATCGGTAGCGGATGCGACCGGTTATTTAGGATTAGTGTTCCCATAGATCCAAATTACTGCGGTTAGTGTATTAAACTGATTGATTGGCGGACGTCAGGGTTATACATTAATTAGGGAAGTAGTCGATGGCGGACGTCCTGGCTATCGAGATTAGGGGAACTAGGAATTTCGGCGGTTGTCGATTTTCCATAGCTAATCTAGGAGAATTAAATTAATAACTTTTTGAGACCATAATTGTTATTGAATCTTGACTCGATTTGTGGGGCTGGAGATTTAGGTGATATTTAATTATTAATTATTTATTTTTGAAATTAGTTTTGTTAAGTTATTTATTTGGTTTAATTAAATTAGTTAATTAAATTAGTTAATTAAATTAATATTTATCTCAAAACCCCAATTTTCCTTTTTGTTGTTTTAAACCTAAGAAAGAACCAGTCTCTGTGGGATCGACCCTTTGCCACTATTCTGCAAAATAGTTGGTTTAGGTACTTTATTTTATTGACGTGTTCGGCGCGCGTCATGTCTGGAGGAGGAAGAAGAAAATGATGGGGAGGGGGAAGGGGCACGCACGCTGTACGTGCGTGCACACTGGGCCGGTTGGGCTGGCCTAGGCCCAACTAGGTTGGGCCGGTCCGGGCCCAATCGGACCCGATCCGGTGGGCCCAAACCGGGTCGGTCCGACCCGGTTGGACTAGGTTTGACCTGGTCCAGGTGGGGCCCACCCCTATATAAAAATAATATAAAAATTTTAATTTTAATTTAAAATGGTTTTAAATTAAATAAATTACAGAAAAATAAGAAAAATAGGTGGAAAATTATGGGAAAAATCTAGAAAAATCAGGAAAAATATGAGAAAAATGAGAAAAATAGGTGGGGGCACCCACTGAAAGGATCATGGGGGTCCGAAGTACAGTTTAGTCTGACCGGGACGAGTACACACTTTGTTTCTCTCGTGTTATTTATTCATGTGATGATCTTAGTACAGTTGCCTATTAGTTTCCGCATGATTATTTGACATGTTTATTGGTATCTGTTTATTTTCTTGTAAATGCTCGGTGTACTTCGTTGAAATCTTACTAACTGTACTCTCCATCTTGCTTTTTGTGATGGTCGAGTGCAGATCCTAGTGCTAGTAAGGGCAAGGGGATTTTGGGCGACTTTATCTGATTGCCCGCGGTCGAGGACCTGCTAGTACGTGCGATTTTTTATATTTTGTTTTACTTTTGGGTATTGGGAGACGGGATAGACACTGTACTTGTATATATTACTGCTTAGTATCGTCGTCTATATATAGGGTACTTTTCTCCGAGTTTTTCCACAATAGGTGTTGCTCTTAAAATGATGCTTATTACGATGATAAGTTAATTGTTTTATTTGTTTTTAAATTTAAGACTTCCGCTGTTTTGTTTTTGATGCTATAAAAAATGATTAAACTGTCGAACTAAATTGATTACGAAATTAGCTTAACATGCAGAATGAGTATTTATGATGTAACAAAGGACGTTAGTGTCGCATGGGACCCAGTAGGTCAAGGATCTGACAGGACTGTGGGACCGCGCCTCCCCACGTGGCGACCTCGGGATTTGGGGTCGTTACACAAAATCTCTATTGAACTCAGTCTTGTCTTGATCTTAAACATTTTACCATGTATACTGCAGTGTTTATTATTAACTTTTGCCAATTGGGATAGTTGCAATGAGTGGTTTAGAAGGGATAACATATGTAACAATACATTCTTATGTTGTTACTTGTAATAGAATCCTATTTGAGATGTTTCCCTTTTTTTATTTTCTATTTGGAGTTTGTTTATTTTGTGTCAATTATATTACTATTTGTATTCTTCTTTCAGACATGCTTGTGTTTTACCTTATTCTTATTTTTGTCATACTTTGGTATTTTTAAATCTTTAATATAATATTTAATACCAGTTTGTTCAGCACTTTCCATTTGTCATTTCATGAAGAATCTTGATTTTTGAATTTGTTCTTTGTTGTGTATGAAGGAAACATACAGTATTTGCTCTGTCGCTATTGGAAAATATGATTGAATATGTATTTTACTCGTGCTTCATGTTGAACATAGAGAACCACATGAGTACTTAGCGGCTTTAGAAAAAAATATTTTTGAACTAGATCACTATGATTGAATTATATATGTTTTGTAAGTAATTCTTAAGTCAAATGACTTCATAGACCTTTTTAATTTTTGAAAGTCTTTTACTTTAAAGACTTGGATCTCCTCTTTAAAAAGTTTTTTAAATTTGTAGTTGTTTATCTAATCCTATATGGTCCATTTCATCTTTCTCGGTGAGATGGACACCCCATGCTGCTCAACTTAGTCTCTATATGTAATATGTGTCTTCATCATTTTTAGGGTCATAACGCGCACTTTTACTTTATGGATTAGAAATCCTTAACTCGTTGTGTGTTTTGTTGGAGTGGTTGTATATGTTGGTCGTGTTATACATCGAGATAGAAAGACTGTGAAAGATAGTGTGTACGTATTCATAGACAACACTGTATTCAATTTCACTTTAATTAGATGTGATGTTATTTTCATTTGTGTTGGAATATTTTGGTTGCATGTCGAATATTGTTCAAGTTCCTTTTTATTTTCAGGATTTGGATGGGAAATGCTCTCCTAGCTAAAAAATTTATATAGTTCCTATCTTGTATCGGTGAAAGAATGTTGTAGAGTGTTTTGTAAACATTGTATATATATATATATATATATATATATATATATGTAAATTAATTTGTGTGGCCAACTTCGTGTAGTATTTTGTCTTTTGTTGAATAATGTTCATCTAGTACTATATAGAATCATACTAGTTAATTATGAAATGTTAATCTCATCCCTTGTTGACATTGTTTCTCAAATTTTTTTCCAATTTTCGGATGATTTACAGCAGGTTCTATTGGTTCCGGCAGATTTTATTGCAGCTTTTGATTTTACTATTTACTATTTACTGTTTTTTTTTTTTCAAAATTACCAATCGAAATTAATACCATTTGATTTACTTGATCAGTAAAACGTTGTATGTTGTTGATTCATCTCTGATCGGCGACAAGCAGAGTTTTTGTTGACAGGGCAAATCAGCGACAGACTCGAACAACAACCGATCAGCGACAGCATGCGTCTTTGCTGATCGGGTAAATCAACGACAAACACGGTCCGTCACTGAATAGCAACATATTTGCAACAGACAAAATTGTGCTGACTGGACTATAATTAGCGACAGAGAGTTTTTTGTTGTTGTTCAAATGACGATTTTTGTCTCAGTCTGTCAATTTGAGCAACAAAACACAAATCTGTCGCTAAGTTTAATATGCAACAAAGAGTTTAGCAACAGCTACTCTTTGTCGCTGATTTGTTGCAGAGTCGTTTAGCAACAACTCCGTACCAATTCAGGAACATATTAGTTTGTTGTTGTTTAGTTTTTTTTGTAGTGTTATTTACTGCATATAAGCCATTTTATTTAGCAGCATCAAAAAAGTTCAAGTAGTTCAACAGTCCTAACGCTCCCCAACAATTCAGGTACATCAATAACACATACAGTGCTTGAAAAATTATATCAGCAAAGCTCCAAATTCCATCACAGCATAAAGTTCAAGTAGTTCAACTGTCCTAACAATCTTCAAGTGGTCGTTTTTTCCTTCTGGCTGTAATGAAGAACATTCCCAATAGATGTGGTTCCTTCCTCGCTTTGACTGGAAGTCGCGGTCGTACTTTGGTATGCATGCTCAGCCCCTGACAGGAATGCAATGACTTGATTTGTCATTTGAAAAGCATCATCAATAGCAAGATTGGCCTTCGGAGTTCACCTGAACCGCAATGCCACATCAAACGCCTGATGGTTGCATTGTTGCATATATATCAAATAAGTAAACTACAACAATGAAATTTAGAAAGAGAAAACAAAGTAAATAATAAGGTCCCAAATAATATTACCAAAGAGTTCTCGTTTTCTTCATGGCCATTGCGTGTTCAGGATTCGCTCCAAAAGGATGGCTTGACTCTAAGGTACCATTCCATATAGTCGGATGACGCTTGGTATGGAAGTCCGCTTTCTGACCGTGTCGCTCAACAAATTCTAGGTGCCCCTCCCAATCCTCCTAAAACTGTGTGTCATACGAGTACTTGACGGAGTATAACTTTCCTAGCCTACTTCTATCAGCGTCAATTGGTCGGTAAGGGTCACTCGGAATGCATTGAACGTATCCCATTTGCCTCAAAACCCTGATGGGATTGTGAGGTTCAACGATATCCATAAACTTCATGGGGCCATGGAAGAATGCAATATCATGGACAGGCGGAGCAACCTTCAAAGTAGTATCCCAAATCACCTAACAAAAATAAAGAACATTGTTAACAAACATAAGCTAAAAACACGCACTTTCTATGTGCCATTTTATGGCCCTTACTTCACGTGATCTCGGCTAGTCGAGGCGACGTCTAAAAGAAACTAGATTATCCAACAATAACCTAGTCTCATTCTTGTATAGCCTCTCATCTTTCTTATGGTGCCACTTCATAACACATGGCTTCTCCGAGGTGTAATCACTATGCAAAATGGGCTCAAGAAATGAGAGACGGTCGTACATCCACCCCTGCACAAATCAAACTCATGTATGACATATGGTAATTAAATTAGATGCAAGCATTAATATGAAAATCAATTAAAATGCACATATACCTCTAACAATGTCAAATAACACGAGATTTGCGTGACTTTTGCATGACTCGAAATGCCCAGTTGACGATATATGAACGTAAGACCACCAGCCCCCATGAGTACGAACCAATATTGTCCGCGTGTTCCAAAAGTTGCAGGAGAGACATGAACTTTCATACCAGACTCGTTGGAAAAAAGAGTCGCTCCAAGAAGGTATAGGATGTATGCTCAGACAAAACAATCAGGATTAGGATATAAATTGGGAGCTCTTTTCCAGTGGGTTTCTTCATCTCCTTTCTTCGGCACAGAGAAACAATTTTTTAGCCATGTCAAACTAATGCTGAGTCCAGACCTAATCTTAATCTCCTTGCCAGCATCAGTCACCGATACCTCCAATAACCTATTAACCATCACGGTTAACAATTTACGATCCTTAAAAGACACAACCACGGTCTTATCGGTGACCAGAATACCGAGAAGGACCAGTACATATTCAAGTGTGATCGTCATTTCACCAAATGGCAAATGGAACGTGTTGGTTTCAGGCTGCCATATCTCGATAATGCTTGAAATATATAACCCTATTACATCCATCATATGAGATGTAGCCCAATGGTGCTAAATCAGAGTCGTTAAATCAGTTTTGTAACTTTTTCCTTCTCGGGATGTTGTGTGATAGTCTTCCAAGTAAAAATATGATAACCATGGTTTATGCACTTCAAAAATCCCGACCCTACAAAGTAATGCAATGAGTAGATTAAAAATACAATATGTAACAAAAAAAGAATGATGAAATTAACCGTCCCGAAATATACGATATCTTGTTTCTCTAAATATCCAAAAGCACATGGTTTGTAAAGGATGATAGAAAACTTAAATATGAAGGATCACCAAGAAATGAAGTGGCGTGTCTGCCTCATGGGTCGATGTATCAAAAGAGGCATCTTCATCCCCTTCTTCGGCAGAATCAATTGGCGTACGATTGCCTTTAGTACACTCCCCCAACCCACTCCTACCAATTACAAATGTACCATTTTCACATATGGAGGATGTACCAATGCCCTCACCAACAACATCTCTAAAACTAGTTCACTTTCCTTATTTACTCTATGTTTTTTGGCTTCACCCGCCTTTGCTTTCCGATTAGAGCAAGTCAAACGCTTCCTCTTAAGCACACCTTCCTCCACTTAGGAAGTTGCGATACTAGCCTGATATCGCTGCCCAATCCTACGAGGAGGCTTCTCGCTCTAATTTTAGGTCTCGCCATACTTGAAGATAAACAATTATACAATTCAGGGAAAACATTTCAATTCTATAAGTTTCGGTTTAACATGACCGACATCAATATTTAAGATGTTGGCCCAAGACGTTCGAAACCTATAAATGAATATCGGTTTGAACAAACCACTAAACAATTGATATTACGGCCTAACTACTCCGCTACCCTCACAAGAACTAACAGTTTAGTATGACCGCTACCATTCACACTTTAACGGTTTTGATTGGTTGTCCAGTACGGCCATTAACAACGACATACCGAAACCCTAAAAAATCCAAAAACTCAAACATTACTACACCCAACCAAATGCGACAAACAAATATCCAAACGACGCGTAATATCATGTGGAAGAAAACCCACAAGCTTAAGGTGTCGAAAACTCAACAAATTAGAAGCGGTGATACAAATGATGTCACGGTGGTCATTTGCACGTGGTGCTCCTTCTACAACAGTTCCCCTTCGGGGTTTGCCTCAAATGCACCTTTTCACGATCTCAGTTGTAGAGATTTGTGTACAATTTGGGTTTTTTTTTTTTTTTTTGGTTTTTAGAGGTTTGATTTGGGTTACGCATGTGCATAATTGGTTGGGGAAGGGGGCTTGAGGGTGGAGCAATCTAGGGATTTACAAAAATCTTTGGGTCCATCAAGTAAAAAACAAAAACCACTCGGGGAGCCACTCCAAAAAAAAAAAAAAGGAAACCCACTTACCTTCTGGAAAATAAAAGGAGGAATGGGAAGCGGCAAAAGAAACGTGGAATAGGAGGGAAGGCATTTTTGAATAAAAAGATAAAAATAAAAATAAAAGGAGGGAATGCGAAGCGGCAAAATGCGCGCTCAAAACGATCCTAAAAATCAAGCACCAACGAACGAACGAACGAACCTGAGAGTCTCCATCTCTCCAACTCCAGATCTGATCTGCTGCTGCTTTTGGATTCAACTGCCACGAACCAGGTACGCTTTTTCTTCGACTCTTCTTCGCATTCTCATCTCCATCTAATGTTCTGAATCTCTGCTCTTATACGCTTCTTCACGATTCGCGTCTTCTACATCTCACTAATCTGTGCCTTGTTTGTCTACAAATCTGTGCTTTGTTCGTGCGACAATCGATCGTGTCAAATTGTTTTGGAACTGATTCTGTTAATGCGATTGCTGAAGTCAATGGATTGTCTGTTGTGATGTAGTTTAGTCAGTTAGATGGTAGACATGGTAGTAGGATTAGCAAACTCGTTTGATCGTTTCGAGCATCTGAAGAAGCTCTTCATCGTTTGCGTCTTCAGTACCAATTTGAGTTTGAGATTATACTCAGATTAGCCATATTGACATGGTAGCTGGACTTGTAGAATCACAGATCCGATCATCATCGGAAACCATGGAAACGCGGCGCAATGAAAATGCTAACTAACTTCTATTACAGTAGTCAACATTGTTATACAATGGAAAACCCTACAACTGACCTCGACTTTTCTCTTATAACTGAAAAATGGCTCAGTATCATGAGAAAAATAATCATTTTTTTTTTTTTTTTGGCATGTAAGAGAAATAATCACTTCTCTGATCACATGTACACTGGAACTACTACCAAAACCCCCTTTTAGCGGGTTTTGAAGGTTTCCTAACTCTTCTTCTTCTTCTTCATCCTACAATCTTCTTGGCCATTGCTGCTCGTAGGATCCAATGCCTCTGAGGTCAGAGGTTTTTGCATGAATGTACAAATAACGAGGTCCGTTTTCCATCCTTGAATCAAAGCGTCCTGGTTAGGGTGGAGCTCTTCTACCTGACTTATTTCCATGCTTTGCTCACTCCTCATTTGCTTTTGCTTTTGCCTTTGCCTTGAGCAACCTGCTCGCCGGGTAATGAAACCTCGCCATGAGAGGGCGAGGAGCACGGCTTTTCTGGTCGAATCCTCTCACGCAAACAAATCCTGCAAAACAGCATGATCTTTAAACGCTTCGAACAAATTAAGACTGTAAGCCTAAACACTAGTGATTTATGGACGTCGATCATATTTAACTGACTGTTCGAGCGTGGCACTCACTTCACTAGTAAGCTGAAAGATAATGCTCTATTAACTTATTTGAGTGTCTATCTGCGAAAATCAACAATTTGAATCATTTTCTTAGTTGTGAACCATGTTTCAGATGGAACTCGGGTAGTTCTTCCAGGTCATTTTTCCAATTTAAGCAACCATATCCTTTTTGTTTCGTGGAACAATTTAATTTCAAATTGGTGTAGGTAGAGATGAGAATGTTCACTAGATATTCAATTCAGACGAGGCAAAATGACTATTTTGCATGAATATTCTTGAATGCATTGTTTGTTTGGCAAAGGTGAAACTAATTTAATTATGGTTGTCTGTTCATACCTCTCCAAAAGCAGTTCTGAATTTCTGCTGTCGTTTGCCCTGAAAAAACAGGTTCATAAATTCAACATTTCAAATGATAGGCTCATCAGTAGTAAAACTCCGATTTTGCATCAAACAAAGAAGACCACAATCCTCATGAAACGATCATCAAATGACAATTCTCACCTTTAAATATTGTTGGGATAGAGGTTCCAAAATAAACTGTTCTTCTTGGCAGATTCCATATCAAGTCCCTTGGGACACAAATCGGGTCAAGACTTGACTCATGATCAGCAAACACCTATACATCCACATGTAAAAGAATAAAAGTTTTTATGGTCTATTTACGAACTTCATTGTTCGTTAGAAATGGAACCAATTTGATTCAGAGGACAAAAGAAAGGAGGATTAACCTCATTGACTTGAAAATATGTGCCATTCAGCGGAAAACTTCCTCTCATTGCTGTCTTGCATGGTATCTGTTAATTAGCAAAGTAACTTTTTTAGCATAATTCAAAATTTTATTTTATTTTTATATTTGATTGTTTAGAGTTAATACAAACTTACCAGAAGGGTTCCTCTGACTATTTGGGACTTTGCTTCTCGAATGCTATTGCATGAAAAGCAGGTTGTCTCATTGCATAATTGGTTGGACGTTTGAGAACTACAACATCTATCTGGAGGTTCAATGGATTCTGCTGTTTCCCCTGAAATTGATAATTGGACTTGCTAATTAGCAGAAGGATACTAGTAGAATACATAAGCAGTTAATAGCAGTCTTGAGTCGTCTATATTGTCAACATTACGTTTGAATTGTTATTATTAAGAATTACCATGTTGAGAACTTACCAGGTGTCCATATGGCAAGAAGATAAGAACTCACATCATTAGGAACTCGTGCTTCCACCTATAGATTAAGAAAAAAAAAAGGTTACTTGCTTCCATGGGGGAACGACGTAAGGTAACATCAATAAACCCATTGCAAGAAATAACTAACCCCATATACAAAAGAGGGTGTGAATCTGGAAGTTCATAACTGCAGTTGGGAAGAAAAAGCTGTTAGCATGGTGTAAGATTTATGCTTATTACATTATAGTATTTGGTTTGAGAGATATAATCATATAACTGTGAAAAAGTGACTTACACTTGATGTTCTGTTCGAAGTCGGGTCACATTTTTGAGCTTTGGTGTGGGAATAGAGGCGATTTCTGGGGTTAAAGCAACCAATGCCTTTGACATGTCCCCTTCTTGAAGTTCCATGTTTGCTTGCATGTAATTTTGCAAGTTCAGTGCAAAGTCTTCAATGTTAAGTTTGATTGTGGGAATTTCATCAGGATCCTCCTCATAGAAAGTGTCCTCGAAATCACTTTCTGTTGTACATTGATCGTGAGATTCTGGTGATGCAGGCACTTCTATGATAGGTTCATGATTATTAGTTCTGGGCACAGGTTCAAAGGGGACGCCAACTTCAGGAATAGGTAGTGGAAGTGGTTGATTCATTGGGTTGAAACTCGCAAAAGTGTTATGGCTGGTTGTAAAAGGAACATTTGAACTTACAATACCCTTTTGCTCTGGTGCAGGGAGCGCAAGCCTTGCGCTGTATCCAAGATAAGTTCATTAGTCATCTTAACAACGAAAATTTTTCTTATCGAAAAAAAAACAAAACAAAAATTTGTACAATAATTTTGTTCTAAAATAAAAAGGAAAATATTTAAAAGTTGAACGTATTCTGAAATCTGCCCAAATGATTTTGGTCCAGCTAGCTTAGATTTATCTTGTCATAGAAAGCACACAAACTAACAAGATAATTATAGCAACTGTATGACTCTAAGCCAATAACTGTTTCATGTGTGAAAGAATCTGACTACTCTGCTCTCTGGAAAATTATTTTTGGATGATTGATGTATGGTTGTATCGACCTTTGTTAACAAGGGTTCTTCAATTTTTTTCTGGCACAATCTTGTCACAGAAACACTTAATGTGTAGAAAAGAAGTTTACCTTGCAAATGCACTTGCAAAGTGTTTGCATTCTGCTCTCATTGGACACGCGTTGCAGTTTGGTTTGCTTTTTGTACAGAAAACCTGCATGACATATAAATAAGGAATTTCATGTCATTAATAAATTCCTAACACCTACTAAGCTTTACCTAGGCAATAGAATACCTTTCCGAATGTAATCATCTGGTAATGCAGCTCGTACCTGTTACAGAAAGCAGCAAATCAATAAGAAACAAACAATCTTAAGGATGATAATGAGATTCTCATCTATAAAATCATGTTACTGCAAACATAGTCATGCATGAGCTTTAAATAGCTTCAAAGATGTAAGAAGTTACAATGTTCTTTGGTCAAGTGTGCACAACCGCGGCCAAAGATATTTTTGGATAGTCTCCAAGACTGGGTACCTATAGAAGCAGACGAGGTTAGAGTGTGCTACGTAAGGAAAACCTTCTGCACATTTTTATTTTGACATTGTGGTTACATTTCCAACAGGTGCAATTGAAGGGACTCAGGCAATGGCTGGAGTGGTACCCATCCGAGTCTAACCGCTATGCGTCCAACATTGGTGTCAACCTTGCACATCAAACAAAGATAAGTTTTTTCTTCCATGTTTTATAATAAATAAGAAATCCAATTTGTCCAAGTTGGTCTTACTGGGAAAGCTAGATGGTGAAGTGTTAAAAGCCGTATGCATTCCACGCTTTTCAGTCCTAACCCCCGTACACTCAAGAGGTATTCCCTGGAAGTAGAAAGACATTCAGAAAGTGAAGGAAAAAATCGAAGAAAATAAAGACTTTAAATTCTTGTGGACTGTGACCTGCCAATCGATTATGCATTAACCAAAAAGGGCATTAAACCTAATGTGAGTTTTCAATTATTTTGCATGGTAACATATTTTTGCAACTTACTTCGTTTTGTCCGGGGCAACGTCTCTTAACCATTCAAGATCAATGCTGCCATGATCTCTGACAAGTCGGTTAAGAAAATCCTGTAGACGATGCACATATAATAAACTGTTGTAACTGGTATTGTAATGAATCTAATGATAGCTAAAGTTTGACCATATAAAGAAGAGCTGTCTTCTTGATTTTTATTTAGTGATAAGTTAATGAGTTATTTTAGCTGAGTACCTTTATTCTTCCAGCAAGCATGTTGTTCATCCCTCGTTCTTTGATAGCTTTAGCAATCTCGTTAACATCTGCACATCTTACTGCTTCCCAATCCAAGGAGTCCATTGTATCCATGGTCCTTTCTCTTTCTGTACCATTGCGAAGTACTTCCCTTCTCAAACTATCCCAGTCAAAGGCTGCCTTCTTCTCCTTCTCAATCCTTGCTCTTGATTTCGAAGTGTTGGTTGTTGTACCATTAGATAGCCCATGCGAATCATAGACTTGTTCTTTGATGCTTGATACAGCAATGGACTCTCTTGAAGAATTTGACTCATTTAAATTTTCTTGATGCATTATATGAGTAGTTAGAGAAGCATCAAAAAAATTACTAGATTCTTGGCTGGAGTTTCTTCGAACGAGAGAATCTTATTACTTTGCCCTTGAAGATTGGTACATGAGAATGAATTCTTTTCACGGAAACCTTGTTGTCTGCTAATCAATGGTGGCCATTGTTGCTCAGTTGATGGTAAGTCTTGATAAGCTGCATGTGCTGCCACAGAATTTGATGGCACCATTTGTTCTGTTGTAATCTCATTTTTTTTCTCTTCTATAAGCCCAATTCTGTCTTCGTGAAACCCCTTGTAACGTTGGTTGGCAAAGACAAAACATGATTGTTTCCAACTCCCATTACCTGATGACAATTTAATTTGAGTTCTCCAGAGTCATGCGTTGAGTGGAAATGGTAATTTCTAGGTAGGATGTCTGGTGTACCCACAACAGGAAATTGAGAATGGGAGAAGGGAATTGAAAAAGAATCTTTGACTGCATCTGCCTGATTTGTGTTTGTCTTTTCGTTGGACTCAGTTGCTTCAGATTGGCTCTGATCACATATAGAGTTCAAATCTAACATCAGGTTATCACTTCCTCGACTTGAGAATTCTTCCGGCAACGAGTTTGTACATATCATTTGTAGAAGCCCCCCAAAATAACCACTATAATTGTTCCGTGTAGTTGGATCTTCTCCTTCTGAATTGGAGTCTGAACATGATTTGACATTTTCATCTGTAACTGGTAGAGATAAGCAGACCAATTTTTGAGATGAGCCTGCATCATCCAGTGTTCTCTTGTCATCGAGGTCTATGACACTTGAAGTTCCTAGTGTCACATTCATGGTTCTGTCAGATGTTTCACTATTTTGAGACAAGACACAAGAGGTATGCGATGAAACTAAATCTTCTTGTGTTTCCATTTCAGCAACATTTGATGTTCGATATCCTTTCCATGCCTTGAAGTTATCAGTACTGTTCTCAGGTGATATATGACTTATTAGGGAGATACCTTCCCAGCTTCCCCATTCCGTGCTGCCTAACAGATCTCTTTCATAGCCAGTTTTCTTTTCTTCAGCACACTCTGCTCCAGAAAATGTAGTCGAGTCTTGGTCCGAGATTGGCCCCCTTGATATCTTGCCCTGGCACCCAACATCATCTGGTTCAATATTGACCACCTCTGGTTCTTCAACTTGCACACTTCCCATATTTTTAGTGGATCTCAAGTTGTTGCTTCTTGACTTGAGGGGAAATCGAGCAGCAAGGGCCATGAAGGCAGAACTGTGACAAAAAAGGCTGAGTAGTTTGCACTGTTTTTATCTTAAATTCAGCATCACAGTCCAGTAAGGCTTAAAACATACCTTGAGAGATGATCAGATACATTTTGCGTGAGGAAGACTCCGATAACTGAGTCCAGAACAGATCCATTCCACCTTGAAAATCGTCTATCACCTGCAAGGAGTATATCATCAGTTACTGCAGATACATAAAATAAGATCTCACTTTCATACTATGTCTGCTGGTAGTTTATGTCTTGTAATAGATTTTAAATGATTTTGAAGCCTGCAATATCATAATGTATACAGGCATTTTCTTAGCACCTTGGATAAGATGCATGCGAGCAATGAATGAATCCACTCGTCCACGGAAGATTTGTCTTTCTTCTTCCCACTTCCTTTCTTTGTCAGCATCTTCATTGTCGTCGATTCCTTCTTTGAACATGAGAAGCTTCCACACCTGTCTGTCTCTGGATCAAGGTTCACCTTGGGACGTGGTCGCCGTTTCTTGACAGAATCAAATGGGCCTTCGTAGGGAACTATTTGGCCATGAACATACGGAACCAGCGCATTTTGCTCTTGTATTGGCATCTTATTTTTTGCTTCGTTCATACTCACACAATCCAATTGATGAATGAGACGATTAACATGAGAGTTGAAGTGTTCTGCTGCTTCAACTGGGCCTGTACTGATGTCACACAAAGTAGCTCAGCAGTTATTACTTCTATTGTTGTAAGTAAATATCTTGTTTAAAATAAATAATGAAATGATTTGTAATACCTGTGCATGTAGCTAGAGCTTGGCAATTGCTGCGTGGACAAGCTGAATGATCTCGCATACTTAAATTCTGTACATCAGAGTAGGAAACTGATCTAACAATAGCAAGTTCTTTATTCTTCTGTTCTGCCATCTTAGCCTGCTTATCTAAAGGAATGGACTCCACTCCTTTCCGAGTTCTGTAGATAAGTTTTGTTCTTTGCCTGTCATCTCTAGCTGATGGCATTGTCCTGCCACTGAAAAGTGCAGCTAGGGAGTTCAAGTCACGGACCCTAGTGGATCCTTTTGAACGCTTCTTTGTATTCCTCTCCATCTGCGCCAGGGAAAGCATAAACTCAGAAGTCTGTGATCTATTGATGTTTGTGTCTGTTTGCACCTGATTATGTGGAAGAAGTTTGTTGGGAATGCCTTGCATGCTGCATGCCATGCCCATGGACTGAGATTGCATATAATGTATAGAGCTACTAATCTGATTGGTGAGGTTTTCTGCGCTCTTACTGGTTCCATTCTTGAGGGCAGACCCTGTGCTGTAGCTGGATGACATGTAAGAGTCGCAAGGCTTACTGTTTACTCTGTATAGTATAGCTTCCTGTCCCTTGTTTGCCATGTGCGCCATTGAAGGTGGTACTCTAATTGTATTTTGAGCCTTCTCTGTCCTCCTTTTCTTGTAAATCTCTGGAAAATGCAAGTCAGGATAGGTGTTTCTTTGATACTCAAGTCCCTGAAAGATCTGATACAAATTATCTGACGACATTATAGGATAAGTATTCTGAGACTGCTGCACCGCATGATTTTCCGACTGATGGTCTCTCCTAGCAGGTATTGGGGCTTCAGGCAAGGAGATGCACTCATCCCGTGTTAAGGATCTGTTAAGATCAAATGCTATGCCTGCAGGCGACGTTTCCACCATCAATCCCATTCCTTTCACGATATGCACTGTAGAATTGTTGCCAGAAGTGCTGCAGATGTTATTCTTAAGTTCTTGGGCTTTAGATTCTGAATTGCAAACAAAAGCCTGCTCGCAATTGAGTCTATTGTCACGACTTACTGCCGTGCCATGGCTTCCATCGACCGCTTGCTCTTCGCAGTCGAAACTCAAAGCTCGTTTGCAAGATTTAATGGTAGCACGTGGCATTTTGTCTCCAATCTCCCCCACGTCATCTGGTGGCGGAGTTTGTGATGTTTGAATGCTATTTTTCCTTGTGTACTTTCTCTTTTTTCTTGGTGTTTCAGTTGCGCCTGCTTGCTCAACTGTTGGCTTTGGTGCCTTCTTGGCTGCACCTTCCTTGACAACTCTTGGCCTGTGCTTTCTTCTTCTAGCTTTCTGTTGCGGTGTTTTGTTTAGATCGATCCCATCTTGTGCCAATTCAATTTGGTTGTCATCTTTTTGTGGATTTGGTTGAGTGGCTGACTCTTCTAAATTTGCTGATCCAGGATGCTGGTTTTCCTGCATTTGTTTATGATGACCTGGTGTTACTGGTGCGAGCGGGAATGCAGCATTCAGCTCTTTGTCAGCTATTGTTTCTTGAGAACTTAGGTCATATCTATGCTGGTATGGAAGAGTAAATCCATCTGCGGAATCACAAACATACTAACTTAAACTCTAAATAAATCATATTCTATTACGAAGAAACATACTCTTAGATTTGTAAACTACCTATAACTGGAATTTTAAAAAAAAGAAAAGAAATGCAAATGTAACTTACACTGAGGTATCTTAGGTATCTGGGGTGTGAAATTTCTAGTATTTTCGGGCATTGAACTTATCGCATTATTTTGATTCATCAGCATATTGCAGGATAATTGAGGCTGTTGCAGGTTCCTGTCTACTGAACAAGGAAAGAATGGACTACTTGCTCCATTTCTGTATGCTACCCCCATCTCATTAGGCGGAGCTGCACACGCCGCATCAGCAAGAGCCAACAGATCCGAGAACGGTATGTTGTGCAACCCTATTGTGGCATTCCTCAAATACCCTGGATTGTTGTTAACCAGAGATGCTTCCCAATTGTTTATTCCACTTTCCTCAGCCATCGCAGAAATCGCGTCCAGACATGCAGCTGCTCCATTATTAGTGTTCTGCATGAAAATCTCATCTGGAAACCTGATCTGATCATACAAGCTTCCCCCATTTTCCTTATTCACTCGTCTATTTTCCCCTAAATTTGACTGAGCCCTTGCTGGAATTTGTTTTGCAGGAGTACCCGGGATCCAACCACCACTACTTCCAATCCCTTCATTGTTACCCTGAAAGTTTCCGCCGAAGTCCATCGCCCTCCTCGGCGGCAACTCCGTAAGGCTCCTATATCTCTAATTCAGACTCAATTCACTTTACTAAAGACTAATCTCTCAAAATTTCCTAGTAGGCTGTGATATCTTCTCTAATACCCTCCAGTTCAAACCCCATTGTACAAATCTGACCTGTTTAAAGCCATTGAAGACCTATAAAGTCCCAATCTCAAGAGATAGCATAGAAATTAACATACCAAGGTCTCCAAACATAGCAACTATGTAACAACCAAAAAAAAAAAAAAAAGCTTTTGATTTTAATTCTAGGCAGGAAATATGTGTACATAATGGTGGGTAAAATCTACCACCCCGCCTTAAAACACCAGATCTTCAACTATTTTTTCAACAACCATTTCCAACTTGCCGGCAAAACATGGAAAAAAAAAATTAACATAAAAGGGTACCCCCAAAAAAAACCCATAAAACACAAGCAATCAAGAGGCAAATTGTGTTAATGGCCTTAAATTTCCTATGAATGCCATAAAAATTAAGTCTTGATTTTACAGTGAAGAGAGCAAACACAATCTTATTAAAAACGCAGTGATCTCGTTTGGATACGCTGCCTTACCTGCAGATTGAAGAGATTTTGATAGGTAAAACTCGAAGAATCAAATCGTTTTTTTCACCCAAACACCAAACGGTTCTTTGCCGGAGCTCCGAGTCAATGTCACCGGAATGATATGCAAAGCTGTAGAGAGAGAAAGAGATGTAGAGATAAAGAGAGAAAAAGAAGAAAAAGCGAAATAAAGAGAATCGTGAAACTATATAACTCTTATTTTAATGTTGGTGAGAGTAATATGAGAAACACTAATTGAGGTAAGGTTGTAATTAATGTGAAAATTAAGTGCTTAAGTGGGAGTTATTGCTTAAGAGAGTTTTGGCGGAAGACGCGGCGTGCGAATCGTATAAGATGGGGTCGAACGGAACACGTGACCGAACGGAAAATACTAGTAAAGTTGGGCACTGGGTTTCGACATTTGGCTAACGTTGGGGTGTCACTTGTGCATGCCCACCGTACCTTAATTGACGCCGTCAGTGCTCCGTTACTTGTGGCTTCGCTTTCTTATGCTTGGCGACATTTCCTAGGTTGCGTATAACGTGTTGGCTTTGTTGAATGTTGGTTACGGAACGACTAACGGACTCCCATAACATAACGGTGACGTTAGCCTTTTCTTTTATAAAATAAATAGGAAACCGCGAGATTAATCCACTTTGAGCATAATTTTTTTACTTTTTACGTACTTACGCTTTTAGATATTGTGCAATACACGTCGAGATTTGTGCGTTTGATCCAAAATGAGTCTCCAGATTTTTTTTAAAAAGTAGTTTAGCTTGTTGTATTATATGTTTCTTTATATTTTATATCTTGTGTTTTGATAATTGTGGTTGTCATAACCTTTATTTGCCCTTCTCTACTTTGGCACTACTAATCCTAAGAAAGTGAGTAAAGTCAGCCAATTCTATAACTTGGTGGCCAAATATATCTCGTCAAGTACCAATGGCATTGGGGCAGTTTGTAATCCATATTTTATGAATTATAATTCACTTCATGCCAAAACAGAAGCAGCAAATTATAATTCTTTCTACAAACGGAGAACTATGAACACAAGTTGGATACTTTAGCATTGTCATCTAAAAAATGAGAATATATTTTAATGTGCTTGAAGCCACGACCTCCCTTAATTTTATTTTTAAGGTCAAATAATATAATATATTTTAACGTTTAAATTTTTTTTCAAATTTATTATGTTTCAATTTTTACAAATGTACCTTGACGTTTTATATTTTTTTTACTAATTTATCTTAAAATCTCCTCATTTCACCTTACAATTGTAGTTTATAACGGCCATAACATGATGAATAGGAGAAACTCTCTCCATTTGCATCGACATGGTTAAAAGTAATCTTAAATCAACTTAAATTTATTCATAAGACAAAATTTACATAATCTCAAAACGTTAGGATATATTTATAAAAATTAAAATGTTAAGATAAATTTGTGAAAACTTAAACGTTATAATATATTATGTTATTTATCTTATTTTTAATCGTAAGTCTATCTCCTTAAAAACGCTTTATATGCATCATATTTTTAATATATAAGTGATGCATCATGAATTCTTGCTTATGAAACAATAAATCTATTTGGACTCATGAGTTCTTATTCATATGAAGTTTTTAAAATCTTTATAAATATTTAAAGGATATAAAAAAAATTTTTACAAGTAATTATGGTTGCTTTATTAATTGCATGAAAATGTAATTAAAATTTAAAAAATTTAGTTAAGATTTACGAGTCTAAATAGCATTACTCTATTAAAAAAAAAAAAACATAGGTGTTTAAAGCGCTACCTTATTTTTAATGTGTGTCTAAAGGACTCCAACAAATTATTGCGTGCTCGGTGTGAAAAGTGTGTTGGGAGAACTCCGACAACTTTTTACGTCTGAACGCACAAACAAAGTACGTCATCCAATCATTTTCAGAATGTACCTGGGCTCGAAGGTCGATGCAGGGACGCAATTATCAATAATATGCACGTGCCGGAGAGAACAGGTGTTAAACGGTTTGGGCTAGATTAGGCAATTAGTTATCAATTATTATAAAGTTAGGGTCAATTAATTAATGTCACAATGACTGCCTCGGTCATCGTGAAGATGTCTATTTAACGGTGAGATCTCAAATGAGTTTGGATTTTCAGATACGACAGTTTTTTTTTTTTTTTTTTTTTTTGGGTAGAGACGACAAAGTTTTATTATTAAAATAAAATTGTTTCTTTTGTAACTATTACAAAAAAAAAAAACTATATATGTACAGGCCCGTAACTCTGTGTCAATCTATAATAATTATGTAACAAATTTATGTATCTAATTATTCTTCTTCTCTTTTCAAAAAAAATAAAAAATTATTCGTTTTCCCTTTCTGTAATTGATTAAATTTTTTTATCATTTCTCAAAAAAATAAGTTTTTCATAAAAGAAAAAATTCAAGGACCTTGTTTTCTTTTAAAAGCTATTAAATAATTAATTAATTTTTTCTTTTCTTGTAATTATTTATGGATGATTTCTCTCTTATAAATTGTAATATACAAAACAAACTCAAATAAAAATTCACTTATCCTAATGAAAATATGAAGAAATTTTGTTGGTACCACAATATGTAGATTTATTTTTAAAATATAATAATAAAACATCTATATTAAGAAAAAGAAGAATAATTAATTTTGAGAGTGACTAAATGGACAACACTTATTGCTAAATGTATCCTATTATTTAAGCATACCTCGATTTTGCTAAACGTACCGCACATTTATTTTTATAAATTTCAAAAATATCTTTGTTTACCTCATGACTCTCACTTTCACCATCACCCCCATAGTCTTCTCTATTTTTCAGTTATTTGCCATTGTAAAACACTTGTACTAGGTCGAAAGTGGCATAAGAGTTTTTTTTCGTCAAACAAGGTTAGATCTAGTCTCATTGGTGCCTTAGAAGTAAGGAAATGTCGCATGCGGGTTCGGGTCGCACATGATCGAGGCCTCTTTACAGGTCTCAGTCGGCTTAGATCGAGACATATTTAAAAGTATTGATCGACTTCAATCTAGGCCTTTGAAGTGTTCTTGGTGTTGGTCTTGGTGGGAACCAGTTGAAACCTATAAAGAGGTCTCAAACTTGTGTGATCGAAACTTTTAAAGTGGTCTCGGTCTTGTGCGTCCGAAACCTACAGGCGACAATAACGAACAAAAAAATTTAAAACTCCAAAAATTTTGTGGGTTTCTCTTGGAATCGCTAGATATTCTCGATTCCATCGATATTTTGTGCCAAAAATGCAAAATTCAAGCTCCAATTCAAAGCATTCAACTCAATAACAAAATCACAAAATACCACTACTAACTTAAAAAAACGCAAAAAAAAAAATCCAAGAAAACTAAAAAACGAATATGAAAATAGGTAATAATATGCCTACGATGTCGAATCAATGTGATTTCACTCGATCTTCGTTGGATTTGGACCAAAAGTGATAGCACAATTCGAGAGAGGGAGTTAGGTCATTTCACACCTGTATTAAATTTTTTTTTCAAACTATGGTATGTTTAGTAAAAATTGGGGTCTTTTAGCCACTTTCTTAATTTTTTGGAAAGTGAAAAAAACACATTTATATTAAAGGAAAATAATTAATGGTGAGAAAACAAAAATACATTTATATTAATAAAAAAACACATTTATGTTAATGGAAAATAATTGTAAAGTGAAAAAGCTATAATAAAAATCATAATATTAAAAATGAAGGCTAATTTTTCGTCAGGTAAAAAAACTAATTGGGTTTAAAAAATATAATTATTTTAATATAATGGAATTTGTACCCTGCTTATTAAAATTATAGTTAAGTTAATTGAGTCCCTTATATAAGATATCGTCTTACTAATTGAGATATATCTTTTGGCACGTCAATCTTATTTGTGCGCTCACTTGACTAGTTTTAAGTTAAAAAAAGTGGTACTTTTATATATATATATATATATATTTTATATACAGACTACAGTATAGATATAGATCTATTCTATTGGTCTTGTTGGGAAACAAAAGTAATTTTACAGTTTTAAAATGACAGTTTATTGCAATTGATTAGAAATCATTAAAATTTTCATTCCATGTAACATGGAAGGATGTGACATGCCTTATCGTTTTTGGAAGTTGATGCCTTGAGGCCTAGTTACTGGGTGGGGACAGCACAGGATACTCTTCAAGAAGCCACTCTTGATTGCATTGAATGATGCCCATGTACGGATTTTTTGATTTCTAAAGTGAGTCAACCGATTAATTTTTTTATTTTATTTTTTCGTTGAACTTGACTAAACGCACTCTATCGTTTACTTAGTGCACTCAAGCTAAAAAATCAATTAAAAAGTTCAATTTTACTATAAAACTAGTTGTTTCCTTACGCTTTGCGCAGGTGTCAGTGAAGACCTTCATGGTTTATATGTATGAAAAATGGTAAAAAAATAGGAAAGTTACAAAATGATGGGTGTCGTAGTTGACCACTCAAGCAAAAACTATATATAAAAAATAAAAAATAAAAATCAGCGTGCTCGACCCTTTACATAAGCCAACCCATGATACTTGTGCATCCATTCAAACATAAAAAATCTCTACAAACATGTGCACGTGGAGACCCAAACAAAAATTTAGATAATGGTCAAGCACTCCCCAAAAATTCTTCAAACTGGATGCGGGAGAATTACAATGGATGGGAGGTGAAATTCATAGGGGGAATATAGCTTGCACTACACTTAATTCCATGTATCTGTCCATAATTTTTAAAACTTTTACCGCACTCCATTTCATGTATTTGCCGATGATTTCGAGTAGAATGTACTAATTCTATTAATCCATTCGTTGATAATATAATCATTATTAATTATTAATAAATGCATACATAATAGATAATTATATATCTTGGGACAATCGATAATAGAAATAAATAAATAATAAAAATTAGAAAATTTAGAAAATTATTCTGGTGAGAGGAGGTAGCTTCTGAACAGAATGTACTAATTCTATTAATCCATTCGTTGATAATATAACCATTATTAATTATTAATAGATGCACACATAATAGATAATTATATATCTTGGGACAATCGATAATAGAAATAAATAAATAATAAAAAATTAGAAAATTAGAAAATCAGAATGATGAAAGGAGGTAGCTTTTGAACTTTCTTTCTCCTCCGACTTATATATATATATATATATATATATAGATAATATATATTTTAAAAAAGAAAATATACAATAGATGGTTTAAAAAATATTTACTTATAAATCATTGAAGCTAGTAACCATTCATTAACAAAAAAAAAATTCGAATGAACTTAATTGTTGTTTCAGTGCCCTAAACAATATATATAAATAATGTTGCAGTAATCAAATCGATGGTGTAAGATTCGAAACAAAGAATATGAATACATCATTAATTAGATGGTCATTTAGTTGTTCAAAGTTGGATTTTTTGTTTTTCAAAAATATGGGGGAATGAATATATTTTTAAACAAAAAAAACGCAAATATATAAATATCTATTTTTCGTTTTTCAAAAATATGGGAGAATGAATGTATCTTAAAACAATAAATAACACAAATATATAAATATCTTAAAATAAAAAATAAAAAATTAAGAAAATCTTAAAAATGAAATGGTAGAAGTAGAGAGAGAGAAGCTCGTGAAACTTATATATATATATATATATATTTCTCTCTCCTTCAACTTTATATATTTATATGATAGGGTCCTAGAGATGTTCTTTGGTGGGTTCTAGAAAGAAAAAGATATCCATATAGATATACTAGTCGATGTTGTTGTTTGCGATTTTTTGCGCATGAGTTATTAAAACTTTAATATAAAGTTAATAAATTAATTTACATGAATATATTATAATATTTTTTACAATTAAAATTACAATTCACAATAATCAACCCATATGTTTTTAGAAAAAAATATACAATAGAAGGTTTAAAAAATAATTACTTATAAATCATTGAAGTAACCATTCATTAACAAACAAAAAAAATTCGAATAAACTTAATTGTTGTTTCAGTGGCCTAAACAGTATATATACATAATGTTGCGGTAATCAAATCGATGATGTAAGATTCGAAACAAAGAACATGAATACATCATTAATTAGACGGTCGTTTAGTTGTTCAAAGTTGGATTTGTAGTTTTTCAAAAATATGGGGGAATGAATATATTTTAAAATAATAAAAATAATAAATATATAAATATCTATTTTTCGTTTTTCAAAAATATGGGGGATGAATGTAGCTTAAAACAATAAATAACACAAATATATAAATATCTTTAAATAAAAAAATTAAGAAAATCTTAAAAATGAAATAGTAGAAGGAGAGAGTATGTGAAACTTTCTCTCTCCTTCAACTTTTATATATAAACAATATATATAAATAATGTTGCGGTAATCAAATTGATGGTGTAAGATTCGAAACAAAGAACATGAATACATCATTAATTAGATGGTCGTTTAGTTGTTGAAAGTTGGATTTGTAGTTTTTCAAAAATATGGGGGAATGAATATATTTTAAAATAATAAAAATAATAAATATATAAATATCTATTTTTTGTTTTTCAAAAATATTGGGGGATGAATGTAGCTTAAAATAATAAATAACACAAATATATAAATATTTTAAAATTAAAAATTAAAAAATTAAGAAAATCTTAAAAATGAAATAGTAGAAGGAGAGAGTATGTGAAACTTTCTCTCTCCTTCAACTTTTATATATATATAGATTACCTTTATGCCTTTCACTGTAATTAGTACACCACACCGCCCTTTTTCAATTTTCATCTTATTTTGTGCGTCCTATCATCATCTCTCCACATACTCTTTTTGTAATTTGTAGGGCATCGTCAAGTTGTTCGGCCTCACAAATTTGAATCTCCAGTTAGACAATTGGTCAGAGCTCACCAAACCTATCACGTCCCGAAATTCTAAATCCTAGTTTGATCTTTTAATTAGGATCGGTGATTCGTGACGTGGAACCCGCATCGAGATATGTGTCGTGACTGAGGCAAGAAGGCTGATGTATATGTTATATATGTTGTGGTGTATGCCTAGTGCATTGTATATGTGTAGATTACTAAGTCACTCTTACTTGTGTATAGGTGTTAAAACTTGAGTAAGATAATCCTTGAGATGTGTGTCGGCGTAGGATCAAGGTAGAGAGTGATAGTGGTAAGTTTATTTAGGCTTAATGTAACTTAAATAATGATTTAAATGTGGCTATGGTTGATTATACATTTAATGTACTTAAGTTAGCAAGTTAAAACAATAGTCATGTGATGATCATAGAGATTGTATTGACACATCTAGACACCAAGTTACACATGGGTGTTCTTTAGATTGAGTAAGTGGGAAATGTGTTAATATGTACATCATTAGATAGGTCTCGAGATAGGTGTGTACATGAGAATCAATGACTATTAATCAACCATATCCATTTCATATAAAAAGCTAGATATCAACTCATGTAATCAAACCAACTTCATTTTAATAACTTAGGAGTTAAATAAACTTGCTTAGGAGAGAAGAAAAGATTGCTGGAGAAGAATGGAAATTAGAGAAGATCAAGGAGAAATCAGTGGGTTTGGAGTAAGATGTGTTGATCAAGCTAGGTGTTCATCAAACTAGGTACATCTCTTTATTTAAGTTTGAAACCAATTTTGGTTTTTGGCCATTTTCAGAGGCTAGATGATTAAGTTTTTGATATTGGTTGAAATATTCGGATTCCTCCTTCCAAGCTAATAATCCAGCTATTAATAAATTCTTAATTTGGTTTTGAAATAAAAAAAGACATGAATTTTTTAAGTTTTAAGTCTAAAATAGAAATTTTGCTCATTGTATTATCAATCAACTTATGTAATTTGGTCAAAACTTACTCATTTTAAATCAAAATGAACTCAATCTGGTAGCATTAGAAAGCTAATTCAAAAGAAAACAACTTTGTCATACTAGAATTTTGTAGTTAAAATATTTTAATGTCCAAAAGTGTTTAACAAATATGTGATTAAATATATTACGAGATTTTTGAAACTAAACTTGTAAATGACATAACTCTCTAATTACTCATCCAAATGAGCTCATCTTTTAGTATGTAGTTGTTTGCTATGTTAGCTGCTTTGTGACCAAAAGTCATGAATTTTGAAATTATTGATTGAGAGAAATGAATTTTCTCAATATGTTGGTCAGATTAGGTTTCAATTTGAGTTGTGTTTAGTAAAATTGTGATATTGCTTTCGTTTTAAATCGGAATTACACAAACCAAACCTTTTCGAAAAGCTAAGTTAAATATCAAAAACTTTATACGAGGGAAGACGTTGAGACATGTCACGACCCAAATAATTAATATACGTTTACTTCGTTAATTGGGACAAAATGACTCATGACGTTGGACCGTGGCGATATATGTGTCACTATCGAGGCACGGTGGTCGAGGTAAATATTATATTTGTTGTGTTGTTTGACTAGTGTATTATACGTGTGTAGACTATTAAGTCATTTACGGGTATGCAAATATCGAGACTAGCGGGGGACGTCGACCTCGAGTTGCGTGTCAACATGGGACCGAGGTAGCGGCATATGAGGTATGCTAAATGTATTTGAGTTAAATAAAAAAAATAAAAACTGAGTGGCTCACATTCAAGCACCCAAAACATATATGTATATATGTAATATAGGGACGATAAGCTGACTAATATGTACTTAAGTCTTAGATCATGTAGATTAAGGTTTGAGTACGGGATTAGGCCGGGTGGTGTCATGTTTAGAAGTAGGGGTCGTCACAAGACTTGGACAATTTCATATCTAAAAGTGCGCTGCAATGCAGAACTAAAATTTCAATATTGTTTAGTCTTAAGGGGTTGTTTTGGGTTAAGGTTCCTATACCCATTTGACCTGACCTAAACCCAATTTATTTAGATTAGTTTGATATCAAGAACCTAAGGAAGAGTCTCAAGAGTTTGAATACGTGATACATGATGTTGGGATATCGAAATAGCTTAGGAAATTGTATAGATTGTAAGTAAATTGATAGATATATTTATTTACATTTAATTCATATTTACTTGTTTACTTCCAGTTATTTGGGTGATTTGCCAGTATGCCATGACTTATTATCATTTCTCATTTCATGAGATTGTTTTTCATGGTATAGATTTTTGAGTAAGTGATTTCATTGACTCCAAAGCATGTGCTATGCCATTTTGATTGTTAATACATATGGTCAATGAAATAGCATGTTATTAGGCAGTTGTTACATAGTGTTGTGAATCTATTTTTATTGTGCATTAGGTATGCAATTACTTTGTTGGATTCTCAAACCATGTTATTCCTTAAAATATGAAAATAGTTTTTGTATCCATGTCATTTTATGATAGAGATTCGACTGACATATGTGTGTCACTAGACTCTCAGAGTGATCAATATCTATCTACTACTTTGTGCAGCACGCGGGAAACGATTCTTGGGGTTGTTGGCAAGCATAACTTGGGTGACATCATGGAGTATATGATCTGAGGTTGTTGGCAAGTATATATATCGCAGGTGACTGGCACCAGTGACCCTAGATCATTACTATTTAGCCGAGTGTCAGTTTCATTTCGTTTGGCTAAAGTATTTTTTGTATGTTCTCTTTTCAACATAGTTGCTATTATCATACTTTTAGATACTTGTTGCATATTTGGGAATGTGAACAAATATATGTCAGTGTTACTTTCTACTTTCTTGTACTCATCGTACTTTTTATGACGGTGGGTGCAGATCGATAGAGTAGCAGGCCAAACAAAGAGAAAATCAACGACTACCTCTGAGTCAGCGAAGTGTTGCTACACTAGATTTTGTAGGTTTTGATTTTGATGTATTATTTTTATGAGTATTTCATATACTTTTGGGGTTGTTTATTATGGGTTGAGAGACTGGTACCTTGACCAGTCACATGATGATATATTATTGTTGTTTGTTATATATTATGTATACATGCATGTGATCTTTATTTCCCTAGATTTTTTTCACAATTATTAGGCATCACATTAAAATCTTTCGTTAATTTGTTAAGTCTTTCTCTGAATAAATTTTTTTAAGTAAAATTTTAATTAACTTTGATTTATGAATTGACATAGGATAGGTAAATGTCTATTTGAAAAATAATAGGCAAGTAATGTGATTTTCGAAAGGCTGACTAATTTCTAGTTAAGTCATATATGGTGAAATTAGAGCTTAATGACGGGATTAGGTCGAACGGTGCCTTAATTTGAGAAGGGGTAGTCACATAACCTCTAGTTAGAGAGTCGGTCAGAGCTCACCGAACTTTTAGGTCGGCAGATGCGAACCTAAAATAGATGTATCGATCAAAGTTTTGGAGTTGGGTGCTTCGATTTAGATGAAGATGTATTTTAGTAAAAATGTTGAGGTGCCCTTATAATTTGAAATTCAAATTAAGGGTTTACTAAGTAAAGAGTGGGGTGCGCTTAACCAGTATCTTTTTGGGTGATTGTCTAGTGATTATACCACCGTCCTAACTACATAAATAACGTTTTACATCATGTTTGAAAAGTTCATCGGGCCACCCAGACTTTCAACCATCTGATCATTCAGCAGGTTTTGTCCGTCGATCATATATGTTTTAAGTCAGTTGGATACACTTTGAGATGAGTATGACAACAAACTTTAATGCATAATCAACGAATTCTATTAGCTGTATAACAAAATGTGTAGAGAAAATGTCACCCAATCGTTTTTTTTTCTTTTTTTGTGTCGAGCATCAACTGCACAGACTAATTCTCGACTTGAGAATTATTTTCCTGACATTTTAGTGTAGAGGTGGTGTGTCATATCTATGTCAACTCGTTTATGACCCTAATCCACATAAGCTCAACCTTAACTAACTTAATTTTCCGTGTTATCGTGTCAAACCAACTAATTCATTTACATTATATATTATTTAATTTATGATTTTACAATTCTAAATAAATAACATAAAATACATTTTTTTTTTCAAAATAATATCTTATTCCTAAGATTTAATACAAATCACTATTGAGACTTTGCATATTATTATTGTCTAAAAAATAATTACACTTTATTTTATTATATGAACTTTTAAAATTGTAATTCAACCATTAATATAGTAAAACAGTAACACATATACATTATATTTAGTATTTTAAATGAGTTATAAATGAGTTATCGTGTTTAGTAGTGTCAATCCATTTATGACACTAATCCGCATAAGCTCAACAATAACTTATTAATATCATGTATTGATCATGTCGTATTATCGTCTCATGACTCATTTTATCACCTTTATTTTAGTGTGCTTGGCCACACTTTTAGCTAGCCACCCTTATGTGGCACAACTCACAATAATTAATTTATTGGTCTAGATCTCTTGCAAGGGTAACGGGGTTGGTTTTATCTAATATTATTATAATCTATAAATCAAATCACACTTATATATTAAGCGCAGGCCAGCTTGACCAGAAAAATATTCAAAACTAATTAATCAAACCAAGGACTACAACTCCCAGGATGTAAGAACACTTAAATAAGGATATATTGACGAAGTAATCAAATATATCATAAACAAATGACTAAAGAGGCAATAAAAAACTCAACAAACGCCGCATGAAGATCACGTTTGGTTAATTAGATGAATTATGGTGAAATAAAGAAAACTAAGTAGTAACATTTTTTTTAATAAAAAAGCATTTTCAATTACTTTTAACTAAATAGTTAATATTTAATAGCTGAAGTAACTCTGGTGAGAAGATGAAGCATCACTTGCTAAGAGCATCTCCAATCGAATGTAGATTGGATGTCAATATGTACCACCTTTGACTAAATAGTCATTAAGGTGACAACACCTCTTCAATGGAATGTGTATTTTAAATGTTGAGTTGACGTGGATAGTCGTTGTCTATTTTGAATGTCTATTTATAGACGGTGCAATACATAGCCATGTTAGCAATTCTCTCTAAACATATATATATATATATATATATATATAGAAAAAATTGTTTTTTTTTTAAAATAAAAAACGCAATCCATATTCACGATTAGATAACACTTTTGAGCTTATATATCTATTCAAGCCACTTACGACAAATATCTATCCATGTAAGTTGCCGACATGACATCAACTCATGCTCACAATCCACATTAACCATTGGAGATATGGTGGCCCTGCCGCTAGGGTGGGCAAACCGTGGTTTGGTGGTGAAAACCACCAAACTGCGACCAAACCGAAGGTCTACGGTTTAGTGATTTTCCAAACCACCACCAAACCGTGAACCACCAAAATCGCAACCAAACCGAACCGCGGTTTGCGCGGTTTGATCGGTTTGGTTGCGGTTTTGGTGCGAGGCAGCGATGCGAGGCGGCGGTGGAGGTTCGCGCGGTGGAAGGCGACGATGGCGATGGATTCGGCGGCGGCTGTGAGCGGAGAGAGGAGCGGCGGGAGTGACGAAGTGAGATGGAGGTGACGGCGGGAGTGAGATGGAGGTGACGGCGGCGGGAGTGAGAGGAGGTGGCGCAGGAGTGAGAGGAGGTGAGAGTGGCGTGGGAGTGAGAGGGAGGGAAGAGGATTGTGTGACGGCGGTGGGAGTGAGAGGGAGAGGAAGAGGATTGTGTTTTTTAGTTAACTTTTAGGGTTTTTAGTTTGTATTTACCAAAATGCCATCGGTTTGGTTAAACCGTGGTTTTTACGTTTTTCAAATCGCGACCAAATCGCGAGTTTTAAAAACCAAACCAAACCGTGCGGTTTGGGCCGTTTGAGCGGTTTGGGAGGTTTTTCGAAAACCGCTTCCCACCACTACCTGCCGCAATGGGTGACGTGTCTTTGTGTACTCCATGTCAGGTGGGCCCAACTACACGTGTCTGCCACCTGCCCGTCCACCTCTTGTCTCAAAATTCATGTCCACGTGTGTTTTATCAAATTAGTTAGTGGATTATTAGTATTTGCTTAACTTATTCTAGTTAAAAATTTATTCTAATACCTAACTATACTAGTGTGTTATATCTTATAAGTTAACACATATATCAGCGGAAGCCTTAATTGATACATTTGGTAATTAATTTAGTATGATAAACATTATTAATAAGAGCAAATCCTACTTTTGAAACCTAGAAAATACTCGTATATAAGCGACAATACCAGAAATAGGATATATATACATGTACTGTATCATCACAAGTCGCCCAATACCCAACAACAACAACGACATAGCCTCAGTCCCAAATTAACTGGGGGCTACATGGATCAAACTTTTTCATGGTGCTCGAGTAAGTGCAATTGATGTTGAGCTTTGCAAACCATTCAAATCCATTTTAATTAACGCATCCCATGTTAACTTTGGTCTGCCCCTATCTCGTCGAATTTCTACGGTTTCTATTGAGTCAAGTTTTCTAATTGGGGCATTTGTAGGTCGTCTTTGCAGGTGACCAAACCATCGCAACCGCCCTTCCTTAATCTTTGTATCAATTGGTGCTACTCCTACTTGTCTTTGAATTTCTATATTTCTTATTCTATCTTTACGAGTTTTACCACACATTCACCTAAGCATCCTCATTTCTGCTACGTTCACTTTATGTAATTGTTGTTGCTTTACCGCCGAACATTCACTTCCATAGAGCATAGCTGGCCTAATTGCGGTCCTATAAAATTTTCCTTTTAACCTAGTAGGGACATGTCGATCACAAATCACCCCTGTTGCACTCCGCCATTTCTTCCATCCAGCTTGAATTTTATGTGTGACATCGTTTTCAATGTTACCATCATTTTGTATGATTGATCCTAGGTATCTAAAGTGGTTTACCTTAGGAACTTCCACTTCCCCTAATTTTACCACTCTATCATCTCGATGTCTAATGTTTTCAAACTCACAGTGCATGTATTCAGTTTTCGTCCTACTCAACTTAAAGCCTTTAGATTCTAATGTATTCCTCCAGAGTTCTAATTTCCTATTCACTCCATTTTTGGTTTCATCCACTAAGACAATATCATCTGCAAATAACATACACCATAGTATATCCTCTTGAATATGATTAGTTAGTTCATCCATAACTAAAGTAAATAGATATGAGCTTAAAGCGGGAACCCCTCTGAGCATTCACATAATAAAGTAAATGAAATGCAAGAAATATTGTCAAGTAAACATGTGGAATATAAACAGGCAACTGTAAATAGCTCATCGCATGAATAGATAACCGATAAGCTAACAAATGTGTGTGCTCGCTCCATATGGACTAGATTGTACTTCGGGTCACCAAGTTCCTACCAATGGTCATGCCCAATTGGCCCGACACTTGGTCCCTCGCGGTGTTGGCCAAATTCGCTAAGTCATCGACACGTGCACTAAGGGCAAGCTCAGGTTTTCATTCACTGAGGGTCGGGTCACACGTGCTACACTCTAGTGCATCATGAGCACATAACCAAGAAAATTCGAAGGAGTAACCTTAACCCACGTCAAGTAAAGGAATAGAGTAGTAGAAACAACAAGAAAATGATGAAAATGAAATAGAAAACAAAATCAAATACACATAATTTTTCAATTGGGTTTTACAAACCTCAAACTTCTCTCCGACCTCTCCGGACTCCCAACTCCGAGCTACGTTTTCTCCAAGTCCTTAAAGTCCAAGTTTTATAGGTTTAAGTTATTTCCTAGTGTTAAGACATGTATTAAGTGAAAAATCACCAAAGATGCCTTTTAAATCCATATGTTATTTGTCGTTAGCACGGTAAGAGGTATACATAGCGCTATGTTATGGTAGCACGCTAAGAATTCATGTAGCGCGCTACTATTTTTTAGAACGAAGAACAATTGCAAACCCAAAACGATTAGCGCATTAATCGTTCCATGTAGCGCGCTATCTATCCTCTAGGACATAATTCTCAAGTCGAGAATTCTGTCTTTCTCATCTCAATTGGCTACCTTGTTGGTTTACACATGCTTTATATACAATATTAACTTCAAAGCAACATCTAGCACACTTCAGAACATAAATTCCAACCCAAATTCTCCAAATTCATGCATTTACACAACTTCCCAATTTCATCAATATCATCAAATCTAATTAAAATAGTGGTAAATCCTCTATGAATATGATCTAATAACATGTAATTCGTCAAATTTTAACCACAAATAAGAGATCTCACCATAAATTTCGAATTTCACCAAACATGGCAAAAATGGGTCCATTGAAGAGTGTAGGAGATGAGGATGATGATTACCTAAGTTTAAGCTCTTGAATTGATCTCAAATGTCCTGAATTCCCAGCTTGAACTCCTTTTTCTTCATTGGTTTTCTCTGATTTTGCATGAATAGTTGAGTGGATTTGAATGAAATCCCATCACTTTCTATATTTAGTTTTGGTCTTGATCAAGTGTGCATACGTATCTCGAGGATTATTATCATGTTGTCTCATGCCACCTGATGACTCCAATAACACACTCCTTTCCTAGTACTAGTCATTGTGCTCATCTAGATATCCATCTCACGGTCCTCATTATTGAGTGCTAACTATAGGCTTAGCTTATTTAATTGATGTCACATTACATTAAGTCTTATAAAATCATATTGTTAGTGTTTTATTTATCCAATTTAACCAACTCATGGTCCCACTAACTTTCGACTACCCGGTATCCGGTGCCCTGCGTCTTGACGCGTATTTCGAGGCGCATCATAGTCTATTATTTAAATTTCAATATAGTCAACCTATGGTTACATTACCCATTTCAATTTAATAACTTTGTCATATTTATGTAAGTTTGTTGAGTTTTCCTAGTGTACCCGTATTTCGCCTCTCGATACTCGCATTAACACGCACTTCGATGCGACTACCCGTCACACACCCTCGCACGATATCGATATTCAACATACACGCACTTCGATGCGACTACCCGTCACACACCCTCGCACGATATCAATATTCAACATACACGCATGCATGTATCAACAAATAAATTTATGAAATGCATCGCAAACAAGCAATCCAACACACAATTAATTAGTATACCGAGGTTGACGTGTGTCCTAGCCTACTTGCGCATCTACGTGAATCTGAGTTAACGTTTATGTCTAAAATTATGAGATGAATAATGACGTTAATAAAACGGGTCATTACATGAGATGCTTTAAAAGGCAAGGTGCGGACGTTCTGAGTTCAACTCATGTTGAGTATATAAAAAGTCTTTTCAACTAGTGTGTTCCCCCAAATGGAACATATCCTCTAAAGGCAAAAAGATTACCTATATGATGCCTATATTTGCCTAGTGGGATTGTCATCAATCCTATACCATTTATCCTTGTTTATAATTAAATAATAATAATTACTATATCACAATTTATGTATCTTTCTTTACACGCAAACTATTTAAATCATGTCTTACTATTTGTACTAATCCAAATTTCAAGAAATAAAGGTAATTTATCACAATATATTACTATGAGTCTTTCGCAATAACGCAACTATTTATATCATTTTTTTACTATTTATGCTACTCCAAATTTGAAGAAATAAAGGCAATTTATTACAATATATTATGAATCTTTCGCAATAATTAATTAGTCGCAGGACCATATATAATGTAAAATCTTCTACTTCTAAAGTCCGTATCGATCTCTTGATGAATAAAAAAATACGTGCCAAGTTCAATAAGGGCACTCTAATTTTGATTTGGATAGTATTATTTGGACTCGTGAGTCAGACTTAAAAAAAAATTTAATTTCAAATACATCTTCGAACAATTAATGAAGCAATCATAATCACTTATAAAATACTTTAATACCCCTTAAATATTTACAAAAAATTTAAAAATCTCTCATGAGTCCGGACTCATGAGTCCAAATAAATTTATTATTTTGATTTTGTCCCAAATTCAATTTTTGATTTATAAGGGCGCTCCAACTTTTTTTATCAAAATTCTTAAAATACTCATTTGTCTCGATTGAAGCACCCAAATCTAAAATCTTAGCCGAGATATGTATTTTAAGTTCGTCGATACATGACCGATGGTCGAGACTTATATTTTAGTTCGATTTTATCCAATTGAACTTTTTTGTTGAAACTTAGGGTGTGTTTGATAGCAAAAAAATTCTTCAATGAGAAATTTTTTTTAGCAAATCTTCTTGAGAGAAATTTATAAAGAAAATTTTCTCATAGTTGTTTGATTGCACGAGAAATAATTTTCTTTTATGGTTCAATCCGTATGCGCATCTAAATCATCGTCGATGTCGGGCGGCTCGACGATGATGTTGGTGACGGCGGAGACGAAGAGAGAAAGAAAAAAATATATATCCGTGAAAGAGTAGCGAAGCCAAATTTGTTTCGTGAGAGAGATCGAGAGATTTTCGATTTTCCACGCTAAAAGATGAGAAAATAAATGAGGAAAATAGGAGAATGTGGCTTTTTTTTTCTCAATACAGTTACAAAGCTATCAAACAAAAGAAAAAATGGTTACACAAAAAAAAATAGACGATTTTCTATGATTTTTTTCATTTTTTTTGCTATCAAACACACCCAGTTGACAATTGTTGAACAAAAATTTAGTAAGTTATATCCGACTCTCCAAATTATAGTTCAATGAGCTTCGATATTGACTCTTTAATTAGAGTGGTCGTGAGTTTAACTCCCCATTAAAAAAAAAAAAAAAAAAAAAAAAAAAAGCTTACGTGATCATATCTCAATTCTTGCAAACATATATAAAACAATACATATAAAAAAATGGAAAGGTAAATTGTTTTTTAAAATGCCAAATAAGGGAAAGGTAAGTTAATGAATCATATTCGATTGACACGTGATAATGTCGCTGTAATAACGGCAAAGCTAACTGCCGTTTACATTCGCGCCAACTAATTGTTGACTTCCTGCGAGTTCTAAACGGCGTTGACCGAACATTTCGACCATCGATCCGGTTCACTTGCATATTTTGTTGTGGTTTGTAAGATGATAAACTTCGAGATGGGCGTACATGATTTTTATTTTTATTTTTTATTTTCTGTTGGCTACGGCTATCGTTAGGCATGCATACATGTAATTCATAATCCAAAATGAGTTTTTTTTTTGCCTCATTTACCCGTTGACGAGAAACAATTTCAAACTTACTTTTAGATAGATGTAAATTATATATATATACTCATATGACTAATTATGCAGGTCACAACTTTGGTAGGTATAAAAATTGTTTCTTTCCAAAAAAAAAAAATAAAATTTACAGATCATAATAAATCAATAATTAAAGCCTAGTAGGCCGGACCGACCTTGCTAGGATCCATATTAGATTATTCTATTAAAATCTATTATTAATTGATTCGGAATATATATTATTAACTAAAGGTCTATATATATAGGAAATATAATCTTACATATAATGGCAAAAATGCCCATAAATATTAACGTTTTGTTGGATGAAAAAATCTTTGAATAAATAAAAGTATGGGTGTTTAGGTAAATTTAACTTAACTAACTTAAAAGTAAATATTTAAAAGTAATAATCATTATCCCATGATTCAAGAGAGAGAAAGAGAAGAAGGGAGAGACTTTTCTTAAAAAGAGAGAAAATGGTTAGTGATTGATTTGGGTATTTTTTTTTAATTGAATTGATTTAGTTATTTAGTGTTACTAAATATATTGCACGTGCGTAGCGGAGTGCCCCCCATAAGTGTCTATAAAATATGTTATCCACAAAGTCTTATAAAAGCAAATGCGGTGACATGAAATAGGAGGGGACGGAGACTTGATAGCGTCTAAACAAGCTATCATATTTAAATGAGAAATGCTTTGTTAACCCAATTTCAAACCACTCTCAACACTACGTTGATTTCGCCTCATTACAACATCAAAGTTGGAATCACTTGTACTACTTTGTTATTTCAGCTTTGAAAAATGCTTGAATAACAACATCCTTGATAACACAACATGATTAAGGCACCCCTTACCCACAGAGCAAGTTATATATGCATTTCAAGATGGGTCGTGGTGAATATGGACGGTCGATGTGGGGTGTGCATTCCGCTGTTTTGTTGTCAATTTTCCAAACAAGTTTTTACAATTTTTATATTTTATATTTCAATAAATGTAAAGTAAAAAAAAAAAAAAGTACAAATGATTCCAAACTTGTGATATATCAACTTTCACCTATGGGAATCCTTTTCAAGTTTTTAATAAAAAAAAGATTGCCCGGATGTGATTGGCAACTAATGACAATTATGTTAATCACTTAATTGTATATATTGCATTTAATGTAATAATTATATATACTTGGCCGGGGTATATAGCATTTAAATGTGTGTACATACAATGCACCTAAAAAAATGTATGTATACATTAGCTTTCTTAACTACTATTTTAAAATTTACCTTAAGAAACTCTACTATTTTCCAATAATTATTTGTTGCAATATATAAAACAGACATAAATTCACATATACTATTACATAATAATTGTGAAGCAAGATAAGATCAAAACATACTTTAAACCGTAAAATAATATGAACCAAACACCAATTATATACGTATATATGTTAATATATTCATAATCATATGTACATTACATTTAATTAATATTGTAGTGATGAAATTGATGTGGGGTAATTTATATCATTAATTAGTTTCATTATATATATATATATATACTTTGTTTGTTTTAAAAGATCACTATGTATTCTTCAAAAAAAGATAATTAACTATATATATATGTATGTAAATCCTAGCTAGCTAGATTCATCTTATTAATTTTAAGGAAGTGCTTTCTTCTTAAAAAAAATTAGGTTGATTCGTGGAAAGTATGAGTGAAAATATTAAGAAGAAGCTTATCGAAAAAATGTTAAAAACAAATGAAATATTAGACTGTTAGAATTTTGAAGCATCATATTAGAAATTAATACCAACTTTGGATGAATAAGTCCTTTAACAATTATTTGCGTTTAACATTGCTAAAATTAGATGATGATTACAAATTACAATAAGAAAAATCTCTTTTTTTTGTGACCATCATCAACAACAATTATATGGTGTGCTTTCCAAATCATACTTTTAATTTGTCATCATCATTTTTTAATAATCAATTATTTAACAACTTAAAACTCTTGTTGCATGTTGATTTGAACTCGATGATTTAATTAGTCAAGCGATTGACACAGTGAACACGTTTGATTTATTAGAAGCACCATGACAAAAGCTGGAGATTTATATATATAGTCCACAATTATTTTACCATATACAATTGCGAAAAGTGCAATATCAAATTTTAATTTTAATGGAAATCATCTTAAAATAAAATAATTAAAATAATGATTTAAAAAGAATAACTATATGAAAAATGTAAGACTTAGCTGATGAAATGCCCAATCATGGAGGGAAGCGATTCTGCTTGAATAACATAGGAGCTTTATCTTTTCGAGATTGAAATCAATAAAAATGAGTACTACTCTTTGTTCATTTTGTGCAGCTTTGCAAAACACTCTTTTGTTTTATACAAAGAAAATTATTTTATCGTATATATTTACGGCTTGCTAATGCTAATTTATATATGATACATAATTATTTTTTCAAGCATAAGGGTATTTATATTTACGGTTTTGAATTATTTAACAATTGTTTTGAATTATTCATTTAACTATCTTATGTCCATTTCGAGTATTTGTTAATATAGATACATTTTGTTTTTTATATTGATAATTACTAAAAAGATTTATACGATTTAGATGTTATATATGCATAAAATCATTACGTGTATATAAATGTTAATTTTCATGATTCTTATTTAAGAAAATGAACAGTATATATTATTCATTTTATAACTTATAATTCAAATACTAATTTAATTTTGCAATATTTTCAATAATTAAAAATCTTAAATAGTGATTTAAATATTAATTTTAAGTTTAAAATTATATCAACAACATATATTATTCCCTTTAATTTTTTTCAAACATTATAACAATTTAATTTAAATATATGTCAAAATCTTAATCTTTTTCCTAAGTTAGTTCATCGCTCTTATAATTGTTTGTGATATTTCAACTTGTCTAATTAAAAAACGTACACAAAATATAAGTTGAAATTAAGGAGATTTATTTATTCGATAGAACACATGAATCTATAGTTTTAATTAATTAATTTTAGTTTTTTTTAAAAAAATCGAGCATATAATTGATTGATTAGAGCTTATTCGAGAACTGCTTCATTGTATAATTAGTCATATATATCAATCTTTATAATTATAAATATAGGGCATGACTATAATTAGCCCCCCTTTAATTTAATATATCTATATATATATATATATATATATATATATATATAAAAGTCGGATGAGAGAGAAAGTTTAAAAGTTACCTCATCTCACCATTCTATTTTTCTATTTTTCTCATTTTTCTTAGTTTTTTGTTATTTATTTATTTATCATTAATAGATTAAGTACGTTGAACTTGAAATCATGGGTAAATACGTGTAGTGCAAGTTACATTCCCTTTATAATCAACTCTCATTCATTCTTCTTGCAATCGACTTGATTTTTTTTTCTTTCACCATTCAAAAAATCACAAAAAACCAATTTTATTATACCTAACCTTAGATTCCTTCAGTTCTCAATCAATTATCACCCAATAAATTCAAGATAGGATCGATGGATTTCAACATTGACTGTACATTCAAAAGCTGTTCTACTTACCCGTAGCTTCATGCATCCAGTGATATAACAACCATTCACAACGCTTATAAGCTAAACCACTTTTGATCGCCCTCCTTTAAGTATGTTTGATCTATATTGGATCTAATTGTTTGATACGTTTTCCATAAGTTCAAGACTGAAGTAATCATTATATCTATAACACAAATCAATAATCACATGACCTTTATGTTGCCTTTGTTATGTTGTCTGTTGGTTTAGATTCTTCAATTGGAGTAAACAGACGATATGGATGAATTTATATTTAACGGTTATAGTGGATCAATATACACTACTGCATAAGATTACCATTACTTAAAGATGTTGTTCAATCCATATAATGCTACAAAAGCTAAAGAAGACAATATAGTGTTTTGCTCTTTCTTATTATTATTGTTCTTTAATTTATGAACATTTCGTTTGACTCGATGAGAATAACTATGAATATAATGTTTTATTATTATTATTATTATTATTATTATTATTATTATTATTATTATTATTATTATTATTATTATTATTATTATTATTATTATTATTATTATTATTATTATTATTATTATTATTATGCGAAGCGCAGAGAAACGACTAGTATCTATATATATATAAAAGTCGGAGGAGAGAGAAAGTTTAAAAGTTACCTCATCTCACCATTCTATTTTTTATTTTTCTCAATTTTCTTATTTTTATTTATTTATTTATTTATTATTTCAAGAGATATAATTATACATTATGTGTACATTAGATTCTTCAATTAGAGTGAACAGACGATTTGGAGGAATTTATATTTAACGGTTATAGTGGATCAATATACACTACTGCATGGGATTACCATTGCTTAAAGATGTTGTTCAGTCCATAGAATGCTACAAAAGCTAAAAAATGCAATATATCGTTTTGCTATTTCTTATTATTATTGTTCTTTTATGAACATTTTGTTTGAATCGATGAGAATAACTATGAATGTAGTATTTTATTATTTATTATTATTGTTATTATTATTACACCTGCGCGAAACGCAGGGAAGCGACTAGTTTTTAGATTAAAATGGTCTAAGGTAAAATTGCATACATAGCCCAATATTAAATCATAACATAAACTCATTTCATTTTCACATCCGCTTTCCACTCTCAACACCCTTCCCCTACTTTACTTTTCACCTTCTAGACCCTTACCCAAATTTAACCCTAAACACATCACCTTCTCCTCCCACTCACTACACTCCACCCCATATTAGACTCATGTCATATATCAAATTATTTACCTAGCATCGCATGTGTGTAATTATATCATTGAATCGAGCGAGATAGCGTAACGGGTGTTCGCCTCGAAAAACTTGTCAATATGGGTACTGAGCGAGCGAACTGTGGGTACACTAGGTCGAAAAAATAAATTGGATAATCAAATTAATTAAATGTGACAAATATTAATGATAAACACAGTCCAGACCAATTGATTGAAATTGGCGACTATGACGCGTCTCGTTATGCGTGTCGAGGTGTAGGACACCCGGTAAACGAAGGTAAATGAACAAGGCTAAAAAAAAAAAAAAAAAATTGGTGCCTAATGAGGAGCAAATAGAAACATGACACCTATACACCTAAAACCCCAAAATGAGGGTTACCACTCATTTCTTCACTCTCCTCCACGTTTTCTCTATTTCTCTCTCTCCAACACAAAGCAAAAGAAAAAAAAAGTGTGCAATTCCTTAAAAAAAATTGATAACAACCATTGAGAGTGTGAGATTTGTAAGAGATCTTTGGAGTCTGAGAAGTGATTTGATCAAGGAAGCAAGTGATCAAGGTGAGCATCTCCACTTTCTTTTAAATTCTCCATTAAAATGAAGCTTGAATGTGTTTTAATGGTAGAAGTTGATTGTTTGATAAATGTTGGAGAAAACTTGATATTTATGGTGTTGGTTGTTGTTGATGATGTTGTTGGTTGAAAAAAAAAAAAAAGAACAACAGAGACCAATGTCTCTGTGAAGAAGGAGATGGGGTGGGGGAGGGGTGCACGCACGCACGGCGGGCTGGACCCGACCCGGGTGGACAGGGTAAAACTCGGTCCAGGGACCCAAACATTTATTTAAATAATATAATATTAAAATTTAATTTAAAAACAGTTTAAAATTTAATAAATTACAGAAAAAATAAGAAAATAGGTAGAAAATTATGAAAAAATCTAGAAAATCAGGAAAAATATTAAAAAATGAGAAAAAGATAGAAAAATGGTATTCGAGAGTTTTTCGGGCGTTTGACACCCGGTATAACTCAAAAAGTGTGTCAAACCAAACTTTTTGAAATAAGATTTTCATATTTTTGGCCGCACATTATAAATTCACTAAATTTGACTCTAAACTAGTTAAAATGGTTTAATTGGACACCAGAACTTAGAAGACCATAGTCGGGAGTCGGTGCATTTTTCGAGACGTAGGTGGGACTTCGGAGTGCGTTTTTTATGTACATAAAAATCCATCTGAAAGTCACTGAGGGTTTACTTTTCCATCGTTGATTTCATATTCCTTATTATTGTACTCTATTCCATGATACATTTGGGTTTGTGGTCGAGTTACTCCCACCTGATATTCGTAGTGTACTTATGGCACACTAGGCTGTAGCACGTGTAATCAGACACTCGGTGAATTGCAACCCGAGTTGCATTAAGGGTGCACGTGTCGAACATGTACCGTGAGGAACCAAGTGAAAGGAAGTGGGGGCACCCACCAAAAGGATCTGGAGAGAAGTACAGTTTAGTCTAAGACCGAGACGAGTACACACTTTGTTTCTCTCGTGTTATTTATTCATGTGATGATCGTAGGATAGTTGCATGTTTAGTTTCCGCATGATTACTGGTATCTATTTATTTTCTTATAAATGCTTGGTGTACTAAGTTTGGAATCTTACTAACTGTATTCTCAATCTTGCTTTTTGTGATGGTCGAGTGCAGATCTCAGTACTAGTAGGGGCAAGGGGATTCTTGGCGATTTCATTTGATTGCTCGCGATCGATGACCCACTAGTACGTGTTATTTGATATTTTGCTTTACTTTTGGGTATTGGGAGACTGGATAGACACTGTACTTGTATATATTACCGCTTAGTATTGTCACTTATATACAAAGTACTTACTCGGGTTTTCCATAATAGGAGTTGCTCTTATAAATGATGTTTTATATGATGATGAATTTAATTATTTTACTTGCTTTAAATTTAAGACTTTCGTTGTTTTAATGCTAAAAATGATTCAACTGTCTAACTAAACTGATTAACGAAATGAGTTAACACACATATCGAGTAGTCGTGATGTAGCAAAGGACGTTAGTGGCGCGTAGGACCCAGTGAGTTAATGATCTGATTGGACTGTGGGGCCGCGACATTCCACGTGGCGACCTCAGGATTTGGGGTCGCCATACGCGACCTCAGGATTTGGGGTCGCCATACACTAAGTCTTTTAGTTTTCTATAAATTAAAGGACTCTAATATGTACTAAATATATTGAAATACATTGAGACATTGAAAAACATTGAAACATAAAAGTTTTTTGAATCAAAGTGTATTCTTGAGTTATAGCATCATTCTCTCAAAAGTTCTTCAACAAGTGTTCCTAGTTGGAGTTACATACACATCATTCAATAACCATTAGAGACTTGATTGTATCCTGAATGCGAGTTTCGATTTTCACTCTGTGTATACGCAGTTTCGACCAGTATGAAGAAATCTTATCAAAATATAGTGATTATGCACCTCAAGTTTTTGTTTGGTTATTCTATTCTCATCTTGCATTTTCTGTCTAAAGCTATTTGTTCCAACAAATTTTTAGACAAAAAATTTCTCCATGGATTCTTCAAATGGGATTCTTGGTAATTTGTGAGAGGATAGTGGATACGGGTAATTTTGATCAATTGCTCTTAAGTTTGGATTTCGTGATCTATCATGAAATTTTGGTATGTGTTTACTATTAATTTATGCATATGTACATGATTGCAATGATTAATGATTATTGTGGATGCGTATAATAAATACAAGTGATTAGAGATATACAATTGAATTCCTATGAATTGATGAATGTGTCTATTTTGACCAAAATATGTCTATTTTGACGCCTTTTATGTATGCTCTTTTGTGTTCACATGACAATAATAGGTATATATGAAATATGTTTGATGCATATATCGTTTCGGTCGTGAGATAAAAATTTAGATTTGCTGTGAAGTAGATGCAAATATGTATATCGCTTGCTTGCTAGATATAATTGGCATATGTATAGTAAATTAATTATAACTATTTAAACAAAATGGATATGAAATTAATTATATGCCCATACATGTGAAATTATATATGCCTAAGAATCCATAAAATTGAGCCTCGCACGGCCTAAACCCACGTGGACCCCCGAATCAATTCTCGCAAGGTATACGAAGGCCTAGTTAGCCTCAAATAATTACATTCTCAATAAATTTGTAAATTTAACATTGAGTTATTAAGTTATGTCCTTTATAGAATAATTTGCAGCAAAATTAAACTTATGACAAGATTAAATAACTCAAATTTCATTAAAAGTGAAACAACCTACAGTGTGGAAACCTTGAAAACCATCATATAAACACACTTATCCTATATCACTCGGTCTCATTCTATCCCAGTGTATTTAAAAATAATAATATACAATAAATACAACAAAAATGACAAAACATACAGTCGTGCAAGGAAGGAACCACTCAAAAGTTCTCAAAGAAAATCACCGACAATTGGTCATTTCCCCTTGCTCGTCTATGTCCGCTCCGCACCCACCGTCACAAACTAGACGATGAGTATAGTAAAGTAGAAAGTAATAACAAAAAGGATATAAACAGTAATTCATGAATCGTGTAAAATGTAATGGCCCAAAATCTCTAATTGTGTTTACGTCTTTAAACAAGCTCAACGACCCGTACTGTGGGACCCACACCATGATATGCCCGTTTATCGAGGCAAAGACCGATGTACATTGTATATTTGTTGTGATTTATGCCTAGTGTATTGTATATGTGTAAACTTTTAAGTTCATTTTCTACGGGTGTAGGTATTGAGATGAGCAGGGACGTACCTCGAGTCGCGTGTCGACGTGGAATCAAGGTAGCAGCATATTATCAAGGTAGCATATTGGGGTAAGTTTAATTTATTTGAATTCAATATGCATTTATGTTGGGTTCATAAGTGGCTTTAATGTGGCCACATTTAGTTGAGTATTAAATGGCATAGTGGTTAGGATTAAGGCTTGAGTACGGGATTAGGCCGGGCGGTGCCCTATTTAGAAGTTGGGGTCGTCACATAAAAATAGTCCAAATATCATGCAAATATTTAAAGAGAGATAAAAATAAAGTACATGATAAATAGATTGACAAATATATGCAATGAAATATGAATGTCTAGGAATCAATAGAAGCAACTAAGTGGTCTTAAATCTACAACAAACCACAACAATCTAGTACTCGGGAAAACTCACGTTTGGTTGGGTAGCTGCACCCCACGCAGGTAGTGTTCACGTTAGCCCAACTAGTTATAATCCCATGAGTACCTTCCCGACACACTTAGGACATAGATACTCAACCAAGGAATACGAATATAATCCTAACAAGGAGGCATTTATCAACAAAGTCAATAAATACGGAAAATGAATGACTATGCATTTCCTTAACTGGTTTACTCACATACCTCGGATCCGCGCTATCCCGCCCTCGCAACTCGAACACTCCGAAACTAATACCCGAACTCCTGAGACCTTCCCTAGGTTCGTGACGTCCTAGAACATGTTTTAGACTAAATTATAGTGTTTTGGAGATTTTGAGAATTTTCAATTTTTTATACTGCCAGAGGAATTAGCGCGCTACTTTAGACCCTTAGCACGCTAATCCATATTAGCGTGCTAATTTTTGACATCAGAGCGCTAATTCGTAATTAGCGCGCTACCTCACAGATCTAGCGCGCTAATATTGATAGGTAAGAAATCTAGCGAGTTATATGCAACATAACTTAGAATTCTGTAATTAGAATTCTGAGTTTGCACATATGCCTTGTTTATGATTTGGGAACCCTCATACAAACTAGTAGGGTCCCCAACATCAACCATAACATAAAAACAACAACAACAACAACAACAACAACAACAACACCAAATACATGAGTTGAATGAATTGACCAAACTATGTTAATGGAGTTGGAGAGGTTACCTAGCTTGATGACCTTGATCTTTTTTCTTCACTTACACCTCTCCTTCTCCTTGTTAGAATTCCAGCAACCTCTCTTCTTCCCTTCTTGTTTGCCAAACGATGAGAATGAAAATGAAGTGGTAAGTTTGATTGACCAAAGTGTTATATATGGTTGAAGTTGATTAAACATTAGTCACTCATCAATTTGCATTTACATATCTCAAGGCTTAACTTGTGGACCATCCTTGCACACTTGTCCCTCAAGTCATGCATGAATGACTCCAAACTTACACTCACTTAGTCTCTAGATAGTTCATTACTTGTCTCGATGCACATTATAAGGCCTTTGTTTTAATTCACTAACTTAGGCTTGAACTTATTTATTCAATGTGACCACACTAAAGCCTTTACACCACTATAAGTAATTCACATTACACTTACCCCATAAGCCACTACCTCGGTCTCACGTCGACACGCAATTTGAGGTACGCCCTCGCTCATGTCTCGGATCACCGAATGGCCCGCGTATACCTTACTCGCAAATTCAACACGACAAAATACACATGCACTTGAACATTAGAAATTCACATTTCGGGTATAAATCAATAATACATACACCACGAAAAAAATAAAATTTACCTCAGTGTCAATTCTAGAAGTTTTGACAAGTACATCAAATCACGACAGTCCAGTCCACGGTCTTGAAACGTGACACGTGGCATGTATAAATTTGAGAATGTTGTGAGTTTAATTGTATATATCCAATGATGTTCTTATTTACTAAAATAAGACAAAGTATATATGGATGAGGATTCTAATCCCATATATCTGGATGAATTTTCATAAATTTTCTTCTAATGGCATCTATATATATTAAGATCAAATTTTATTCTAATGGCATTGATATAATTGAAATTAAGATGATTCATATGACTTTGCGAATGATAGATAATTAAATAATTATCTTATGGAAACTTGTGATGTGCCTTACATTAAGAATGATGCGTCAATATTGATTAGTTTGCACAATTAATGCTTATGAAGTCATATTATGAGAATTTAGATGAGTTGTCGTAAAACTCTTCTAATGAATACAATCATGAAAATCTAGAAGATTTGTCTTCAAATTCTTCTAATGAACAAGATTTGATCATCATTACTAATCATGATAAAGTAAGGAGAAATAAAAGGTAATGATTAACAAATTTTTTGGCATGAAATTTATAACTTATTTGGTTGAAGAAAACAAATGGGAAATCAAAGAACAAATAATTTTGTTCTTAATTTGGAAGATGATGATCCTGTTTCGTTTCAACATAATTCTTCATCAAAAGATGCTTTGTTTTTTCGCAATTAAAGAAGTGATCAATGATGAAATGATCAATTCAATTCTATTGAATCAAACTTGGGTTTTATGGATCTTTTACCAAGATTAAAGGCAATATGGAGCAAATGAGTATTTGATGGGAATTAAATGCCAATAGAATTATAAATAATTAGTTCAAGGTTTGTTTGGTGGCTAAGGGCTACAAACAAAAAATATGGCTTATTTTGATACTTGAGTACCAATTGCAAAAGTTACATCCATTTGAGTGTAAATACGCTAGGAAGAACAGTTGTTTCTTGGGGGCCCAAAGAAAAAGTGATTGATAGTAAAATCAAAAATTAATGCCTTAGCAAATGCAATGAATCAAAATGACTTAGAAACTTATTAATGGGCATACCATTATGGAACAAGTCATGTCTATATTTAGTAGTCAATTGTGATAACAAGAGAATGTTTATAAAGTCGAGAGCAAGACGTATAATGAAAGTCTAGACATATATGTCTAAGACATGATCTTTTGAAACAATTACTCAAAAATGCGATTGTCACAGTTGATTACGTGGAATCTAACAAATGGTATTGTTAGAGATATAGTGTCTCAGACGTCAAAACGAATGAGATTTAGGTTTGGCTACATCAATTGTTACTTAATGAGAACCCAACTTAATTCTTGAAAATACAGAATAAGTTCAATGTGGTACTAACAAGTTAAGTGAAGATTACAGAACGCTAGAAATTTATATTATAAAAGGTCCCTTCCTAATTCTAGTGTTGGTTTCTGCAAAGCGGAGGTTGACAATTGGGTTTAATAAGTCGAATAAAGTGACTCGCAGATTAACTTAAGTAGACTTACCTATAAGGGTGTAGAAGTGTGGCTACTTCTTATAAATCTAACTGACTATAGAACACTCAAGATAGAGACAATATTTGCATAGAGTCATAATGTGCAATCAACATAACACTCTTACTTGCATGAAATTGGCATGTGTGATATTTTCGATTTTGTCGCAAAGGTTTTTGGTTCAAGATACGTTAGTACCTAATGAAACTTTGAAGTATTTGCACTAAGTGAAAAGTTCAAGTCCAAAATACACATTTCTTATTTGTGTATCAATTTCAGAATGATGCTATATGTTTTTTGGTCGTGTTATTTTCTAAGTGTAATTTTCAATTTATATGTCCATATAATTTGAAAATGAGGAAAAGTTTTAGGATTTAAAAAGAATAAAAAATTGAGCTCTCAGTGTCTGACGTTGTGGTGCCAGCTCAACACCAACCATAGAAAACTCATTGTTTTGGGTGCTAAAGCGCCAAGTCGGCGTCTCAGCACCCAGAACGAAAAGTAGCAAGTTTTAGGACTTATTTTGTTCGTTTTTTGTTCGTTTCTTCACAACAATTCGCATCAAAACTCACCTCTTGGTGGATAGACACTAAGTCCCTTAGTTTTCTATAAATTAAAGGACTTTAGGACGTACTAAATACATTGAAATACATTGAGATATTGAGAAACATTGAAACACAAAAGATTCTTGAATCGAAGTGTGTTCTTGAGTCATAGCATCATTCTCTCAAAAGTTCTTCAAAGAGTGTTCTTGGTTGGAGTTGTGTTATACACACATCATCCAACAACCATTAGAAATTTGATTGTATCTGAAGGCAAGTTTTGATTTTTTCATTGTGTATGCGCGGTTTCGATCGATAGAGAGAAATTTTGTCTAAAAGAGAGCAATTATGCACCTCAAGTCTTTGTTTGATTATTTTATTCCCATCTTGTCTGAAGCTATTTGTTTCAACAGTTAGATGAGTTAACTCGGGAGTTATAGACTTGAAAAAAAAAAAATCAATTCGGGAATTATAGGCATGCACTTCAATACATGTGACACGCGTTACATACTTACAATTTTATGAGAAACGTGGGCGATTTGTTATAGTGGTTGATCACGGCACTCCAACACATATTTTTTTATCAATTAAAGTACTACCTTTTTTTGTTTGGATAAGAATTGAAGTACTATACACTTTTGTAATCTGAATGAATAATTAATTATATCAGTTGCTTGTGTTGTAAACTAAGTTGTAAGTTAACTAAAATTTAAGTTGGACTTGCTTGAGATTTAAGTATAAAAGACATAAACTAAAAAATACTAGAACAAGTAGAGAATATGAAACAAAAGAGAAGAAAGCTAGATATGAAAATGTAGAGATTTCATTCATACATTGATGTGTTTTTTACAAGTGAATGAACTCCCTTATACAGGCCATTATTATGATGAGAATGGGTACTTACACAAGGTGTGCAAGTTACACCAAAATCTCATGTCATATAAGATTACAAGTTACATAACAATACATTGGCAAGTGATTATACATTGGAGATGAATACAAATTACATGAAGTGTACAAGTTACATTTAATGTGGAAATGCTTGATGTTACAATTTAATAATGATTAGATATACAAGCCCATCGATCAGATATACAAGCCCATCGATCCTACCTACCAGTGCCCCTAGACACCACTACATGAGCACCCAAGAATTTTGAAAAGAAAAAGAGAAGAATTATCAGGGAGCGGCTAAATGACTTTAGTTTTTGCTAAACATACCTTCTTTTTTGAATTTTTCCTTTGTTGTATCTCATTTTTTAGTTAGTGCACCTCACTTTTTCTTTTCTTTTTTTAAAAAAATTCAAAAATACTTTTATTGTACCACATTACCCTCATATTCACCTCATCTAAAGAGGTGACGGACATGTAAAGCCGACACCTCTTCAAAAGTGTCGATCACATATGGCCAACGCCTCTAAAGAGGTTTCGATTGAATTCTCCACCACTCACTGAAACTTAATTCTTTTTGTAGTTTCGATCGGAGTCGACCGTTAACTCTTTAGAGTGTCGGCCCTGTGTTCGACACCTATAAAGAGGTGTCGGCTCTATATATCTGACATCTGTGTGACAATAAGAACGAACAAAAATTTCAAAACTCCTAAAAAATATATAAAAATGACCAAAAAATAGTAGGTTTTGCTTGGAATTGTTTGACATGTTCGATTTCATCGAAACTTTGCACCCAAAATGCAAGATTCAACTCCCAAATCGAAATCCAAAACTTAACAATAATTCCACAAACAATACAACTCAAAAAAGAAAAAAAAAACTCGAAAAATAATGAAAATTGGAGCTAAAAGAGATGAGGAATGCATCCACGATGTCGAATCAACGTGATTTTGCTCGGACTTCGTCGAATTTGGATTGGTGGTAAGATGCGATTTGAGAGATGAATGACTGAAGTATGAGGTAAGTGGAGTGAATGAGGCATGATTAACAAAAACCTTTTATTTAAAGAGGTAGTTGTATCATTTCATTAAAGTGGAATCTTTTCAGTAAAAATGGGAGTCTTTTTAACCGCTCCACATTATTGTAAAGAGATACGCAGAGAGCTTGAATTAATAAAGAACCAGATTGTAGCAAAAAAAAAATGTACCAAATGCCCCCCTCCCAACTTTAACAACTCCAATTTCAAAATATACAAAGGTACTGGCAAGCAGATATTGCCACGTGTAGTAATACGTGTAAGTTTGCGACGCAATGTGCTGACACAGATGCCCAAATTGATGGTATCTCAAACTCACCCAACAACTCCCATTAATAGGTTGACGAGATGGTGCTCTAAGCGCCATTCAACGGTTGAGATCGTACCATCAGTCGTGATTCCATGACTCACTTTCGTAAGCAAAATGATTTCTTTTTAGACAACACTACATGACAATCAAGAGAGAGAAAAAGAGACTAGTGACACTTTGACATCTACCTTGATGTTTGTGTTGATGTAATTGGCCTACTTTGGCTTAATTAGTGACATAATCATGCATTCCCTACTTGCTTTGGCGTAGCTCTTTAGACAGACAAATATTGCTTAAGTCATTGAACTCCAACGACTGCGTAACATATACCACTCCACAATAAAGCTACATGGAGTCATGAGTCATGACTCCGACTCCATGTAGCACCACTCTATGGAATGATATTTTGATGCGCGTAAAGTTGCATGTATGTTGAAAGCCGCGCCACATATTTGAAGTTGCATTTGCATATATTTTAAAACAATAAATCTTTACAATTGATTATATTTGATTTATTGTTCGATGATCTATTTAAAATTAAAAAAAAAAAATTGAGTTTGACTCACGAGTCTAAATAGCACTATCCATTTTAAAAATGTATCACATGTTTATTAAATAAAGGATAGTGCTAAACATACTCAATGAGTTCAGACTCAAACTAACAAAAAGATTTAAATACCATCAATGTAAATTTTTATCTTCTTCTTCAATCCACCACTTACCGTCGTCGTAACCGCAGCCGCCGTAACCACCAGCCACCGATAATATGCCATCATCATTCACCATCGCCGCCCACCCTCCTCTTCTTTCTCGACTAGCTTCCCCTCTATTCTGGCCAAATTTGGACGAGAAAAAGGATAGCCAAATTTGGTCGCCTCTCTCATTTAGCTGGGAGATAGGATGGCCAGGTATGACCACCTCTCTCGGCCAGATGGCCGAGAGAGAGAGAGAGAGAGAGAGAGAGAGAGAGAGAGGTCACTAAAGGAAGAGGGAGTGGGGAGGCCATTAGAGGCAAGGGAGAGAGAAAAAACGAAGGAGTGAGATAAATGAGAGTTTGGGTAGCTATTAGAGGTAGAGGGAGAAATATGAGAGGTAGCCATTAGAGGCAGAGGGTGAGATATGAGAGTTTGGGTGGGTGAATAAATCAACGCTTATTTTATCGACGTGGAGATGATGGTGGTCGTCGGTGGTGGTTTGGCGGTCGGTGGTAGTATGGCAAAATGTGCGGTTAGGTTTGGCAAAATTTGTCCGGACCTGTTTTAAACAGGTCCGAACATAATTTTTTGAAAAATAATACGGGTCAGGACATGTTTTTTTATCCGTTTTAAAAACCGGGTCCGAGTCCGGACAAATTTTAAAAAAAAAACGGGTAGACCCGTTTCGCGATTAATTTAAATAATATTTATTTATTTTATAGTAGTGTTTTGAAACTTTCAAATTTTTGAATTATAATTTTACTAATGATGATGTTATTTTTATATGAAAACTTGTAAGACTTGAATTTTGAATTTATAACATTTCTTTTTTGTAGTGATGGAATGCATGACAACATAAAAATTATGTATTTTTGTTAATAATTAAGTGAAAAATTTTATTTTATTTTATTTTATTAAAAAAAGGGTCGGGATAAAAAACGGGACTTATATATTTTAAAAACATACAGGTCCGGACAAAAAAAAAATGTCTATTTCAAAAACGAGTACGAGTCTGGACACTATTTTTAATCATTATTAAAAGGGGTGTTCAATTCTGTACCCATCAATATCTTTTTTTTTGCTTCTAATTGCAGTTGTGAAGGTGGAGGTAAAGATAAATGTGTACATATGTATTAATTTTAAAAGTGAGAATAATTAAGTCTTTTTATTTACCTGATATCTTAAATTACTAATAAAAGTTATATGAGTCGGGACTTATAAAATTCAAATAACTTTTTTAATTAAATAAATGTGTGACTTCAATATTGTATCATTATATATCATTGCTCTAAATAAGTGTCAAAAGTACGTCATTCAAACATTTTCTATAATTGGCGGCGTTGACCAAATGAAGCCAAAAGTACTAATTAATAATGAATTAATAATAGTATGAATCTTTGTTGAGCCGCCATTATTTACACGTGCTTATTTATTAATATATATAATATATTTTATTAATAATTTATCAATAAATTTAATTAAATTCATAAATTCATACTCATAAAAAAATTTATCAAATTTTTATAAATATTTAAAAATAACAAATAAATTTTATAAATAATTATGTGTACTTCATTAATTATTTGATGATGACTTTATAAAAAAAAAAAATTTGAGTTTAAATAGCACTACTTTATAAAAAGATATTTTTCAAATACTTAATTATATAATTACTTGGACACTAAAAACGTGGAAAATCTAAGCAGATTCACTTGGAGCGTAGAAATATACGTATCAAGTGGGTCCGCCCCTGCCCCATGCGTCTTGCGATGCACAAAGGAGGTGCATCATCTGCTGATGAATCACTCAGTTTGCTTAAATAAGTGACCAAAGTAGATCAGAAATCCATTTTGCTATAAAGTGAGGCGGCCTATGTGTGGATAACATCTCCAATGATATCATATGGATTAAAGTAAAAATGGACCCGCCTATGACACAATGACATTCAATCAAAAAAAGATTCTCTAATGGGATCATGCATGATTGTGAATGTCTAATTAATGTAACATAAAATCAAAAATTAAAGTAGATGATGTCTATTCTAATGTCTACTTCTAGACATTATGATAGATGATCTCAGCAACTGCCAAATCATCATTTTTTGTTATAAAAAATAAAAATGAAAAAATCTCATTCCATATAAAAATAAAACACCAAATTAAGTAAAAAAAAAGTCTCAATCCACATTGTCCATTAGAGATCATTTTTGAGATTTAATGTGTTAGCCCCATCGTCATTAATATAACTACCGACCTAGATTATCTTAATCTCATGATAATCTAGTAAGCCTAATCCATTCTTTCAACTTTGACCTCAAAAGAATAATTATTTCAGTCCTTAGTAAGGCTATAAAACTAAATTTTTATTCTCAATGAAACTCAACTCATGATTTATTCAAATAGAGCAAATTCAGAAATCATATAAATTGTTTTCCATATTTTGTAAAAATCTCGGCAGCATCTTCCTTAAAAGTTATCTGCCGAAAAATTCACCAAATAGACAATAGAATTGGGAAGAGGCTTAAAAGGACTCACAACTCCCCGCAATTCACAATATATATAAAAATCAAATTTAAAAACAAACTTAGAGTCTCCGATAAATTAATCACCACTTTACTATCCCAAATAGGCCAAAATTGAAACATGAACCTCTCAACGTATTTTAAACTAGTTTAGGAAACTTTCATAACCATACAACCAAACTTTACGTCCTACACTTACCTTAAGAATCCCAAAACAATATATATAAACAATTTACAATAAGAATTTAGTTTAACTTTTGAAAACAATTACCACAATCTTCGAGTCTTATCCATTCTTTCCTTGTCGTCATCTAGAATCTAACATCATCAAAAACAACTCTAAGATGTCAGAAAAGTAAATTCCTACATTGATTTGTACTCCTACAATTGTTTGTCTGATACATTGAGACATGTAATTGCATTTCCAAATAATCAACAAGATATATGCGTCAACATGACATGCAATCCACTATGCCACTGCCTTCTAACTATAATCAGACGTTGACTTCCAAAAATAGTATAGAGATTGTAACAATTTTAAATTTCGAGGCCGTCTTGGGCCCTGCCACGTCATGGTCGTTTATCTATGACGCCACATAACCAATTGGTTGCTTACACTTCTCCAACTAACACTAGTTTAGCTAATTAATACTATATAAGTATAAATGATTTAATTAGCCAGTTAATTAATTTATCAAGCTATATTACAATTATACACCAAAAGTCTTTAATTAAGTATGTTATGCAATATTTGACAATCCTAAATTGTGAAAAACCCAAGAAAAAGTTACCACGTATATATCAAAGTCGAGATAAATACAGCAAAAGATCCATATACATGTATTCAGTGTTCTACAGTTCCCAAAACCCAATGAAAATTAAATGCGCATATTGTCAGTCACACATGAGCTGGTGTCACTATCTCAGAGGTAGTTGTCCAATACTTATATGCCCTTACCCTTGCTCGTCGAAAGATCTGCATTCAATCGCCCAACAAATATAATGACAAGTCTAGTGAGTAATATCCCAAGAGAAGTCCACACAATATTTATGAAATAAAACTGATAAACTACGAGACATACGAATATAACCTCTGGCAACAGTAAGTCACATTTCCATGAATGTAGGCAACATGCGACAAACAAAAACAAAAGCTTCTAATCAACAACACATACACAATAAACAAGCTCATAAACAAAGCATTAATAAATAAATAGCCTTACAGTCACGAGAAAAGCTATAACTTAAACCAGCCAGGAATCGATAAAATAGGACAGGAACCATGTATATATTTACATGCTTACAATGACTAAATCCCAATTTTAGTTAACGGATGAACCCCTTAGACGCTATTTCAAGTCAAGGAACATCTTAAATCTCTCCCTACGGTCGTAGATATATTCTACTACCGTCGACACGAGCACTAAATACAAGTAACTCATGCAAGGGTTTTAGCCATAACCAATATATATGCAAACCGAGATAGGAGTAAAACCACATGTGTGCCCACCAGCAATCACACATGAAATCGATACTGATAAAACAAACCATGAGTTCTATGAGGCATTCCAATGGATTTACGCACCTTAATATGCACTCTGACTTTCTCGAACTCTCGAATCAGACTTGACAAGGTCCTCGATACTCGAGCTACAGTCCCCTAAGTCCCTGAATTTCAATTTTACATATTTAGTATGTTTATAGGTGTTTGAGTATGTATTAAATTAAAAATCCCAAAAACAACCCTTTAAATTCAGTTTTCATTTGTCATTAGAGCGCTAATGGGACTGCTTGGCGCGCTAGGGGATTTGTCTAGCACGCGACTGTTCTTCATTTTGAAAAACAATTAAGTGTTCAGAATGGTTAGAACGCTAACCAATCTTAGTTAGCGCGATAATTGCCCTGTGTGACAAAATTCTAAACTCAAGAATTGTGTCATCAACTCCAAAATTAGCTAACAAAGCCTAACAAAACCATTCTCCATTCAATATAAACTCCAAAACGTCATTCAAATCAATCAGAACAACATCAATTGCTTAAAATCATCAAATACATGCATTTCACTAGTTTTTCCAATTTTCACCAAAAGCCCAAATTCTTCAAAATCAATTATAAATTCTCATGTAAATGCTAAGAATACATTTAATTCATCACAATTTCATCAATATCAGTGACCTAATCCTCACATATCAAATTTTACATCAAAAACCCCAAATTTTAACTAAATTGCTAGTGTTGTAAGGTTACCTAGTTGATACACCTCATAGCTTGATCAATTCTCATGTGACGACCCCAGACTCCGAGACAAATCGGGTATCATCGCATCGCGAGACACATCACCAAGCATGCCACGTCACCACATAACCCAGCCCTGTGCCATAAGCATCAGTATGAACCGTGCAAAGGCGTCCTCTCATTCCCTTGACCAATCAAAAGGTACATCCTTCTTGGTCAATCTAGTCATCGATGCGGCGATCTTCCAAAATTCATTCACAAATCTTCGGTAGTATCCTGCCAACCCAAAAAAACTCATGATATTCGTGACTATCTCTAGTGTCGCCTCAATCGATGACTGCGTGAATCTTACTCTAGTCCATTAATATACCTCTGTCACTGATCACGTATCCCAAGAACTTGACTTCTGACAGCCAAAACTCACAGTTACTGAACTTAGCATACAATTTTATGCTCTAATCAATATCAGCCTGAGATGTTTCCTATGATCTTCGCGAGTCTCATTGTAGATCAATGTATCATCAATGAAGACTATGATGAATATGTCCAAGTACGGCTTCAATACTCTGTGCATCAAGTCCATGAAAATAGTCGCATCATTGTAAACTCAAACAACCCATATCTAGTTATGAATGCAGTATTGGGTATGTCTCCATCTCGAATCCTGAGCTGATGATAACCCGATCTCAAGTAAGTCTTAGAGGAGAAATGGGCTCCGACCAACTGGTCAATTTCCTGTAGTCGATGCACATCCTTAAGCTACCATCTTTCTTCTTAACGAACAGGACATGTGCTCCCCATCGCGATGTGCTCGTGTATATAAACCCCTTCTTCTCCAAGTCTTCCAGTTAAGTCTTCAAATCATCCTGCTCCTTCTATGCCATCCAGTACGATCTGCTAGCTATTGGTTGTGTGTCTGGCACTAACTCGATAACAAACTCAATCCATCTGGTGGGGGCAACCTTGGTAAATCGTCCGAAAATACATCCAAAAACTCATTGATAATTGGGACTCCTCAAGTCTAACCTTTGGTGTCTCGGCTGACTATATTATCCCTGCAAACACCTCCATCTCTAGGGTCGTAGCCAATCTACCCCTAGTGGTTGATAGTACACTCGTGTCACTGGTGAAACTAAGTTCTGGTATGTCGAGTATATGAAAAGTTAAGGTCTTACAGAAATAGTCCACTTGGGCGTGATACGACACTAGCTAGTCCATGCCCAAAAGCGCATCGAACTCTAAGAACTCTAGGACGCGTAGGTCAATAAGAAGTTGGTGTCTGCAGATATCTATCGTGTAATCCTCACAAATCATGTTAGAGTAAACCTTTTCCTCAGCTACCGTATTGAGAATTAGGAGTGTACTAACTGTAACTGGTGCTAACCCTAACTCATCGACAATATGTCCAGAAATAAATGATAATGTGGAACAATAATCAATAAGTATATGCATAAAATGACCACAAATCGAAATCATACCCTCGACGAGCTGTCTAGTGGCCTTGTGGTTTGGTTGTGCTACCGAGTGTACCTGCTCCCTAGCTTAAACTGGTGGTGTTGTAATCAATGCTACTAGAGCCATCAGAAAATCTTTTTAATGTGTTCAGGCTATTTGCATTTAAAACAAGTAACATTCTGTGTCATGGACCTGACCCTGGCCCTGACCATTATATGACCTTTGACTCTGACCCTGACCATACTATCATCGGTCTTTGCATCCCTAGTCCTGAGTCGGTCTATGTCCCTATCGTTGTGCATAACCACCACCTAATGTTTATGCTGGTTATGCGGGTACTATCGCATGGGCAATGACTGCTTGATGGCCATCTTATCGGGCCTCTGTCATCGTCTATCTCTGTGATCGATGATCTTCTTTCCCTTCCTGTCAGACTAGGTGTCGCGCTAGAACGACCTTGATGCTAGTTGTGGTACGGGCATCGCGGCGAGATAGAGAAAATATGTCTCATGGGCTAAGGCCCTCTCATAGATCTCCTAAAGTGTGCGAGCTCCATCTGATACTATTGCACTCGTTATCTCATCTCTAAGTCTGACTCCAAAATAGTGAACCTGATTGCGATCCATATAAGCCAAGTACCCAGTGAAGTGCAACTGGTGGCGGAACCTCTCCATATACTGAACAACTATGCGGCTACCCTATCTAAAACACAAAACTCTTGTCTCGACACGTAACTATATCTCCCTTGGTATGTACCGGTCATAAAAGACCTATCTGAAACGGGTCCAACTAGTCGGCTCTCAGTGGGTCTCGGTATAAATGGTTTACCAAACTTCGCCTCTCCTTGGAGCATATATCCAGATATCCTGGCCTGAATGCTTGTCATAAATCCTCTTAAAGTTATGTAGCTTCTCATCTGCGAGAACCCATCTCGCAGCTACCTCTGGGTCTTCACCTCCAGTAAAATATCACGGCTAAAATCTTACAAACTCATTTGTCAATTTAGCCCCAACCGATAAGTAGGTCTCGAATGTGATCTCCTACGGGGTCAGTGTCAGTGTCGCTGCAAGCGTAGATGCTGGTGTGGTAACCTCAATACGGGTCTCTACAAATGCAGTCGGTGTGATAGTCTCGCCATACATGTAGTGACGGGAGTACCCATGACAATCGGAGTGACTGTCGTCTCGGTGTCGTTCAATGTAATGAAGGCGGTAAGCGTCGCGATAACTACTATTTGGGCATAGAGTAGGGCCATCATCTGCTTGAACTGTCGATCGTGTGCCGCGATCCAGTCGAGTACACTCTGATCATTCGCAACTGGTGTGGTACCACTCATCTGTCTGCCATCCTCTTCAAGTGGAGTCGACTATCCGTCCATATCGTATCGGCAATAACGAAGGTCTGTATCAGCTTCGTATACGCATATATACTATTATAAATCAAAATATATATTGTATAAGCACTGGTACTACCCGACCTAGGTTTGCTTCCCAACTAAAGTTATAAGTCTGGATATTTGGGTTTCCACTTCTAAGTTCGTTTTGTTAAGTCATGTTGATTTTCATTAAACATTTCCCTTAGGTTCGCTTGGACCTAGGCTTTGATAATTGATACCAACTATGACGGTCTCAAACTCCGAGATAAATCGGGTACCGCCACGTCACCAAGCATGTCATGTCACCACACACTTATCTTTGACGGCATGCCACCAAACCTTGTCCAAACATTTTTTGAGAGGAACTCATAATGGAGGCATAAATCTTCGTCAAACATCCTCAACCTAACGGGTATCGCAGAAAATAGTCACCACATAGTCCCAACTTGGGCAACTACTCGAACAACGCGAGGTAGCTAGCCCCGGAGTGTGAGTTTGTACCATGCCCGACCTAGTAACAAAAACACATATACACGTGGGAGTGGATAACCAATAAGCGGATAGCACTAAAGAACACGATGGAATAAAGAAATTAAAATAAAGCAAGTGCTATAAATGAGTTTTAACTAATTTTCTCATGAGTTTACTTACCTAAAAGGGTCGCAAATCGCCGTCAAAACGTCTCGCTCACGCCTCGAGATGTGCACTCGACACCCGATTATGGTCTTCTAAGTCTCTGGTGTCCAATTATATCATTTTAATTATTTTAGAGTCACATTAAGTAAATTTATAATGTGGGACCAAAATTTATAATTTTATTCCAAAAAGTTTAATTTTTGGCACACTGTTCGAGTTATGTCGAGTGTCAAACGTCCGAAAAACCTTGAAACTCATTTTTCTAGCTTTTTCTAATTTTTCATGTTTTTCTAGAATTTTTCATAATTTTTTTTATCTATTTTTTATCTATTTTTTGTAATTTATTTTATTTAAAAATCAATTTATTTAATTTTAAATTAATATTTTAAATTTTTAATGGGTTGGGCATGAATCGGGCCCGGTTCGACCCAACCAACTGGACTCGGGTCGGTCCGACCCGGTCCATCCGCGTTAGGGTCGGTTCGACCCGGTCCATCCGCGTTAGGGTCGGTCCGACCCGGTCTATTCGCATCAGGGTCGGCCCGAACCACCTGGGCTTGGGCCAAGTCGACCTGGCCCATGACCCATATGGGGGTAGCCAAGCCCAGCCCGCTTTTCTTCATTTCGTCTCTAGTTTTCCAGAGATGTATTTTTTTTTAATAAATAACAACAATAACTAACAATCACCATTAAAGTTCCAAATCTCTCCAATAAATTAACAACAAAAATCACCACTCACCTCGATTTTGGAAGTTGTCGACGTAAGAGATGGTGGTGCCGTAACCAAGAGAACGAAAGTGTTGCTGGAGTGAGGAGACCTTGTGAGAATGAGGTGCGATCAAATGGGATGGAGAGGGAGTGTTGAAGAAGAACTAGAAATGAGAAGGAGGAAAAGAGAGAGAAAGAGAGAGAGAAGTATGTAGGTTTGTTTGGAGATGAGAGAGAAAAAGTGAGGTATGGGGTGATGTGATGGATAGGTGTGATGTGACAAGTGATGTAAACCCTTGACTATCTCATGCACCGCGTTGCGTACACCGCGCGACGTCGTACACTCTCATCACTACACACGCACAATGTGACTAAATTAAAATTTTAACTAGCGCGACGTGAATTACATAATAGTACAACAAATAATCACGCATCACACAAAAATAACTATTTATACCTTAGTTGGCGTGTCCTAGACTTATCGACAGTGTCCACATGGGTTCGAGTTACGGGTCCTAATCTGTAATTAACATTTTAATTAAGATTAAATAATGCGGGCCGCTACCCAACACTAAATGGTTTTCTTTTCTCTCTTGATGATTTTTCCTCTCTCGCAAGCTCTCTTCTTCTCCAGCAAGTTAAAGATTACATGTAATGGCCTGAATAGAATTCGTCGTTATTTTTGACGTGGTTGCAGATAGGGCTGGCAAAATGTGCCCGGTCTCGTTTGGCCCGTTTTGTCCGATCCCGTTTAAAACGGGACCGGACAATTTTTTGTGTCCGTTTAAAAATACGGGACCGGGCTCGGGCAGAAATTTCAAAAAAACGGGTACCCGTTTGTGATTAATTTGAAGGGCATATAAGTAATTTCACAATGTATTTAAAATTTTTAATTTTTATGAGATTTATGATTTATCTCATCACATCTGTTCATCCCCCAGATTCTCCCTCAACGGCTCGTCCCCAATCTCCTCACTCAACAAACAAACCCTAACGCCTCCGCCTCTCAGTGCTCACCGCCTCACTCCGCCTCTCACCGTCTCTCACCGCCTCACTCCGCCTCACGGTCGTCTCTCATCGCCCCGCGTTTCACGGCCACGCACCGCGGCTCACGGCCACGCACGGCGCGCCTCCGTCTCGCTCTCACTTTCTCGCTCACGCACGGCTCCGGCGTCTCAGCAAGATGGTCGCACTCGCCGAGTCTCTCTCTTCGTTGCCGCTCGCTCTCACTTCTCTTCGCTCACGCACGGCTCGGCGTTTCTCTGCACAAAGACACGGTCCGTCCGCGCTTTCACTTTCTCGCTCACGCACGGTTCCGGCGTCTCGCAAGACACGGTCGCACCTCGCCTCCGCCCACTTCTCACTCTCTCTCTTTCGCTCACGCACGGCTCCGGCGTTTCGCACAACATAAGGTCGCACCTCTGCGTTTACGCAGCAAAGACAATCGCACCTCTCGCCTCCGTCCGCTCTCACTTTCTCTCGCCTCACGCACGACTCCGGCGTCTGCTGCTCGACAAAGACAAGCGCACCTTTGCCTCCGTCCGCCTCTCATTCTCTTTGCCTTGAGGTGATATCTCTTTTTTAAAAAACTTTTGTGATGTTTATATTGGAAATTAAAAAATTATGATATTATGTATTTATTTTTTGGTAATTGGTGACTTGTAGACTTGTAGTTGTAGAGTAGTTGTAGACTTGTAGACTTGTGGTTGAGGGTTTTTTTTTTTTTAGAAAATTGATAAATAAAATATTTAATCATATTTATAAAAAAAAATTAGTACAAACATACGGATGACAAAAAACAAAGTGCCTGCGTTTTAAAAAGGGGCCGGACGGGACCAGGACACCAAATTTAATCATTTTGATAGCTCGTTTTTGTCCGTTTCGTATTTTTGGACCCTAGTTGCAGACATGGTTGATAGCTCAGACGCTCGTGGGACCCACAATTAGGCTTGTGCGCGCCTAAAGCCAAGTGAATAATAATTTTTGTGTGTTGAATTGTTAATTGTCAATGTTTATATTGAACTAGTGTAATCGGCATTGCAATGTGTATTATTATAGTACATTTGACGAGCAAGATCGTGTGTTAAGTAGTCGTCTCGATATGCATGTCGACGCCTGTACCGAGTAGTTTAACCGACTTAACACTAGGTCGGGGGAGATAATACACACAAAATGATTAAAATTGGTTAAATAAATAATATGGAATGTATATTTGGTGGTTAGGACATGGTAGGATGTTATGTCACATTTCGGGATGGAAACCGGACGTCGGAACGCCTTAAAATGGACTTTTTGTGCTAAGAACAAGAGCAAGTGAGTTAATGGTGTCACAATTGGAGTCACGAGTGGTTAGAATAGGAGTAAAGAAGGTCAATGGATTGCCTAGAGATGTGGTAGTGAGAGGATATGCAAATTCAACATACATATAAGTCAAATTGACTTATTTCCACCACATTTTCTCTCTCTTATGTCTTATCCACCCATCCGAGATTGATAGGAAGAAAACAAAGCTTTTGGTGATTTTCTTGGTGATTTGTGGAGCTTGGAGGGGTGAAAACATTAAATCCAAGGTGAGAATCATAAAAATCACACCTTTCTTTATCTTTTGATCATAGATGTTGGTGATGTTTTGGTGAATGTGGAGTTGTTGTTAGATAGGTTTCTAGTGGTTTAAAGTGTTGTTGTTGGTGTTGTGGTTGTTGTTAGGTTGGTAGGATGGTAGAAAACCCAGAAAGTTTCAACGGTTTGGTTGTCCTGAACGCGATTAGCGCGTTAACGTTCGTCTGAGCGAAGAACATATAACTGTCTGGGCATCTAGCGCTCTAATGCCCGGACCTAGCGCGCTAATGTACCCCTATTTTGACATAATTTGGGTGAAATGACTTAACACACATATAAATGACTAAATATCATTTATACATGGAAATAGGTCAGTACAAGCTATAATTTGGGATATCTGGGACTAGGCGAAGCCGGACTGGGGGTTAATAATGGGACACGGAGTGCGGTGTGAGGTGTGTAGTATCCCAACTGAGATTTCTTGAGCAATATTTACTTTTGCTTTTGAATTCATTTTCTGTCTTTCGATACTCTATTCCTGGGGTGGTTAAATGGACGAACGTTGAGGCTCTCTCTCCGTGCCATTTATGTGTATACATCCACTAGGCCATAGTATGTGTGTCATCTCGGTGAATAAGGCTACCCGAGAATTGTGACGGGCACATGTAGGTGCGTCGTATGTTCCACGCCAACCACCTAGCGGATCCAGATACCGGCCTTGCTTGAGTGCTATTCTTTGGCAGTAGTCTGTTGGGAGTCCGAAGTATGGCGCTAGTCTGACCCTAGGGGCTAGGAACATACACTTTGAGCTTTCCCTATTACATATGCATGCGATGAGCATAATTGCATGTTTTTATTTCCGCCCGTTTATTTAATAGTTTTGTTTCAATTCCAATATTTACTTTCCGTATTGCTCACTTAATTTTCTTGGGAATACTCACTCTGGACTTGTCATTTATCTTTTTGCGATGGCTTGAGTGCAGATCCTAGTACGAGCGAGCAAGGGCAAGCTACCAAAATACAGAGACTTTTAGTCAGACTTGTTCGTTTGTATTGTTTTATTTTGGGATTTGGGATTGTGTGAGACACTAGGACTCTGTACTGTTGATAGTTTGATACATTAAGGTACATTTTGATCTATAATGATATATGGGTTTTCACACTAGGTATCAAAGTTAAATGTATGACTTAATTGCTTAATAGATTAATTGACATAATAAAAGACTTCCGCTGTGTTTTATTTAGGATTAAAGACAGATGATTTGAGGCTATTAACAATTTAAACAATAAGATTTTTGTTTAATAACGACTAAATAGCGGATGAAATGGCATGTGGGACACAACTGGCGCTGGTAGGCCAGGTTGTGGGCCCGCATCGGCCTCCGTGGCAATCTATTTGAAAAATGGGTCGTTACATTACAAAAGGTTTGATTTGCATGTGTTTATCAAGTTAATATTATATATTAATGTGAGATTTATTCTTAGCCATTGATATTTATGTACACACGTATCTCGATGCTCATCTAACGGTCCATACCTTGACACATTTCTCACTTACTCTCTATTAATTCCCTTCTAGTGACACCAATTTGCCACTCCATTAGTTTCTAGATGTGTCAATACGTATCTCTAGATCAATCTTATGGTTTCCAATTTAATTTAACCAACTATAAGCTTTTATTTATTTGATCTAATTATTTAGCTTAGGCCTATTAAAATACATATGACTAGTGTTCTTATAACGCCTATGGACACATTAATGGTCCCTTCGATCCCTTGACTACCCAGCATTTGGTGCCCCGCGCCTCAACACATACCTCAAGGTAACTCCCCTCGCACCAACTCACCCGATAACAACATACACACATGCGGTGCAATCAAATAATAATGATTTTAAATACCACATATACACAACCATCATCCATAAATAACATATTCTCTTGGTTCTCGTGTCCGAGTCAGCCGAGTTATCTGCGTAACGCACGAATTACAACCATTAATCCCCAAGATTAATGTGAATTCTAGTTTAATTAATTTGGGCCATTACAGAGACAATATTAAGAGATCATAAAATGCAAAGATAAACTGTCGGAGTTAGACTCCACTAGTCTCACCAGACGACATAGAGGCAGAATTGAAACCTAATTTCAATCAAACCAGATTCCAAAACAAGTTTATCCCCCCCACTCACTCTATGTATATATGACCAAGAATAATAAAATGCAATGTAGATTATGTTACAATTACAAGTACAAAAATATTCAATCAATAGTAAAGGTCACTGTAGGGCTTACTTACAACCAACTAACTTTGAACTTATTTTTGGGGTTCCCGGAGTGTCGGATCTCCTTAAAAATAGATCCAATAGCTTCTTTGCATATTCAATTATATTGTGGTTCAAGCTTCAAGTGAAACCAAATCACGAAACCCAATGAAAACCGCGGTCAAAGTGATTGAGAACAATTTCCAAAACTATTAATTTATATAACTGTTTCAACTTACTTTCAACTGGCCAATTTGAGGTAGCTTTTTAATCTTAAAAAACCTCAATATTTGTCATGATGATCTGAAATGAACTTGTAGTACTCATGTCATACTTTCCATAGACTCAATGAACCATTAAATCGGATTACCGACGGAGAAGCTATAAGTTTTTTGATATGGCCTGTCAACTAGGCAAACTTTATTTTATTTTGAACTGAAAAGCTTTTTCAAATCAATATTTTTGCAATTAAATCCTCAAAACTCAACAACAAACATAACGAAACCACTCGATACCAACATCAAAATATTCTCACAGACTGAGGAGTCAAATTGGATCAAAACCATTAATCCATTCACCCAAAGACCCAATTTGAATCAATATCAACTATAAAATATCTCTAAAATAGTTATCAACAAAATCACATTAGTTCAATTCATCAAAACCCTAACCCACGTCAATGGGATTTATTCCAAATCGGTGCACATCAACCCAACACATCAATTCACAACTATTCCTGCCAATTTCTATCAAAACCCGCAAGAGAAATTGAAAAATCGCGAGAATTCAAATTGATTTAGAAAATACCATGAATTGACAATTTACCGAATTGTGGACCGAATACCCGTTTTCATTACAAAAACTTAGCTCGAACTGACCGTTTCGTGATGCTCTACGATTTTACGAAAAGAAACCAAGCGAAAATCTGACGTCAAAAGCGCGCGATGTGAAAACCCGATTGAGAGGGTTTAGAGAGCGAAATTCTTTCTCTTTATATTCAAATCTCATTTCATTTTTATATATATTTATATATAAACCCTCGGCTGCCTTGTCACCAGCTTAATTTCTTTTTCTTTATTAATTTTTGAAATTTTTATTTTAACATGTTTTGGCTTCCAAACTTGTTTTATATCTAATTTTTCACCAAATTGAACAAAAAACTTGACAAAACACATAAAATGCTCATAACATTGATTTTGGTCACGTCAAAACCCTAAAGATCTTAACTTTGTCTACGGCGTACTAAAATCGTATGGACTAATTTTCTTGCCATATTTAGTCAAACATGCCCTGATTTAGACTCAATATCAACCGCAACCACCGCCAACTGATGCAAAACTCGAGGCAAAGTCTTGTACCAATTTTATTCTCATTTTACACTGCCACCAATCCCAACTTGCACGTTAATCGAGGCAAAATCTTCACGCAAGGATTAACACTTAGTTAATTTATTTTTGAACAACTAATAATTTATTTTCACTAGTGCCCTTCAGACACGCACTTGTAACCTCGAGTATGAAAAGTTGAGGATACACCTCAATATACAACTTGACTTCGCGATAAAATATCATATAATACATTCATTAGGCACGCAACAAACAAAAATAATATTTAAACTTATGATCTCCGATTTGTAATACCTGAGTCCCACCTCAGATACTTAAATTGCAAGTTAAATCCAAAAATACTTAATTAGCATCCTAATCTAGTTTACGAAATTCTCGGATGTCACAAAATGTCTACAATAACAACAACAAAGTCTTAATGTAAAGTTAATTGAGGTCGGCTACATAGATCAAACTCTTTCCTTGTGTTCGAATTAGTGCAATTAATGGTAAGCTTTCCAAACCATTCAAATCTATCATAATTAATGCGTCTCAAGTTAACTTCAGTATACATACTCTTAAGGTTGAATGTCTATCTAATAAAAATAAATGCCACATAAGATAAACATTTTTCTCTTATTAATTTATGAAGTGACATCAATTCATGATCTCAATCTACATTTACCACTAACTATATATATACAAAGAAGGCTTAAAAAAAAAGGTACATCAAGAGATTTTTAATGGAATTCAAAAAACAGAATGGTACACATGGAAAAGGAAGTCATAAAGGAAAAGTACGTGCATCACGTGCATTGTGACACACAACGCAAGGTGAGAAGCCTTGGAAATAGAAGCAATAGAAAAAGACGAGATAGTAGTATTGTACATGCATTTGTGTGGTCACACACACAACACAAGGGACGAAAAGGACGTGGCACCGACTACTTTCCTCACGTACGTACCCCAACTTACACAAACCACGGTTACTAACTAAGTTAGGGGTCAGGTTGGATTAGGTTTTCATGAAGACTTAGAGATTGAAACGTTTATGAGGGGACAGCACAATAGGCATCTTTAGCAGCTTTTATTGCTTTGCACCCAAGCATCAGTTCTCTGTTGTTTCGTTTTTGTTTTTGTGCTTTTTTTAATAAATTGTAAACTAAGTAAAACTATTAAAACTCGAGTTTGCATTGCTAATCGAATTTGAGATTCACGTGATTTGTTTTAATAAAATGTTTCATTAATCATCAATAGCTCTCAATACATAAAATATAAAATCAATCTTCTTAGCAAATTGATTTATTAATTTTAATTATTCAAAAAATATTTAACTGTCGTAAAGTTGACTTTTAAAAACTCGTGAATGATGGCGGTACCATTCCAAAAACTTTGGCGACATTCTCACACCACTATGCTGTAAAGAGATTACATAACTCCAAAATCCTCAATGAGAGAATGAGAGAGGTGGGTTCCCTTACCATCAGAGCAACTGCTCTTTTGGTAAGCAATATCAGTTTTGTTTGGCCTCCAAGACTCCATACGATCTCATCTCATCTTTAATTCTCTTCTTAATTGAGAGAGAGAGAGAGAGAGATAAGAATGAGAGTAGCTTTTATTGGTCTGTGACTTTGTGCACAGGGCCCTCTTTTCAGTAGTGGAAGAAATGATCGAACCACTTGTGTTTGTTATGACATGTAGCAGAGTTTTGTGGGAGTATTGATGCAAAAAAGAGTCAGAGAAGGCTCCACGCGCTTTCTTTCACTCTTTTTTTCCAACACTGCATTGCTTGGGTAGAAGGCATTCATTCTAATCCCAACTGTATTTAATTCCAAAGAACACCCAAGCCGCTACTAAGACAAAAAGTTATATGATGCTCGAATGATTATAAAAAATAAAAAATAAAAATAGGGAAGTATTGTAATTTCAATTGTTATACATGTGGGATGGAATGCGCATTTGATATTTCAATTGTCAGAGTCTTTTAAACACGCATAGAAACCGACTTGCACATGTATCGCAAGTATGTCACCCAATCACTTTCCTCTCTTTAAGCACTTTTACTATTCTACACTAGGCCAATCTAAATTCGACACGTGCATTAGAGTGCATGAATGCACTGAAACATATGCACATGCATCCTAAAGTGATCCAATAACATTCTATGTGTGTGACTTGTTGTGTGACTTTTAACTGTATTGTCGTAATATTAATCACTTTCAATCTTCCGAGGACTTCGATTTTAGAAGCTTCGAAATAGATATGCCTTCTCGAGAGCTACTCCCTCCTATTTTATATAACAAAAAATATGTTCGGACCCCAAAAAATTTTATTAATAATTTAAAATATCTATCTAAGTAAAAAACTTAATTAACATCTACCCCAAACATCAATAATGAATTTGAATTAAAAATCTTTATATATTTTTGATTATTTGAGTCTCGACTTTTTATGTAATTGACGTTTTCTCTCTCCACATATTTATTAAAAAAATTAAAACAAAATAATAATACTTGTTGAAGGACTAAATCACTCCTCTCTTTATCCCCGTCGACTCTCTTCTTAACATAAAAGGTATATATGACAATTGAATAATTAATCAGCCTTGATATTTTCAAATGATAACTATAGTGAAACCTTTCAATAATTGGTAAAACGTCACTTACCATTAGAGTTTTATAACAAGAATAAACTACCATCCCATAAATGACTTCATTAATTAAATGTATTGTAGTATAAAAAAATAATTGATTGTGTCATTAACTAAATCCATGAAATTCTCCAAAAAAAAAAAGAAAAATAATGGGGTTAGGATTATAAATGAAGTATTTAATATTTTCTTGATTTCCTAATAGGACACATTGTTGAACACAAAAATACTCAAAATGTGACAGATTATAGGGAACGGAGGAAGTACCTGAGAGAGTAATTACCTTTTTTGAACAAAAGATTTTTTAATTAGGAGATGTTATCCTAAGACATTATAATCATACAACATCGCAGACTAAAAAGACTTTTAAGAATCAAAACTACTGTTTGATGGCAAGGATGGAAAAATGGAAAAATACAACAGTCAATAACACAAGGACAATCGGCATGGCAAAGAGTCGAACAACAGAAATTAAATTATACAAAAAATGTTCTTACATTTTGACAGCTCCATTGCCTCCTGAAAGTGAGCATTTGAGCTTCTTAATAAACATATGGTAGAATTCTCCACGGAACAAGCTTGCAGTATTCTGCCCAAATTTCCTTGTACTTCTCCGAGCACCGAGCTTCATCTCTTCTCTCCCTCCATATCAGAAGAATAAAGAGGTAAATCGGGTAGAAATATGGAACCGGGGAGCTGCCAAGTACGATGAGATTAATATCTTACTAGACAAATTGGTGCACCTAAAAATTTGACAGTAGGTAAGTTACCTGGCTCCACAAGGCAAACTGAAGGAAAGTGCAAGCAGCAAGTCACCGAGATAATTGCAGTGCCTAGCCATCCCCCTGTCACAAAATTAATTTAGTGAGAATTTTAGCACAGAACGACCCTATATAGAGAACTTGTCCGAGCGGTATTATGATTAAGTAAAAGAAAAGATGGCATCAACTCTAGAAACTTTTGAAGGTTAGCAATTCAAAATTAATTCATAATTTGGATCTTGGTGACTTTATTAGCATCATGTAAAGGATCAAGATGTACAATTACAATTTCCTGATTCTCTGGACACACAAGTCATCAAATGAGGAAGTCCTCAGCCTCGTTCTACACTAAATGATGATTCTTGAACAATATAGTATGAACATTCTCCAACTGCCAATGAATGTAATACAAAGTGCATGCAAGGAAAGCACATGTTGTTAGGGTACCAATCACACGTTGAGACGACTTTAAGCACTTAGTTCATTCATTATATGCCAAAACTACGGTACTTTAGTTTCTCAAATTAGTTGCAGATGGCTATCTAAATCAAACACTTCCACTCAACTCATTTTAATGAAGTTGATGATGTGTCTTGTTAAGTTTTAAATCATTTATAATCAATGTGTTCCAAATTGTCTTAGGCCTACTCCTATACCTTCAAAGTCCTTCAATTTCTACCGCACTGAGTTTCCTAATTGGGATGTTTGCAAGCCATCTTTGGATGTTCTCGAACCATCGCGTCCACCCTAACTTTTGGATCTATTGATGTTAGTCCTTAGCATTTGCATTGAATCTCAGTCTTTCTTATTTTGTTTTTACGGGTCTTAGCAAACATCCACCTTAGCATTTGCATCTCCACGGTGCTCCTTTTATTTATGTGTTGTTCCTTTAAGGCCCACCATTCACTCCCATAAAAGCATAGCCGGCCTACTTGAGTTTTTATAGAATTTTCCTCTTAGTTTAATAGGGATATTTGGGCACATTCCACACCGCAATCCTCCACTTCTATCCAACTTGAATTCTATGTGTAACATAATTGATCAATAGAAGTTAATGAAACAAAGAACAAACAAATTTGAAACTTTCAAAAGAGAAATCTTTAGCATATTTGGAGATGGATATGCAACATGGATCTTCATTTTATAATACATTTCAACCACTTATTCTAAGAGTTGAACTCTATTTGCATGCTATAAGAAGGCGATGAATCTTGAATTTCACATGTGCTCCAATTAGTAGATGCAAATATGATACAGTCTCTCTTCAAGTTTCCTTGTTTCAGCACAGTAGAATGTTTCCATTCATTAGGACGTAGCTAACTTAATTAAAAGTTTGCATATATTAGGAAGTAGTTAATTAAAAAGTTTTTATCTATTAGGAAGTAGTTAATTAGAAAGTTCATACCTATCTATTAAGTAGTAAATTAAAAAGTTTCTCTAAAGCATGTTTCTTTCCTAGTTGGTTTCCATTTTCATGTTTCTTTCTAATTCTACTGTAAGCAGTAACAGACTAGTCATATTCTAAGAGCCTATTCCAAGGTTTACAACAATCTGATATCAGAGCTGAAAATCATCTTGGGTGACAAGTAGGCTTTGACTAAGAAGCTTGAGGCTTTCATGGAGCATATGGCAAACCAACAATGAGTGTTGGAGGAGCAAATGGTCGATCCTACACCGCAGTTCGAAGGACCTAACAAAACCCGTTAGTGATGATGTTGAGGGACAACGTAGTGGCTATGGAGGACACAACGAGAGATAGAATGAGAGATTCAACTCACTTTGTGGAAGATATGATACCACAACACACAAAGATGGAGTTCCCCTCATATGATGGTATCAAAGATCTGTTAAGAGACTCGACCAATCTGAAACACACCGACATCTTTGAAGATTATCAACGTCAGTTACAGTCATTGTTGGCCCGAATATCCAATCCGAAGCTTTGACAATAAGTGGGCCTCTTAATCATAGGCTTGACTGAGGACCTCCGAATAGACATCGAGATCTTGCAACCGAGAAATCTAGGAGTTGCTATGAACATGGCACGAGCACTAGAACTCAAGCAAAAGATTTGATGGGCGCCCATGCGTCACTCACGATTGGTAGTAGATCGACTCCTCAGACAACTAATGGCATTACATCCTTGTCCTCCAATGTGATTTCTCTATCCAAAGGTGGAGTGCATCAAAGAAAGCGAAGGCAATAACAAAAGAAGCTCATCAACCCATTTTGTGAAGCAACTCACTTGAGCGGTAATGGTCGAAAGAAGATCTAAAGGATTGTGCTACAACTGCGATGAATCACACTCCCCGTGTCACTAATGTAAATGTTTGTTATGGATAAAAGTAACAAAACAAGATAGCGGCGATGATAACTTTTCCGATGACCCTTGATCGTTTTTTTTTTCAGACTTAGAGCTTGAGGACAAGCTCAAAGCTCAAGAGGCGAGTGATAATACAATCTCTATTGGAAGTTTCCTTATTTCAGCACAATAGTTTATTAGAACATTTTTATCAATTATGACGCAGTTAATTAGAAAGTGTAGTAAATTAAAAAGTTTCTCTAAATCATGTTTCCTTTCTAGTTGGTTTCGATTTTCATGTTTCTTTCAAATCTTATTGTAAGAAGAAGTCTATTGAAGACTACTATAATGAAATAAGAGAAATGAGCTATCACTTGTGAAGAAATCCGTCTAAGGAGAAGCAATTGTGGACTATTTTCTATACAATACTTAGTCATGAACTAATCTTATTCTAATAGCCTATTCTAAGGTCCATAACAAAATACTACGTCCAATGGAAACACTAAATAATTTGGAAGCAAACTAGTCACTAAATCATTTAAGCAATTGAAGGACAAACTTTCCTAGAGAGAAAGAAGAATACAGAGTAACAAAAACTTTATTGAAAGGAGAACTCACCAATATCCAGAGGCAAGCAACTTTCCTCCAATGACTTTTGGAGGCCTGCCCCATATAAGAGCTTTAGGGTTCTTCTTAAATATATGCTTTTGCTTGTTAGCTCCTCTAAAGACGCAATACCTGCCTGATTTATGCATCAGTGTTGTTCCAGATGGGCGACACAAATACAAGTGAGGTCAATTAAGCAATGCTAAGATGGTTAGCTTACCCAATCAAAAAAACTAAACAATTGGCAATAACAGCAGCTGTTGTCAATTCCACCTTGTTACTCAAAAGCCACCAGCCCTAAACCAAAAAGTAAAAAATACTAAGGATCGTAAATATCAAAAACGAAAATCGGCCTTTAAAATCAAATTGGATGCTCACATGACCCATGAGCATGTATTTTCATTTAAAGAATCCCAAGCACTGCAGCAAATCAATTAGCATCAAAGCAAAGGAGCCCTAGCTACTTTGCCAGGGAGTCAAATATAGTACATGAAGTTGTACAGCAGTCCGATGCAGAAAACATGCACATTCAATCTTGCAATGAGGATGAAGAACACATGGACACAAAAGCACAAGCATTAAATATATATTACAGTTGATAGTTACATACCTGGATGCTAAATGTGAATGGAATCCATACTAAATCTCCAAACACCAACATGAATCCCAATCTCTCTGCAATAATATCCCACCTAAGAAAAAACAAAGGCCCACAATCTGTATAATATAAATGAATAAATGACATCGATGTCAAATGCGTCCAAACGTCCAGAGAGTTGCGAGATTTCTTAATCTTACGCAGTAATAAAATTGATACTGATGAAAATTTGCATATTAAGTAGCTTGTCTATACATTAATTGATTAAGGGATGGGTCAAATCAAAAGGACATGAGAAACTCAATATTCAACCAAAATGCTTTCGCAACATAAACTGACCAGACTGCTGTCTTTCGGTTAAACTTTTCATCTAAAGTTCAACGAAAAGTGACTCAAATAAAATCCAAAGCAGACAAGAGTACAAATGATGCGACCTGGTTTCTTGGGGGACTTAATGACCTGAAAATTTTAATAAAATCAGAAGGACCTGAGAAACTCAATATTCAACCAAAATGCTTTCACAACATAAACTGGCCAGACTGCTATCTTTCGGTTACTATTTCCATCTAAAGTTCAATGAAAAGCGATTCTAATAAAATCCAAAGCAGATAACAGTACAAATGAGGCGACCTGGTTTCTTGGGGGACTGAATTACAGATCACCACCATCACCTTGGATTATTTTTGCCAAGTACATGTTTGAAACTAGGATGAAGTGTTTCGTACTAAACCTGGTAAAACCCTATTACCCTAATAAGCCACAACCTTTTGAAACATGCAAAAAATGATTAATCATTGCAATGAAGTTCTAGCTGGACAACTTTCTGCTAGTTCCTGACAAGTAAAGTGATTGGATAGTGAGAGCAGTCAATATGGCATCTGCGGTTCTATTTATCTGACTTTAGAGAAACTGAGAAAGATGGCAACCAATAATTTTCAAGAGAATGGAAGAGTTCCATGCTGAAATTTAAAGTAAAATGGTTTTCTATGGAAGTGAATTATTAATTATCTTTTTCACCAACCATGAAAACCAATTCCTAAATACTTTTAAATAATGTTTGGTGGCTGAGAAATCAATAGTTTGAAAAACAGTAATTAAATCTATCTAATTCTACACAACGCTCAGGACAAGCAATATACAATGGAAATTCGCAATATCCAAGGGTCATTGTATATAACCTCCAGGTGGTCAAGAACAAAATGGTTTTGTTTTACAATTTTAAAGTGGTCTTCACTTTATTATAATGCTGCGAGCTCATCTATCACTAATTGTGACACGTTGGAAAAAAGTCTAAGAAATATCTTATTCAAGGAATCTACTCTTGTTGATCTCATATTCAAAGCTATATATAATACGAAAGAATGTCAAATTATAAAAACATCACTGTCTTGAACGTGGATAGATATTTAGAAATAAAATCTAGGATTCTGAGAGATTTCGTACAAGATGATAGATAAATATTATGATATGTTATTGACATTAACATCCATTCACATGCATTTTTTTTAGTACAACACATGTAATTATGTCACTCATGCATTAGGATTCGTCAAAACTGTCCAAGAAACTCCATGTTGACTTTTGATTCCACGACAGTAGGTCAATGTGGTTTTGAAGAAATATGAGAAAGAGCTGATACAATTGTAGCTTGGCCGAACAAAAATATCCTGCCATACATTTCAAACATACATTGCATGATTCCTTCCACTCACAGGCTACAACTTATGAGAATGACCTCTACATTGAAACGACCAAGTAGAAAATTGGGGATCATGTTCAGTTCAACAACTCTATAAATTAAACAATATGTGAAAAACAGATGGGGAGTCTCGTTCACCATCATCGCCTATTTTGTGTTCTTTAAGTTCACTGTGCTCATGCGTTTTATTCTTTTTTTATTTGTAGTTTGTTAGTGTCGTCAGTGAGGACACTGTCCTGCATCTAAGTTTTTGGGGGATTACTAAAGATCAAAAAAAAAAAAAAAGCCATTATTTTTAAAGTTAACCAAAATGACCGGCGTGTACTTACGTGGAAGTCATGTACTCCTCATAAAAGAAGTAGTCCAGAATGTAGAACTGAAAGCACAGAAAGCAACCTTTAGCTGTGGCATACAGTATTGTTGCAAAAGCTTGCATATTGATATTCGCATTAGTTGATTACCGAGACAAATAACTGATAAAGGATCATTGATATGTCCAAGCTTTTGTCTAGGAGGTTTTTTGCCAGAATTGAGAGGTTGATAAGCAGCCACCCCATCATTCCTGCTCTCACGAAGAAAAATCTACAGGAGGATGACCAAATCAAATCAAGAACACAATCATAGAGTAAATTGGTCAATGTTAAGCTTTGCAAACATAGTGATCACTTTGTGAGTCAATTATGAAAGAAAGTACTAATAGAGTCAACTATGTCTATGTAGTTGGAGTATTTAGATACGCAAAAAATACTTAGTAAACAAACCAGTGGCCCTATGCCATCTGGTTATGGAAAGTGGAAATAAAGGGACTTTGAACTTAAAAAAGACACATTCACAAAAGTAAATTCTAGTTGCCAAATGATTGAGTAATTTTCACAATTTTTCTCTAAGATAGTGACAATTTAACTGGAGTTTGGCACAGCAAAATCACTGCTTTCTAAAATCCAAAAGTAAGAACAAAATCTGTAAAATAACAGGAAGCTTTGCCCAGTCATGAACATCAAGAACAAGGTTTTGAGGAATTCAAGAAAGTTGGCCGAGGTTCATAAATGACCACAAAATGAATAATTAGAGTGCATACTTGAGGTCGATTCCCGCAAAATGAGGATTAAGCTGTATCCCAAACCACCTAGAAAACAGAGACAAACATAAAAATCAAAATAGTAGTGGCTTAGCAAGCCATGGCCATGCACCAAATTCATGAGCTTGTCCAATGTTCATATCAAACAGACCAATAAATATATAAAATTAACAATTAAGTATTGCAGTTGAAAAAAAATATATATGCGTATCATATAGCTTGAGTCTAAGCTGACAACTCATGAAAAAAGCAAGAGATAGATCAGTATTTTCAGCAGCAGAATATTTCATATTCATGCCATTTTGCATTGCTCTTTCTTTATTAGATAAATCACGTTTCAACAAAAGACGCCATCTCCTTTTTTTTCAATAGATGGCTTAAACATAATTTGGACCACCGACAACCTTGCTGTTTGTTCACAACTTCTATTTTGTAGCAGTAAGTTCCAAGTTTCAATTCCCAAAGATAAAAAATATATTTATGCAAGCCTCTTCCATCGCACTCAACTTAGTGCGATAAAAATAAGATGGAAGCAAATTTTAGCTTCAGCTTCTAATAGGAATTGAACTTCAACTTGAGATGAGATGCCCACACTTACGAAAGAGCAGTGAAAGGAAGGAACTACTGCAGTTTAAAAGGACTTGGAAAGAAAGTTATAAGTTGGTATGCATACTAATATATGATGATAGTAATAAAAATAATATAAAAAGAGAAAGAAACACATGAATAAAACATTCAGAAGCTACAATAATGTGTACCATAATTTGGTTTGGTCAACCATCATCTTAATTGTATCATCAAATTCAGGTACAAATTTAACAATATACCTTTTTTTGAAGTGTAGTGTACACTGCTTTATGGATTCTAAATGTTTCAAAGAACATCCAAATGTCATAAAGTCGGCTTTGAATCACTGCAACAGTAACATTGGAATAGTGTGATAATCAATGATAGTCTCTTAACAACCATCTAAAATGCAACAGTGCACAGACACACTAATAGAATCATAATTAAAAAAAAAAACGTAACTTCTAACGGAGGAAAAGAAACCAAAACTTTCAACAAGAGAAGACAATTACTATTAAATAAAATATAAAATAAAAGGATCTATTGAGAATTACCAATCCAACAACCATTAACACAAATCAATCACGAGTATATACAAGTGGAGATGAAGTTGAATGATGGTAGAGAAAGGCGCACGCGTGCCAGAGAAAAGAGTGGTACTGGACACAAATCTACTAGTTACAACAACGATGAAACTAATCATCTTAGAACTAAATAGATTTGTGTTTTATTTGATAAATAAGGATGTAAAGGATCATAGTGAAACCAAATTTAATAAAAAAAAGATTGATGATTGCTCAAAAAAAAAAAAAAAAAGAATCTCGAACTAGTGGGTAAAAAAAGAAAGAGAGCTTGCCAAGGTTTTTCCCCGATTATCTAATTTAGAAATATAGTTCAAAATTAAAATGATTGAATGATTTTTCTTATTTGTAGGGAAAAATGAAACACCAAAAAAAGCTCTTCTTTTTCTCTCTGATGCTTTTTTGAGATTCTAGTCATGGAGCCCCTATCGATCTGCACTAATAGAGGTGGTTCCAATTTCTTTTAATCTCTTAGTTTTCCAATAAAATACAAAACCATATATAATCTAAGATGGTTAGTTTCATCCCTGATGTAGTTATCAGATTCATCATTGGCAACACGCATTTATCCTCCGCATGTGCATCTTTCTCTACCATCGTTCAACTCATCTCCACTTTTACATGCTTGTGTGTCGATTTGTATCTACAGCTGAAGGGTTGGTACTTTTCATTGGTCATTTTATTTCCGATTTTATCGAATAAGTTATCTTTCCTTGTTGGAAGTTTTGGTTTCTCTTCCCTCGTTGGAAGTTATGTTTTTCATTATATAATTCTAATGGTATGGCCGAATATTGTTTTATTTCAAAAGGTTGTTAAGGAAACAATCAATGATTATCACACTATTCAAATATTGGAATTGTGATTCCTCAAAGTGATCTTTAGTATAGTAAGATGTTCTTTTGAACATTTAAGATTTGCAAATCAATTTTGTTTTAGAACGGTAATTAACTTTATGTCTAGTGATTTTCTATTTAGTCGACCCCAGTTAATTTGGGACTGAGGCTATGTTGTTGTTGATGTTGTTGTTGTTGTCTAGTGATTTTCTATTGATTGTATTGAGCCATTGATGATTGATGAAATTTTAATTTTGCAACAAAAAATGGAGGATAGTCATCCTCCAACACATCTAAAGGACATTCACGTAAACTTGTCAAACTAGACATAGTCGTTTGGCATAACATTCTTACTAGATAACAAATTGAGCCAATGGCTATAACATTTAAGTATGGTTATGATGATAATATAAGGCTATTCCAACACCCTCCTTCATGTGTAAGCCCACCTTAAAGATTAAAAGAAAAAAAGATAAAAGAAGAATGCAGATATAAAATATTTAAACAAGGCCAAGCAAATGCTAACATTGAGGTTTGAGCACAAGACCCCAACACATAAAGGCTCTAAAGCTAAAGCTATAGCAAATCGTTGTTAATCTAAAGTGCAATAATAAATATAAAGCTATTTCAATAACTCCAGCACTTGAATTTCTGCTAAATTAAGACATTGATAGAGCAATCATGAAAAACTACATCAAAAGGCAATGGCAGTGAAGAAAATATCAAGGCACCAGTCATGAATGAAGTTTCCGGAAATATGTGGCTTTAAAGAGGAACTCCGATTGTGAGACATGCGGCCAGCAACATAAAGCAACAAAGTCACCTGGCATGACAAAAAGAATAAAAAAAATAAATAAATAATAAGACAAAGAGGTATCAATCATAAAAAAGCTGAATTGTGTTGATATGTTTGTGTGCGTGTGTGATTGTTATATTGATAGTCCATCCACAATTCCATGCGTATCGATTTTTGCATTGCAAGCGTGCATACCAAGCCGCATAATTATGCAGTCCACTTTCCCACATCTAAAGTTAGCCATATGAGTTTGTGATTGATGTTGGCCATATCTTAAAGAGGTATGACAATGCAGAAACTCTGGCATATAAAAAAAAAAAAATTGTGGGTGCTTTTTGTTTTATGAAAAGAACTGTGGACTTTTTGAGTTAAATAGGATATTGAACATGTATTTCAATTAGGTCGATTTTGGTTTCATAAGAGATAACGGGATTTCCCATTTGATGCAAGCCAGTTGTGTAATTTTTAAGCCAATTAAAATCTATCGCTCAATGTCCTTGCGGTAAATTTGATAGTAGGTCTCCTCAGATATGGCAAGGTCAAATCTAGACTTCTGATCCATCTCATGTTGATATGGTGTATTTAATCCATATATATGTAGCAAAGGCAACTGTTGCCAATGCTAACAGCAGTATAACTCAAAAGTTTTATAAGGAAAATGACGACTAACCATTATTTGCAATGTGTCAGCTAAAGCTACTAAAAGTGATTCCAGCTATTAGAAACATGCAGCTTGCTCGGGAAAATCCATTTGTACATAGAAAAACTAAATAGTGCAGTCACTGGCACGGCTACATGGCTGAGTTCTATAATTCATAAGCTTTTTCTCCTTTAGGAAAGGAAAGACACTCATTTTCCTAAATTCATTTGTAAGAAGATTCTTTCAACATTAAAGTATCTTTTACATCGTCGACAAGTTATTTTGAGGGACCCTTTCTATCTCGCTCGAGCGTTTTTCTAAGTTTTCATACTGGTGTTGTAATGTTCAGTGGAGTGCGAGTTCTCTGTTTTGAAAAATATCCATCTTTCAACAAATCCTCTCTTCAGAAACAAAAAGGACATTCCCAACAGCCCATCATCAACAAGAAATGTCATAATAGATCGAAAACAAAAGCTAATTCAACGCTTAGGTCTAATTCTAAAACAAACTACCAATTCAAACCCAACTTATACATGAACAATCAAATCAGCCAAGCGATTCAAAAAATGAATTTTTACCACAATGCTGAATAAAAATGTTGCTGACAGCAACTCCAGCCCTCGATCCGCAATCACCTGCAATGACAGTTCCCAATTACGAAATCTCCACTAAACTACAATTCGAATTAGCATAACGAGCTGAATCAATTACAGTTGGCGAGATCAAATTCAATGCCACTCCAATCCCTAATAGCCCAACCAGCAAAACCAGCAATTGAAGACCTGAAAGCAAAGATGAAGTCAAATCAAAGATCACCGAAGCCGCCCGTTCGAGGCGACTTCAAACCCTAGAAAGAATCAAACAAGAGTGGATTGGTTTAGAGCGAGTGACCATTGCATATGTAGTGGATTCGAGTTCCGTCTGGCAATGTCGCTCCGGGAACCGACTTTCCAGGTAGAATGGATCCGGCAATCGCCAAGTAAGCGAAGAAGCTTAGCAGAACGAAAACCTAGATTGCGAAAAGCCAAACAACGAGAGACGAAGAGGTCAGTTTGAGAGGAAAATCGATGTCATGCGATGCGATGCGATGCGATGCGATGCGATGAGATGAGTTGTGGATTCAACAATGGCGGTGAAGCGTGAAGTGGGGTTTGTAATTACAGAGATCCATGAAGGAATGAGAGTGTTGATTGCGGAGGCAAAATCCATTTCTTCTTCACTTTCGATCGCGAGAGAGAAGTGACGAGTGAAGGAGAAGATCGATTTTATTGAGGACTGGCTGGAGACCACCGGCTTTTTAAAGCCCAATGGGCCGGACTACTCCAAGCTCGAGTCGGATAAGACGTCGGATGAGGCAAAGCTATCTCGGCTCAAGGTGATGATATTTATTAATAATTCATAGTTCAATATATGACCAGATATGGAATCAAATACAATAATTCGCTTATCATATTTGTTCAAATAAACTGTAGTTAATTTGTTGGGTGTAGTAGGGAAGGTCGACGTTCGTGAGGAAATTTGAATTTTTTAGTGGGAACTGCATAATGTCTCCTACCTAATGTGTATTGCACTACGATATAAGTAACTTCGCATCCCCAAGTGCTAATTGAGAGTGTTATTCCAACACTGCCCTTTTTTCGATTGACTTCTAGGCTAATTGACTAATGAACTGAGTGATTGAAAAAAAAACAACAAATATGGGTCCCCCATGCCACATCAGCTTCGTGCTCACTCTAGCAGCTCAAAGTTGATTACTTTAGCAACTTCCCCAAAAAAGACAAAACTTATATTTTGGTCACTGAACTTCGAGTCTTTTATGTATTTGGTCCATAAACTTTAAAAGTGGATACTTGGTTTCCTGAAGAGAGTGCACATTTGATCCTTTTAGCATTAGGACCGTTAAAATATCGTTGATGTGTGATATGATCTCGAGGTTGCCTTGATATGGATCAGACTTTTGTTGGCTTACTCAACATGTCCAACGACAAACCTTTGGGCCAATTATTCCTTAATATAACAAGTTCTTACCCATCTCATTAGTAGTTGTTTTCATTCCTTAAGTTTAAGCCTTTTTGTTGTTTTCATTGACTATGTTTAAGCCCACTTGTTGTAGGGTTTCACCATTTATATCCTTATAACTGTTTTGTTTAGGTAGAGAAGAAATCAATATTGTCTTACTTTCCATTTTTATTTTATGTTCTTGTGTTCTTCCTTAATTTGGGGACTTAACCCCTTATCAATGTGGCAAACGAAATTTATCCTCAAACAATCAACCCATCCCTAACCTCTCATTCTCATCTCGCAAGATACTCATCCCTCTTGATCGATTACTTATACCTCTCAAGTTCATTTCCCATCTCTTTTATAATGTCTCTATTATTTATTATCGCACAAACACTCCCGCCCCTCCCATCTCTCACAATTTGGGTAATGCATTATATGTTGAAAAAACAAATTTACAAACTGGGCATTATAATTTGAAGCAAATATTAATAATTCAGTTGAATTGATGGTGAAACTTTCAATGAAATTAAGGAAATCGAGGACTTTTTTTAAGAATGAAAATCAAAGAAATCAAGGGATATATACTATTATGTTTATTCAATTCTACCACTAACGGACAAGTAAGCGAGAATTATTCAATTCTACCACTAATGGGCAATTAAGCGAGAATTGGATAGGCTCTCTTATGATGAGCTTATTTTGATCTTATCACATACAACATTTGTTCCATTAATGGACTTGTTATTGTATGGTCATTTCCCCTTGGATTTTTACTTTTACTTTTATATAAAAGAAAAAGAGTACATTATTCTCATAAATTGTATAATATTGTTAAGATTGCCTCATTAAAAAGTAGGAAAACCCAATGGGTTGTTTAATCAATACCATATGAAAGCCTTTTAAATGTCGAGGTTGGTAAGACTTTTGTGAATAGATCAACAAGATTATCACTCGATCGGATTTGCTTGACATCAATTTTACCATTCTTCTGAAGCTCATGCGCATAAAAGAATTTTGGTGAAATATGTTTTGTTCTGTCCCCTTTTATGAATCATTCACTTAATTGCGCAATACATGCTGCGTTATCTTCATATAATATGGTTGGAGAATCTTTTATTGAAGGCAATCCACATGATTCTTGAATATGTTCAATCGTATTTCTCAACCATACACATTCACGACTTGCTTCACGAATTGCAAGTACTTCAGAATGGTTGGAAGAAGTAGCAACCATAGTTTGCTTTACTGACTTCCATGATACAGCAGTATTGCCACATGTGAACACATAAACCGTTTGAGAACGGGCCTTGTGGGGATCAGAGAGATTCAATTTTACCCTCTCGAGTAGAATAAACCCATGTCACTCGTTCCTCGAAGATATCGGAAAATATGTTTAACACCATTCCAATGTCTTCGAGTTGGTGATGAGCTGTATCTTGCAAGTAGGTTGACAGCAAAAGCAATGTCAGGTCTTGTACAATTTGCAAGATACATAAGTGCACCAATTGCACTTAAATATGGTACCTCTGGACCAAGTAGCTCTTCATCACTTTCATGAGGTCGAAATGGATCCTTATCCACTTCAAGTGATCTGACAACCATTGGAGAGCTCAATGGATGCGCCTTGTCCATATAAAATCTTTTTAATAATTTTTCAATATAATTTGATTGATGGACAAATACTCCACTTGAAAAATGTTCAATTTGCAAACCAAGACAAAGTCTTGTTTTTCCAAGTTCTTTCATCTCGAATTCCTTTTTCAAGTATTCGGATGTTCTAACGATGTCGTCGTGGTTTTCCACTATATTTAAATCATCAACATATACAGCAATAATCACAAATCATGTTGACGATCTTTTAATAAAGACACATGGGCAAAGCGGATTATTTACATATCCTTCTTTCAAGAAATAATCACTCGAGGCGTTTGTATACATTCGTCGGATTGTTTCAATCCGTACAAAGACCTTTGTAATTTTATAGAATGCATGTTATGAGGTTTTGATTTTATTTCATAGGATGTTACAAATCCATCGGGGATTTTCATATATATCTCCTTTGTCTAGGATCCGTATGATATGTCAGAATCGACGATCATCCATTAAATGCATATCAAGCCCTTCGTGAGACTCGCAGTAAGGCTTATCAAGAACAGAAATGTGATTGCATTTATAACAGGAGAATATGTTTCCTCATAATCTATGTCAGTCTTTGTGAGAAACCTTGAGCTACAAGTCTTGCTTTGTACCTTGTAACTTTATTTTTTTCGTTTTCTCTTTCGTACAAATACCCATTTATATCCAACAGTTTTACGCCATCCGGCGTTTGGACAATTGGTCCAAAACCTCTCGTTTCTTTAACGAGTTTAGCTCTCGCTTGGATAGCCTCTTGCCATTTTTGTCAATCGGTCTTTTCGACATTCGTCCACTGATCGTGGTTCTGGATCACCATCATTTTCACATATTTCAAAGGACACATTGAAAGCAAATATATCATCAAGAACAATTTCATTTCGATCCCAAATCTTACCAGAGTTTAAATAATTTATTGAGATCTCATTATTTTCATCTTTTTCCTCTTTTTCTAGAAGAAGTTGTTCCTCATCGAATCAACTTGTTCTGACAAACCCTTATCAAAGGATTCTTATGCTTTCTCAGGAGTATTTTGATTTGTATTTATTTTTACTCCCGTTTTCCTCTTTCGAGGAATTGTATCCTTTGAACCAATGGTCTTCCACGCTTTAAGCGTTTCGTTGGTTCTTGTGCATTTTGTTGCATAGAGACATCAATTCTTGCGGGAGCATTTACGAATTTGGAATATGTGATTTTGTCACTTGTTTTGCATCATTAAATGCATCGGGTAATTGATTTGCAATTTGTTGCAAATGAATGATCTTTTGAGATCATAATGTGATAAAGTTGATGCATTCCAAGCAATTTCACGTCATTCCCTAATGGTGGGAAAATTGCTTCATCAAAGTGACAATCAACGAAACGTGCAAGTAAATAAATCCCATGTTAAGGGCTCAAGGTATCTTATAATGGACGATGAGTTAAATCCAACATAAATCCCAAGTTTTAGTTGTGGACCCATCTTAGTTCTATTAGGGGTGGTATAGGAACATACACCGCACAACCAAAAATTCTCAAGTGTGAAATATTCGGTTGTTGACCTAAAATGAGTTGCATGGGGGAATGTTCATGATATGCGTAGGCCTCAACAACAACAACAACAACAACAACAACAACATAGCCTCAGTCCCCAAATTGCGGGCCTGCTTACATGGATCAAACTTTTCCATTGTGCTCGATTCGGTGCAATTGATGGTGAGCTTTGCAAACCATTCAAATCTCTCTTAATTAATGCATCCCATGTTAACTTTGGTCTACCCCTACCTCGTCGAATTTCTACGGTTTCTATTGAGTCAAGTTTTCTAGTTGGGGCATTTGTAGCCGTCTTTCATAGTGACCAAACCATCGCAACCGCTTCTTCCCTAATCTTTGTATCAATTGGTGTTACTCCTACTTGTCTTTGAATTTCTATATTTCTTATTCTATCTTTACGGGTTTTACCACACATCCACCTAAGCATCCTCATTTCTCGCTACATTCACTTTATGTAATTGTTGTTGCTTTACGCCAACATTCACTTCCATAGAGCATAGCTGGCCTAATTGCGGTCCTATAAAATTTTCCTTTTAACTTAGTGGGAACATGTCGATCACAAATCACCCCAATGTGACATAGAGAAATTCTCTATTATTTTCGTTCATGGTTTCAATGTGATATCCATTTTGTCGAATATCTTTAAAACTGAGTAAATTTCTTCTGGATTTTTCAGAGTATAAGGCATTGTCAACATGAATTGTTGTTCCCCCGTGCAACATAATATTTGCTCTTCCAGAGCCATTAATCAAATTGGAGATGCCAGATATTGTTTGAACATTAGCATCAGCTAAGTTCAAATTTGAGAAATATTCTCTGCTTTTAAGAATTGTGTGCGTTGTAGCACAATCAATGAAGGCACATATCGCTCTTATTTAGTTCATGACTTGAACACATGATTTGTTGATCCATCTCGGACAAATAATATTTGACAAAAAAAAAGAGTCATGATAATATTCATAATATTTTGCCTTTGATTTTAAAGGCATGGTAAAGGTCACAAAAATACTCGGGCATATATATGACAATATTTAGGCAAAATAGCCTTTCATATATGACTAAAAAAATGTCACAATTATGAGCGCTCATTGTCAATAATTATTTGCCCTTTGTAGTGGTGCACCACTTTTATTCCAAATTTTGGTGGAATTGTCAATACGACCTTTACCTGATATTTTCACCTTTTCCACGTCCATAAATTTATTGCGATCATGATCATTATATGCAACATATGCTTCTTAATTTGAAGTTTGAACTAATTGACGGGAGTGATATTATTATTATAATATCTCATCATTTTATTCAGCTACCATGAGACAAGAAATCAATCCTTAATATTTATTGGATTGATGTGCGCACTCGATATTTGTTGCAACAATAAATCGAGGCGGGCCACGTGACCTTCCTTTTATTGTCTCATCAGTCATATTTCCACATAGCCTCAACATAGAGGTAATTAAAATTGTGGAATTATAATTAATATTTGACCGATTAAATTTTGTAGCATGAGACCTAGCCGCTCATTTTGAGCTTTTTGGAGCATTACCCTTTTGGTATGTATAACTCCATAAGGTGAAAATATATATAAAGTGAAATATTCACTTTTCAAATCTCCAAAGAGAAATTGACGAATGATTATGTATAACACACAGCCTTGCATAGAATTATCATGACAAGAATTATAATAAGGTAACAAATTCAACTATGGTTGATTAATATTTTGAAAGTAAATATAATATAAAATAATTTTCTCTTTTCTATTATGTAAAAAACATAACATATGATTAAGTATATGTTTACAACTTGATTTATTAATAATCAAATGTACTATTCGTATGAGTTGGTGGGACAACCTCCGTGTTGGGTGGCGAGACAAAGTCCGCTTAATGCCATGCCTCTCGAACGGGATAACCCGTCTCCCTTTCAATGTTTAGCTTTACCTGGGGACAAGGCTTACCCACTATCAACTCAAACTTATAGCATTATTTGTATTATAAAATCAAGAATAGAACAATAACTAATCGTTTGTAGTTTTAAGAGAAAACTAGTTATGTCACATATTGACTTTTGATTTCTGATGTAGAAGATCGTACAAGACGCAACTACAGAGCATACTTTCGCAATCGGTGACGCTATAATGCATAATATATGAATAAAGTATGCATAGATAAAAGGAAGCAACCATGATAATATAGAAGTAAATTGAACTTATTTAAATAACAAAAGTTATACCTTCATAGCTTTCTCTCCTTAACAAGCCTTCTTGAACTTCGAGATCTCCTTAATGCTAGAGCAAGCTCGTGCTGATAACGTGTTGTAAATTGAATTGGAACTTGCTAAGAACTAGAGAAGGAAATAGAAGACTAAGAACTTATACTACTACAAACTACTACTACAAAGGAGAAGAGAAGAAATGAGATAGTTGGAATGAGAAGTTTTCATTCAACTTGGTGTGTTTTTACATTGAGGTTGGCACCCTTTATATAGGCCATTTGGTGATGATAAATGTACTTCATACAATGTGTACAAGCAATACATACTCCCCATGTCATACAACACATCACAAGCAACATAGATAATACATGGAAGAGTTGGTGTACATTGGAGAGGATTATAAGTTACATGACAATACATAGAAGAGTTGGTGTACATTGGAGAAAATTACAAGTTACATGCCAACACAATATGTTGGTGTACATGCATGGTCATCCACACTTCACAACAAGGGAGACCTTTTTGAGAGGGAAAAAAATAGAGAGTGAGAAACAAGAGAGGGAGAGAGAAGAGTGTTTGCGAGAGAGAGGACGATTTTAATTTAAAGATAAATTTGGGTTTGATCCAACTCACTTTTAAAAGTTGAGGAATTAAAAACATAAAATATTCAAAATTGAATACCAAATACGCATTCTTGCCAAAGTTATAGGTCCAAATGTCTACTTTTGAAAGTTGATGAATCAAAATCATAAAATCCTCAAAGTCGGGGACCAAAAACATAGGTTGGGCAAAAAAAAATAAAAAATAAAATAAAATCCCCAAATTTCAAAACAAGAGATGCCTAGGCAACGGTCGCAAAAATACTAGTACGTAGTAGTACCCAAGCCAGAGATGACTTCCTCAATCCCACCGTCGGATGACATCATCGACGGTCACGATCGAAGTCAAGCCATTGACCCACCTGACCAAAGAAAGACCTAAAATCACAAAAACCCAGTACCCACCTCACTCGCGCTCTCGCCTTATCCTCTCCATCGTCAGAGCCGAAGCACACTCCCCCCCAAAAATGGCGAACGAAGAAGAACCAGACTCATCACGAGACTCATCAGAATCCGAGCACGCCGAATCGGACTTCTCCGAAGACGACGAGGAGGAGGAGGAGGAGGTCGACTACACGTCCGAGGAAGAGGAGGCCAAAGACGACGACGACTCCCCGGAGAGCAACGTGAGGCGGTTCAGCGAGGTATTAGACAGCGAGAGCTTGAAGAAGAAGCAGGAGGAGGAAGACAAGGACTACGTCTACTACGAGGACCTCTTCGATTTCCCCAAGGACCCCGAGAGGTGGCGAGAGGAGGATCTGAGGGAGCTTTGGGGGGATGCGCCGCTGGAGGCGACGAAGCCTGGGTGGGATCCGGTGTGGGCGGACGAGGAGGATTGGGAGATTGTGCAGGACGAGGTTAGGGATGGGAGGGAGCCGCCAATTGCACCGTTTTACATGCCTTATAGGAAGCATTATCCGGCGATACCGGATAATCATTACGACATATCGAATCCGAAGGCGGTGATCGAAGAGCTGGATAGGATTGAGGAGTTTCTGAAATGGGTGAGCTACATTTTCCCTGATGGGAGCACGTAAGTCTGAGTTCTGATTTAAGCGCATTGTAGATAAAGTTCAAATCTTTCCCCTTTTTGGTGTATTTATTGATGAATGGTTTGGAAAGTTCACCATCAATTGCATTTAATTGAGCACAATGGAAGAGTATGATCCATGTAGTCGACCCTAATTAATTTGGGACTGAGGCTGTGTTGTTGTTTGGTGTGTGCATTGATAGTTTGATACCTACATTGTGCAATTAATAGGTCCTTATTGATTGTGGATTTTGATTAGGTATGAGGGGACAGTGTGGGATGACTTGGCGCATGGAAAAGGAGTTTATGTCGCGGAATATGGGCTAGTCAGGTTGGTTACAATCCCTATATTCGTTCTTAGTTCTATTTGAATTTTAATGTTACATGAGAATCTTATTGGGAGGGAATGCGACTCAAATGCTGTTGTTGTTATTGATGTTTGCTGATGATAGTATAATTTCGTTAATTCAACGTGTGCCGATCAATTGAAATTGAATCAAAGGAACTGCCATTGTTAATATTGTTTGCATTGGTTATAAATGTGAATATGGCTATAGGCCATCGGTAGTAATTCATATTAGTTGTTCTCAAAATACATGTGAATTCAAGGGAGTTTTTTTAAGAGATTCTATGAAATAGTTATCTATACTTTGACCAAAAAAAAAAAGAAGAAGTAGTTATCTATTTCGAATTTTTATCAACAAACAACTTATAAAGCCTCAAACTTGGTTTCGAAGAGACTTGAGCCCTCAACCTCTTATATAAGTAACGACATACAAACCATTGGAGCAACCCCTTGATTCTCTATTTTGAAATTTGAATAATACATGGTGGAAAGTAACGTGCAAATTCTGATCCAAGCTCAAGTAATTGATCACTGTGCGCATGCGTCTAAATGGACTTGCTCATCCACATTCACTCCCCACCGCAAGTGGTTTTGCTATCCTAAGAAGAGAGGTAGGTGTATACTTGAAGCCTTGTGTTTTTTGTTGACCATTTTGTGGCGTTCCAACCTGCATAGATATTGTATGCACTATGCAACTCTAAATAAAGAACATTCATACTGCCTTGCGATGGGGACAAAACCTAACAAAAACGTTACTTTTTAATCGATTTCCCTTCACTAACCATAATGACACAATTACATATGTATAGAGCTGGACATTTCAATGTTATAATGTTGATATTTGATTAATTCACAAACTTAATGGAAATTTTGCTTATGTGTTGTACTCGGCATTACTTGCTGTCCAATTTGTAGTGGCCTGTTCGGTTCATAGGATAGGGTGGGATAAGTGGTGATACTAATTAATACTGGTGTTCGGTTCGAGTGTAAAATTGTCCATATGATTATTTTAACCCACAGGATTGGGACAATTTAAAACCATCAATTCAACGGTATTATTTTATCCCAATCTTGGTGACTTTCAAATGACCAAAATACCCTCATCATAAACGCCCAAAACACACATTCATTCGTCATCTTCTCGAGTCTCCAACACCAAAAAACCCTAGCCGTGCTTGTGCCGAAGCTCGTCTGTCTCGATCGTACCTGTGTCGTGCTTCCTCCTCTTGCGTCTTCCTTTGTGTGCAATCCCTCTCTCCAGGTAATCTCTCTCTCTCTTTCTCTTTCTCTCTCTCTCTCTCTCTCTCTCTATTTCTCTCTGCAAATGATGTTGTTGGTGGAGCAATAAAAATACCTAATTTCACATCCAATCATCAAAACAACCATGAATCAACAAAACCCAGAAACTCAAAACATGAAAATCATATATTCTAAGTCTTCACCATCATAAAAAACCCATCTTAGATATCGAAATGCAGCAATGCCGAAATGTATGTGTTGTGTGTTTTCGTTAGGGTTTGAACAAATGAGTTTGTAGATATAAAATGACACTTTAGTAATTTCACCTATTAAAATCAGGTTTAATCCCACCCTCTATACTCCCAACCGAACAAGTCCCTCTATTGGGACTAATACCCAAACTCATGTTATAATCTCAGTGTAAAATAATCCCATGATCTTGGGATTTACATGTGAACCGAATAGGCTATAGGTGTCTAGAATATAGAAATTACGTCTTGTTATAGTAACTTTATTTGAAATGAGTTTTGAACCTTTGGTTTTGGCTTTAAACCGAACAAGAAGTTCATGAACACAATCTATGAGTGAGTTCATGTGGTTACACAACTATGAGCAGAGCTATATATACATAAGTTATGTGGTTCTACTGGGCAAATGTGTTTTTTTTCTGACTCTGGTGGGATGGTTTTGCTTGTAGGTATGAAGGTGAGTGGCTTCAGAATAACATGGAAGGTCACGGGGTTGTTGAAGTCGACATACCGTCGAGAGAACCTGTGCCAGGCTCTAAGTATATGTCATCCATATTTATACGCGGCCTTTGTCATATGAAAATTAGATACTGTTGTAATTGGATTTCCTGACGAATAGATATGTTATGCTCCTTGCTCTCTTAGGCTTGAAGCAAAAATGCGTTCTGAAGGGAAGATCATAAGTAGAGATTTCATGTCTCCAGAAGATAGAGAATGGCTAGAGATGGACATTGAAGATAGCTACCGCTTTGCGAATGGGAGATATGAAATTCCATTTGATGAAAATGAAGTATGGATCAAGCATTTTGGACAGAAACCGTAAGTTTTTGGTTTCACTTGGTCCTCCATGCATCTCTATGGGGTTTTGAGTGGATCATTTTGTTATATTCTTATTTTATTTGATTCTAAGGTCTCCATAGCATTAGGTAATGACAACTTCGTGCTTGTCCTATTTACATTTTACATCTGCCATGACTCAATTGTTTTATGTCATTTTGATTGAAGTTATCTACTTCTTTTTCAAATATTTTTGCTTGAGAAACAAATTGTCAATTGAAAAATTGTTTACAAGAGGACAATTAGTCCATCTTGATGTTGTCAAGATAAACATCAATTTATGAACCAAAGTGAAAAGAAAAGAAAATAGGGTAAAAGAATTGCTGGACTATCATCCAAAGTTCCAAACCATATTCTAGCCTAGGAATTTACCGGAATCCTTGCGCATATTTTCAGAAGGGTCTTATTAACTCTATAGCCTTGTAAATTAAGATACCTGTGAAAACTCAAATACCAAGTAAGGTGAAGGACAAAATACTATTAGTTTAAGCATGCATTAACTAGGTTTGGCCTATTATGTCAATCAAGATAGGAACCGTTTCTTATGGGTGATCAAGATAGAGTAAATGTAATAGAATATGGAGCAATATCGTCTTGTGCCTGCTCCAAGCGTCATCCTGAAATTGAACAGAAAATCCATTGCCTACTTCATAGCCCACGAATCTCGAAAAATGAGGACACATTGATACATATTTTTAATGAATTTGCGAATGTGTTTCTTAGGGCAATTCCTGATTCTTAGTTGGATGAAGTTTGATCTTCTTTTGTTAAAGTTTAAGCCCAAATTGTGCTCTAATCCAGTGGAGACCTCCAAAGCCTTTGGTTGCCCGTGCAATGTTTTCTTCCATTTAAATGTTTTCTTCCATTTAATTTTGCCCTATTCCAATTGCTTATTGAACTTTGCTCAAGCCTCGAGTGGAGTCGATATTCTCCATCCAATGTTTCCCATTTCTAATTGCTTGAAAACAACTACTCGAGCTGCTAAATGGCAATGATACTCAAAAGGTGGTCATGATCTTCTCAAGCTGACCTTTCGTGAAGTCCCTCATCACATTTATTTTAGCCACTTCAACATGGACTTTAGATTGGCAAAGGTAATATGTGAGCTGGTTGCAACTTGGATGAACAATTTGTATGAGTCATTCTTCCTCATTTATGGAGAATTCTCTCTTCCTTCCATCTTATCGTCGGAAGGATTTATAAACTTCATTGAGGAGGCACATGTATTGTATGATATATATATATATATATTTAAAAAATTATTTTATCCTTTATGCCCATATAATTCCTTACGTAAATTGTGTGGACATCAAAGGAACTGAGATTGCAGAAATATATGACAAATCAAGCAGGTAGGTCATCTTTTGATTTTCAAATATGTTTTGTTTGATTCCCTTTTATAAATATAAGCCCATACTTTTTTTGTTGTTGTTGTTGTTGGTTGGTTTTATTTTTTATTTTTTATTTTTTTGGCTGGCACTTGAAGCATTTTCTTTTGTTTATACTTCTTACTTCTTTCTAGGGAAAAAGGCCGATATCGATATGCGGGTCAGTGGAAACATGGAAGAATGCATGGATGTGGTGTCTATGAAGTTAATGAGCGACTCATATATGTAAGTAAGGAAATAAGCCTTTCAAAATAATTTTATGCTTTGGCTTTTCCATCTTCCATTACTTCATGTCAATTTGTACAAATATGAGCTCCAAATGTTTGACACGTGATGATGTCACCATGATGCAAACTATATTTAACTTGTCCATGTTGGTCTTTTGACACGGTTGACTTTGCGGTTACTTGTACATCTGTTTAAGTGAATAAGAGAGACCAAACTGTGTAGAAATGATTAAAGAAATAAACTCTGCTGGTCAAATATTTTACATCTTAGTATCTTACATCAACCTTGTCAGCAATCAGCATCCGTTGATTGACATGATGGTTGATACTGGCACTCGAACATTACTGGAGTTAGATATCCTGACGTCTGTATTGGCAAAATTATATTGATGAAGAGAAAAGGTGGTTTTAGAGCATTTGATAATTCAGGAAATAAACATGACTCTTTGCACCTTGATCTGTGCATGTGATGCTGGTTTGTGGTTAATATAACCAATTTGCTATGATACCAAATTAGAATATTTCTGAATGTCTAGTGCAATAATACCACTGTTTCTTTGATATTGGAAAACGTGTTTTTGTCCCACCAAAAAATAAAAATAAAATATAAAAAATGTACATTTGGCTGAGGGGTGCTTACCAAAAGGAATGGGATAGCGAGAAAGCAAGTCCAGGATGATAAATTGAACTGCTTGGAGTAGACATTATTTTACATTTAGATTGAATTTGGTATAAAAAAATCTGAAGATTCCTTTTAGCGATTTTATATATTTATTGCAAGCTACTGATAAAATTCTAATTATACAAAATGAACTATTTTTAGATTTCTACTATCGACAATATTATTATGTCAAATATCATGAACTCTTTGTTTGTAATAAATGAGGATAAGGATGACTGTGGTAATTGATAACAAAAAACATTTATGCTTTTCATAATCATTCAAGGTCATATTGTATTTGATTTGTCCTGTCAGTAGTTCTTTTTATATGCTCAAGTTGTAAATATCATTTTTTGAAAATAAGAAAGTCATTTTATCAATCCAATGTCAAAAACGAAGACAATATATGGAGGCCATGACAAGGTAGCCTTCATAAAACAAATCTACAAGGCAACAACAAAACAGACTTTTCAGAGTTGTTGATTACTTATTTCCCAGTGTTCCCATGACATGTCCATGTCCAAATATGTTTTAAGAAGATTCTAACTAAACACATGAAATTGCTCCAAATGCTCAAAAGACTCTTGAAGCGTAACATGCTACTTTTGGATGTGGATGTGTTGAGCTTCCAAAACTAAGCCTTTGTCAGGATGTCCTAGCCTTGGTGTGTGACCTGTATGCTGCAAATATTATCGAAATATTGAACATCTTCATCTAGTATATAATTTCTGGAAACTCGGCAAAAATGTTAAATAAAGAATACTTGTGTATTTTGTTTCTAGGGAAGATTCTACTTTGGAGAGCTAGTAGACGACCCATCAGGATGTGATGAAGATATTTCTGCGGTATCTTTAAAATTTTCATTATTTATTTATTTTTTTGATGGCGAGGTTGATTTTAACGTTGTCGTTTTGGCTGCGACAGCTTCTACCATATGTGTCCATGCTAGTTGAATCTCATGAAGTGCATATTTATGCTCTCTATTCCAGCTGCATGCAGGTATAGCAGAGGTTGCTGCTGCAAAATCACGGATGTTTGTTAACAAGCCTGATGGAAGTATGCCTTCCTAATATTTTGACTTTTTCATTTATAATTAATTGATTGTTTATATTATCTGTTATTTTTACTTAAATGCCTTCAACCTGGTCTGGGTTTGTCTGGCGTTATGTGGTGAAATATGTCATTTTGTTTTTCTGCAGTTCTTTCTGAACTATAAACAGGAAATTGATGTATTGGTAATGGAAAATGAGTTTTTGGCATTCCTTTGTTACATACATTTGCTACACAATGGTGTAGATTCCCTTAAAATTGTTGGGTCCACACATTTCAATCAAATCTACACCATTGTGTAGCAAATGTATGTCTCCTAGAATGCTATGTTATCATCTTCCATTGGTAATTTGGTACTTGATTCCATATTCCATAGATGTGCTGAAGCTGCAAAAAAGATTAGACCCGTCATTGTCTTCACAAGCAGAATATAGTTAATTAACTTTTATGTAGTTTTACTAGTGCTATGCGACATGCACTGGTTGTTACTTCCTTGCTATATGTTCTAGATTTTCTTAAATCATGTTAACTTGTGCCTTCATTCAGCAATTTATTGTTTCGTCATGATGTGGTATTACCTGTGCAGTGGTGAGGGAACAGAAGGGTCCTTATAGTGATCCGCAACACCCTTATTTCTACGAGGGAGAAGATGTATGGATGGCACCAGGGTTTATCAACCAGTTTCATGAGGTAAGAAAATGCTAACCTTTGACCAATGAAATTACTTTCCAATGCAAAGTACAAATAGGAGTCTATATGCTTCCTCGGCAGGTGCCTGATTACTGGAAAAAATATGTGCACGAAGTGGATCAGGAAAGGGAGATGTGGTTGAACTCTTTCTATAAAGCACCGTTAAGGCTCCCAATGCCTGCTGAGCTTGAATATTGGTGGTCACAAGGTATTAGTTAAAATTTTTTGATTTCTTACACCCGTTGCATGTGGAGATGAGGGGATTTAGAACTTTTGGTGCCACATAACATATTTTGAGGTCCCTTTTTGATGTCTTTTTGCTGCATGATGAATACCGTTTTGAGCCAGCTTCAGTGTTACTGAGTTATGTTGTTATAATTCTGTTCTTGCGTTGTTTCAATTTGTTTTTCTTATTTTATCATTGAAGATGTTAATTTTTTTATTTTATAGCTTGCTAATAAACTTCGGAAGTTTCTGTTGCTTAATGTGACTAATCGCTCTATTGTAGATGAAACCCCTGAATTCATTCTTGTTAACAAGGAACCAGAACCTGATCCTAATGACCCATCAAAACTAATATATAAAGAAGACCCACTCATTCTACATACGCGAACGGGACGATTGATCAATTATATTGATGATGAGGAACATGGGATCCGTTTATTTTGGCAACCTCCACTGAAAGATGGTGAGGATGTAGACCCAAAGAAAGCTGAGTTCCTCCCACTTGGCTTCGATGAATTTTTTGGAAAAACTACAGAAACTGTAAAGAAGAAGGGAGGCATATGGGAGCGCTTTGGTGAAGCATTCGAAACTACAATTAAGCCAGTTCTTGATAAAGTGGAGAAGTGGGCTGAAGAGAAGAAGAAAAGTACCGAGGCAAAGATCAATCTTATAGAACAGGAACTTGAACTTGTTGAGGCTGAAATTTGTCTCGAAGAGGCAATTGAGGACCTGGAAGCAGAGTTAAAGAGAAAACAAAAGGAAGAAGAGAAGAAAGCGGAAATGGGTCAGCTGGAAGAAGAGGATGCACCTACTTCTGTGAGTGTGAGCCAAGATGGAGGACTTTCAGCCGAAAATGAAGATGCGGGCGAGGAGGAAGAGGAAGAGGAGGATGAGGATGATGGTGAACCTTCGAGCTTTGGGTCTCTTGAAGGTGGTCAGAGCCAAACAAATGGTGAGAAGGGAAGCAAATCTGGAAAGTCTCCCTTTTCCTCTACTTCACTGTCATTTGCTTCTTGCAGCCTCCTTTCAACAGTAAGTCTCTCTCTCTCTCTCTTTTCTTCCTTCTCTTTGTTATAAATTCAACCATCTTGTAATGCATATCTGCAAAAGTGGACATGGAACTTGTCACGACCGAGTAACTCTCTATTCAAAGAAGCTTAGCAGTGTGTTTTACCGCCAATTGTAGTATCTTAGAACGATTTCGACACTCATTTGTTAGACTTTGATTTTATCTTTGCATACTAACTTGGTTTTGCACAGCTACTCTACTTGAATTTCAACTTGGGTTTCTGAATGCTTAGACATCTTATCTTACAGTCAATCAAATGTTGAAATCTGCATTGATGATTTGATCATGCTTGGTCCTGCAGGTTCCATCCAAGCTTCATCAATCATTTTTGTCATGGAATAGCGCAGAAAGATCACCAACAATTACAACCCAAGTTCCTCCAACATGCTGCAAGCACTCTATCAGTTCGACAACATATAACACTCTCAGCTTCCCCTCTGCGCCCATAAAAAACAAGGCGTTGAAAGCCACGAATCCAACCAGCCGAAGATCCTACAGGAGGAATGCCAACACGTTTCAGCTGCGTTCTTTGTCTATGGTTTTATCAAGCCCCCAGGCTTAAACAGGCGGAAAAAATGCCGGAGAGATGGAAAATCCTCAAATCATGAGCCCTCACAAACTGAACCAGAAATCGACATCCACCATATACTTTCCCTGCAAATTCCAATAAAATGTCCGGAATCTTGTATGAATTGTGTTCTTCCATGATCAACCTTAGTGATCTTTCAAATTTCTCTTCTGTAATTTTTGTATGGGCGGACACTGTGTTTGCCGATTGGCAGTGCAAGCAAGCATTATTTATTTACTGTTATTGGCCTTTTGGCTTGTGTTGCCCCCTACTTTGTTTTGTTCAAGTGCGGAGAGATGTTATAGGGTGTGACCAATGTACTCTAATTGTTGTAACATTTCACAGCTCCAAGGAGCAACTTTATAGTTGGTTTCTGCAAAAAGTAATGATAAACTATATGGTAACTTCTACCTTTCTACTATACATTATGAGCCAAATAAAGTGCATGAGCATTAGCAAAAATGCATAATGGGTGACAAACCATGGTGGAAAATGCTTTGGTGCCCCCAGGTTGGACAAGACAAGCGCATGTTAGCTGCTCTTGATTCTCGAGCGTGCATGTGTTTCGAGGTGTGTCGAAGGACAGAAGATGACTCAGAGGAATTATTGAAAACTAGAAGTTGATTATTTGTCTTTATTTCTTGATAAAAAGGAAAAGATTAGTTTTTAAAAATGAAAGAAATATACCAGTAGAAGTTCGCAGGAGTGCCTTTGATGCTCATGTTCCTCATGTTGATTAGGAGTAAAAACCAAAATATATTACTCACTCCAGTAAAAAATATAAGTATTTCTAGCAAATACATCTTGGTTAAAATTATAAGTCGTTTTCGGAGTTGGAGAGTGTATTTATTATTATTTTCACTAATTATATCTTTATAAAATTTAATATTTATGATTATTCAATTTTTCAATTCATTTAATATCAAAGGGCGTATATGTAAATTAAATTTGTAATTAAGAATGTTTTAATTCTTGTGCCCTTACTTTAAAAGACTTATATTTGTGACCGGAGGGAGTATAATTAATAAGATATGAACTGCGAGAAAAAAAGTTTTTTTTTTTTTTTTTTAAGGAATGTTTTCCTTGAAATTAAACATGACCTATGCGTTCAAAAATAATTTTTTTCAAAAAAAAACTCATTTTTCTTATCGTAAGTAGGTGGAAAAATATAAGAAGCTTGAGATGAAAAATTGGCAATCACAAGAAAATTCTCGTAAGAAAACTGTAATTATCAAACTAAGAAAATTTCACTTTTTGACTTAAAATCAACAATATTTTTTTCTCATGCAATCAACCAATGTCTTCCTAGGTGTGCAACCCACAATTTGGTGGTAGACACCCCTCAAACCGCCACCAAAACACAAGATTCACGGTTTGACACTAAACCACCGCAAAATCTAAAAATCATGAAGGAAAGCATTCTAAGTTCATGTCTATGAATGTTTATCCACCAAAAAACAATAAAACACATGTCCATCCATCAAAAAATACAATAAAGCACATAAATTTAATCAAAATTCTTAAAATTGATTTGGTTTGGTGAACGGTAATTTTTTTTAAAAAAAAAATCAAAACCATCATCGAATTAGAAGGCCGATGTTTTCAAGTTTTTCTAAACCATTCCCATATTGCAAGTCTAAAAAACTAAACCAGATCAAAGTGGTTTGGTCAATTTAAGCAGTTTTATAAGACCGTTGTACACCCTACTACACGGCAAACACAAAAAAATTTTGAGGGCCGCTATGGGCACCCCACCAATTAGTGAAGGCACGCCACTCTTGAGGGCACCAAGTGGTTTACTAAAGGCACCCAAAAATCTGAATGAAATCTCGAAATTGCCCCTCAAGTGAACCCCATCACCAATCCAACGATTTGATAAAACGCTCCCTAGACCACATTATCCATCCTCGGCAAGTGCAAGCGCTTCATTCGTGCGTTCTCCTCTAATTCTCGCTCTTTGAAGTGGTGGTTTTCTTCCAATTTGAGAGATCTCGAGTTGTTTGGCACGTTTTAGGGCTCGGCTTTAGGGTACCAAGTCAGAGGAAGCGTTTATTCGATAAGTTATAAAGTATGTATAATTCAATTTTTATAGATTATGGTTCGATTTTAGTTTGTTTTGTGTATTTCGTCTGCTAGGTTTTTGAATGAGCAAACCCGTGTTTCTGGCCATACAGGTCAAAGAAGATGAGCACAGTCTCGGGTAAGCATGGTCGAGACATAGGTTTTAGTTTAGTTATTGAAGTGTCTCGGTTAACCATAACCGAGATTGTAGTTAGGTAGTACTGTCTAGGTACCGTGAAGCTTGGATTACTCTCGGTCACCACGTAATAAGAGTAGTTCAAAATCTAGAATTTGATTAGTCTCGGTTGTGTTCAATCAAAACTGATCTAAATGTCTCGGTTGTCAATTATCGAGACTTGGAACACTGTCTCGGTTATTCATCACCAAGATTATTATTGTTTTCTCGAACCTGCTTGACCGAGACTATACAAATGGTAAAATTTTATCTTGTTTTTTGAAGTACATTTATGTTTCTATTCTAGGTGCTTACATGTTATTATCTTATTATCTTATCAAGTATGGCTCGTTTCGAGACCACATTGAGTAGGGTGGAGGCTGACATTAACGCGTCAAAGGGTAAGCCGGGCGAGGCGACCGGAGACCCCGACTGCCTCTTATCGGAAAGAGAAACAAAAAATATATGTGAAGGGAAAAGGAAAACTATTGTTGATCAAGCAAAGAATGCTGAATTGCATAACGAGGGTTCCAACATTGACCCGCGTCGACACAAAGATCTTGTCATTGCTCGAGGTGAAGACGATGATCACGCATCAGAGTCTAGTAGTGGTGAGTCCTCAACACCAGCAGATACCACTAGTGGGCATCGTAATGTGGGTGGGAGTACTAGTGGTAGAGGTAGTCGGAATGAAGGGAGTCACAAAAAGAAATTCAATGGTGTGCTCCTTTCCTCGGTGGCCCTTCAGATGGGTCATTGATGAATAGTTTTAAAGATCATGTCGCGTTTTCGATTTGGAACAATGAGAAGTATCTAATTTTTTTTGAACAAAGTACTTGCAAAGTTATGGTTTTCATATAACCGATGCAATATGTTTTTTATTGTTGTAGGATCTCCCAGTACTCAAGTGTATCAATCACGGTGCTCGGATCCAAGAATAGACTTATAGTCGTGCCACCCTGACACCGAGGGCCTTCAGAAGATTATCCAGTGGTCCGGTTGAATCGATGATAGACTGCTCATATCGCAAGGCTAATAAGGAGGTTATTTCTGCCCTTGTAGTGGTAGCCAGAGATGAACACATTTCACTTACCATTCGGTAAAATGTCGATTTCCTTAGAGGATGTGAGCATTCTCTGAAGCCTTTTCCTGAAGATTCCTATAACGGGCAAAATGGTTGTAGTTGAAAACTTTGCGAAGTACACCGAGGAATCTCGCTCGAATGCGATTAAATTGGTGTCTAAACTATTTGGTTTATATTGAAGATGTTGATGAAGAAGTGAACATCAACAAGGAGCTCGCGGTGTGAAAATGTTGGTTGAAGAGTCGATGGTCCCCAAAGATGGTTCGAATGACACTACTTATCCGTCCGTGGAATGCACTGCTAGGGCGTACTTGTTGAACCTACTCTCTTGCACCTTTTTGTGGACAAGAGTGGATCTCGGGTATCTATTGCCTTGTTGAAGCTTCTAGAAGATTTGGATGACGTGGGCAAGTATGCATGGAGTGCAGCTGTATTAGTGTATTTGTACTAACATTTGGGGTCTGCCACCAAAGTATAAGTTTCTCATATTATTGACTACCTCACATTACTTGAAGTATATTTGTAAATCTATGTACATTGTTTTTTGAGTATTTTGAATTAGGTTTTGAATTTTTCCAAAAACCAACGTTGTATGTATTTTTAGGGATGGGGTACAAGCACTTCAAACTAGGGCTCGACATATCCAATACCAAGTATATGGACTACGTGCAACCTCGTATCTCTAGATGGATTCAGAAGCACAAGATGGTGATGAATGTTGACAAGCTTAGGTCCATCAGGAGAACGTTGGACAGGTTACGACCAAGCGAGGTGAGTTAGTTAATCAATCGTGTTTTCTCTTTGTTCAAGTTAGTTTATGCTTACTAATTATGGATGTTTATGCTTGATTAGGTCACTTGGGACCCTTATGTTAATATCATGGATAATGGAGTTGCACTACAAAAGATACCAGATTAGTGACGGGGAAACCCGTTGTTAATCTGGTATTTCCCGTCTCTATATCATTTTATGGCGACGGGGGTTCGTCGCTATTTTTTTAGCGACGGTGTGTTAGGTTTAACAAGGGTCGACGGGACCCTGTCGTTACTCTCGTCGCCATGCCTCGTCGCTAATATGCCACGTGGTTCGGTTGAAACTCATTTGACCAAGACACGTGGACGTTTAACAACGGGGCCCGTCGCTAAACCTCGTCGCTAAATTGTCCATGTGGCTCCTTTCCAGCCACGAGGCTAAAAATTAGCGACGGGAGCATGTCGCTAATCCCGTCGCTAATTATTGAAAATTTATTTTTAAAAAATATTTCATTTTATATATATATATATATATATTATATATTAAAATATGTAATTTTATTGAATAAAATTAATTTAATTAAAAAATATTTAATTTTAAAAATTTAAAATTTATATTTAATTTTAAAACCTTAAACCCCAAACCCTAAAATATTTAAAAAATTATTTTTTTATATAAATTCAAAAAGTAGTATATATAATATTTAAAAATTTTAAAAACATTTTTTTAATTAAATTAAAATTATTATTTAAAAAATGTTTTAAAATAATATTTTAATTTAATTAAAAATATTTTTAAAACTTTATTAAAATTTTTATTAAAATAATATATTTTAATCTATACTATATAATTTATTTGGAAAAACAATAAGGACAAGAAAATATAAGCAAATTAAACTAAATAACTAAAGTAAATAATAAACTAAATAAAATAAATACAATGAAAGAAAGTTAATTATAAGTATGAAAATGTACAAAACAAGATAAGAACAACCTAAGGCTATATATACATCGATGACAACTCAATCATCCATGTGAGGCGACCATCGAGACATCTCATCTAGGAGTCGTAACATCGCAGATGTAGAAGGCGATGGTGTAGCTTGTGCCTTAAATAGTCGAAGAATCTACTAAAGTTGTTGGCCATGTGAGGCGACCAGCTGGGACATCTCATTTAACCTCTCATGAATGTCACCCGGACCGGTATCGCTGATATCGGGCTGATCGGCCATCGCGACCTTCAAAGAATGTGATTCCTCGATCATGACATAGCTATCGATAGTAGTAATATACAATACATCAAATAAGCTCATATAGTCCAATTTTAATTTCCTCATCTCTCATCACTTCCCTAATTAAGACTTAATTTAGGATCATAGGATTCCACTCTAAGTTCAACCTTATCCTAACTCTATTATTGATTTGTGTCTTATGTTAGTTATGGGTTGTTTTTGAGTTAGGTGTAAAACCTTAGGCTCTGATACCAACTGTGATGGCCCCCAGTTCCACAACCCAAATTGGGCCCTACCCGGCCTAGACTTACGGACCTCGAGTTAATCTTCGCGACGTCAACACAAGCCTAGTTAGCCTTCCTAACCATTTTTTTATTACAAGGCAACGGAATTTAATATTTATAGTGAGTTATTCAAATTTGTAAGTTATCGAAGTTTATGTGGAAGCGATTTCAACTTAAACAAATTTAAACAAAAATACATAAATTGGTCAAGACAACCTCGAGTGTGGAAACCCCACATAACACTGTCAACATGTATAATAAACAAAGGAGAGAAGATTCATATCATATACATGTCCTAATGTATCTCACAAACCCATATACATCATGTTATCAAAATATATATATATATATAAGTAATACAAAACCTACAAAAGAATGAGAGGAAAAGCCGCTCCAATGTTTCACAGTAGATCTCCTAATACTGGTCTCTTTCGTTACTTGATTGTGGATCTGCACTCAGTTAAACACGAGAATAAGGAGCCCTAGCTAAGTAATGCCAGTAGGATACAAAACAACATTTCAAAATAAATAAATTAGTATATATTCATGCATATAGAAATAAAGTTATAAGGACGCATGAATAAATACAAGACAATAAATAAATAAAAAACAATTGATCAATGAGTGTCCATGGATGCAAACGGAGAGGTGCAAGTAGTCTCTACCAACAGGTCGTTGAGTCTTGGCAAACTATTAAGGGGGTTGTATTCAATTGAAATTTTTAGAGACTTTTAGTTACTTTTATAAGTGGATGACTTTTAGAGACTTTTAGAGACTTGTAGATTTTTGTAAACTTTTAAAAACTTTGGTAGACTTTGATAGACTTTATTTTTAATGACTTTTAGTAACTTTAATGGACTTTTGTAAGGACTTTAATAGACTTTGATAAATTTTTATTTTGATGACTTTTGATAAACATCCATGTAAATCTCGAAATCGAACGGGGTATGTGCCCCACTTTTCACCATCATCGCCTCGAATGATGAAGGAGCACGATTGAAGACGATTCGACAGGCATTGATAATTGTGGTCCTTCAATTTCAGTTCAAGGAACAAGTGTATGAAACGGTTAAAGGTCTTTGTGACTGTTTGGAGCAACTATTTTGTGAAATGTTGCGGCATTTCCTCTCTCAATTTACTGTTTACGTGTTTAGAGAGGTTAATGACGATTCATTCAAAAAAGAACGTGGCGAGATTCATCACAAAGCGTCTTTGTGAATTGGATTCATCATCTTTGGAGGATAAAGTCCAAGTGGAAATTTCTGAGGGTTGTGTTATCTCTATGAACGTGACGGCTACAACATGAGAACTTTGATTACACTTCTTTTCAATCTGTTTCAATTGCTAGTTTGGAGTATTTTTACTTGGAAATTATGGCAAACAAGCGTCGAAAGAACAATATCATGCAAAGTATAACGAGAATACGTTGATTGGACTAGTACGAATTACCCGGAGAACGTGTGGAAAGTGATTGATGAGAGAGCGAAGAAGACATGAATCATTGAAGATCAAGTCGCGAATCACCGAAGACAGGAATATGCTTGGCCCTTATGTGCATCAATCGCTCTCTCGAAAATCGATTTCGGCCATCTCGAACCCTAGAATTCGAGTTCCAGTGACGGCGTTCCTACGTTGTTGCGATTTTCGCTCATCAATGGAAATGCGGAGTCAATTCGGCGAAAGAAAGTCTCCAAAAGTTTCTCGTGGAGGCAAAAAGATGGAGAAGACTTTCAACATATATAGGGTTAGGTAAAAAGTCTCCAAAAGTCATCCAAACCCACAAATCTACCAAATTTCTAAACAAATTGAATACCCCTTACTTTTAGAGACTCTTTAAAAGTTTAAATTGAATACCCCAAAACTTTTAGAGACTTTTTAAAAGTCTCTAAAAGTTCACATTGAATACGCCAAATTTTTGGAGACTCTCTAAAAGTTTTAATTGAATACCCCTAAACTTTTTTAGAGAATAAAAGTAACCAAAAGTCTATTAAAATCTCAATTGAATACACCCCTGTAAGACTCGGGTTTTAGGACTTGGTACACTCACAAGCCCTAAATCCAAGAGATAGTGAGACTTCCTGGGACAACTAAGCTAAGAACTTACACCCCGTCAAGAATCAATATCTAGTGTTGTGCATCCCGAGGTCATGACTCTGGTATGTTACCTCAGCCAGCCACTCCTTCCAAGGACCACCGTTGACTTACTTGCCCTTGGACAACTCAATAATAATGAAATTCCAAGGATATATAATAAATCAATGAACAACAATATTCAATAGCTTAAAATGAAATACCGTAAATTTTCTAGCTAGTTTACTTACAAATCACAAAGTTTGTTCCTAACCTATCCGGCATCCCGACACACCGAAACGCTTATTTGACTCCTCGTAGCCCTTCTTTAGATTCCCGACATCATATTTTAAGTTTTTTAGTGTGTTGGGACCTTGACTTAGGGTATTATACTTGTTTATAGTGTATAGAACTTATGAAAAATGCAGATGTCGACTCTCGAGATTTAGACATGCATATCACGACAAATTGGGTCTCATGTTTGACCTTGAAATGACATGTGACACGAGTTATATTTTTAAGGTCGTTACGGAAATCATGCACGAAGCGCTTGTAATATCATGCCAAACCCACGAAACTTCGGATGTCAAATACAGACTCTAGTGTCCTCCAATCAATAATCGTCTGAATCTTGTCACCATCAACCGATATGCCATGATCACCGATGATATACCATAAGAACTTCATTTCACTTCACTCAGCCATAACGCGCACTTGCTGAACTTGGCATAAAGTTTGTGCTCTTTCAGCATCGTCAACATATCTTTGAGATACCTTTCGTGCTCCTCACGAGTTTTGTAGTGTATCAAGATGTTGTGATGAACATAATAACATATCGATCTAAAAATGGTCTCAAAACCTTATGCATCAAGTTCATGAAAATCGTTGGTGCGTTAGTCAGCCTAAACGCCATGACTGTAAACTCGAATAGACCATAAAGCGTACTAAATGCAATTTTCTCCACATCTTCATCTCGGATCCTCAACTGATGATATCCTGATCGTAAGTCAATCTTCGAGAAGAACTTGACCCCAACCAACAGTTGAATAAGTCATCAATCCTCGAAAGTGGGTAACGATTCCGAATCGTCACCCGATTCAGCTTCTGATAATCCACACATATTTGCATCAATCGTCCTTCTTCTTACAAACAGAACTGGAGCTCCCCAAAGTGAAATGCTACGGTGAATGAAACCCTTCTGCAATAAATCCTCTAATTGGGTCCTCAACTACTCGTGCTCCAATGCTGACATCTATACGACTGTTGTAGATTGGTCGGGTCCCCGAAATCAACTCGATAATAAACTCAACAGCTCTCGGTGGTGGAAATTTTGGCAAATCATCAGGAAACGCGTTTGAAAACTCGCAGACAATAGGGACATCATTAACTTTAATCACCATCTTAAGCTTTGGCTCAACCATAGCCGCGTACACTTTCATCTCCTGCGATGTAGCTAATATGCCTCGAGTGATAGGTAATGCAATCGCAACTCTGGCAAATGTAAACTTTGGAATCTCCTCGATATCAAACGTCACAGTCTTGCTGAAATAATTGATCTGTGCATGATAAGATGATAGCCAATCCATACCGAACATCGAGTCGAACTCCAAATACTCTAACACTTGAAAATCAGCCGATAATTGATGTCCCTTAATCTCCAAAACATAATTATGGCATATCCGATTATGGTAAATCTTATCCTCAGTTGACGTACCGAGAACAATATATGTATATAAGGTCAATGCGGATAACATTAACTCTCCTACCATGCGTCCAGAAATAAAAGAGAATGTACTACCAGAATCCATTATAACATGCATGGAAATACCACAAATAGATAAATTACCCTCAATAAGTTATTTGGTCGCGCTCCTTGTCTGGCTGCGCGACCCCAAAAGCTACAATTTAGGCCCTATCTCGGGTATGCTATGTCTGTAGTTGTAGTGGTGTTGGTCTGGTACAATCTGCCACAATATATCCAACATGACTGCATCGGTAACATGCACGAGTCTCTGATCTACCAAAACTCCTCTGACTTGTGTTTGACTTTGACTTCGACTTTAGCCTCTCTAACCTTTATCATGCCTATACTGATGTCTAGGCTGATCAATTGGTGCAGAAGCCATGGAATATGCCGCCTGACAATCATCATCTCGTTGATCTCGGTCATCACGACGATCTCTAACACCTCTGCAACCCTGATCAAATTGCTAATCACCTTAGCGATGTCTCTAACTCTGTCTTTGTTGGTCCCTGATCTCTCTTTTGTTTCTTCGCTCTTTGATCAGACCGAGAACTTAGAGCTGGCTGACTCTGCTGTCTCTACTGACTCTACAACACACTTTGGACCACAAATCAACTGGCCCTCTGAACCATATATGTCTCATATGCGAGTGACTTGTCGTAAATCTCTGCCAATGTATGAGCTCCACTAGATACAACCATGCTCACAATCCTCTCATCCAGACCTTTGACAAAATAATATATATGTAATAGATCTGTACCTGCTATGTCCATGAAGTACGACAATAGATATCGATACCTCTCCATGTATATCATGACAAACATATCACCGTGAACCAATGATGAAAATTCCTCCCTCAGCCGGACCCCGACCTCCATAGGTATGTACTAGTCCGTCCATAAATAGCATTCGAAACTTTGCCCGAGTAGTCATATCGAGAATGAGTCGTGATATAGGTAGTCCACCATACCGTTGTATCAGTTCTCATGCAAAAACTCGATAGTCTCGACCGATCAATCTTCTCAACCCGAAGCAACTCGTGTAGCCTCTCATGAGATAACAACTACCTACCGGCTATCTCTGGGTCCTCAGCTCCATAGAAGTATCCTGAAGAGAACCTAATGAATTCATTCATCTTCTTAGCCTCAACTGTCATCAAACTCCCTGAAGTAGACGCAACTCCTGGCTGATCGGTAGTCGTAGGTGTAATAACCACTGTAGTCTCCGCTGGTACTACTACTGGCGCAGCTCTCTTGGCCAATGTCTCGGATATTGCTGCATACACTTGAGTCTCGGCTATAGTAGGAGCTTGTGACGGCCCCAAATTTCAAGGTAAACTGGGTACCGCCACGCGCCAGACACGTCACCAAGCATGCCACGTCACCGCACACTTATTTTGACTGTCCGCGACCTAAACCCTTGTACGTAACTTATTCGCCTTTAACTTAGTAATTATGGATATTTTATGAATTATTAAGTTATTCATGATTTAGTAATTTACTATAAATCATACATTGATGCGGAAGTCTTAAGGCATGCATATATCGTAAAAGTGAAAAGTTTGCATTTTTATGAACAACCCTACAGTATGGAAACCCGACATTAGATACCATGTATATCAAAAGCGACAAAAGTACAAAAGGTGAGCATATACATGTACCGGGTATACAAGTCCTCCCAAAATATCATAAAGTAGTTAATAGATACATACAACTACCTACGCAAAAAGTGGCGACCTCTCCCTACTTAGACGTAGTCGCCTAAGACTCCCTTGCCTAGGCTCGTCGCGGGATCTGTGATTTGTCACCAAAAACAATGACAAATCCCAGGTGAGTAAATCCCAGAGAACGTTAGCTAATATTCACGAATTTCAATGAAACGGCTACAATTCATGCAATTTAAATAAAGAACAAGAATAAAGAAATTCGCAAGAAATAAGTCGTTGAGAAGTCAAATTTGGACACGAGTGTAGCGTGACAGAGAACCCTGGTCGACATCCGGGAATCTTCGTAGCTAAACCGAGAGGAACCATTGACGACCACCTCGCCAAACATCTCACGGTCGAATGAGAGGAACCATTGAACGGAAGACCCCGTCCAAACATCTCTCGAGAGGAACCATTGACGTAGACTTAGGTCTTCGTCAAACATCTCTCAACCTACGGGTTTCGCGGAGAATAGTCACCGCGTAGCCCTATCATGGCCAATTACTCGAACAGCGCGGGGTAGCTAGCCCCGGGGTGTGAGTCCGTGCCATGTCGACCCCGTCGACAAACACACGTACACACGTGGGAGTGGATGAACAGTAAATGAACAGCAATGGAAAGCACAATGGAATAATTTAGAATGCAAAATAAAGCAAGTGCATAAATTGAGTTTTAACTAATTTTCTCGTGGGATTACTTACCTTAAACGAATCGCAAAACGCCTTCGAAATGTCCCGCACTCGCCTCGATATACGTACTCGACACCCGACTATGGTCTCCTAAATTTCGGGTGTCCAATTAAAACATTTTTAATATTTTTCCCGATTTTCTGGGGTTTTCCCATAATTTTCCACCTATTTTTCTTATTTTTCTATAATTTATTTAATTTAAAACTATTTTTTTAAATAAAAATTAATATTATATTATTTTAACATAGGGGTGGGCCCTGGACCGGTTTTGACCCGGTCCAATCGGGTCGGCCCGAGCCGGTTCGGGTCTACCCGGGTCGGGTTCGGTTGGGCTGGACCGGCCCAATCGGTCTAGGGGATGAACGTACGCACGGCGTGCGTGCACCCCTCCCCCACCCCATCTCCTTTCTTCCTCCGAGACGTTAGTCTCGGTTTTTTTTTTTTTTTTTTCGTTTTCTTTTTTCTTTTTTCTTCGGTTGGAGACGCACGTCCCCAACCTCGGTAGGACTCGATGGCGGGGAAGACACCCCCGCCATCTCCACCTCGACAGCCGAACCCCTCCCCCACGTCCGCCACCATGGCCGATGCACCGAACAACCATAAAAGTAAAGACTTACCTCCTTCTCGGCTTCTCCGCGCTCTCTCCTCTCCTTCCCGCTTCCTCCTTCTCCTCCTCCTCCTCTCTGTTTTCTTTCTCCTTCCTCTCGGCTGGTGTGTGTGTGTGCGCGTTGTGTATGTGTGGGTGTGGGAGAGAGTGCATGTGAGTAGGTGTGAGAGGGAGTGACGTGAGGGAGAGGAGAAAATGATGATGGAGTGAGGATGGAGTGTAAATGGGGGATAAGCTATTTGACTTTGTGTCTTTGACTCCAAAATATTACATAGCTGGGACCTTCGCCAGTGTTTTTTCGACGTTTCGACTTTCGGGTTACGCGTCCGAATCGCTATATACACGTACCGCTGCGTCGCTAGCCACCTAATACCAATTCCATAGTAATTACATGACCATTATTTTCTTATTCATTTAATTTGTGTGTTTTAGTTTTCCCCGACCTAGTGTACCCATAGTTTGCTCCTTAGCACCCGTCTCGACACGTTTTTCGAGGCGAAAATCCGTTACACTATCTTGCTCGATTCAATGATATAAATACACACATGCAATGTTAAGTGAATAACTCGATATATAACATCACAAATAGGCAAACAATCACGCAAAATCACTATTTACCTAGTCGGCGTGCCCTGACCTATCTGCGGCGTCCACGTAGGTCTGAGCTTAGGGTCTTAACTTGTAATTTGTCAGTTAATTGTGATTAATTAGAGCGGGCCGTTACAATCTTTCTAACTAAAAGGAGTTTCGTCCCGAAATTCAGATTTAATAAAATCTTTACCTTGGAACAAGTGGGGGTATCGCTCTCGCAAGGTAGACTCTCTCTCCCAAGTGAGGCCCTCGTTCTTATGATACTGCCATCGAACGAGTACAAGTGGTATTTCTTTCCATCTAAGGGTCTATATCTTGCAGTCCACTATCTCAATGGGGTGTTCCTCGTACGTCACATCTGGTCGAACCTCGATTTTCGTCATATCAACCATCGGTCTCGGTCCTGATCTAGCCAACCGTAACATCGAAATATGAAAAACATTAAGAACCTCTGCCAATCGACTTGGCAATTTCAACTGATAAGCGATTTTCCCAACTTGTTTCTCAATCTGAAACAGCCTAATAAATCTCGGTGCTAGTTTCCCCTTGATCCCAAATCTCTGATGACCTTTCAATGGAGAAACTTTCAAGTAGACCCAATCGTCTACCTCGTAGCTCAACCCATCGCGGTATCTATCCGCATACTTTTTTTGTCTGTGTTGGGCAGCCAATAGCTGTTGACGAATCAGTCTCACCTTCTCTGTATGGTCCACAACAATCTCAGGCCCCACAGCTGCTGTATCCTCGGGCTCTGCCCAACAATCCAGTGATCTACACGGTATACCGTACAGGGCTTCAAATGGCGACATCCCAATACCGGCCAGATAGCTATTATTGTAAGCAAATTCACAGAGTGGCAAGTACTCCTCCCAAGACCCACCAAACTGCAACACGCATGCCCTGAGCATATCCTCGAGTATTTGTATTAATCTTTCTGATTGCCCGTCTGTCTGAGGATGGAATGCGGTGCTAAACTGTAATTTAGTACCAAACTGTTCCTGCGTAGCTTGCCACAATGATGATGTAAGATGACTGTCTCGGTCTGAAACAATCGAAATTGGTACTTCGTGCAGTCGTACAATCTCTTTTTCGAATAATATGCTCAACTGTGTGAAATTATAATTCATAGAAATTGGTAGGAAATGAGCTGATTTCGTCAACATGTCCACAATCACCCATATCGCATCGCGTTTCCGCAAAGTCTGCGGTAATCCACAAATGAAATCAATCGTAATATGTTCCCATTTCCACTGAGGGATGGGCAGCGGCTGCAATAACCCTCCAGGCCTCCCGTGCTCAGCCTTAACCTGCTAACACACCTCACAACCCCTAACGTAGGCGCTAACGTCCGCCTTCATCCCTAGCCACCAAAATAATCATCGCATATCGTGATACATTTTGGTCATGCCAGGATGCACTGTATACCGGGGCCTGTGAGCCTCCTGGAGTATACCATCGCGTATATCTGCCACCGCTGGAATCCATAACCTCCTTCGGTGCCTCAAGCACCGATCCACAGACTCGCTCCAATCCGGGTGATCGGGATTGCGTATCATCTCACTGAATCTCGAGTACATCTCGTCAGTCCTCTGACACTCCAACACTCGCGGAATAGAAATAGACGGTACACCAATCTGTCCACGAATCTGTGCGTCCGATGTAGCAAGAACCTCTGTCAAACTCAGTGTTGTCGCCGCCTCAAGTAAACCATACTTGTGCATCATATGGCAGATGACTGTCTGAGAATCTGGTCCTCTCCCGCTTAATGCATCTGCTACGACATTTGCCTTCTCAGGCTGATATTCGATGGAGAAGTCGTAGTCCTTCAGCAACTCTAGCCAACATCGCTGTCTCATGTTCAAGTCTTTCTGAGTGAATAAGTATGTCAAACTCTTATGATCTGTATATAATGTGAACCTCTCACCGTAGAGGTAATGTCTCAATACCTTCAGTGCAAATACGATCGTCGCAAGCTCCAAGTCATGCATCTTGGATAATTCCTCTCATGGGTCTGTATGTCTGTCGGGATAGATAGGCGATTACTGTTGTCTCCCTGCATCAGCACAAAACCTAGCCCTGTGCCGCAAGCATCAGTATGAACTGTCAATCCCTTACTCGGCTCTGGCAACACTAGTACTGTTGCGGTAGTTAGTGTCATCTTCAACTGTGTAATTGCGTCATCGCACTCCTTTGACCAATTGAAAGGTACATCATTCTTTGTCAATTTAGTCATCGGCGCGGCGATCTTCGAGAAGTCCTTCACAAATCGCCGATAGTATCCTGCTAACCCAAAGAATCTCCTTATATCTGTCACTATCTCAAGTGTCGGCCAATCTATGACAGCATGAATTTTACTCGGATCCACTGATATACCTTTGTCACCGATAACGTGTCCCAAGAATTTGACTTCTGACAGCCAAAACTCGCACTTACCGAACTTAGCATAAAGCTTGTGCTCTCTCCGCGTCATCAATATCTGCCTGAGATGTTGTCTGTGATCTTCGCGAGTCTTGCAGTAGATCAATATGTCGTCAATGAAGACTATAATGAATTTATCCAAGTACGGCTTCAATACTCTGTGCATCAAGTCCATGAACATGGCTAGTGCGTTCGTTAGTCCGAACGGCATCACTGTGAACTCAAATAACCCATATCTGGTGCTGAATGCGGTCTTAGGTATGTCGTCATCTCGAATCCTGGGCTGATGATAACCCTGCCTTAAGTCGATCTTAGAGAAGACACGGGCTTCGGCCAACTGGTCGAACAAATCGTCGATCCTTGGCAAAGGGTAACGATTTTGTACTGTTACTTGGTTCAACTTTCTATAGTCAATGCACATCCTCAAGCTACTGTCGTTCTTCTTAACGAACGGGATCGGTGCTCCTCATGGTGATGTGCTCGGGTGTATAAACTCTTTCTCTAAATCTTCCAGTTGAGTCTTGAATTCCTCCTGCTCCTTCCGTGACATCCGGTACGGTCTGCTAGCTATCGGTAGTGTGTCTGACTCTAACTAAATAACGAACTCAATCTCTCTGTGTGGGGGGCAATCCCGGTAAATCCTTCGGAAAGACATCAGGAAACTCACTGACAACTAAGACATCCTCAAGTATAACCTTTGGGGTCTCGGTTGACTCTACTATCCATGCAAACACTTTCATCTCTGTGATCGATGATCATTTCCCCTTTCCTGTCAGACCTGGTGCCATGCTGGGACGACCCCGACGCCAACTGTGGCATGGGCGTCGCAGCACGAAAGAGAATATATGTCTCATGGGCTAAGGCTCTCTCATAGATCTCCTGCAGTGTACGAGCTCCGCCTGATACTACTGCGCTCGCAATATCATCTCTAAGCCCGACTCCAAAGTAGTGAACCTGATCGCGATCTATATAAGCCAAATCCCCAGCGAATTGTAATAGGTAGCGAAACCTCTCCATATACTGGACCACTGTGCGATTACTCTGCCTAAGACACAAAAATTCTGTCTCAGACGCAACTGTATTTCCCTCGGTATATACTGGTCATAAATTATCTGTCTGAAATTGGCCCAAGTAGTCGGCTTTCCATGAGTCTCGGTATGAGCGGTCCACCAAACTCCGGCCTCTCCTCGTATCATATATCCAAATATCCTTGCGCAAATACTGTCGTAAATCCTCAGAAGATTATGTAATTTCTCGTGTGCAAGAAGTCATCTCGCAGCTGCCTTAGGGTCTCCGCCTCCAGTGAAATATCCCGGCTGAAATCTCACAAACTCCTTTGTCAGCTTAGCCTCACCTGACAGGGAAGTCTCGAATGTGATCTCCTGTGAGGTCTGTGTTAGTGTCATTGTGTGTGTAGATGCCGGTGTAATAGCCTTAGTACGAGTCTCTAAAATTGTAGTTGGTGTGGTAGTCTCTGTCATAACTGCACTGACTGGCGTACCCTGAACAATCGGCATGGCTGCCGGCTCGGTGGCGCTCGATGTGATGGCGGCGGTAAGCGTTGCGATAGCTGCTGTCTGAGCACGGAGCAAGACCATCATCTACTCGAACTGTCGATCGTGTGCCGCAATCCTATCAAGTACACCCTGATCAGTCGCGATAGGCGTAGTACCACTCGTCTGTCTACCATCCTCTGAAGGTGGAGTCGACTGTCCGTCCATGTCGTATGCAAAAGGCCGAGATCCGTATCAGCCTCGTATAGGCGTATATAATATTACAATTCAAAATATATAACATATAAGCCTTGGTACTACCCATCCCATGTTCGCTTCCCGACTAAAGTTCTAAGTCAGGATCTTCGGGTTTCCACATCTAATGTTTGTTTTTAAGTTTTATTCGGTTGTATTACATTTTCCCCTTGGTTCGCCTGAACCTAAGCTCTGATACCAACTGTGACGGCCCCAAATTCCAAGGTAAATCGGGTACCGCCACGTCGCCGGACACGTCACCAAGCATGCCACATCACCGCACACTTATTTTGACTGTCCGCGACCTAAACCCTTGTACGTAACCTATTTGCCTTTAACTTAGTAATTATGGATATTTTATGAATTATTAAGTTATTCATGATTTAGTAATTTAATATAAATCATACATCGATGCGGAAGTCTTAAGGCATGCATATATCGTAAAAGTAAAAAGTTTGCATTTTTATGAACAACCCTACAGTGTGAAAACCCGACATTAAATACCATGTATATCAAAAGTGACAAAAGTACAAAAGTACAAAAGGTGAGCATATACATGTATCGGGTATACAAGTCCTCCCAAAATATCATAAAGTAGTTAATAGATACATACAACTACCTACGTAAAAAGTGGCAGCCTCTCCCTACTTAGACGTAGTCGCCTAAGACTCCCTTGCATCGGCTCGTCGCGAGATCTGCGATTTGTCACCAAAAATAATGACAAATCCCAGGTGAGTAAATCCCAGAGAACGTTAGCTAATATTCACGAATTTCAATGAAACGGCTACAATTCATGCATTTTAAATAAAGAACAAGAATAAAGAAATTCGCATGAAAATAAGTCGTTGAGAAGTCAAATTTGGACACGTGTGTAGCGTGACAGAGAACCCTAGTCGACATCCGGGAATCTTTGTAGCTAAATCGAGATGAACCATTGACGACCACCTTGCCAAACATCTCACGGTCGAATGAGAGGAACCATTGAACGGAAGACCCCGTCCAAACATCTCTCGAGAGGAACCATTGACGTAGACTTAGGTTTTCGTCAAACATCTCTCAACCTATGGGTTTTGCGGAGAATAGTCACCGCGTAGCCCTATCATGGCCAATTACTCGAACAGCGCGGGGTAGCTAGCCCCAGGGTGTGAGTCCGTGCCATGTCGACCCCGTCGACAAACACGCATACACACGTGGGAGTGGATGAACAGTAAATGAACAGCAATGGAAAACACAATGGAATAATTTAGAATGCAAAATAAAGCAAGTGCATAAATTGAATTTTAACTAATTTTCTCGTGGGATTACTTACCTTAAACGAATCGCAAAACGCATTCGAAATGTCCCGCACTCGCCTCGATATACGTACTCGACACCCGACTATGGTCTCCTAAATTTTTGGTGTCCAATTAAAACATTTTAATATTTTTCCTGATTTTCTGGGTTTTTTCCATAATTTTCCACCTATTTTTCTTATTTTTCTCTAATTTATTTAATTTAAAACTATTTTTTTAAATAAAAATTAATATTATATTATTTTAACATAAGGGTGGGCCCTCGACCGGTTTCGACCCGGTCCAATCGGGTTGGCCCGACCCGGTTCGGGTCGACCCGGGTCGGGTTCGGGTCGACCCGGGTCGGGTTCGGTTGGGCCGAGACGGTCAGCCCAACCTGGGTCTACAGGGATAAACGCACGCACAGCGTGCGTGCACCCCTCCCCCACCCCATCTCCTTTCTTACTCCGAGACGTTCTCGGTTTTCTTTTTCTTTTTTTTTTTTTTCTTCCGGTTGGAGACGCACGTCCCCAACCTCGGTAGACTCGATGGCAGGGGAAAACACCCCTGCCATCTCCACCTTGACCTGGTTCGGCCTCCATGGCCGAACCCCTCCCCCGCGTCCGCCATCATGGCCGACGCACCGAACAACCATAAAAGTAAAGACTTACCTCCTTCTCGGCTTCTCCGCGCTCTCTCCTCTCCTTCCCGCTTCCTCCTTCTCCTCCTCCTCCTCTCTGTTTTCTTTCTCCTTCCTCTCGGCTGGTGTGTATGTGCGCGTTGTGTATGTGTGAGTGTGGGAGAGAGTGCATGTGAGTAGGTGTGAGAGGGAGTGACGTGAGGGAGAGGAGAAAATGATGATGGAGTGGATATACGACATCGCAAATATGCAAACAATAGTAATCATCGGCGTGCCCCAAATCTGCGGCGTCCACGTGGTCCGAGCTTAGGGTCTGTAACGTGTAAGCCTTGTGAGTATCCCGAGCTCTAATCATCGGTGTCAAATCGCAGTAACGTAGTAGCCTATCATCCAAAGCTCTCATCATGTCAATGACTACCATCCAAGTGCGTCAAAGTCGGCCTGGTCGGATCACTCGTATCCCCGACCTCAGGCTGAGTAGTGTTTTAAGGCCATCCGTCCATCACTATCTACGCATCGAAAAACATGTGTCTAGTCAGTCTCCGTACAAATATATGTGTATCATTTGTAATATACAACCAAAAAGATAATACGTATATCCCTGATTTCTACCCATCTCACATCACTTCCCAACTAAGACTCTAGCAATTCCTTTGGGTTTTCCAAATCTAATGTTTATTCATTAGGTTTATCCTCAAATCATACCATAAATGTAACCATATCGGAGTTAACTATTAATTTCCCGAAGGTCACCAACTTGGCTCTGATACCAAAATGTAGCGGCCCATTTTTCAAATGAACCGCCCACAGGGGTCAATCCGGGCCCACAACCTGGCCTACCAGCGCCAGTTGCGTCTCACATGCGATCTTATCCACCATTTAATCAGTATTAACCTCAATGAATAACAATTTACTATTTACATTGTTAATGAACTCAAGTCATCTAGTTTACTATTGTTTTAATCCTTAATAAACCACGATGGAAGTCTTTTATCATGACGAACTAAAATATGAAACATCAAAGTCATGCATTTAACTTTAATACCTAGTGTGGAAGACCCATAAGCCAACATAGATCAAACACATACACCTCAAAGATTTCAGAATATCAAAAATATAGGGTACTAAAGTGTCTCATAATCCCAAATACCCAAAATAAAACAAAATATGTAAAATACAAATGTACAACCCTAGCTTAAGATCTCTGAATCACTAGTACTCTACAAGCTTTCCCTTGCCATGGCTCCTACGCAGATATGTACTAAAGCCATCACAAAAAGGCAGATGACGAGTCCAGAGTGAGTATTCCTAAAGAAATTCAGTGAGCAATACTGAAAGTAAATACTAAAATTTAAACAAAACTATTAAATAAATATGCAAAAATAAATACAGGCAACTTTGATAATCGCATGGATAAGTAATAGTGCAAGCTCAAAGTGTGTTTCTAGAGCTTAGGTCAGACTAGTTTCATACTTTGGACTTTTGACAGAACACTGTCGGCGAGTACCATTAAAGCAATGCCAATATTTGGATCCGCTAGGTGGTCAACGTAGAACCTACGATGCACCTACACGCGCCCCGACGCGACTCTTTGGTTGAACTATTCACTAAGATCCCCGACGCACATGCTATGGCCTAGTGGACATACACACAAAAATGGCACGGAGGGAGAGACTCAACGTCGTCATTTAAACAAAAAGCAAGAATAAAGTATTGAAAGATAGAATATGAATTCAAAAGCCAAAGTAAATATTACTCAAGAAATTTCAGTTAGGATACTACGCACCTCAAATTGCACTCTGTGTCCCGATAAATAACCCCCAATCCGGCTCCGTCGAATCCCCAATATCAAATTATCGCCCGAAATGACATATTTCCATTTATAATTGAGTTTTATTCAATTGAATGTGTTTTATGTTACTTAGCAAAAATAGTCAAAAATCTGCAAGATCTAGCGCGCTAGGTTATGGGATTGACGCACTAGATTTCTGAGTAGTTAACGTTCTTCAACAGGAAGAATATTGACGTGCTTTAATTTTCATCTAGCGTGCTAATCATCATCTAGCGTGCTAGATAACCTCATTAGCGCTAATGAAATTCTGGACAAAAGTTTGGTTGAAAAATATGTGGTTTCAATATCACCACCAACAACAACAACTACAACAACATATATTAGTTAACTTCATGCACTTAAAACCCACCAAAATAACCACTTAACAACCACTTAACAATCCATATTGGATTCACTTAAACACCTCAAAAATTTGTACCAAAAGATGAAGAAAGTTGAGGTGATTATGAATCTTACCTTTCTTTGATGAAACAACCACTCCAAGCTCCTCAAATGATCAAATTTGAAACTCCAAAACCCTTATTTCTTGATCTCAATTTTCGGATTTGTAGATAAGGAGAGAGAAAAGAAGGTGGGTTTGAAAGTCAATGTGACTTTATATACCATGCAAGCATCTCTCCTCATTTATGCATGCTCCATTTTTTGTTGAACATTTTCAAATTAAATGGCAATCTTAGGAACTTCAATGAGCACTATTTGCTCCATTTTTCATCCTTTAGGATATTTTTCGACTCTTGCGGTGTAGAGAGCAAAATTTCCTTTAGGAAAGTGGCAGTGTTACATGCTTTGAAGTCATCGCAAGTCCCTCTGGTCTAACAATCTAAAGGAAATTTTTGCTGTCGTAGCAATGGGCTTCAATCAAAGAATTGTCGGCTAACATTGTGAAGCTGGATCGCTTTGATGGAGGCGATTTTCTGAGGTGGCAGAAGCGAGTGCATTTCCTGCTGGTGGCGCTTCATCTGGTGTATGTTCTGGATACACCGAAATCGATGGAGTCCGATGATGAAACTGTCGAGCGGATCAGGAAGAGGCAAAAATGGGAGACAGATGACCACACCTGCAGAGGTCATATTCTGAACGCCATGAAGGACTCACTGTTCGACCTCTACCATGATGTTCCCTTTGCCAATGAGCTCTGGGAGAAACTGGAGGCAAGGTACCATAAGGAGGATGCGACAAGTAAGAAATTCCTTATATCAAAGTTTATTAATTTTAAAATGGTTGATGAAAGGTCTGTCATGGAACAATTTCGTGAAGTTGAGAGGATTAGAAATAATTTCTCTCAACACAATCTTGTCATGGATGAAACAATTGGTGTGTCTTTTATTATTGATAAACTGCACCCATCTCGGAAGGAGTTCAAACGAACTCTTAAGCATAAAAAAGAGGACATATCTTTTGATGAACTTGCTAATCATCTTCGTGTAGAAGAGGATTGTCGCATGCAGGAAAATGAAAAAGAGCAGAATGCTCAAGAGATTTCAAAGGTGCATGTGATGGAAGCAGCTAAGTTCAAAAAGCCCTTCCTGAACAGGCCTAACAAGCCTGGTGGCTTCAAAAAGCCTGTTGGTTCAGGAAAATCGAACGACCAAAATCAGAATAAAAGGAAGCAGAAAGTCACTTGTTGGTTCTGCGGGAAAGATGGCCACCTCAAGTCCGAATGTTATCATTGGAATAGGAAGCAAGGAAAAAATCATGTTTCCTCTAGCGCTGCTAAAGGTGCAGGTAACGACAATGATGATCTCATTGCTATGATATCTAAAATCAACGTCGTTGAAAATGATATGGCTTGGTGGGTTGATTCTGGTGCTACTCGACATGTCTGCAAGAACAAGAGGTTCTTCAAGACCATGGAGGCAGTAGATGAAAATATTGTCTTGTACATGAGAAATGATGCTACCGTCCCTGTTAAAGGCATAGGTAGTGTTGATCTGAAGTTTACTTCTGGCAAAATTGTAACACTCACTAACGTGTATTATGCACCAGAAGTGAGGAAGAATCTTGTGTCGGGTGGTCTTTTGAATAAGTTTGGATTTAGGCTTTGTCTTTGAGGCTGACAAGTTTGTACTTTCCAAGGGAGGGGTATATGTAGGGAAGGGGTATGCTTATGAGGGCATGTTTAAGCTCAATGTAATCGCTTTATCTAATAAGAATGTTGTTTCTGCGTATCTTGTTGAATCTCCTTCATTTTTATGGCATCATAGATTAGGACATGTGCATTTCGGAAAATTATATGATATGGTAAATCTGGAATTACTGCCTTATTTCGATAAATATGAAGGAAATTGCAATACATGCATGAAAACAAAAATAACTAGAAATCCATTTCCTAATGTTGAAAGAAATTCAAAGTTGCTAGACTTGATACATTCTGATGTATCTGACATACATAGTACACCCTCGATAGGATGCAATAAATATTTTATAACATTTATTGATGATTATAGCAAATTTTGTTATGTTTATTTGTTGCATTCCAAAGATGAGGCAATGGTTAAGTTTTGGGCCTATAAGGCAGAAACTGAATTGCAATGTGAGACCTTTATAAAATGTTTAAGGTCTGATAGGGGAGGAGAGTACTATGATCCAAAGTACTTTGAATCCACTGAAATAGTCCATGAGACTACTGCCCCTTATACACCACAACAAAATGGTGTGGCTGAGCGTAAAAATCGTGTTTTAACCGAAATGGTTAATGCTATGCTATCAAACTCTGGTTTGAGTAGTGGATTTTGGGGAGAGGCATTGCTGACTGCATGCCATATTTTGAACATAATTCCACAAAAGAGGAATAAAGTCACCCCATATGAGCTTTGGAATAAGCGAACACCAAATCTTAATTATTTAAGAGTTTGGGGCTGTAGAGCAGTAGTAAAAATAATTGAACCCAAAAAGAGGAAATTGGGTGAAAGGGGAGTGGAGTGCATATTTATTGGATATGCACAACACAGTAAGGCATATAGGTTCATGGTAATTGAGCCTAATAATTCGATTTCAGTAAACACTATAATTGAATCAAGGGATGCAATCTTTGACGAGACAAGATTTAAATCTGTCACCAAAAGTATTCCCGAAGAAAATCAAAAAGGGAAGGAAGTCATAGAAATTGAAAATGACAAAGAATTAGTAGAAGTTCCTGAACTTCGAATGAGCAAACGAGCTCGGAAAATTAAGTCGTTTGGTTCTGATTTCTATCCATTCCTAATTGAAGGAAGTAGAGAAACAGTAACTAGACAAATTTCGTATTGTTTTAATACGGAAGCTGATCCTCAAACAGAAGAGGAGGCAATGAAAGAAAGAGATGCAACTTTCTGGAAAGAGGCATTAAATGATGAGATGGATTCAATAATGAGAAATAACACTTGGGAGCTAGTTGATCTACCTCCTGGGTGTAAACCCATTAAATGCAAATTTCTCTTCAAAAGGAAAAGAAGAGTTGATGGATCCATTGAAAAACACAAAGTGAGACTAGTTGCTAAGGGTTTCACCCAAAAGCATGGAATAGACTATTTCGATACCTATTCGCCAGTAGCTAGAATTGCTACTATCAGATTGCTTATTGCAATTGCAGCTATAAACAAGCTGGTCATCCACCAAGTGGACGTTAAAACAACGTTCCTATATGGAAAATTGGATGAGGAAATATACATGGAACGACCTGAAGGGTTAATTATGCCCGGTATGAGAATAAAGTGTGCAAATTGCGAAAATCATTGTATGGTTTAAAGCAAGCGCCAAAACAGTGGCACCAAAAATTTGACCAGGTTGTACTTGCTTTTGGATTCAAAATAAATGAATCTGATAAATGCGCATATAGCAAGTTTGATGGAAAAGGCAATGGTGTCATTATACGTCTTTACGTAGATGACATCTTCGATTTTTATAAGCGACTTGGAACAAGTTCGGTTGACCAAAAGGTTTCTTTCAAGCCAGTTTGAAATGAAAGATATGGGGCAAGCTGATGTCATACTCGGAATTCAGATTGTAAGAGATGAGGGGAGTATTACTCTAACTCGATCTCATTATATTGAGAAAGTTCTCAATATATTCAATCACTTGAATTGTGCCCCTGTTTCTACCCCACTAGATTCAAGTATTGAGCTAGTGAAAAATACAGAAAATCCAGTTTCACAACTGGAGTATTCTAGATTAATTGGATGCTTAATGTATGCAATGACATGCACTAGGCCGGATATTGCCTTGGCAATAGGCAAGTTGAGTAGATTTACAATTAATCCGAACGAGTTGCATTGGTTTGCAATTCGAAGAGTTTTGAAATATCCGAAGAAAACAATTAACTATGGTTTATGCTATAGTGGATATCCTTCGGTCTTAGAAAGATTTTCAGATGCAAGTTGGATTGTGAAAGATCAAAATCATGCATCCACAAGTGGGTGGATTTTCACACTTGCTGGAGGTGCAATCTCGTGGGCTTCAAAGAAGCAAACTTTAATGGCTGGTTCTACCATGGAATCAGAGTTTATTGCATTGGCCTCTACTTCAAAAGAAGCTGAATGGCTACGTGAATTATTACACAAGATACTATTGTGGTCTAAATCGGTAGCTCCAATCTCTATCCATTGTGATAGTCAGGCCACATTGGCAAGGGCTTATAGCCAAATGTACAACGGTAAGTCCAGACATATTGGACTGAGACATAGTTGTGTCAGAGAATTGATAACAAGAGGAGTTATCACGATTGACTATGGGAAATCTAGTCAAAACTTGGCAGATCCCCTTACTAAAGGATTGCCAAGAGACTTGGTGAATAAAACATCAAGAGGGATGGGTCTCAAACCCATAAATTACAGGTCACGAATAGTGGAAACTCAACTCGACACCTAACATTACGTTAAGTTTTGAGTTCAATGCAGTCAATTTCATTATAAGAGTGACTGTGAGCACTAAATTTTTATAACCATCCCAAGGTTGTTAGTGCTCGGTACCTGCATGTAAAGAGAGGAGGTTGAGATGATATCTTAATAGTATTCTAAAGGTACTTAAATTCCGGGGGTACTAGAATGGAGACTACCTATGTGGATGTGAAGTGCGGCCGCTTCAAAGAGTTCTAGGGCTTGACTCCAAAGACATTCACGAGAAGATACGGGACACAAGGCCAATGTTGAATGTGTCAGGATTGTTGAACATTTTCAAATTAAATGTTTAGTCCCACATTGGTTAGGAACTTCAAGTTTAAAGAGTATATATGTACTCTTTGCACTATAGTGTGTGTAAAATAAAATACAAGTGCTATGCACGGTGAGCCACACTCGCGAGCGCGCAGCCCGGCGCATATGGCACATTTTAGGCGCTTTTATAGGCGCACTTAGCACTTGGCACGAGGCACGTGCGTGTGTGTGCATATGTGTGTTAGCTAACCATGGGTAAAACTTTTTACCATTAATTTTTACCATTTTCGAGATTAAATGGGTAGTTAGTAGAGTGGCTTAGTGGATGCAGTAGAAACTGCTCTCCATTAAGGAATTACTGCTCCACTACTCCATTGCATCAATGCTTGACTGCTCAATTATTCCATTGCATCAATGCTTGATTGTTCCACTACTCCACTACCCCATTTTCACTCTAACTGGTCATGACCAGTGCTCTATAAAAGGGGAGGTTTGGGGAGGAAGAAATCATCTCAAAATTCACCAGCGATTGCTCTTGTTTTCATCTTTCACTACTGCAAAGTGTAAGGTGGGTTACTTCATCGTATCCTTTAGGATATTCATTTTTCAACGTCTAATGACTTCGAAAATGACACTAATGGCACACTTGCCCTTGTTCTCAACCCAAAAAGTCGTCTTTCGGGTGTTCCGACGCCCGATTTCACGTCTCGAATCTCAACATACGTGTACTACCATGACCTTAAACACCAAATATGCATTACATATTTTTATTTACCTCATTTATTCATTTATTCATTTCTTGTGTGTATTATTCCCTCAACCTAGTATTTAGTCTTTTTGCCTACCTGGTATACGCGTCGACACACATTTCGAGACAAATACTTAACACGAATCTCACACGTCAAACGTAAGATAAATACATACATTACGATGTTGTTTAAACTATTTCAACGTAAACGTCAGCAAATTAGACAAATTAGCACGTAAAATAACTATTTACCTAGCTCCAAGTGCGCTCTATCCTAGTTGCGGGTCCCATGAGTGTCTGAGTTCGTCAGCAATGTCTGCAACCACGTCATTAATAATGGTGAATTAAATTCAAGTCGTTACAATGCCTCTGACTTAGCATATGAAATGATCGTCCACCTATCCATGAAACAAGCGAAGCCTTCGTTATCTCTAAACATGTTCTTAGTCTTGGCAATACTATTTTGTATTGATGTGCTAAGAGCAAAGAAGGTGAGACGATGTTGGAAATAATTCTTCGATAGCGCTAATAATGCCTAACTCCTAATCCGTAACAATCACATCAAGTTTAGGCCACTCGTTCAATATGGATCTCAAGTTCTCAAGTGCCCAAACATAATTTGCATTAGTCTTCGATGATATGAAAACAAACCCAACTGAGAACGTCAAATGCGTCGAAATGATGCCAACTATATTCAATAACGGCATCCGATACCTATTAAGTTTTGTATGTGCAATCCATCAGAAGAATCGATAAGAAAACACCGTAACAACTTGATTGAATCAGGATGTGACCAACATAAATCGATGACGACATTCGTCTTGGGATGCTTCATATACTACGATATCCACTTATTCTTCTCCAATATGTGCAATAGTTGTTGCATTTGAGTCCTCCCACCAACATTTTCAATTTGATATTTTTGTCGTGTATTATATATTGTCCGCATAGTCGAAACATTATTTACATCCTTTGCTTCAACATGTTGAGGATATCTCTTGGCTTCACATTCCCCTTAGTCATCTGCACCACAACCACTTGCTCACCTATATCCAATCTTCCTACAAATGAGTGGGCGTCCAAGTTTTTGGTGGGGTCGTGATTGTGCCTCCCACACACGATAGTGACGTACCACAAAGAATCCACATTTTCCTTGATGTTAATAAAGAAATGGCACCCACATTTCTTTGTACCAGTTTGAGTCCTTGTATTTTCCTCATTCTCTTTAGTTCTTGGTGTCAAAGCAAGTTTTGCCACTTAGGCTTTCCATACTTTTGTGACATTCCCCTAAATATACCGGACCTTTCACATGCAAGTTTGACCATTCCCCTATGCTAAATCCTCCAGCATCAAAGTGCTTCGTTACTAATAGAAACTTGTTCGCACGACTAATCATTTGAAGCCATGAAATAGCCGATTCTATAGATGTGAATGGCCTATAAGGAGTAAAAACATCCTTGTAGTATGGAAATAACGTCGAAACATGCATTATCTGTAATACAAATATGGAACCATAAGGACTTAACACCAATACACAACAGATTCACCAAAACAAAACCACATTCTCGGTAGTACATGTCCGCGACTTGAAACTAAGTGTCATTCATGGGAAATCGAGAAGTATGGAAACGTCTCGGTACGCAATAATGGAGATGCTTCTATGTGTCTCGGTCACATTTTGATCGAGACTTACGAATACGTCTCGTTGGTTAATGACCGAGACTTATATGTTAGTCTCGATCCTGCGAGGCCATGCAAAAACATGAAAAAAATCAGAAAAAAAACCAATAAATAGCAACAAATACATATTTTTGTACCTTATCTTGCACCATTATGGTACATTCGTCCATTTTAGGCTGAAAACAACTTCTCAATGGCCGAATATTCCAAACCCTACAATGAAAAATCAAATAATCAATGTCACTATTTTGAACAAAAAACAATTCATTCGAACTTTTATATGGTTGTAAAAGAGTGTTATCTCGCTATCGGATGATATGAAAACGCAAGAATCGATACACATCGGGCAAAAAAAAAAAGTGGCTTTAGGTTAGAGATGAGAAACAAATGAGGTGGGGTGCCCCAAAATTTGTTCCAAAGTGTGTGGTGAGATTGTGGAGAGTTTATATGAAGGGGCAATAATGTCATTTACATCAAATTGTAATTTAATGGGAAATGACAAAAAAATGGTCCCTTCACTAATTGGTGGGGTGCCCATAGCGGCACTCAAAATTTTCTACATACACTCAAGGCATCGAATCGTACAATGTTTCGTACATTTATCAAAAAAAAAAAAAGTTGCCAAACTATTTCATTGTTAAAGTCGCAACTCTCAAAAGTTAATTTTATAACAGTTGAATGTTCATTTGAATAATTATAATTAACGAATCAATTTGTGAAGGTGATTGATTTTATGTCTCGTCCTGTTTCGTTGAATATAATGAGAATTTGAGAATCATCCGAGAATATTGAAATTTCTAATTTTTTTTTTAAAGAAAAATCGTTCAAAGTTTGAAACGGGCCGAACAGCCAGCTTCCCGCTCCATCTAAATTCCTCCACGTGTGAGAAAGCAGGCGAGATGAAAGCCTTCTTGTTCCATAACCCGCGAAGCACGGAATCAAAGTTGAGCAAAGAAGGGTTTCGACTTTCGAGGGTCTTTAAATTCCTAGCGAACCCTAACATTTCAGTCACTCTCCTCATTCGCTCCCACTGAAACCCCTCTCAAAACCCTAGCCTCCTCTCCTTCCTTCCTCCGCTCGCCTTCAAGAATTGCTATGGAGTTCTGGGGTATACCTCTCGGTTCCTCTCCTTCTTCCTTCTCTCCATTTGTTGTTGATTTTGCTTCTGAATCTGTTCATTGTTTCATTTTGTGATTTTGTTGTTGTTGTTGTTGAATGTGCTTCTGAATTTGTTCCTTGTTTCATTTTGTGATTTAGTTGTTGCATTTCTCTTATTGATTCACACATACCAGAACGATTTTACTCCGGTCGTCGTGTTTTCGACGTCTTAGCGTTAGTTGTTAGGAACACATTGTGTATGGTATGCTATGTTGGTGTTTAGCTGTCCTCGTCGACGAGACTTTGTGTGTATGGTATGCTATGATAGGTTTATTTTTAACTATCCTCGGCAACGAAACATGATGTGTATAGTATGCTGTGTTCATGTTTAACTGTCCTCATCGACGAAAGATTATGTGTATGGTATGGTATGCTATGCTATGTTCATGTTTAACTGCCCTCGTCGATGAAACATTATGTGTATGGTATGCTATGTTCATGTTCATGTTTAACTGTCCTCAGCAACAAAACATTGTGTATGGTATGCTGTGTTCACGTTTAGCCGTCCTCATCAACGAAACATTATGTGTATGGTATGCTTTGTTAAGGGTTTAACTGTCCCTGTTAACAAGCAGAGAAAATTAGGTCACAGGGTTGAGCGCCTTTCCGGCGTTTTTGCTATGTTTTAAACTTGTTTAAGTGAACGGGAGCTAGGTTCTTGACACGGATATCTACATTGTTTTCAGTTATTTTTTGGCTATTTTGCTTCTGTGTTGCTTGGCTATTTCTAAAGTTGAGTTTTTTTTCTGCTGTTATAATTTTAGGTGCCGAAGTGAAAGCAGGAGAGCCATTCAAGGTTGAATTTGATGAGAAAATGATATTGCACCTTTCTCAGGTATTAATGGGGGATCAGGATTGTTGATAATTTTTTTCGAATGTTTTTTGTAACCTGTAGGATCCAACTTTTACGCACTAATATATTCTGACTGTGTTGAATTTTATAGGCCGCCCTTGGCGAGGTGAAGAAGGACAAAGCAAATGAGTCTGCTCTGCTTTATGTGAAGGTTGGTGAGCAAAAGCTTGTTATTGGAACACTCTTTCCAGACAAGTGTGCTCACCTTTCATATGATTTAGTTTTTGAGAAAGAGTTTGAACTCTCCCATAATTGGAAACATGGGAGCGTGTACTTTTGTGGTTACAAGACGTATACTGATGAAGATGAAGAATATCCTTTTTGTTTATCGCATTTATGTTTTTTCGTTGCAGTTTGTTCTTGTTATTTCCAGGCTTCATGCATAAATACATCTCTTGGTCTTCCTTAACCATCGGAGTTGTCTGCCACTCATCCTGGTTTTTCCGGTAATTATTTGCATTTCTTCTTTGCTAAAAAATTTCTGTTTAATGTTGCTCCGTTTTTTATTTTGTTTACATGTTGCAACATTTTAGATTCTTCTGATGAGGAAGAGGAGCTCAGACTTATTGAGAATGGTTAGATCCAATGCTTCAATTCGCTAAATATCTATGTTGACTGCACATTAGAAGCCATAGTATTAAATGTGTCATTGCTTATTTACTGTAGGTAAACCTGAGCCAAAGGGAGAAGAAACAAAGCCTTCTGTCGACAAGGCAAAAGCTGTTGTGAAGCTTGATTCTTCGGAAAACAAACCAAAGGTGAAAGTCGTTGAACCTAAGAAGGGTGTTGATGAGGATGATAGTGACGATGATGACGAGGATGATTCTGAAGATGATGATGATTCTGATGATGAGGTATTCTTTCTTAAATAAAATCTTTTTTTTTTTTTGGCATGTTATATATATGGGGTGATGCTGATGCCATGATTACTTGATAGAAGTAAATGGTGAAGCATTATATGTGAATAAATTTTTGTGGTGTCACTGAATTGGTATCTAATTGGCATTCTGTTTTTAGCTTTACTTGGAGGCTGGCCTTTTTCAACTTTTGGTAGCTTTCTATTAGTTGCTTAGCTGTTTGCATTTTACACGAAGTATCAAACTAGTAGCAGGGTATTTTGTTTTATTATGTGTACCACGTTATTGGGACCTGGTGAACTGACCTTCATGATTATGTTGTTCAAAGGTTGTTGGGCACTGTTGATTTAAGTGTTTTTTGTGAAAATGCTTTTGTTCTGTCCTTTTCAAAAATTTGTTCTTTATATTTCATTAAGTTAATGAACCTTTTTGTCATTAGAAGAAACTTCTTTTTTAAAATGAAGAAGTACATGGAGAGTTAAGAAGTTAGGTTTTGTTGGTCAAACTGGGCAAGTTCTGTAATTAAATCCAGAATCGGGGTTCTCCCCCTCCAAAAGTAAAATCCAGGTTCTGTTTTCAACAGCTTGTTACTTGCTCTAAAAGTGTGCAAGTTTCTTTAACTTTCCTTTCCATCTTTTGACTTCTTAGTCTTTTGATTGCTGTTTATAAATTTACTTATTATTTGTTTTTAGGATGAAATGATGGTTGACGGAGGGGCTGATAGTGAGGATGAGGGACGAGGACGAGGACAGCTCTGATGAGGAAGATGAAGCTACCCCTACACCAAAGAAGGTATTGGTTTTCTCCTATTTTTGTCATCTATCCTTGGCTCATAAACCATAACTGGTTTGATATTCTTATGTACTAGGCTGACAAGGGCAAGAAGAGACCTGCAGATTCTGCTGTGAAGTCACCTGCTACTGATAAAAAGGCTAAACTGGTAACTCCTCAGAAAGGTGAGATTCATTACTACATGGATTGATGTTCCTTTAAAAAGTGTGTATGAAATTCCTGAAATTCATGTCAGTTTCCTTAAAGTTGGAAATGGATTGAATTGTCGTGTATTATTGTTAAGTAATCGTCATTTCTTGCAGGTGCCGATGGAAAGAAGGGTGGTGTCCATGTAGCCACTCCTCACCCTGCTAAACAGGCTGGGAAAACTCCTGCAAACAATGACAAGTCCAAACAACAGACTCCAAAATCTGGTGGTCAATTTGCATGCAAGCCTTGCAACAAGTGGGTAGTTCTACCCTGTCGCGCGCTTATAAACGCATTTAATATTTTTATTTCGCTGATCATGCTCTCTCCATGTATAGGTCATTCAACTCCGATAACGCTCTACAATCTCACAACAAAGCGAAGCACAGTGCAGGAAAGTGAGGAGCAGTGACGAGGCAAAGGGGCATTAGTGTGCAATTTCTTTTCCAATCTTGTTTTGAGGGAGGAGGTAATGGGTGGGGGATATATAAATTTTGGGGTTGAGCAATAGATGTAGACGTGAATTATTTTTCAGTATGATAGTGTTTTGAGGATATTGGTAAGTGTCCCTCAAAGAAAATGAACTTGGTTTGTGTCTTTGGGTTCTAGTTTGAAAGATGCTTTATATTTGACGCTTGTATTACCAAGTAAAGTTTTTCATTGATATCTATTCCGTCTTTCAGGCTCTCGAGTGATTCTGTGAAAACCTAGTATGGCTTATGTATGGTGTGGGCTGCTATTGGATATGGCAATTGTTCTATTCCAATTTGAATTGCTTTCCTTTTTTTTTTTTTTTATATTGGTCTAAACCATTCGGTATTTGTACTATTCAACTACTTTGCTTTCTCCACTATAAAGAAGTATTTGCTTTAAACTGGATTATGAAACCATTATATCTTATCGACTTTCAATATAAAGTTGGTGCCACCTAATTTGGAGTGGTGGTGTAGTCTCGTGTTTGGTCTCTCTATGTTCATTTCCAAATGTTGGAGTAGTGTATTACTATATCCCTTGAGTAACTCTTAGTTTCAATAGAAATGAAATGGTAATTAGTTCTTGACATTGGTTGATGGATGTCGATGAATGCAAGGGATAAGTCTTGTTTTCATGAGCCTAGTAATACAAAAGAAGAGGAAGTCTATATTTAAGTTCTTAATAACAACGAATGTTTCAATCTTAAATTGATTTCTCCAGATATGTTCTTCCAGACGTGATGATAGCTTGATTAATTTGATATGGGACTTCAATTTTTAGGGCATTTGAAACCTTCAAAGTCGAAATATGTTGGAATGGGTACATCCAAAGACGCTATTGAATTTTTTTTTTTTTTTGATGTAGAATAGGAATAGATTGAAGATGATTGAGGATTTAACAGTAAAGAAAGATTTAAACGATCTTTTTTTTTTTTTTTTTTTTTGGAAGTCGAAGCCCCAACACTGTTGATTGATTAACATCATCTACCATATTAAATCAGGCGGAGGAAAGAATACCATCCACCAACTAATTTACAATGGATTTACATTGTACCTATAGTGGTGTCAATTTTTCAAGTTGGGTTGGGCCACTCTTGATATAATCGAGCATTTGCATTGTTCATATCCGACATGATTGTAAATTGAATAAGTATGTCTTGCTCATACTTGGTTTACTTTTAATTCGGGTTGTTCAAATGTTTGGATTTGTCAAATTTTTTAAAATTTATTTTATGTTAAAAGCATTTTTAATTATTAAAATCATTGTAAATTCTTTGTAATGTAATTTTATCTTACATAATTTTACAAAATAATGTTTAAGTTGTATTTATTATTTTAAATTACAAGACATTATAATATTTTTGTTAAAAGACAAAACACATAATGTTATCTCAATCAATTTAGTTAAGTCTCGAAATTAAAATAGTACATTTTCATACAAGCGTTATTTCTATTATTGTTTTTGTAAATTATACAATGTATGTAAGCATATTTTCAAAATAGAATATGCATTTTTTGGAATCCGTGTCGAATCCAAGCTTAAATGGCTTTGTTCAGCCTGAATTTTAATTTGGACATCAAAACCTTGGTCAAACCTGACCCAAATTTAAAATACTATTGTTCAAACCTTTTTTTCGGACGGATAAAATTTGGCAAGTGGATAAAAAAAAAAAGTAAATAATAAATTGAATAATAAATCTACAATTGTGTTATGAATATCGCCATAATCTCTTGGTCATTGTAAAATTTATCATTTTCAAAATAGCATTTCTTGAGAGATGGATCGCTAAAAAGTAAGGTTGGATAGATCCCCAAGTGATGAGCATCGTGGGTTTTGTTGGGATAGAGGTTGTGGGTTCAAATCCCGACCGACAGACTTCATGTATTTCTTCTTGCTTTCTCTTGGGTGGCCGGGTTCATAAAGTGGTGGGAAGTTCACTTAAGATCTTAGAATATATTATTAAATTGTAAAAATTGGTCACAACAAGCTGGTTTGCCCGAGAGGTTAAGGGGGAAGACTTAAGATCTTCTGCACATAAGTGCGCATGGGTTCGAACCCCATAGCCAGCACTCTTTTTTTTTTTTTCTCTTTAATTTTGTTTTTTTGCTTTGTTGCGGTTTCAATTCTCAAGTAGTTTGACACTAACTTCATCGAACGATCCACTCCTATTCTCTAGTAAATAATTCATGTATTACCCCTCTCATTTTCTATTGGTGTCTAATACTAACCCTATCAACTAATTCACATTTAGTTATTATTTTCATTTACGAATTGACATGACTCTAACTTGAGACTTTAAACTTATACGATACTAGCCATATTGACTAATTCACACTTGAGCATAATCTCCTATACGCGGATTTATGAGTCCAACTTGAGACCTTAAACTGTTTAAGGGGCGGGTTGTTGTGCCAGCGGTGTATCGATTAGTCCGCCAAGTCTCACCCTCTCGTCTTCGCTAACACCACAAAACAATTCATTCATTCGGATAGAATCACACACAAACCCCCGACACAGTCTTCTCACTCTTCAAATCTCTCCAACATCAATGGCGCTCTCATCTTCTCTAACCCTCGCCCGCCTCGCCTCCTCCCCCTCCGCCGCCGCCGCCGCCCTCCGCCTCAAACCCTGCCTCCACACTACACCCCTCCGCCTCCACACTACCCCCTCCGCCTCCGCCTCTCCACCACGGCCTCCAAAATCTCCGCCACCATCGCCGTCGGCGACAAGCTCCCGAACGCCACCCTCTCCTACTTCGACGACGCCGGCGAGCTCCAAACCACCACCGTCGCCGACCTAACCTCCAGCAAGAAAACCGTCCTCTTCGCCGTCCCCGGCGCCTTCACCCCCACCTGCTCCCAGAAACACCTCCCCGGATTCGTCGCCAAGTCCGGGGAACTGAAATCCAAAGGCGTGGACGTCATCGCCTGCGTCTCCGTCAACGACGCCTTCGTGATGAAGGCTTGGAAGAAGGACTTGGGGATTGGGGACGAGGTGGTGCTGCTGTCGGATGGGAATGGGGAGTTTACTAGGGCAATTGGGGCGGAGCTGGACCTCAGCGACAAGCCGGTGGGGCTTGGGGTGCGGTCGCGGCGCTACGCGTTGCTCGCCGAGGACGGGGTCGTCAAGGTGTTGAATTTGGAGGAGGGAGGGGCTTTTACTAATAGCAGTGCTGAGGAGATGCTCAATGTGCTGTGAATTGGTGAGGTTTTCATTTCATTTTAGGCTTTATTCAATATATTGTTGAGGCTTTAGAGAGATACTAGTACTGTTACTGTTCTTCTCGGTATGGGTTCATTGCTGACTTTGCATAATAATGTTGGAGTTCTTTTTCGCCTTTTCGATACTTGTCGCGCAATGTAGGAATGCTAGTTTGTTTCACAATAAATCTTTGACATTCCCTGTGCTGTGGCTGCGTAATTCATTGTTGTACTGGTCTATGACTACTACTACTACTACTACTACTACTACTACTACTACTACTATGTTGCAAGCTCTGATAAAGACCCAAGTCAGAACCAAGACCAACTAAGGAGGAGTTCACGCACAATGAATGCCCCAAGGAAGCATAAGGATTTCGTGCGGATGTAAAGAGGTTATCAATTCTTGTGTAATCAAATAGTGCAGGAAAATATGGCCGACTATGGCCGACAACCTAAAAGTAGGTCATGAATTGTGCAGGGAAATATGGCCACTAATTTGAAAAGTAGGCCTTACAGTCTGTCAAAGTTACAAAGTGTATCCTATATATTGAATGAATGAAACAATGAAACCATAGACAAAAATTTATCTTTTCTCTCAACTGCTCTCCTCTCTGCCTCTTATTCTCGTCTAAACCTTCTGCCCTTCCTCACTCTCTTCCCTCATCTCTTAGCCTGCAACATACTACTACTACTACTTCTACTATGGTTGATGTGGAGAGGAAATGAAATGTGGAAGTCACTGTCATTGAGTAAGTAAGCCAATTGTAGGTGCAACTTCGGGTTTCAGCAACAGCAACATAGGCTCAATCCCAAAATTAGTTGAGTCAGCTACATGGATCAAACTTTTCCATTGCGCTTGATTTAATGCAATTTATGACATGCTTTCCGAATCAGTAGGATACCTCCCAATTTGCGTCGAAAAATTTGTTTTGTGTTTAGGCAATTTAGGAGATTGCAAATTTTAAGAATGTCAATGGTAGTACGATTAACATTTTTTTGGGGTGTTTTCAATCACGAGTCGATTGGAAAAACGGAGTAGTTCTTCACATTCTTAGTTTTAGTGTGTTTTTTGTATATGAATTGCCTAATAATGTTGATTTGTATACATTATGAATGCTTACTGCAATACGTCTGTCATCTGCCCTTGTGAATTCTTCTGCTTTCTGCAAAAATTGTATGCTAGGTTTATGGAGATTGTTTTCTGTCGGGAGTCCGGAGTCTTGGGACTCAGTTAACTAATAACTATAAGCAGCTGGTGCTACTCTAATTTGTTTTAGGTCTGTACGTGCTGTGGTTGTCAAAGGTTGTATAATTTTAATCCTTTACCATCATCATTATTGAGCAAAATTAATTAGAATACACATTTCCTTCACTATTTTAATGAGAACGGGCATCTTTCATTATCTCTAGCTAACAGAATGGTCAAATAATATACCACCCGTGTCCGTTAAATATTTTTTTGTTGGTTGCTTTCTTTGTTTTTGGAAATGCTTAGAAGAAATTGGATTGACTTGGTTAACAAAACTTTTCAATAAAATTTTAAAATCAAAACGAATGCCAATGGATTAGAGAATAAGCACGCTTGTGCCAATCTTCAAAAACAAAGGAGACATTCAAAGTTGCTCAAACTACCAGAGAATTAAACTTATGAGTCACACTATGAAACTTTGGGAGAGGATAATTGACAATAGGCTAAGGAGAGAAACAACAATATCAGAGAACCAATTTGGTTTCATGCCTGGGAGGCCAACAATGGAGGCGATTTACCTTGTAAGACGATCGTTAGAAAAATATAGAGAAAAGAAAAAAGATCTTAATATGGTATTCGTAAATTTAGAAAAAGCATATGATAGGGTCTCTAGAGATGTTTTTTGGTGGGTTCTAGAAAGAAAAAGAGTGCATGCTAGATACATAGACGCTATTAAGGATATGTATGATGGAGTAGTAACAAGTATAAAGACATTTGGAGGAGCTACAAAAGAAATTCCCATTACGATAGGACTACATCAAGGATCGGCTTTAAGCCCATATCTATTTACTTTAGATATGGATGAACTAACTAGACATATTCAAGAGGATATACCATGGTGTATGCTATTTGCAAGATGATATTGTCTTAGTGGATGAAACTAAATATGGAGTGAATAGGAAATTAGAACTCTGGAGGAATACATTAGAATCTAAAGGCTTTAAGTTGAGTAGGTCGAAAACCGAATACATGCACTTTGAGTTTAGAAACACTAGACATCGAGATGACGGAGTAGTAAAATTAGGGGAAATAGAAGTTCCTAAGGTAAACCACTTTAGATACCTATGATCAATCATACAAAATGATGGTAACATTGAGAATGATGTCACACATAGAACTCAAGGTGGATGGAAGAAATGACGAAGTGCAACAAGGGTGATTTGTGATCGAAATGTTCCTACTAAGTTAAAAGGAAAATTTTATATGACCGCAATTAGATCAGCTATGCTCTATGGAAGTGAATGTTGGGCGGTAAAGCAACAACAATTACATAAAATGAACGTAGCAGAAATGAGGATGCTTAGGTGGACGTGTGGTAAAACTCGTAAAGATAGAATAAGAAATATATAAATTCAAAGACAAGTAGGAGTAGCACCAATTGATACAAAAATTAGGGAAGGGCGATCGCGATGGTTTGGTCACCCGCAAAGACGGCCTACAAATGCTCCAACTAGAAAACTTGACTCAATAGAAACTGTAGAAATTCGACGAGGTAGGGGCATATTAACATGAGATGCATTAATTAGGAGGGATTTGAATGGTTTGCAAAGCTCACCATCAATTGCACTTAATCGAGCACAATGGAAAAGTTTGATCCATGTAGCCGACCTCATTTAATTTGGGACTGAGGCTATGTTGTTGTTGGTTGCTTTCTTTGTTTCTTGCATGACTTTTGCTTCGATTAATACCAACTGTTCCATAATTCCCGAGATTGCAATCTCTTGTAGTCTGTGCAAGTATTCTGGCACTATTACTTTTTCTGGAGTTTTGCTAGCCAAGTCTTCATGGTATTTCATATTTATGTAAGCAAAATTTTCAAAATGAACTTGCATATTCTCAGCATCCAATTTTTTTTTAGAACAATTCAGCATTTAATTGGTTTAATTAATCTTTTTAATAATCTTTTCTGGTAAAAGAAGTGCGTGAATGCCAAGTTCATTGTGAAATGTTGGCAAGCAATAAGAGTTTTTTCCTCAATTTCTGGGAGGTTGGTTTTAAATTGTTCCCTTGTAAGACAATATTCTTTCTGGATTTTGCGCTCTTAAATTGTCATTCGACTCATTACATTTGAGTTTGACAAGTGTTATTATATTGTTCTTGTGTGCCTCTTGTGCTTTTCTTATCAATGAATCTTACAAATGCCCATGGACAACATGAACTGTTTGCTTGCCTGGAATGTATATTTTTCCCTTTTGTCATATATAATACTTAAGATCGAGCGGAGTGACAATTTGATCCATGCAATCGACCTCAACTATTTTGGGATTGCGGACTCGACATAATTGAAATTGATGAAATTCGATGGTATAAGGCTAGATGGTATACCTCAGATAACTTTAGATGCATTAGTTATGAAGGAGTAATATATTATCTAAGCATATCATAAACCACACTAAATCAAGCTTAATGGAAGCCTTTAATTGACTCATTTGACCCAAACTTATTTGGGATTGAGGCTTGTTGTTATCTTATATAATACTTGTACAAAGTTATTGTATACAACAACAATTGTTACAAGTGCTTGATCATGTTCCAGCCTTCCAATCTATTTTTTCCCCATTTTTAATTATTGCTAAATCTTAAAAAAAATTGTCCTTTTTATCCTGTCAACTATTGCGGAGTCCTAAAACTAAAGTTTGAAAATGAGGGTTCCTATTTCTTAATCTTTCCCGTATCTATTTTAGGTTCCGATTGTGATTTGTACTGTAGTTGTTATTTCATTGTTAACTATTAGTAATTCTTCTTTTTAGCTTAAGGGGATTTGTAACAAGTAGGCATAAAATATTTCCATTTTGCTTTTTTGTTTTGGTAAGAATTGTCCTTCCTTTTTCTCCTTGGCAAAATTATGCCTCCTATGCTGTTGCAAAGGAGTTAGAATTACTCCATGTTAGATTGTCATTTGAGATTAATAACAAACCAAGTTTGTATCTCTTACAGCGTTTTACTTGTATATGTTAGGTTCTCAATCTTTTTCTTTTTTTGGTTACACGTTCTCAATCTTTATTCATGCCAACTTCTTCAGTCTTCCTAAACCAATCAGTTGCTCTCTCTATGTCGGTCTCTGATGGTTATATTTTGCTTCATGGGAATCTCATGGTAGAATGAAGTTGTTGATGTCAATATAGGTGCTTACATATCAGTGATTATCATTTGTGAGATCCTCTCTCTTGAAGCTTACAATATTCCTTTTCAAGCAAGGTTTTCTTAGCTGTTCTCAAGTCCCAACTATCCCAAAATTGTCATCGACAGTCTTCTAACTAAAAAAGTCATTTTGACCTATCTGTCTTCAAGATTCCTCAAAGAAAACTCCATATAGCCATGAAAAATTTCAAGCCATTTCCCTGATTGATGATTGGGCTGCTTGTCCCTACCTTCTTCGCTTATGTTTGCTCATTCTGGTGGAATGGAGTGATGAGTGCAAGGGGGCAGATGGCATCCACGAAATGCTATTCTAACTAACACTGCTGCATTTGTGGTTAGAATAGTACCGGAACAAATGCCTTTGTGACAGAAGAACGTATGGATTGTTAGTCTATCATTATAACTCAATCCTTTGACAACCTGCTCAAGTATTGTTGCCAAGTCAGTGTGAGAGACTATGGATATATGTTCACATGAACTATTGTGGATAGAAGGCTGACACTTGCAAGCTCAATTACATCAAAATCATGTAAAACACAAGCTACCCCAGTTTGTTACTTTTCCTTTTTCTAGTTTAATTCCTTTATGATGTAGATTGTCTATGAAAGAGCCGTACAAATTTTAATTTTAATTTTTTACTGAGACTTGAAAGGTTGTGAATGAAATATTAAGTGTGATTATGAAAAAGATAATCAACTGAATGTGACAAACTTGGTCTCAGTTGGTTTACCTGATGTGGGTGGATTTCTGTTATATGTGAAAAGAAAGACAGCTTCCCTTCTCAGTGAGACCTACCTACCATTTGTTTTAGAGGCAAATCTTTCCATTTTGGCTTCATTTCTTACTTTCAGATTACTTGTCTATTTTGTCAACTCAATGCCTTTTTAGGGGCCTTATATCCGGGGCAGCTGCAAATCATAATTGTTTCATTGTTTTTGTTATTTTACCAACTCATTTATTTTTTCTCGCCCCCATCTTTTTGTTTTGGCAGATTATACATTGTTTAGTTTGCACTTTGATTCTGGTCAAAAGTTTCAATCAACCATGTTAGTCACAAGTTGAAATCGTACTTGAGAGTCGAGATTGATTAATTTCTTCCTTACTTTTGCAATCTGATATTATTACTAGCTTTGTTTTAATCCAATGTCTGAAGGTGGGGCCTTCGCATGACCTCTGCATGATTAGCGTTCAAGTTAAGTTGGTAGGATATGTTGATAGTTAGGTTACAGGGTTTAGGTAACAACAACTAAATGAAGAAAGTTTAAAGTGTTTAGGTTGCCATGCAGGTCCCAGTAAATGAAGTGAAATTTGAGTTCTGGAAGGAACTGGGTCCTTCATTGAATCATTACAGGTGAACTTAACTTTTTGTCAGACTATGAAACCAGAATTAGAATTGATTCGCTAATTTGAGTTGTCGGGTTATAAAGATCAAAATTTCAAAATTTCCCCCTCCATTCGATTTAATGCACTTGATGATATGCTTTCATAATCCTTTTGATTATTTCTAATTAATATATCTCAAGTTATCTTAGGTTCACTGGTATTCTATTAAATTTCTACTATGTCTAGTTTTTCGTAAATAGAGCATTTTGAAGTTCCTCTTTAGATGACATAAACCACTGCAAGTTTTCTCTCTCTCGCTTGGAAAAGTTACCATCAATTGCACTAAATCGAGCACAATGGAATAGTTTGATCCATGTAGCCAACCTCAACTAATTTGGTATTGAGGCTATGTTGTTGTCGTTTGTACCATACATTTACTAAAGCATCTTTAGTGATATGTTCATATGTATGTGTTGTTTTTCTTACTGCTCAACATTCACTCCTGGCCTGATTTTCTTATAATTTCGGCATGGAGAAGGAAACCAAACGCAGGTGAAAACATTTAAGTGGGAGGTTGAGAAGTTTCAAATTAATCTTCTTCTTCTTCTATCAACAACATTTAAGTAAAAAATCTCCATCTCACACCCAAAATTAGATAGAAAAAAAAAAAAAAGCTTGAAATTCCACAATTACAATGCAATAGCAATCCCTTATTGAAGATGATGCTTTTATATCAATGCCTGCTTTTGTTCTTCCTTTATCTGTACTTCCTTCTACTGACATAGCAACTGATCTTGTTTTCCTTTATTTTTTTTCTCTCAATCTTTCTTGTAAATAATTCTTCTCTATTCACAGAGGAACTCTTTGCAGGGAACGACGGAACAAGTAGTTCTCGTCTCCATAAAAGAATAGGTGATTCTTCGCAGCAGAAAAAGAATAATATTCTTTTCCCTCTCACAGGCTTATACAAGACGGTAACAAAAAATCGAAGAAATAACAGACATATATTTGTCGAATGCGAAGGGGACCTCGCAATGCATCTGCCATGTTTTCACAGCAAGAACTCTTCTGCTAAGAGTTGGGAACAAATGTGCCAATGTAGCCAAACCCCATGATGAAGAATGCAATAGCTTGCAAGTACAGATATATGAAGTAATGGTTCTTCCCGAAAGCGAAGTCGTAGCACGCGCAAAAGAAGAGGTAGGCTCCTACCAAGAGCTCCAACAAGTGGAGTCTGATGGTACAAAATGAAACCAAAGTTAGTTGATCAAAATAGAATTGCCATATGCATGTCAAGGAAGAAAATCAAAGTTACCTCTCTCCAATCCTGAGCTTAGGCTTCTTGGGAACCTTTGCAGCTGCTTTTGCTTTAAGGCCATCACCCAATTTCTCAGTGACTACCCATTCATTCACTCTTCCAGCCTCCAACAATCCAATTAATGTGGCTTTGGTTCTATGCAAAGCCATAACATTCTCAAACAAAATCCAGAACACCATCAAGTGCAAAGACCTATCAGTGTCAGAATAAGAAAATCAAGTTAGGGTGACGATTTTTTTAATTATGAAAGGTTTTGACCGTCAAGGGGTGAAAAAAGATGAGGATCGACAATTATAAATGAATATGTAAAATGAACCAACCTTGGAGTTCCGACAGAATTCAAAAGAGTGATAATGGAGGGGATGTAGACAGAACCCCACTTGGGAATCCCAACTTCGGGAACTAAAACAGTGGCTGGCATTACAACGCAGTAGAAGACAAAGGTGACTATATGGGCCACAATCTTCCTAACAAAGAAAAAGCTGTAAATAACATGGAATTTCTTCCAACTCGACACTCTCTGCATCAATTATATCAAAACAGTAGTGCCCAATCGTTAGTGCATGCATTTAATATGAAATATAAAGCATTGAAAGTTAATTAGTATCTTCTAGGTGTGTATGTATAGATGTAGAAATGGCCGACCTTGTTCTTGAGGATCTCCATGACCATTTTTCTGAAGAGATTGGCAGGTCCACAAGACCACCTGTGTTGCTGGTATCTGTAGGCCTTGAAAGTGCTTGGGAGTTCATTTTTCACCTGAAGTAACAATGCATGATGAGGTTCAACGTAAAAAAAGCCTAATAAAAAATTAAAATTAACCCTTTTCTGTAGCTTATGCTAGTACTTTAATCACCAATCAAAATAGTAATTCCACTGGGAAAATGTTTAAGTTTTACTAAAATCACAACGGATGCTAGTAAAAATATTTCTCTACGACCATTCCCTTCTAAATTATAGGGTGATGCTACATGGAGTCGCAAATGAAATTAGTGGATCGATCTATGAATTCTCTCTCTCGAATTTAATTGATGCAATTGAAAAGACAATATCAGAACAATATAGTGGTGCTATATATGACACCACCCTTATTAGTGGTTGATTTCAAAACTCATATAATTTATTAAAAAATCTCTATGAGTCCGGACTCATGACTCCAAATGGATTTATTGCATCACGTTTGGTATAATAATTGTATGTGTTCTCATTTAGTATTGAAGTACCTTTTTTTTTCCATTTGTATATTTTTTGGTGTTTTTTGCTATTGATTGATACGACGATAACATGACAAGCAAAGCTAGTATTATTATACCTTAAGATCACCAATGTACACAAATTTCCAGCCTTTGAGACTGGCACGAACGGCAAGATCCATGTCTTCAACCGTGGTACGGTCCTTCCACCCTCCCGCCTCATTCAGTGCCGCAATTCTCCACACTCCGGCAGTTCCTGTACTCATTATTATAATAACAATTAATTAATTATTAGTTAAATTTTTTTGTAAAAACTAAAAGTGTTTTTTTTTTTAATTAATTATGACTATCTAAACATTTATATTATTAGTTTCATGAGCTCTGAATTATAAAAAAATAGACTACTAATGATTTGATATTTAGCCTTTATGATAAATTAAATTCAAGATTGTGGGTCTAACCCACACACGTATCCACTTTTGCCGTTACTATTAAGCCAACCCCTCTAAGTTAAACTAGAAGTTATTTTTGATAAGTGATTTACCGTTGAAGCCGAAGAAGGCATAGGTGGAGGACCCCACTTCTTGCTCCACCTTGAAGTGGTAATCCAGCGACATCTCTTGCATTCTCGTCATCAGACACTCGTTGGAATTCACTGCAAAACCGCCCGGAAAACCGCCACGGCAGCATCAATTTAATTACCAAAACTAAACCATCTCTAAAAAAAAAAAAAAAAACAGAAGAAAATTAAACACACCGAATCCCACATTGTCGGTGGTTCAAGTTGGGCCCCCACAATTTGGGGATTCAACTGAGCCATCGCACATGGGCTGCCCAAAAAGACCCAAACACCCCCTAAAACCCAAACCCCACCATCAGCTACCAAGTAGTTACTAGTTCGAGTCTGAAAAATAGAAAAACCAACATTAAGAGCTCCGCTCATATTAATCGGTTCTTTTTTTTTACTTAAAGTGAAAGTCCGATTTACGACCTCTCCAAATTTTTTTTTTTTTTACAAGTAATGCTTCTAATTAAGCGGAGGATAATATGGTCAAATAGTTCGTTATTACGCCACATTTCTTCGTTGGCTCATTAGAGTAAAATTAACGAACCAAAAGAGCTGATTAGTGAGGTAGGTCCCACAGGTCCACGTGGAAGGTGGTAAGTACCGCCACCGACAAACACACGCACACTCACACTCACACTCACACTCACCCTCACCAACCAACCAACCCGCTGTTGAAAATGATGTGCATCGAGATGCGTTACGGACTTACCGAAGTTCCAACGAGCCTGAACTAGTCCAATATCCGGATTGTGGAGGAGAAATGGCACGGTGCGCCACAGGAAGTCGGGCTCCGGTTGGAAGTCCGCGTCGAGAATTGCCACGTAATCGCACTGCTTCACGTAGCTGTGCTTCATCCCTTCTTTCAGTGCTCCCGCTTTGTATCCGCTTCGATTGTCTCGAATCTCGTACTTTATGTTGATTCCCTTGCTCGCCCATCTCTGGCACTCCATTTCCACCAAGCTCTACAATCCCAACAAAAAAAAAAAAAAAAAAAAATTGTTCAAAAAAACAATCCAAATGCGCGCAATCAAACTCTTCGGCTCCACTCAATTTGATACAATAATTTTAAAAATACTTAAAAATAATGCTACCCAAATCATTAATTTTCGCCCGCTATCGTATTTTTTTCAGTTTCTATTGGATCGAGTTTTTCGTACTTTAATAAAGTTTTAACAAAGTAATGGTTTGAACGGGTGATGCTGAAATTTGGTTGTAAAGAAGAAACACGAATGAGAATTGATTGGTTTTTTTTTTTTTTTTTTTTTTTTTTTTTTTTGAAATGGGACCTTGATGGTGAGGTCAGTGGAGTCGTCGAGGACTTGGACGATGATCCGATCGGACGGCCAGGAGAGACCGCAAGCAGCACCAATCGAAAGCTGATACACCTCTCGCTCGTTGTACATCGGGATTTGAACCAGTACCATCGGATAAGACGAGTTCCCAATCTCGATGTCGTCCTTGATCGGCTCCCACTTGTACCGGTTCTCTGGTTTTCGACCAAACAGCTTCACCAAAACGATCACGACCGCCATGTACACTTTCTCTATGAACAGCATTACCGACATGGCCAAGCAGATGAAGACCATGAGTCTTAAGGAGGGGACGATTAATGGGGCTTTGATTTGGTCCCAAATCAGCCCAATTTGGTACGTAATGTCGTCGGACGTCGGGCCGTCGAAGGCCGTCGATGGAAGCCGGTCCATCTCGAGATTCTCGACAAGATGGAGTGAACAGAGAGAGAGAGGGATGTGCGTGTACAGAGTGGGTAGATGTGTGTGTGGTGGATTTAAAGGGGTGATAAAGAGGAAGAAGAGTAGTCTGTTCTTGTGGGTTACGCAATGCAATGGCGTTGGAGGTGGGAGTGTCAGCCCACTCGAACACACTAGACCCACAAACAAGCTCTGATTACAATACCCACATCGAATTTTCACTGCAAATCAAACACTAATTAATAGCACACAAATTCAAAGATTCAACAGAGAAACAGAGAGAGAGCAGAGCAGAGCAGAGCAGAGGAGGCACAGAGATCGAGGGAGAGACACGAATGGGTTTATATACAAAATCTTCATTTGTGTTTCTTATTAACCACTAATGACTCTATTAGTCTATGATTAAGTAGTAATGCTTGGACTTCCCCACCGTTGATATCAGACTGATGGTGGATTCGATTAATCTCTCGATGGTCTTTAGTTGCCTTGGTTTAGAAATCTAAAGAAGAAATCGGAGAGAAAAACCCACACCTTTGATGTGATGAGTCCAATTTTTATTAGAAAATGTACACGGCTGATGTAGCATGTGGGTCTAACACCAAAATTGGCCCTTGATTTAATTTAGGGGAGCTTAAAATTCTGACTCAGCCCGCATCTTAATTACCATCCCACCTACTCAAGGGTGAAATGCTTGGGCTTGATGGGCGGTAAAACGGGTCGGTACGCGCAACCGTGGCCCGGAAATGACGTCAGATCAAGGCCTAAGTAGTGGTTCATTTTTTTTTGCGTTTGTGTGTGTAAACAAAGCACGATTGATACAAGACATCAATTAATAGAATGCAATGCAGATCGGAACTGTTGAGAGACCAATAATGTGGAATGTGTTTTGTATTCGTAATGAATGGGATTGGAACTACCAACTTTGAAACTACATACGTGTTTCTCGTTTTTGTTTTGGTATTGTTAGATTGTTAGAAACATCACCACATGCTCATTTTGAACCTACTGTAGTTCTTTTTTTCCTCAAAAATTTGATACTTGCACGAGAATTAAGAAAATGACTCATACACTGAAACAAATCGATATTTATCATGCACACACAAATCGATATATATTGAATGGACATCAACCTGTTTTCTTAACTTAAATTATTTTCTCATACAAAAAATATGTTTGGACTCTTTGAGTCCGGACTCAAAGATTTTTTTGTTAACAATTTAAGATATTTACTTAAGTAAAAGACCTAATTACCCTCTACCCCCAAACACTAAGTTAAAAGAAAAATTTTATAGGACCGCAATTAGGCCAGCTATGCTCTATGGAAGTGAATGTTGGGCAGTAAAGCAACAACAATTACATAAAGTGAATGTAGCGAGAAATGAGGATGCTTAGGTGGATGTGTGGTAAAACTCGTAAAGATAGAATAAGAAATATAGAAATTCAAAGACAAGTAGGAGTAGCACCAATTGATACAAAGATTAGGGAAGGGCGGTTGCGATGGTTTGGTCACCTGCAAAGACGGCCTACAAATACCCCAACTAGAAAACTTGACTCAATAGAAAGCGTAGAAATTCGACGAGGTAGGGGTAGACCAAAGTTAACATGGGATGCATTAATTAAGAGAGATTTGAATAGTTTGCAAAGCTCACCATCAATTGCACTTAATCGAGCACAATTGAAAAGTTTGATCCATGTAGCCGATCCCAGTTAATTTGGGACTGAGGCTATGTTGTTGTTGTCTTTATGTCTTTTTGGTTGTTTGAGTCCGGACTTTTTGAGTCCGGACTTTTTGAGTCCATCTAGCATTACCCTTTCTCATAAATACCTTCCTCCATAGTCCATGATCAATGATGTTAGAAAAAAAAGAAAGAAACTATTGTTGAGAATTGAAAAAGAAATAATTATAATTGTGGGTGTTTGAACTTTTTTGGTCACTAAAGCGCTCTAAATTCTCAATCTAACAATTTAAGCAAGAAGAGAGAAATAACATACTCCATCCGGTAAAAAATATAAGTTTTTCAAGCAAAATTTTTTGGTCAAAATTATAAGTTGTTTTCGAAATTCGGAAGGTATTTTTTTTTTTGGTAGTGCTAGATGGACTCAAAAAGTCCGGACTCAAACAACCAAAAAGACATAAAAACCATTAATTTAAATTCATTATTAGTGTTTAGGGGTAGAGGGTAATTATGTCTTTTACTTAAGTAGATATGTTAAATTGTTAACAAAAAAAATCTTTGGGTCCAAACTCAAAGAGTCCAAACAGATTTTTTGTTTTTTTTTTACCAATTATACATTTATACAATTTAAATATCTTATTCTTCAATTCTTCAATTCTTCAATTCATTTAATATTAAATAACATATATGTAAATTATATTTGTAATTAAGACTGACTTAATTCTTGTGTTATTATTTTAAATAATTTATATTTATGATATTTGAAATTAGTGACATGATTGGTCACAGAAGCAAATTTTGATGGGTCAAGAATCTCAAAATGTAGGTAATATGGTTTATGAACTTCCTAAACTACCCTTCACTTCCGTTTTATGGTCCTCTTGGTTCCCCGACATTAACAGCGACGGATGGGCTTCCGGGACTTTATTTATTTGTGTACTTTGTGACTGTTTTGCCACTCAAAGAAAGCGATGTGTCTCCCTCAATTAGTAACAATTTTGTGTCGATTGTGGATGAATAATGAATACGCTGTCAAATTACGTTACTTGATCCGTAGATATCTTAAATTGTTAATAAAAAAATGGTGCTGGAGTTGGAATTTTGATTAATAGAATTACGTTACTTGATCCGGTGGTGCTGGAGTTGGAATGTTAAAGTGGCTATCAAATTGAAGTAGATTTATTGATTTAAGTGTTTTGGGGTCAACAGAGTTGGAACATCCGTGACCGTTACTCTGGATTTGATGATTGAGGGACGACGCGCAGCTCAAGGCCTTCTTTAACCCTCGAGCAGTGCATTTAGCAACAAGTGATGATTGTGGCCTTATCTTTGAATTCTCCAATAAAACACCACGCCAATTAGAGTGACTGATGTTTTTTTTTTTTTCGAGAACTTAAGTGTGATTATTTAAAAAAAAAAGAAAAAGAAAAAAAGAACTTAAGTGTGATTGATGTTTAAAGAACTTAGTATTGATGTTTAAAGAACTTAGTGTTGTTGTTGTTGTTGTTTTTTTTTTTTTTGTAAGAAAAATACTATATTAACTCACTTTTGGTATGCCATATTGTTTGCATCTAAGGGACTTCCATCAAGGATGTGCTCAATTGGTGTGCCAAAAGTGCGTCAAACTAGCATGACTCATTTCTTTTCTTTTTTCATTTTTTTTTATCGTGGATATTTGGACCTTTTTTTTCAGATAAATCTTCGTTACTTTATAATTTAACTAATCTCATGAAAGTTAGTTGGGTTCTCTAACCTTATAACTCGAAAAAAACAAGAGAAGTCACGTGTCTATTGAAGAACTTTAAACAATTGAAGGTTAACTTTTCCTATGAATATGTACTAACAAACTTGTTTGTCGCGGAACGCTAAATGTAATACACCAAACTACCCTTTATCATGAATAGTCAATTAATTGAGTGACAAGTTGGGACTTGGCTTATCAATTAAGTAGGTAGTTCAATGGTTTGCATGAGATTACTTGTGTAAGAGGTTGGGGGTTCAATTCTCTACAAAAATAAAGTTAGTTTCTTTCTTATATATATAAAAAAAAAAAAAGGCAAAACCCATCATTTGATCCCGAACTTTATTTTTTTTAATGCTTTTGATTCTTGAACTTTTATTACTACACATATGTAAACAAGATATACATTCATTCCATTGTTTATGGTGTTAAATTTCATCGACATGACTAACAGAAGTGTCGCGTAGCTAGCCCAGATGAGTAAACTAATTTATATTATTGAACTAAACGGCTCACATCGTTGAAAAAAAAAAAAAAAAAAAATTTTGCAAAAACATAATAGCAACTAAAAACATAAAAAACTCAAAGAATCAATTCCGAATGTACTACATAGGGGAACGTCCGATGTGCCAAAAATATTACAAGCACATTTGACCACACAAATGGGGGGAGTCACTACGGCGTGGGAAAAAAAAATGAGTTGGGCAACGTATATCTATATATATATACATAATAAGTTTGATTGTGCTTTAGATGCATCCTTTTTAAAGAAAATGCATAAAATAAAAGTTGCAAAACTAGAGATTTAAAGTTTTTGGTAAAATACATATATGGAAATGGAAGTCAAGAATAAAGACTTGGCAGCTGCAATAGTTGTGCCATTAAATCAACAACAATTCCAACATTTGATCCAAAAAAATAAAAACATTCTCAAGACAACGCTCGTTACACACATACTCCATCCGGACAGGGGCGAATTTATGATTTTAAGTAGATTTGGACTAGACTTAAATACTAATATGTATTTTTTAAAAAAATATTTTTTTAAAAAATACTTTTGTAATGTAAAAAAGTTGACACTCACTTAGTGACATATCTTGAGTTTCCCCGACATGTGTGCCTGCACCCATCTTGATGCCTATTAGAGGGACGCCAACAAATACGTGACTTTTCTAAGTTACAGTATATAATATGGTCCTTTTTTTGTTTAAATAAAAAATTTAGAAAGTATATCAGCAAGTGTTAATTATATTTTTCTCTAGGAAGAAAGATGATATAGCTACCAACTACATTATACTATAAAGTTCATCTCGATTCCGATCAGGACGATGGAGGTGCAATTCAAATTCAATTACGTTGTTACGCCAACTACTCCACCACCAAAATTAGCTCTTTTATTTTTACTTCAATGAGAATCGAACAACCACCTCTTGAAACATTGCCTTTAGGCAAATGATGTCTCTGCCAAAACTAGTTCACTCTAATTTTATTTCAATAACACCAGTTCAATGAAATAAACATTTTTTATTGAATCAATGAAAAAAACATTAAACTTTGCTAAACCTTTTTCTTGCTTTTCGTTCTCTTTTATTTATTTATTTTTTCGCTTAAGAGGGAGTCGAACACACGACCTCCATGCTTACCTTTTAGCAAGTGATGTTTCACCTGAGATGCTTTTGACTCCTTATTTTTAATTGAATGTCGACTTTACTTAATTTATTTTCTTTCATCGATTTTTTATTTGGGTGGATTAGGCTTGAAAAATCTTAATAATGGGTGGGCTAAACTTTAAAAAAAAAAGTTACGTATATATAGGGGGTTACATGTATCTTGCCCTGGTCTATCTTGCCCTGGGCTATAGACCAGGGCAAGATACTTGTAGATCCGCCCCTGCATCCATATCCTTTTAAGTGTCATTTTAAAATTGTTCACAATTTTTAAGAAAGTCATTTAATTATCTTGATTGAGAAGAAAGTAGCAGATAAATTACTAAATCGCTATTTATCTCTCCTCACCCTAGGCCACCACTTCTACAAATAGTAGTTATTAATGTGTACTTCCTCCGTTTCTTTTTAAGTGTCGTTTTAAAGTTGTTCACAATTTTTAAAAAAGTCAATTAATTATCTTAATTGAGGAGAAAGTGGATAGTTAAATGATTGAATCACAATTTATCTCTCATAACCCACACTATCTATGCATACATTAGTTATTAATGTGTAATTATTATATTTTATTTTTCTATAAAGGGTATAAAAGTCAATTAAGTAATTAATATATATTGAAACTATCAAATGTCAAATATTGTGAAATATCTCGCTAAAAATGACTTATAATTTATAAAGAAATGGATGGAGAATTATTAGACTTTTTTTTCTATGAAGGGTATACAAGTAGATTAAGTAATTAATATGTATTGAAACTATCAAATGACATATATTGTGAAATATTTTAAAATGGCTAAAAAGACACTTATTGTGGTATAGAGGCATTATTTTTGTGGCTATTACTAATAAATTCTCGTTTTTCTAAAAAAAAATATTTCTTTTTTCTTTTTACTTCAACAAGAGTCCAACTCACTACTTCCATAAAATTTGTCTTTTTGACAAGTGAATACTTTAATTTTTGACAAGTGAATACTTTAATTTTACAAGTAAAAACATACAAAACAAAAACATTTAGCGACAAAAAAAAAACAGTGGTGCACTTCATATTTTTTTTATTGAAGAGATTTTTTGTGAACAAGATGAGCTCACGTTGGCTCTGTTTAGTAATACTAGTTGATAGATGATAATATAATTGAAAGCTAATAATCTAACTGATAGCTGAAAAGCTCGTAGCTGATAGCTGAAAGCTGATAATCTAGTTGAAGAACTAAACTGTTTGGAAAAAAATAACTGGTTAAGTAGCTGATCATAATTGTTAAATGCCATAAAAAGGCATATTTTTTGTTAATAAGTTTATTTTAAAATAAACGTGTATACTCACACAATTAATATTATTTCATATTATATTACATGTATAAAATTGAAGAATAATATTTGACCAACAACCAATTTGTTCAAGTGATAAATGACTCATCCCCTTAAACAAGTTAAGTTTCGAGTTCAAGTCTTCTGAACGAAAAAAATTAAATTGAGATGGTCGCTTCTTGAATAGGGTACGATAGTGCCCATAGGTAATGTCGATCACCGATTGAGAAATGAAGAAATAAAACATTTGAGATAGCATTTACAATTATACACTAAATTAATATAAATGTGTATACAATTTTTTTTTTTTTTTTTTAAAAAAAAAGTTAACACCACACGTGCCCAAATACATAAATGGCCCAACTAACAATTCAATTCAACACACAGCAACGCGATCGCTACTTCAACAAGCATTTTAAATTTTTAGAGTTTTATTTAACTTATTTAAAAAGGGTAGTGCTAGGTGGACTCATTGAGTCCAGACTCAAACTAGCAAAAAGACTAAAGTACCCTTCTTCTTCAATCCACTGCTTCCCACCACTTGCCTCCTTAGATGTGGTGACCACCGCCGCTGCCATGATCACCGGCGCAGCAGCAGGTCCGGAGAGGAGTGGCGCGGCGACGACGCGGCTCGGCGGTGGGAGACGACGCGCCTGGTGCGGACGACGGCCAGCAAACGCGGCGGCGGATTCGGTCGCCTCTCTCGGCCAGATCTGGTCGAGCGACCGGATCTGGCCGAAAGAGAGATCCGACTGCGAGAGAGAGAGACAGAGAGAGAGAAATGGCGGAAAGAGAAGGACGGCGGTGAGAGAGGAAGCTCCGGCGCGGCGCAGCGGCAGGTCCGGCGAGGAGTGGCCCGGTCAGATCCGGTCGCCTCTCTCGGCCAGATCTGGTCGAGCTACCGGATCTGGCCGAAGAGAGATCCGACCGCGAGAGAGAGAGAGAGAGAGAGAGAGAGAGAGAGAGAGATGGAGAGAGAATGGCGGAAGACGGCGGTGAGAGAGGGAGCTCCGGCGCGGCGCAGGGCAGGTCCGGCGAGGAGTGGCCCGGTCAGATCCGGTCGCCTCTCTCGGCCAGATCTGGTCGAGCTACCGGATCTGGCCGAAAGAGAGATCCGACCGCCGCGAGAGAGAGAGAGAGAGAGAGAGAGAGAGAGAGAAATGGCGGAAAGAGAAGGATGGCGGTGAGAGGGAGCTCGGCGGCGCGCAGCGGCAGGTCCGGCGAGGAGTGGCGCGGCGACGATGCGGCTCGTCGGTGGGAGACGACGCGGCTGGTGCGGACGACGGCCAGCAGACGCGGCGGAGGCTTGGACGGTCAGTGGCGGTCGGCGGCAGCTATGGCAGTGGAAGTGGTGGAGGAAAAGTGGCGGTGGAAGGGGTAGAAAGTGGAAGTGTTTGTATTGATTTTAGAGGTAAGGGTAATTTAGTCTTTTTATTTAGATACATATCATAAATTAACAGTGAAAATTATATGAGTCTGGACTCAAAAAGTCCAAACAGATTTTTTGATTTAAAAAATAAGTTATTAATTAAACACAACTTATTTATCAAAGTAATATATAATTTAACTGATAAATTAATTAGTACTTATCAAACAAAGCGTAGTCGCACTTGGATATTGGGGACATGGCTTTTGGAGCATGTGGGCAGCGTCGGCAGAGTGCTTGGTCACTTTTAATACAGTGCAAAATTCGTGAAATTACAGGAGTGCCACTGCCATTTTTATAAGTCACGGATCCAACTTACGAAAGATAAGCTTCAAAAAATAAAAAATTAAAGCTTTTTATTTTATGTGATTTTACACACTTCTCACAATAATAGAACATGTTATTTCGACCGATTTTAACATATTCGTAAGTTTTCGATAAAAGAATTGGAGCAATGATGGAACCAAAAAATTAAATTAGAACTATCTGTCTTGACAGCGAAGCTAGGGATCAACAATTATATATAAATTATAGATAAAATAAGGAATTTCAAGCCGAGGTTGTAGGGTGGGTGGTAAAATTATAGATAAATTATTTTTCTGTACAAGGTAAAATTATATTTGCCATTAATCAAGCAAGTAGCCTTTGTTTATATTGTCAAGTACAACAAGCAAATATATAAACAATGAATTGATACACCATCTACCTTTTAACCAACAATGAACAAATTAAAAGAAAACGTGATCAATATTGAAATACTTTTTAGACTTATATTGAAATGTATTGGAAGCCTCCTACATGCATAGATATCAAATTAATTCAGACCTTATAATACAACTTTCGTTTCTTTCTTGCCTTGTTTTAGGTCTGAGCTTGACCCTGCACCTTACTCCCAGCTAGCACACTTAGCATAATTAATTAATTTTCTATACCAAATTACAACCAAATTGCTTCTCTATGGATTCCCCTCCCATGGTTTTAAACATCAACATTATACCTACTAGAATAATGGCCTCACACCCTTTGAACTACTAAAAATAATATGCCTACCATAGGCATAAACAAAATAATTTTTTGTTATTGGAAAACCTAAGCACTTATGAATCTCGCAGAAGGTTGAATTAGCAAGCAAAAGCAAATTAACGACTACAAATGGTAGGAGCACTCAAAAAAGAACTTCAAGGCGCCTTTGCCGAGACTAGATTAACTGGTGTATTAATTTTGCCCTTTGATTTTGATCTTCATCTCTCTTAATTGCCATGAGAATCGCATTTGCTAGTTTCCCACCAACCCTTGTGGTTTGATGTGTCAAGCAAGATGTCCTATTTTTTGTTGTTGTATGCTCTAACTAGCTACAATTTGTTGAACCAGTTCAGATCAAGTCTTTAATTCATATGTTGTCTGTCTAATTTTCAGCTTAAATAGTTCATTGATTGTTCAACTATTAAAGCTCTTAGAACCCCACTGACTTCGACAAGAATATTGCCACATGAAAATGTGTACTTTTGCCAATAACAAAGAAACATCCTTTCAAAAAAAAAGGTAGTGTTATTTGAACTTGCGAGTCCGGACTCAAAACTTTTTTTAATTTTAAATACATCCTCAAACAATTAATGAATCAACCATAATCACTTGTAAAATTTTTGATACCCCTTAAATATTTATAAGAATTTTAAAAACCTCTCTATGAGTCCGAACTCATGAGTCCAAATAGATTTATTGTTTAAAAAAATAATAAATATATTTGGAGTCATAAAGGTATTTTTAAAATTTTCACAAATATTTAAGAGGTATTAAATTTTTTTACAAGTGATTGTGTTTGCTTCATTAATTACTTGAGAGTGATTTTGAAATTAAAAATTTTTTTGAGTCCGGACTCATTAGTCCAAATATCACTACCCAATACTAATTCAAAAAGCACATCAAATAAGTCACAAAATTCTACCCTTACATAGAGAGGGATCCAATCCACAATCCTATATCAACCATCACTTAAAAGGAGCTTCAAACTGCTCTTTGTCGGTGCATTCAGTGGACCAACTTTGAGCTTTGATTGCAAGATTATAAAATAAATATCTAAGTTGGACCAGCCACGTGGCCCTACCAGCTTCTGCCAAGTAGGACCTACTCATATGCTTACCTCAACATGGTGCATTAAGCTCATTCTTATGATTGAAAGGGAACAGAGAAGATAAAAATGGTAAAGTCCATCTCTACAAAGCATTGAAGATCAATCAAGACTAGTAGACCCAGAAGGGCATGGAATTTGATATTCATATAGTAGACATTCTAATAGTCAAAACTGATAACATTAACATTAATGACTAGTCTTGGTAGTGAGGGAAGTAACTTATTCATGTATAGAACGATGCGTTTTTCTCCTACCACACTGGTAAAAGTTTTTTTCGACTTTGTTTATGGGAAATATACACTGTTTCTCGCCTTTTGTAAACCGATACTATTATTTGTACATAGGCGGCTATAATAAATAAAGTCTCGTTCTTATATATAAAAAAATAACATTAATATTAATGGCAAATCTACGATATCAAACACATACAAGCCCTCTTCTATATTGTCGGATGCAATGCTAATTAACAAATTACGCAAACCGCACAATTAATGCAACATTCCACAAAAAATAAGGATCTTGTGAATATGAAGGGTTTAGGGCTTAAGACCAATTGATATAATTAGAATTCAGAAACTCCTAATAGATATGATCATTTGGGATAGACATGCTTTGCCAATAACTTGCTAGCTTGCAACACATCAAACAAACAAAACAAGGAAGAAAAAACTACAAATTCCAATTGAAACAAATTTACACTTGAAATTATAAACATTCATAGGTTATGCAGTGACCAGTTTTAAGATTTTCATCACATATGGCTAATAAAATCTTCAAGACAAATATTTTCTAGTTAAGATTTTGTTGACAGAGTGATTGGTCCCAAGTTCAAAGTTCACACCATTCATCACTAGTTCAGCAAATCTACACTATCTGCTGTCAGTATCAAACAACAGTTTCTGGAGTGAAACTCACTTTTAGACTGCATGCATGTAAAATTGTAAATGATTTCCATTGCAACTGCAAGCAAAGTAGGGAGAATTGATGCATTCCCAAGTCTCCTTCTGTCTGGCATTTGACGTGCACTACAGGGATGAAAATATTTCCATTTGTTCTTTCTGTGAACTTACGTATGATTACTAAAGGGAGTAATTTTATGAGACTCTCAAATAAAATTATCTTTTCAAAACTAAGATAAACAAAATCCTATTTTGACATTGATAGGAACATTAAATACACAAATTGTCAACAAAAAAAAAGTGCCTTGTAATGCCCGGAATGTACGACAACAGAAGAATAATATTGAGATTAATCACGACACAACATTTATATCGAAGGATCAAATGAAAGCAGAAGTATGACTATGGCAAACACAAACTTAGCTGACATACTTAAAAGAAAAAAATTGTGTTTTGTTTAACTAGTTTATTTTAAAAATGTAATCTAGATCGACCTGAACAATTTAGATGCCTAGATGAGTTCAATTTCTAGATTATAAGCAACTAATTTTTTAGCTTTCAACTAGTTTATTAGCTAATTTTGCTGAACAGAGCCAAACCATTGTTATTGTCACTCATTTAATCACTTTTATTACTCTATTACAAGAAAATGAATGAACAGGAATATATTTTCAGTAACTGTAATCCACAGAATGCATATGCCATTGTTCGTACTGCCTGCTAGTCTGCTCAAAATCTCCTTGAGTTCTTATGATTTATGATGACTTTGTTCATTTTTAAATGTATTAATAGAACGACCAATAAAATAAATAAAGAGATACAAAAAGAAAACAAAGAAAGAGAATGAAACAAGAATCAAAGAAAAAAGGTGTAAGCCGCGTAACCCAAATTAAAAAGTTATATCAATGTTCCAATATAGATGTAGAAATGTACTCTCTTATGGTTGGAGGCACAATCTGACCACACTCTTCCAGTATCTGAATCAACTGTCCAGCAACTGGTGCATCTTCTTCGCAGAGGAGGCTATGCAACACACCGCGGACTGACCGACGAGCCATCTTCGTAAGAATTCTCACATAGAGATCAATCGATGCTGGAAAATCTACGAGTATGACTACTTCGAATTGCCCGATATCCAATTGATCCCCAGCGACTTCAATTTCAGCCACAGAGATCATAGCCTTCTCACTGCAAAACAGTTAAAAGTGCAATGAAGTAAGCACGTGTTTAGTTTTGTAATGAGATGAGATGTAGACTAATACATTTGAGTTTTGCTCTGGTGCGTAGCGATTATGAAAACAAAGCCAATCAAACCAATGATTTTTGTGGAGGAAATGATACCATAACCAAATAGTTTCATGGCATTACCTGAAAGCTGCCTTTAGACCGTTAGAGGAGCTGTCGCATGAGATGTAACCTTCAGTAATGAGGGTAGAATGCAATCCCAATGCATTGCTAGATGTTCCAACCACAAATAGCACGTTAATAGGCTGGAAGAGTGATTCTTTACCACTTTCCAGGCTTAGAATCTGAATGCTCTGTAAAAGCCAAGTGCAGTGCACACCATGAATGAAGCTCAACCTAAAACTTAGGACTAATCCAAGATAAGAAATTCAAAGAGCTATATATTACCTTCGACTGTCTTTCGTCAGGTGCACACACATGCACACACTGATGGATGCATGCGCTTTTACTTGGGATTGAATCAGTGAGGGACAATCTACACATAGGATTCTTCACTAACTCTTGTACAGCGGATATAGAGGCAGTTTCAAAGCTATTGTTGCAAATAACTGTCATGTGACTTCCTTGAATAGACTGCTTAATGAATTTTATTTTATCCAATGCACCATTCCTCACGAAGGACTCCAATCCATCCACAACCTGTTCAATGTCAGACTCAAGAGTCAAGATGAGCAAATCTTGCCTGATTGCATTTGAACCAAAATAAGCATGCCGAGCATGAATTAGCCTCATAATTTACAAAAAATCACTTCATAGATATATAACCTATTAGTGGAAAATAACAACTATTTGATAAATGGTGCATAAAAAGAAAAACAAGTCCTACAATTGTTTGAAAAAGATATGATCTTACCAGGAAGGATAGCTCAGAAAGGTCAATGACCCCTAAGGTAACCAACTCCACGAGCCTTTCAGGAGTAGAAATAAGGAATTCTGGTTCACAACTTTTTAGACTGCAAAAGTTGAAAGAGTCGTTAACGTGACAAAAAACAAGAGCACAAATATGGTTAGTCTTCAAATTAAATATGGTCATTCTGAATGCCATCAGATATGCTAAAGAGGAAACACAGTGAAGAACATATAAAAGATATCTTATTTGAATGTCATTAAGTTCACAGTCGACGCAGATGCAAGCCTAATACATGTGAAGGGCACATAAAACATATATCTTATTCGAATGCATGAACAGTGATTATTCAGTGTATACTTCACCTTCCACAAAATATTAATACAACACATCTCAATACACCATGTTTATCTTTCGTCGAAAATGAGTCAAGTGTAGAGGTCATTGGTGACCAAACCATCTCAATACACCTTTTATCTTTAAATGTGTAGAATTGGAGTACACCAATTCCTACTGATACTATTACGATCCTCCATATTCTTGATTAACAATATTGGGTTAATGATTGCAAGAACTAGAAAAGCAAAACCCATCAGATATTAAAATTTGTAGAAAGGAACTAAGGATTTTTACTAGGAAATTATTTGTATATCCATATTTCTCCCAATCATTAATCTACAGCTCTGCCTAACTTCATTGCTTCTAGTAAGTGACTTTTTTCTTCAAGAGAAAAAAGAAACTTGCAAGAACTGCCAACACCACTCACCCCTGGATTTGGTGATCCAATGAGGCACCAGCGTGTAAACTCACTGTATGTATTCCACATTCCTTGAGAGGTTTGCACACAGATCGTACCTAAGTAAGATGTCAGCAAGAAAAGTGTACATTTAGCCACTGACATCATGCAAAACCGGGAGTAATGTTAATCAAAGATTTTTCAATGTTTTAAATGAATATAAGTATGCAATGAAAATTAGATACAGATAATAGATGGATCAAAATAATTTTACTTCAAATAAAAATGGAGACAGGCAATAATTAACTTAGGTCAGAATAGTTGCAAACCTCAAGTGCTTTTTCTTGGGATGGTACAAGGAACAGAAGAAAGGGATGAGCCAAAGATTGGCCATTTTTCTCCCTGGTTGCAACCAGATCAGTGCCCGTTGAGGCTATCCAAGCAATCTGCTCCACGGAATAACATGGCCCAGATGTTTCCAGTACATCCAACCCATTTTGGCAACATTTCCAAAACTCCAATCCCCACATGTTGAACAACAAAGGTCTATCCAAGTAATTGTTAAAAGCGTCATCATGTCTCAAATCATTCTGTATGGATTGCAAGCACAAACTAAGAAATTTCGATGGCCCATGCAAGCTTTCCTGCATCCCTTGCTGCTTGGCATGAGCCATTCCACCATTTGCCAAGTTAGATTTTACTGTCTTTACACGCTTTGTCCGATCCTTATGCAAACGAGATACAACTTTATTGTGTGCAACCTTTCCATTTACAACAATGTGTTTTTCAGGTTCTTTTTGTTTCGCTTCAAGCTTTGTGGAGCTCGTATCAGCGACAAGATTCTTGGCATTCTCTTTGTTCCCCGACTTCATCTCGTGTCTATCATTGAAGGGGTCCTCAAGAGTAGGAAGGCTAAAACACATACCCTGAACAGTCATTATAGAATATTATCATTTATTCTTCCAAAGCAATCTTAATTGACACAAAGATTTCAAATTTTTTATCAAGACTTTTGCGTGCATTCCCGTTCATTTGATCTTACGAATTTCCAAAACAATAATTGCTTCATTCACCAATTGAATGCGAATATCTAGTCAATCAATCACACAATCTCAAGAAATCAGCATTAAAGCCATGAATCTCAGACATTCAATCCTAAAAAAAAAACCCTAAAAAGGACTAACGAATCCGAAAACTCTTTTGATCACAAAAAAGCAAACTCCTGATCACCATTTCCACTCACAAATCAACCACTAAATCATCAAATCCAACAAAACCAATAAAATTCAACAATCCAACACCAATCCAGTTCAGTTCTAGCTCATCCACTCCACCAAACCAACCCTAACAATCTCAAAAATCCAAACTTTCTCACACTACACATCACAAAACACCTCCACCGCAAAACCAATCCGACCAAAACAAACTCAAAAACCCTAATCCAAACCCAATCAAACAACAAACAAACCCTAATCTCCAACTAATCAATCAAACCACAAACACACCTCACAGGCGCGGCGCTTCCCGGACTTGCGGCGCTGCTTGGCGGCGATGATGGATGCGATCCGCGCCGAAACGTTCAAAGAGGAGTCATTCCGCAATCGCTTCCGACTCGCTCTGCTCTTCTTTCGACGGATCGCGTCGTCGCCTTTCGCCATTTCAGAATCACCTCATCAAACACTCCGACTCTCTGAGTGTTAAAGCGTGAAAGACAGAGACAGAGAGATTGTGCGTAACGGTTTTATAAACACAAAACAGAGTCTTGGATTCGCGGACGGGTAGGGCATGAGTGGGTCGGGTTGTGACCGGACCCGTGTTTTTCGGGTTTGGACCGGACTGATAGATTGGGAGAGCCCAATGGGCCAATGCCATGGGCTGGGCCAGGTTGGCATTGGCAATTGATTGGTTGATAGTATTTGTCATTCTTAGACGAATGCATCATTTGGTTTGTTTTTGACAACTTACACAACAAGTGGAGATAACTTGATAGAGTTTATCTTACAATGTAAGTTTATATTTCATATTTGATTGAACTTTAAACTTATAGAAAAGTTGCAAATATTTAATGCACCAGTAAAATGTGGAATTGACATAAATGTCCTTCAAACATATTTTTAAAATAAAAAAGATGATTCGTGAGTGACTTGACCTTCAAACATATTTTTAAAATAAAAAAGATGATTCGTGAGTGACTTGAGAAAAAGATGATTTGTGAAGGGTATTTTTGTTCGTTGAACTCTTGAGAGATATCTCCCTATGGTGGGGAAGGGGAGATAACTCACCTCCTCCTTGTAAGTTAAGAGATTTCTCACATGAAGTTGGACAACCAACCTAGATTAGTTGCTCAACTCCCGAGAGATATATCACCCACATATCAAACAAGGCCGAAGTTTGCATTACTATCATTAAATGGACCTGGTAAATAAGCAGGCATGGGTGGGCCCGAGAAGGACTTAAGTTGACTTAAGTTTTGTCAAAGTCATATCTAGGCCCAAGCCCGCCCAAACTTGGTATGAACCGGGCTTAGGGCGACATAAAGTTTGTTAAACTATTTAAAATAATTAATCTGTTCTATAATAAAAATCTTAAACAACTTTTCACGGGGAAGCTATTTTGCCATATTTATTTTCAAGATTACTTTTTAAAAAAAAAATTGGTTTGGAGCAATTTATACAGAGGGTAATTGTAGGAAAAGCACAATTTTCTCCAAGATTGAGATTTGCACTTCTAAAACCTTTTTTCCTTTCCCCGCGTATTTTTTATTAGTTTCTACAATTAAGCAAAAACCAACGAGAGTATTAAGTGCATGAATGGAGATTTTGCTTGATTACACATTTGAAGAAAATATGTATCCCTTTAACACATCTACATAAATATTTACCAATCTAACACATTTATTGTCACGTCACTGCCACGTCAAATTTTTTTTTGTCAAACTCAAAACGGACTGAAGATCACATTTTAGCTTAAAAAAAAAAAAAAGTAAGTCGTGACTTGTGGTCACGACTTTTGTTTCAAAGAAATTGTGACTTGCAGTCACGACTTCCATTTGTTCCTTTTTTTTCGGTGTATTTTTTTTTCTTTATGCTTTTGGTAGTTAACTTATAAGATATTTAGACAATGTCTTAAAGCTGATTTATTTTTATGAAAGAGAATGAAAATGATCTTGATAAAGTATAATCAATCATATTATACCTCATCGATCAAACAAGTAGAATATCTAGCATCTATGTGTTTTTATATTTTTTTCAATAAAACTAAAGCTTTCAAACTAGTCAACTAGTATATTCGTGTTTTTGATTTTTTTTGTCAATACAAACTAGTATAAAATTTGAAGTTACAATAGGTTTATGACCTTATCTTTTACAACAAAAGCTTTCAAACTCGAGTAATTTGTAAAATTCATAAAATTAATGTTAGTCAAGCAAGAAATATCATTTGCTATAAATGAAGAACTTGGAAGTCGATCAACTACAAAACATTAATATAAACAAAAAATGTCTTGTTATAGTAAAAAAAAAGTCATAGTCTAATCTCAAAATAATGACTTCCAGTCTCTTTACGACTCGCACATTACGATTTAAAACTAATGACACATTCGAATGACCCACATCAACAGGATTTTGAGCATCTTCTCGTTGAATTTCATCTATATCATGCATTCCACCATCATGAGTACTTGTAGTCCCAGATAAATTCATCATTATTGGACTTGCATTAAAATGACGTGAAAATGTAGGTGTTCTATCAAATTGAAAGGTTTCGTAGTCTCGAATGCATGTTGGGAGTTATGATGGATTATGTGGAGTCTCGAACTCTTTGAGAGGTACTGATGGAGTATATAAAGTCTCGAACTCGTTGAATAGTATGGATGGAGTATACACTGGAGTGTCATGCCTCGAACATGTATCTTCATGAGAATATTGATGAGATGCTTCAAAAGAAGTTGGCATGTTATGGATGCGATAATCTACATGTATTGCAGTCAAAGTCGATGCAACTACATCTCTAATACGTAGAATAGACACATCATCAACCAATGTCAACTAATGAATTAATGTCATTCCATTTGCCTACATATAAATATTTATGAAGGTGTATGTGAAAATAAAATCAAAATAACTATTTAAAAGACTTCATGATTGAATGATAAAAATTTGTACTTACTAATGCCTCAACATTAGCTCTACGATGAGACATGAATCTTCGTGTAATGCGACGATACCATTGCATATACGCGTCGTAAAATTACAATGGCTCCTCTAATAATTCATCATTCGCAATATTAGAAGCACGTTCATTCTACATGCAGACATAAGCACTATGTTCTGCACTCCAATCTTCATCTATTTTCCCTCTCAAATCAATCTTATATATTTAAAGGTGATATCTTTTGTTTCAAACCAAATTGTTGCATGACTCTATCAGGATTATACATTTCAACAACACAGAAGAAAAGTAAAGGTGCCCTCGTTTGTCAAATAGCACGACCACTGCTACAAACGCAGGCAAGTCCTTTATCACTGTCTCAGGATACGATTCCTAAATTACCTGAAGTCATGAAAAATAATTTGAAATGAATAAAATTTACATTTCATATTGTACAAAAGGGTATTTGAAAAAATTGATTAAGTGTATTTCTTACTTAATCGGGTGTTTGCATGTCAATCATTTCTCTCGTATTTTGTTAGCACGTGCAATAATGTTCCTATGGTCTCTAAGGCATGTCTCCACCTATAAAAATGTAAAAAACAACACAATGCATGCATGAATTTACATGTAGATAAATAAACTCAAGTTTTTAACTATGTTAAAAAATTCTAATTACATATGACCAAATGAAAGAGGTGAAAATAAATCTTCATTTGGTATGATGTCGTTTCGAAAAACATTTTCCATTATTGGTGCAAGAAAAGCAACCTGTCCCATGCCCATATTTGCAATAATATTACCGGACCTGCAATCTCTGCTATATCAATGTCAGCGATAAGAGACAATTGTCTATATAGGTGAGCCAAAGTTGCACAACCCCAACTGTATTTTCCTGTCGCCTTAAAATCCACGAGAAATTGTAAATATGTGATGTGAACAAATTGTTAGACTTGTCTGCAAATAAAGTTCCTCCAAGAAGTTGTAAGATGTACGCTCTTGCATAGCGTTGCACTTCCACATTACCAACATTATTTGAAAGATTTTGAAACCATCTTGAAAGTTGGCGAATTTGGATCCGACCTCCAACTTTGTTGTTTTTAGGGAATTGAAAGCCTAGTTGTGTCAAACATAAGGCATCATAATCTTGTTCTACACGACCAATGATGGGTAATCCATCGACAGGTAACCCTAAAATTATTTGTACATCTTGTAGGGTAATAGTCATCTCGCCAACTAGAAAATAAAACGTGTGAGTTTCTAGCCTCCACCTCTCAACAAGTGCAGTAATGAGATGCCAATCAATTCCTATGAAACATATTCGCACCATTCCATAAAACCAGGTTCCTCAAGATACCAAACTATTCGTTCATCAAGTGGGATCAATCGATGTAATGCTGCAAAATTACGTCTAATAGTCAATATACCAGGATCCTATGCAAATATCATATAAGTTACATTAGTTCAAAGTTACATTAGTTCAAATTTAGCTACAATGCTCTAAAAATATGCAAACATGCAAAAAGAAGTACTACCGGTCCATTCCAAAAGTAAGTAGATCTATGTAGAGCCTACATAGTCAACACTGAATCATCTATAGGTCCAGGATCCATATTGCTCTTGAAACCCAAATCATTAACAATGTTGTCATTAATTCAAAAAACCTATGATGAAACAATAACATTAGTGATACAGTTCATTTAAAAAATAATAAAATTAAAATAAAAATGGGTGATTAATATAAAAATATGGTTTAATTGAAACAAAATACACGCACCACATAGTCATAAGAAAGTGAACTAATATAAGAAAAATATTAGTGAATGCGAAAGATAAGACTTGACACGCCTTTCACTATGAACCATTAGGTGGTTGTTCTTGCTGACGACGAGAGCAAGTGCGCATATTGTGTCCATCCTACCTACACTTACTACATCGCAACGTTGTTGGTGTTTCTCTTTATTCCTTCTCTCGTTGCATATGACATGGTTGTTTCTGATTGCCTCTCCAATCCATCTTAGTTCGCAAACGTCTTGTTTGAGGACGACCTTTTTAACTAGCTTTGAAGATGGATCAGGCAGCAATGTGTATGGAACTCTATCGTTAGGACAACAATCTTCGTGAGGAATGGGTTGAAATTCATAGCATAACATTGATTGTATACAGACAATTTGTAATATGACTCAATGTACTGACAGTGATCTATGGCAACACTAGTGCAAACGGCTTGGATATGGGAACATGAAATGTCAAAACACTGCCATTTCATACAAGTGCATCTACGAGCCTCCAATTTCACCACTTGCTTGTTAGACCATTTTCTCAAATGATACCCACGTGTTGCAGTGATGACTTCAAATGTGTCATTTTCACGATTCACTAATGTAACATTGTGCCCTCCTGCCACCTTTCCATAATGTAACAACTTATGAAATGCATACTTTATGTACCTTTCTCCCCTTCCTAGGGTTGTACCTATTTCATGACGTCTTTTGTTAAAGTAAGCCATGACACGATAAAATGTTACTTGAACTAATGCGGTGACAGGGTAAAATCGTGCATCTTTAAGGACACCGTTAAAGCATTCTACATTTGTGAAAAAAATCATGTAAGTATTTGCTTGTAAACGAGATATAAATTAAACACATTAAATAAATAATAGTATAAACATATAGACATAATTAATACACGCTAGATTTATAGTCATCCATCGGTATTGAAATCCTTTGTCGTATGCGTTGGTCCATTGTGTTCGATCAAGATCATTAAATCATGTAACATTTTCCACATAAATTTGTTGAATTTCTTTCATTTATGGCTTAAATTCTCGAGGTTAATGTTGTGCACCGACTAAGTACACCATATCCTTCAATTATTTGATCCAAAATCTCATGTTGAAAAAACTGCATATGCAACGAAGACAAGATTTGTGTTGAGCTCTTTCATGGGTCCATCCATTTTGAGGATTATTCATTGCCAACAATATATAGGGTGTGTCGATTAGAAATGACACATATACCATCTCGATCGGTCACATGACGTCTCAAACAAGCCATAAACCATCCCCAGCTGTCTTGACTTTCCTCATCGACAATGACAAATGCTAATGGAAATATATGACTATTACTATCAACAACGGTGGTTATTAAGAGTTTTTGTTTGTATTTTCCATACAAGAATGTGCCATCAATTTGTATAATTGGTCTGGAATGTCTAAAACCTGCAATAAAAAGTGCAAATAGCCAAAAAAATCATTTGAATACAACCTCATCATTGTTAGCATTAGGCTCGCCATGCCTCCAATTGACACGTGTCCCTGGATTGCTTTCTTGAAGAGCGACCATCCACTGCGACAACATTTTATATGATTCTTCCCAATCTCCAAAGATTTTAGCAATTGTTTTTTTCTTCCCTAACCTAACTTTCTTGTAATGAACATCATAACTGAATTTGTCCTGATAATTGATGAAGAACTGGAATTGAGATGGACAGATCTCTTTTCACCACATTTTTAGTTTCACGACATATAACGGTGGAGTCCAAATGAACATGATCATTGGATAGTTTTGCATAGATATATGTATGCGATCCTACACATTTACTTATCTCAAATATTCCATGTGTTTTTCCTTTGAACACCACAACCTCCAATCATATCCATCTAAATGTTTCTTACAATGGACAATCCACACATTGGGTGTTGAATGAGTTACCACATATTGCGTGTGTCCTTTAATGCTGTACAATTTCACGACATGTTGGATATCTACTTTATAAAGGAACCGCAGGCTTACATGAAATCCTGATGTCTCATTCCATACAGACCTAGAAGGGATAATTGCATTCTCATAGATAGGTTATGTGACGGCCCCAATTTCTCACAAACTAGGCACCGCTTGGCTAAGCTCACGTGGACCCCCGAGCCAATCTCGCAAGGTCAACGCAGGCCTAGTAAGCCTTCCAATCCATTATTACAATTAACTTCATAATTTTAAATTGAGTTATTAGTATTTTTCAAGGTTTTTAAATTTAGCGGAAACAATTAATTTAATAACTCAACAATATGTAAAAGAGTTAGACAACCTAATTGTGGAACCCAACATAAATATATCATTAGAGAAGAGTAAGTACAAAATACGCATGCCCATAATCCCAGTGTTTTTAAACCAAATATAAATAATAATACAAAAGACTTACCTAACTATGTAGCCTTCCCATTGCTAGACCGTGGATCTGCACTCAGTCAAACACAAAAATGACGAGTCCAGGTAAGTAAATCCAGGAGGACATATATACAGCATTTTGAAATAACCAAAGTAGTCGAATTCATGCAAGTAGAAAGAAAGGAGCAAAAAACGCATGAATATACAAACTGTAAACAATTCAATCAACAAATCAATCGATAAATGAGGGTCCAAAATACAAACAAAACAAACAACAAGGAGTCCCGACCAAAAGGTCGTTGAGTCGCGACGAAAACCCAACAGACTTGAGTTCAGGACGAGACACCTGCCTCCCAGCTTTAACCCTTGCGACTATGAGATATCCACAGACCCTAATAGGTCCAGATAAGAGTTCATATCACAGATAAACAATAACCGTGACTCAATTGCCAATGGACCACTAAACCAACAATAATTTTAAAGATAGCTATCACCAAGCAGTAATCAACAAGAGTGAAAAGAAGCTATCACAAAGAAGTGAACAATAGCCAATATAATGAAAGGAAACTATTGTACAATGTCATAACTGGTTTACTTACATTTTTGGCGAACAATCCACATTGTCCGCAAAACGTCTCGCTAACGCCTCGATATGCGCACCCAACACATGACTCATAAGTATTTGGAGTCCATTTATACCATTTAGGGCTATGTTACTTAAATTATTCAATTCATAACTAAATTTCGTGAAGTAAACCTCACCTCCATCACGTCGTCGAACTTCGTCAAATCGCACCCCTTGCCGAGTATCGATCAGTCCGACAATGCGCCACCATGCGATTGCACCGCAGCGTCGCGTTGCACTCCGTGCCGTCAGCCGCCATTGCGTCGTCGCCGCGCCGCTGTCGGCCATCTGCGACGTTGTTCTTGGGTTGCATTGCCGATCCCGCCGGAACTATTTTTGTCATGTCGCGCCGCCGCCGGAGTCGCCGCTGGTTCGGTCGTCACCGCTGCCTAGCAGAGTGCAATCTGCGTCATTTCTGCAGCCGCCGTCCCATGATTCTTCTGCCGTCGTCTCTCCGCACCACACCACACCACCTCCTGGTGCGGGAACCGTCGTCCGCTGCCCTCATCGGCTCGCTGTCCCACCGTCGCTGAAGCCGCTACACCGCCATCGCCAATGTTGTTGGTCCACCATTCGCACAATGGTCCGATCTCCCCACAATCCGCGCTCACGGCTTGCGTCGTCGCTGCCGCGACTCCTCGCCGCTGCACCGGGAGCCGTCGTCGCTGTTGCGTCCGACTCGTCCCCACCGGATCTCCTTCTATTTGGTTCCATCTCTCTCTCTCTCTCTCTCTATCTCTCTCTCTTCTTTTCTCTCTCCCTCTTATCCGATTCTTTTTTTATATATTTATTATATTTTCCTCGATTTGTGTCTGAATTAGATCCCAAAAATGTCATTGCACTCCGAAACACGGGTACACTACATCTAAACCTTAACTTATTTCACCTCGATTTCGATTCGAATCACGATGAGTGGATCCCACACACGACCCTGATCTGACACGTGGCGCAAGTCAAATTCTCGGGCCGTTACATGTTGCATTGCCTCAATACTCAATTCCATAAATACAAATGAATGTACGACAATTTCACATACACCCACATGCGCATCATCAATTTCAGCAGCCTCTTGATCGAAAAAATCATCGTTTCCAACTTCGTTCGAGATTGGAGGATAAGATAATGAGCCATCCTTATCTATGACTTGATTTAATATATATTGAATTATGCTATCATCAACATGATGAGCATCAACCCCTACATCATCGACATCATCATAGCTACTCTCTTCATTAGTATTCCCATCAGTACCAAAATTGTGATGGCCCCAAATTCCAAGGCAAACCGGGCACCGCAACGTCGCCGGACACGTTATCAAGCCATGCTATGTTACCTGCACACCTGTCTATGACATCCCGCGAACTATCCATTTTGTAATCCGACTTAGAAAATTTCGTTGTTTTAAATGATTAAGATTCTATCAAAATATGCTAAGTTAAGAAGTTTTACAACTTAATTTGTTTATTTTAATTCTTCTCAGGTTATTTTTAATAGCGGAAGTCTTAATAACATGCATATAATTAATGTAAACAAGTTATGCATTAATTAACAACCTATGGGGTGGAAACCCAGCAAAAGGATGTCATGTATATTAGTTAAGGCGACATAAATGTATAATAGATGTCAATATACATGTATCGGGTGAAAAGTATCCCAAAATGATCCCAACTTGCCACCAACAAGCAATGACAAGTTCCAGGTGAGTAAATCTCAGAGAAGTTCAGTTAGTATTCACAAGAAATTCAAGAAAACGCATACAAAGTAAATGAACAGGAATGTAAAACATGAATATAAAACGTGAGATAATCGAGAATATGAAATGCGAGTGTGGTGTACAGCTATCGAGCCTTGGGACGTAAATACTAAACCGAGAAGGCCCCGAAGGTGAGAAAATCTACACCCCCTCTTCACGGTCGAAATGAGGAACTCTGTTGGTCGGAAGATAGACTTCCGCCCAATGCCTCAAAGGAGAGGAAATTTGTGATGGAGGTGAGCCTCACATCAACTCACTCTCGAGATCATTAACTCGCTGAGAGATATCTCACCCGTAGTCTAGGGCATGACCAACACCGTAGCAACAATCAGATCATCATCAACGAGAGAGCCGGAAAGGGATCAGACCGTCCCTTCGACCATACACAGACACAGGCAGGAATAGAGTAAACATGGAAGCTGAACTGGCGAAGAGTAATGTGAAATAAATAATTTATAATGAAAATAAGTAAATTCTAAACTGACTTTCTCGTATGTTTACTTACCTTAAACAATCGCAAATATCTCTCCAAAACGTTCGGTTAACACCTCGTTGGGGATCAATCAGTGCGGCAACGCGCCACCTCGCCGTTGCCCCACGCCATTCACCGCACCTCTGCTGCCGCTGCTCGCTCCCGACGCCGCTGGTGAGCTCATTCGCGTTGCGTTGGTCCATCGTTGCAGCCGTGCGCAACGGTGCAGGTACGTGCCACCGTACCGAAGTTGCTGCCACTCGTCAGCGACCTCCCCTACGCGTCGGTCTCCTCCCTGGTTTGTCGCTGCACCGGCCGCTCGCGCCTTCGCGTCGCCCGCGAACCGCCGTCCGCGCCGATGCTTGAGCGGCGCAGTTCCGAGCCGCGACACATCCGGTGCAGCACTTGGTCGATGTCGCCGCTCCTCGCCACCGTCTCCATCGTCGTCGTCGTCGTCTCTCTCTCTCTCTCTCTCTCTCTCTCTCTCTCTCTCTCGATCGTCTTTCTTTCTCTCTTTCTTTCTCTCCCTCCCTCTCTTATCCATTTGAATGCAATTTTTTTTAGAAATGAGATAGAAGAGTGAATGATGGGTTTAAGTATGGTGATGTGACAACTCAATCTCATACTACCCTATACAACCACGTTAGCGCATAACGCGACCAAGTGTAAATCTCAATTACGAGGTGCGAACTATTAAATAATAGTAAAAAAATAAACACTCGCCATACAAAAATAACAATTTTTACCTCGTTATGCGTGCCTTAGACTTTTCTGCGACGTCCTCGTGGGTCTGAGCTTATGATCTTCATCCGTAATTTGTCAGTTAATCGAGATTAATTAAAACGGGTCGTTACAATCTTCCCAACTAAAATGAATTTCGTCCCGAAATTCAAATTTAATTCAATCTTTACATTGGAACAAGTGGGGGTATCGCTTTTGCACGGTAGACTCTCTCTCCCAAATGAGGTCCTCATTTTTATAATACTGCCATCGAACGAGTACAAATGATATTTCTTTCCTTCTGAGAGTTTCTAGCTTGCGATCCACTATCTCAATGGGGTGCTCCTCGTATGTCACATCCAGTTTGACTTCGATCCTAGTCATATCAACCATCGGTCTCGGTCCTGATCTAGCTAGCCTTAACATAGAAATGTGAAAAACATCATGCACCCCTACCAGCTGGCTCGGCAATCTCAACTGATAAGCAACCTCCCCAACTCGTCGGACTATCTGAAACGGCCCGATGAATCTCGGTGCAAGCTTTTCCTTGACCCAAAATATCTAGTGACCCTTCAAGGGAGAGACTTTCAAGTAGACCCAATCATCCACTTCATAACTCAGCCCATCGCGGTACTTGTTCGTGTACTTCTTTTGTCTATCATGAGCAACTTGTAACCTCTAACGAATCAGCCTAATCTTCTCTGCGTGATCTACAACAATCTCAGGCTCGACGACAGCTTCGTCCTCATGCTCTACCTAGAAAGCTGGTGATCTGCATGGTCTCACGTATAGCGCCTCAAATGGTGGCATCCCAATACTAGCCTGATGGCTATTGTTGTAGGAAAACACGCAAAGTTGCAAAAACTCCTCCCATGACCCCCTAACTGTAGCACACAGGCTCTGAGCATGTCCTCAAGAATTTGAATGAGTCACTCGATCGCCCGTCGATCTGTGTGGACGGAAAGTAAATCTTGAGCGCAATCTGGTACCATACTGCTCCTGCATGTCCTGCCAAAGCTATGAAGTAAGCCGACTGTCTCTGTCTGACACTATAGTGTTGGGGCATGTGCCCTAGGTCAATCCATTAACTGTCTTTATGAATACTTTTAGTTAATAAAATAGAGGATTTCATTTGCTGTTTATTATAATTAATTTGCATGTTTACATTATAATAAGATCTATGGGTATTTACATAAATATCCTAAATGTCCCTGATCGATCATTATCTTGGGAACTATAATGAATTAAGACTAGTGTGAGTCTTGATTGATGATCATATGATGATTATACGTATATGGATACAAATCAAGATCACGAGTACTTGTTAGGGAACAAAGTCTTGGACCAGACCCACTATGAAAACATCACATGGATTAAGTCATTGTTGTTTCTCATGATAGGTATATATTCAGTCCTCGACTTGAGATTACAGAGACTTCAACATTAGGAACACAGTGATTTGACACAATCAAACGTTGTCTTTAACCGGACGATTATAAAGGTTGTGATTGGTTATTGTGTGAGCAATGTGATGAAGTTGTGTAATCGAGATAGAATTTGTCCCTCTCATATAAAGAGAGATATCTAGTGGATCCTCGATGTGTTAGGCGTTGTTAAAAGGCCTAGTTTAAGTGAATTGATATTGATCAATGTCACTTGGATGTTTTCAGTCTACTTAGAGATCGAGACTAGTACGATTGAACATGTTGGATGACAATTCCATGCCTTATGTTTGATCAAAAGGATATCGTGTGACAAAAGGATGTTATATACACTATTGATTAGGTTGTATCGATTTGATATTAAATGCGACTTGGGTAGTCATAATGTCTTGCTAGAGGCGCTTATGACTTGTATACCAAAATGTGTTTTGGTACACTTTCGCCAACGTTGTATGAGCCTATTGGGTCGCACATTAAGAATGGTTTTGCGAGATTTTAAGATGGTTGAGAAAAATAAATTTTATATGATAAAATTCATGATGAAACGTCCTTGTGGTGTATTACACTTATACTTCTTTAAGTAAGGGTATATGTGTAATTTACTTAACCGATCCATATACAAGAGGTTGTATAAATAGACGCTTTAAGTTAGAACACACACGCAAAAAAGATTAATAGGCCGAAACTCTATTTTCGTTTTAGAAACGACTTAGGGTTTTTGGTATGCTCTGGATCGTTTTGGAGAGAAACAAAAGGATTTGGTATTCTCTCGAAGCTAGCACTTCAAATCTCGGCCGCCGTTCGTGTGTGATCTCTTAGATAAAGAGGCGTTCGTCGTTAGCGGCGCCTTAGAGATCGATCAACCTTCGGAAAGGTATATTGCGGCGAGGTATGATTAAGTTTTTCATGGTTTAAACGTTTTTAATGGAATTAGATTCGGATCCTGTTGGGGTTTTTGTCAAAATTGTTTTGTAATTTCCGCTGCGTATGAACCTCAAAACCCAACAGTGGTAATATATGATATTACATTGTTTAGTGATTGAACAAATCAATAGAATATATGATATTTCATTGTTTACATAAAAATCACTAAAACTGAATAAAATCCCTCTATTAAATTTTAAGTCTCATGTCATCCATTTTAAACACTTGTCAAAGGCCTCGATCACACGAATATAGTTTCAGCCATAGCTGGGTGAATTGTGTTATCTTGGTGAGACAAGTTGGGTAAGAGTTACCTAAATGTTTAAAATGGTCCGACTTAATAAAGCCATCAAAATAGTTTTAAGCTTTAGGCAAATGATGAGATAAAAATATGCTAAGACATAAGATGTCTCGTATCTCATAAAAAGATCTAAAAATTACATAAGATGTAATTGGTAACTGTTACCTACCTAAATAATCTAGTTCTGTGTTTCGTGCCATAGCTGTCATAAAATTAGGTGAAATATGGATTTTAGTCCCATAAATAAACAGTATGTTTTAGGAGGGTTGTTAATTTAGTGGGAGTCTATTCCTCTATACTAAAATAAACTTTGCATAATCTTTATTGTAGATCAATGGCCTCTTCAAGTAACAATAATCCCCTGTCACTGCGATCCATCCTTGAGAATGATAAGCTATTTGGGACTAACTTTCTTAGCGGTTGAAACTTGAGAATTGTTCTTAAGCATGAACGCAAGTTGTATGTCCTGGATGCTCCAATCCCGAGGACCCACCGCCAATGCTACGAAAATTTGTGAAGGATGCGCATAGTAAGCATGTAAACGATTCTACCGATGTTGCATGTATTATGCGGCAACTATGGTTCCTGAACTTCGAGAGGGACATGGAACTAATGGAAGCCTACGACATGGCTATAACGCTGAAGGAAATGTTCAACAAACAAGCTAGGCAAGAAAGGTTCGAGACGATCGAAAACCTACATTCTTGCAAGATGACTGAGGGTGCGTCAGTTAGTCCTCACGTTCTGAAGATGAAGGGCTATGTTGACCAGCTTGATAGACTCGGATTCCCCATAAGCCAAGAGTTGGCTACGAATTTGATCTTGAATTCATTACCAGAGAGTTACTCACAATTTGTGATGAACTATAATATGAATAATATGGAGAAATCAATTTCAGAGTTGCATTTGATGCTCAAAACTGCTGAACAAAATATCAAGAAACCCTATAGTAATGTGTTGATGGTCCAAAAGGGAAAAGGAATGAAGAAGAAAGGCAAAGGCAAAGGCAAGGCTAGAGTTGCCAAGGTTGTTGCTGCACCTGTCGCAAAGCCTGTGGAACAAGTCAAGCTCCAGCCTGTTCCTGCTTCAAAACACCCAAAAGAAAAAGAAGGAAATTGTCATTTCTGTCATGCACCTGGACATTGGTTCAGAAATTGCAAACTCTATCTGGAAGATCTAAGGAAGAAAAAGGGTAGTGCGACTACCACTACAGGTATTTATGTTATTGAAATTAATTTATCTACTAGTGATTCCTGGGTATTAGATAACGGATGTGGATCTCACATTTGTATAAATGTGCAGGGACTCACCAGAAGTAGAAAGTCGAAGAAAGGAGAAGTCATCCTCCGCGTAGGGAATGGAGCAAGAGTTGCTTCCATGGCTGTTGGATCATATGACTTAGTTTTATCTAGTGGACTTATTTTTACTTTAAATAATTGTTATTTTGTGCCTGCCTTGAGCAGAAACATCATTTCTGTTTCATATTTGGATATAGATGGTTTTGATTTTATTATTGCAAATAATAGATGTACCATTTCTCGTAAAGGCATATTTTATGCAAATGCTTATTTGTATGATGGTCTTTATATTCTAAGCATGAAAAAGTCCACTGATACTACAGTCTTTAACATAAATACAAAGAGATTCAAGTCAAATGATTTGAATCAAACCTATCTTTGGCATTGTCGTCTCGGGCACATAAATGAGAAACGCATAACGAAGCTCCATAAAGATGGACTTCTAGATTCATTTGATTTAGAAACATATGAAACGTGCGTATCTTGTTTCTTGGGCAAGATGACTAAAAGTCCCTTTTCTTGGACACGGTGAAAGGGCAAGTGATTTATTGGGTCTAATACATCCGATGTATGCGGTCCTATAAACACAATGACTAGAGGAGGTTATCGTACTTCATTACATTTACGATGATTTCAAATGAGATATGGTTATGTATATCTAATGAAACAGAAAGCTGAATCATTTGAGATGTTTCGAACGTTTCAAAATGAAGTGCGAGAATCAACTTGGTAAAACTATCAAAACACTTCGATCGGATCGAGGTGGTGAGTATTTAAGCCAAGAATTTGATGATCATCTTAGAAATTGTGGGATTATCTCCCAATTGACTCCACCAAAGCAACTCCACAATGGAATGGACTTTCGAAAGGAGAAATCGAACCTTATTAGATATGGTTCGATCTATGATGAGTCATGCGAGATCTTCCATTATCCTTTTGGGGTTATGCATTACAAAGTGCAACTTTCACTCTAAATCGAGTTCCTTCTAAAGCGGTCGATAAAACACCATATGAGATATGGTACGGGAAGAGACCTAGTTTGTCTTTCCTTAAGATTTGGGGTTGTGAGGTTTACGTAAAGCAACAAGTCTCAGAAAAACTAGCACCTAAATCTGACAAGTGTTTATTTGTGGGGTATCCTAAGGAAACAAAAGGATATTACTTTTATAATCCCATTGAGAACAAAGTGTTTGTTGCTCGGTATGGTGCCTTTATGAAAAAATAGTTTATTTCAAAAGACACTAGTGGGAGAGAAATAAATCTTGAAGAAGTTCAAGATTCACGAGATAAACCCCTGAACCGCTCTTTGGAAGTTCAACAACGTTCGAACCAGTTGAACCTCCACAAGTGACACAAGGCCCACGTAAATCTAGTAGGGTAAGACATGAGCCGAGAGAGATTCGGATTTCTCGTTAATCGATAGTCGTGATGTGTTGCTTATAGACCAAAATGAGCCCACCACTTATCGGGAGGCTATGTACGGACCGGACTCGGATAAATGGCTAAGTGTCATGAACTCGAGATGCAATCCATGTATGATAACCAAGTTTGGAACTTGGTTGATTTACCTGAAGGTGGTAAGACCATTGGATGTAAATGGGTTTTCAAGAAGAAAAGCGACATGGATGGCAAAGTGCATACTTTTAAAGCAAGACTTGTAGCAAAAGGTTTCAGCGGACTCAAGGTGTTGATTATGATGAAAATTTTTCGCGGTAGCCATGCTTAAATCCATAAGAATTTTAATTGTCATTGCTGCATATTATGAATATGAAATATGGCAAATGGATGTAAAAACAACGTTTCTTAATGGAAAGCTGCTTGAGGACGTGTATATGACACAACCTAAAGGTTTTGTACATCCTGAGAATTCTAGGAAGGTATGCAAGCTTCAAAGATCCATTTATGGATTAAAGCAAGCTTCTCGGAGTTGGAATCTTCGTTTTGATGAAGCAATCAAAGATTTTGGTTTTATTAAGAACGAAGATGAGCCTTGTGTATACAAGAAGGTCGAGTGGGAGTGTAGTTGTTTTTCCGGTTGTATGTTGATGATATATTACTCATTGGAAATGACATCCCAACATTGCGAGAATGTCAAGTCTTGGTTAGGGAAGTGTTTCTCAATGAAAGACTTAGGAGATGCACCTATATCCTAGGGATAAAGATCTATAGGGATAGATCTAAGAGGCTAATCGGTCTAAGTCGAGTGCTTACATAGACAAGGTCTTGAATAAGTTCGTTTGCAAGACTCTAAAAGAGGATTGTTGCCAATGTCTCATGGCATAAGTTTCAAGAAGACTCAATGTCCTAAGACAAATGATGAGCGAGACCGTATGAATAAGATTTCATATGCATCGGCTATTGGATCTATCATGTATGCCATGTTATGCACTCGACCGATGTATCATATGCTTTGAGCACTACAAGCGAGATATCGATCGAGATCCAGGTGAGAGTCACCGAATAGCGATAAAGAACATCCTTAAGTACTTAAGAAGGACTAAGGAAGTGTTCTTAGTCTATGGAGGTTTTGAAAATGATCTAGTTGTAAATGGTTACACAGATGCAAGTTTTCAAGCGATATAGATGATTTTAGATCGTGATCTGGATATGTGTTTACTTTGAATGAGGGTGCGATAAGTGGAAAAGTTCGAAACAAAGAGGCGTGGCGGATTCTACAACGAAGTGAGTATATTGCGGCGTCCGATGCAAAGAAAGGAGCCGATTTGGATCAAAAAGTTCATTTCGAACTAGGTGTGGTTCCAAGTATTGCTAACCTGTTTGTTTGTATTGTGACAATAACGGGGCAATAGCATGAGCCAAAGAACCTAGATCACACCACAGATCCAAACATATACTCAGGCGTTTTCATCTCATCGTCGAGAGAAATTATTGAGAGGGAGACGTAAAGATTTGCAGAGTACCCTCGAAGACAACGTTGCGGATCCTTTGACAAAAGCTCTTCCACAAGCAAAACATGATGGTCATGTTAGATCATTGGGCATTAGATGCATGTATGATTGGCCCTAGTGCAAGTGGGAGATGTTGGGGCATGTGCCCTAGGTCAATCCATTAACTGTCTTTATGAATACTTTTAGTTAATAAAATAGAGGATTTCATTTGATGTTTATTATAATTAATTTTCATGTTTACATTATAATAAGATCTATTGGTATTTACATAAATATCCTAAATGTCCCTAGTCGATCATTATACTGGGAACTATAATGAATTAAGACTAGTGTGAGTCTTGATTGATGATCATATGATGATTATACGTATATGGATACAAATCGAGATCACGAGTACTTGTTAGGGAACAAAGTACTGGACCGACCAACTATGAAAACATCACATGGATTAAGTCATTGTTGTTTCTTGTGACGGCCCCAATTTTCCACAAATTGGGCACCGCCCGGCCTAAGCCCACGTGGACCCCCGAGCCAGTCTCGCAAGGTCAACGCGGACCTAGTAGGCCTTCCACTCCTTCATTATCAGTAAATTCAAAAGTTTTAAGTTGAGTTATTAATATTTTTCGAGTTTTACAATTTTAGCGGAAGCAATTACTACAAATAGAATAACTCAACCATAATTTCAAGCAGTTAGGCAACCTAATTGTGGAACCCAGCATAAATGTATCACATCGGAGGAGAGTAAATAAAATATATACAAAAATATTCACCTAGCTATGGAGCTTTCCCTTTGCTACTCATCTGCAACTCTGCACTCAGTCAAACACGAGATTGACGAGCCCAGGTAAGTAAAATCCAGTAGAATATAAACAGTAATTCAAGATAAAAACAAACAGTCTAAAAGTCATGCAGATAAAAAGAAAACAGTACGGAATGCATGATCATGAGACCGTAAAGCAATGAGAGTACAACGAGAATGAGTGTCACAGGAAACAATATAGAGAGGAGCCCAACTAGTCTAAGACCACCGAATGCGGGTGTCATAGGGTCGGGGTCGCAGAGTCGTGGCAACGCCAAGCAGACTCGATCATCGGATGCGGCATCGCCGTACCTAAAATGTGGCGAATGAGGGATATCAACGGCGCCCGGATAAAGCACATCTCATTCGACCAAATATCCGTGACTCGAGGTCATGGCCCCGGTTGCGAGCCGGCAACCACTCCAATCAGAGACACGAGTACGACTCACTTGGCCCTCGGACACTCATAAGAATGAGAATTCCAAGAAAAGGACATGATTCAACATCAATCAAACATGCAAGCTCAATGAACTACCGTACATTTTCTAACTGGTTTACTTACCTCGAATTTCGTAAATCAAAATCAAGACGTCTCGCTCGCGTCTCGATTTGCGCACCCAACACCCGACTCCTAAATCCCTGGTGTTCATTTATACCAATTAAATAATTTAAGTCATTCAACCAAATATATGCGCAGTTAAATCGCAAAATCACTAGATTCCAACAACCACAATATGGTTTAGGACCTCACCACGGCTTTCAAAATCCATTTTCAGTTCGTGGTCGCACGTCGTCGAGTCTCGTCAAATCGTGCCTCCGATCGATCGACAACGCGCCACCGTGTCGTTCATCGCGTCGTAGTCGTCGTCGCTGCCGCTGCGCCGCGTCGGCGCCGGCAGCACCACCACCGCCACCGCCGTCACACTGGTCGCCGTCCGCGGCTTCACCTCAGCCGCCGCCGCTCTTGGTCTAAACCGCACCGCTGGTCCGCGACTCTTGTCCGCGCCATCCGCCATCCCGGTTCCTCACTTGCCGCCGCTCCGATCTCGCCTTCGCCGTCTCGCGAGCCGCCATCCGCCACTCTCTCTCTCTCTACCGCCGTCGTCCATGGCCGAGAGCCCCCGTCGTGCCGCGGTTCGCGTCGCGGCCCCGTAGCTCGGGCCCTCGCGTCGCCATCGAACCACCGTTGCGCCCCCATCTCTACGAGCCGCCGCTCGGATGTCGGAGCTCGCGAGCTCCTCGCCGCCGATCTCTTCTTGCTCTCCGATGCTCTTTCTCTCTCTTCCCCTCCTTTCTCCCTCCTCCATCCGATTCTTATCTAAATCTTTTTTTTTCTTTTTATATATATATATATTTATTTTCTATATATATATACATATTCATATATATATATATATACACATATATATATATATGCATTTTAAATTTTAAATTTTTTTTTATTTTCTTTTTGATGTGACCACATTAATTTTACTTTAGTCACATTACGCCGCTACCTCGGTCCACGTCAACACGTGACTCGAGGCGCTTCCTCGTTCGTGTTTCGGCTCCCCGAATTCTCCGCGTATACCAACTCGTAAAATAGCTCAACAATTAGCATTCAAACCTCAAATTGAACACTCTCGGTGTCTCCATTGAAAATTCAGAAATACGTATTCGATGAGTGGGTCCCACATACGATCTTGACTTGACACGTTGCACAAGTCAAATTTTCGGGTCGTTACATTTCTCATGATAGGTATATATTCCAGTCCTCTGACTTGAGATTACCAGAGACTTCAACATTAGGAACACAGTGATTTGACACAATCAAACGTTGTCTTTAACCGGACGATTATAAAGGTTGTGATTGGTTATTGTGTGAGCAATGTGATGAAGTTGTGTAATCGAGATAGAATTTGTCCCTCTCATATAAAGAGAGATATCTAGTGGATCCCTCGATGCGTTAGACTGTTAAAAGGCCTAGTTTAAGTGAATTGATATTGATCAATGTCACTTGGATGTTTTCAGTCTACTTAGAGATCGAGACTAGTACGATTGAACATGTTGGATGACAATTCCATGCCTTATGTTTGATCAAAAGGATATCGTGTGACAAAAGGATGTTATATACACTATTGATTAGGTTGTATCGATTTGATATTCGTACGACTTGGGTAGTCATAATGTCTTGCTAGAGGCCGCTTATGACTTGTATACCAAAATGTGTTTTGGTACACCGCCAACGTTGTATGAGCCTATTGGGTCGCACACTAAGAATGGTTTTGCGAGATTTTAAGATGGTTCAGAAAAATGAATTTTATATGATAAAATTCATGACAGAAACGACCTTGTGGTGTATTACACTTATACTTCTTTAAGTAAGGGTATATGTGTAATTTACTTAACCGTCCATATACAAGGGTTGTATAAATAGACGCTTTAAGTTAGAACACACGCATAAAAAAGATTAATAGGCCGAAACTCTATTTTCGTTTTAGAAACGACTTAGGATTTTTGGTATGCTCTGGATCGTTTTGGAGAGAAACAAAAGATTTGGTATTCTCTCGAAGCTAGCACTTCAAATCTCGGCCGGCGTTCGTGTGTGGACTGCCGATAGAGGGCGTTCGTCGTTGGCAGCGCCTTAGAGATCAATCAACCTTCAGATAGGTATACTGCGACTGAGGTATGATTAAGTTTTTCATGGTTTAAACGTTTTTAATGGAATTAGATTCGGATCTTGTTGGGATTTTTGTCAAAATTATTTTGTAATTTCCGCTGCGTATGAACCTCAAAACCCAACAGATAGATACTGACACTCCGTGTAGTCTGATAATTTCTCGCTTGAAGAGCGTGCTCAGATGTGGAAAGTTATATTTCAAGGAGATTGGGATAAAATGCGATGATTTCGTCAATCGATCTACGACAACCTAAATGGCATCGTGCTTGCGTAGAGTCGTCGGTAACCCACTAACGAAGTCCATAGTGATGTGTTCTAATTTTCATTGTGGGATAGGCAGTGGTTGCAATAGTCCTCCAGGCTTCTTGTGTTCAGCCTTAACCTGCTGGCACATCTCACAGCTCCTCACATACTGGCTGACATTTGCCTTCATCCCGGGCCTCCAAATTAACCGTCGCAGATCATGGTACATTTTGGTCCTACCGGGATGCACCGTGTACCTGGATCTGTAAGCCTTCTGAAGAATACCATTGCATAACTCTGCCACTACCGAAATTCACAATCTACCTCGGTGTCTCAAACACTCATCAACGGACTCGCGTCAATCTGGGTAATCTGGACAATTTGTCATGTCCTTGAACCTCTGATGCATCGCATAAACTCTCTGACACTAAAAAACGTGCAGAATAGATATTATTGGTACTATCATCTGTCCGCAAATATATGCCTCTGCAGTATTTGGAACCTCTAACAAACTCATAATTGCTGCCGCCTCGAGTAAGTCAAACTCGTGGGTCATCTGGCAAACTACCGTCTTATTGTATGGTCTTCTCCTGCTTAGTGCATCTGCTACGACATTCGTCTTCCCAGGCCGATACTTGATTGTGAAGTCGTAGTCTTTCAACAATTCCAACCATCATCGCTACCTCATATTTAGTCCTTTTGGGTGAAAAGATACTTCAAAATCTTATGATTTGTATGCAATGTGAACCTCTCACCATAAAGGTAGTGTCTCCACACCTTCAGTGCAAATACGACCTTTGTAAGCTCAAAGTCGTGCATGGGATAGTTTCTCTCGTGGGTCCTCAACTGACGTGATAAATAAGCTATCACTATGTCTCCTTACATCAGTACGCATCCCAATCCGGTGCCAAGAACATTCGTATGAACAGTCAACTCCTTGCCCGGCTCTGGCAACACTAGCAACAGTGCAGAAGTTAACTTCTTCTTCAACTCTGTGAAGGATGCCTCCCATTTAATGGACCACTGAAAAATCATGTCTTTCTTGGTCAATCTAGTTATCGGCACTGCAATTTTCGAGAAGTCATGTACAAAGTGTCGATAATATCCTGCTAAGCCTAAAAAGCTCATGATATCTGTCATGCACTCTAGTGTAGGGCAGTCGATGATAGCGTGAATCTTATTCGGGTCCACTGAAATCCCTCGGTCGCTGATCACGTGACCCAAGAATTTCACCTTAGAAAGCAAAAAGTCGCACTTACTGAACTTGGTATACAATCTGTGCTCCCTCAAAGTCTTCAACGTCTCTCTGAGATGCCTCTCGTGGTCCTCATTAGTCTTGGAGTAAATCAAGATGTCATCAATGAAGACTATCACGAATCGATATAGAAACGACCTTAAGACTCGATGCATCAAATCCATAAACACCGCTGGCGTGTTTGTCAACCCAAACGGCATGACAGTGAACTAAAACAACCCGTAACGTGTGTTGAATGTCGTCTTAGGTACATCTTCCTCTTTGATTCGCACTTGATGATATCTTAATCTCAGATCAATTTTGGAGAAGAATTGTGCTACGGCCAACTGGTCGAATAGGTCATCGATCCTGGGCAAGGGATACCTATTCCTAATGTCACCTGATTTAACTTTCGGTAATTTATACACATCCTCATACTACCATCTTTCTTTCTCACAAATAAGACCGATGCTCCCCATGGTGACATACTCGGGTGTATGAAACCTTTCTTCGATAGGTCTTCTAGCTAAGCCCTCAACTCCTTGTGCTATGGTCGCGACATACGGTAAGTTCTGCTCGCTATAGGCCGTGTGCCTAGCTGAAACGAGCGAACTCCTTAATCAACTTCGCCTCAGTTGAGAAGAATGTCTCGAATGTAATCTCCTGGGGTGGAATCAGTGTCGATGCCACGACGTAGTCAATGGTGTAGTGACTAATGGTAGTATCTCGGTAGTAGTGGTCGTAAGCGGGGTCGCCGGAATAGTTAGGGCCAAAACTGTCTGCACTACAGTAGTGGTGGCGGCGACGAGTGTGGCAGGGGCCGACATGGTCGTTGCCTGTGCTCGAAGCAATCGAAGAATCTCGAATTGCAAACTATGGAGCGCGACCGTGTCGTGCAAAGTCTGATCCGAGTCGACAGGTGTCGAGCCTCTCGTATGGCCCCCATCATCCGTATGAATAACTGATCGTCCATCCATGTCGAATTTGCAAATCGCGAACGTGTCGCATCTCAGTGTCGTAATAGGTGTACATAAGTATTACAATCAATATATATACATATAAGTCCTAGTACTACTTGTTCACATTGCTTCCCAACTAAAGTTTTAAGTTAGGATCTTCGGGTTTCTACATCTAATGTTTGTTGTTAAGTTTTATTCGGTTGTATTAAACTTTCCCCTAGGTTCGCATGAACTTAGGCTTTGATACCAACTGTGTCGGACCCCAAATTCTGAGGCAAACCGGGCACCGTCACGTCGCCAGACACGTCATCAAGCCATGCTACGTTACCTGCACACCTGTCTATGACGTCCCGCGAACTATCCATCTTGTAACATGACTTAGTAAATTTCGTTGTTTTAAAAGATTAAAATTCTATCGAAATATGCTAAATTAAGAAGTTTTACGACTTAATTTGTTTCGTTTAATTCTTTTCAGGTTATTTTTAATAGCGGAAGTCTTAACAACATGCGTATAATTAATGTAAACAAGTTATGCATTAATTAACAACCTATGGGGTGGAAACCCAGCAAAAGGATACCATTTATATTAGTTAAGGCGACAAAAATATATAATAGGCGTCAATACACATGTATCAAGTGAAAAGTCTCCGAAAATGATCCAAAAAAGTATGTATACGTAAATACGATCACCTACGAGTAAGCCAATGGAAATGCTCCAAATCAGAGGTAGTCGCCAATCACCGCCTTCCACCGGCTCGTCGTAGGATCTGCAACTTGCTACCAACAAATAATGACAAGTTCCAAGTGAGTAAATCTCAGAGAAATTCAGTTAGTATTCACAAGAAATCCAAGAAAACGGCTATAATTCATACATATAAAGTAAATGAACATGAATGTAAAGCTTGAATATAAGTCGCGAGATAATCAATAATATGGAACGGGAGTGTGGTGTACAGCTGTCGAGCCCTGGGACGTAAATACTAAATCGAGAAGGCCTTGGAGGTGTGAAAATCCACACCCCCTCTTCACGGTCGAAATGAGGAACTCTGTTGGTTGGAATGTAAACTTCCGCCCAATGCCTCAAGGGAGATGAAATATGTGACAGATGTGAGCCTCACGTCAACTCACTCTCGAGATCATTAACTAGCTGAGAGATATCTCACGCGTAGTCTAAGGTATGACCAACACCGTAGCAACAATCGAATCATCATCAACGAGAGAGCCGAAAATGGGTCACACCGTCCCTTCGACCATACACAGACACACGCGAGAATAGAGTAAACATGCAAGCTGAATTAGCGAAAAGTAATGTGAAATAAATAATTTACAATGAAAATAAGTAAATTCTAAGCTGACTTTCTTGTGGGCTTACTTACCTCAAACAATCGCAAATATCTCTCCAAAACGTCTCGCTCACGCCTCGAGATACGCGTTTGATACCCGACTATAGTCTCGTCGGGAATCAATCGGTCCGACAACACGCCACCGTGTCGTTGCCCCACGCCATTCATCGCGTTGCTCGCCGCTATTTCCGCCGCTGCGAGTGTGCTCTTTCACGTCGCGCTGGTCCGCCATTGCAACCGCGCGTCGTGCTTCTAGTACTCGCCACCATGCCGGAGCCGCTACCACTCGTCTACGACTCTCCCGCGCGTCGGTCTCCTCCCTGGTTTGTCGTTGCCTGCGCGAACCGCGCGTCGCGCCATCGCGTCGCCCGCGACACCGTTGGTGCCGCACGTGGCCTATGTCGCCGCTCATCGCTGACCGTTTCGTCGTCTCTCTCTCTCTCTCTCTCTCTCTCTCTCTCTCTCTTTTTCTCTCTCTATCCACCGTCTTTCTCTCTCTCCATCTCCCTCTCTCTTCTTCTCTCTCTCTCTCTCTCTCTCTCTCATCCGTTTGAATGCAATTTTTTTTGGAGATGAGAGAGAAAAATGAATGATGGGTTTAGGTATGGTGATGTGACAACTCAATCCCATACTACCCTATACAACCGCGTTACGCGCACACCGCGACATCGTACACTCTCGACACTACACGCGCACAACGCGACCAAACGTAATTCTCAATTACGCGACACGAACTATTAAATAATAGTAAAATAAATAAACACTAGCCACAAAAAATAACAATTTTTACCTTGTTAGGCGTGCCTTAGACTTTTCTGCGACGCCCACGTGAGTCTGAGCTTAGGATCTTAATATCTAATTTGTCAGTTAATCGGGATTAATTAAAGTGGGTAGTTACAACAATAGTCATCATTTTCCTCAGTATTCACACCATCACATGAATGAGCGTCCTCGTCTACATCGGGATTTAAAGTCATCAAAGGCGATACACAATGATTATGTTCTGATATTGGTTGAGTACTAGACCCTTCTACACTTACGACTAAGTTACAATTGTAACTAGTATATGATTGCCTTGGAACTAAATCTAAAAATAGCTCCATACAATTTGGTGGTGAAAATTCTGTCACAATCTCTCAAGCATCTTTCAGAGCTGATTCATCAACTATTCGCAAAGGGACATAGTTGTACGTTCCAAGGAATTACTGATAAAACTCATAAGTTCCTCGTACCCTAAACTCAACTTGGATCTGAGATGTCGAATAGGCAATTTCGTGTACGAAATCTCAGATGGTCCATCAACCATGACACCATTCATATAGCACACCAAAGTTACTCTTCGATCAACCATTATGGAATCTATATATGTAGAATATAATTTTTAATCAATATAAGTGATGATAATTAATACACTCACTTAGCACAAATAAACTTAACAAGCTCCAACATGTATTAAAACTTTATTTTATTCAAATAAGGAAACAACTATCAAACAATTTGCAGTAAATAAGAAATTACACAATTGTTGCAAAAAATAGAACAATGAGCCATTCAATATTTGTTAATCAAACTACAATATTTCTCAAAACGAGCCAAAACCATGATAACCATTCAATGCCTTTCCTTATAATTTAACAATTATGGAGCATTGATCATAGTTTATTTTCTTTTCTTTTTCTTTTTCTACATCTTGTTACTTTAATTATAGAATATACTATTCTGTTTAAGTTGTTCGTTTCAAGTGGTTGAATGTAACGACCCGCTTTAATTAATCCCTACTAACTAACAAATTACAGATTAAGATCCTAGCTCAGACCCACGTGGAAGTCGCGGAAAAGTCTAGAGCACGCCTAACGAGGTGAAATTTGTTATTTTATGTGGTGAGTGTTTATTTATTTTACTATTATTTAATAGTTCGCGCCGCGCTAATTAAGAATTATGTTTGGTCGCGTTGTGCGCGTGTAGTGACAAGAGTGTACGACGTCGCGGTGTGCGCGTAAAGTGGGTGTATGGGATCTGACCTTGCGCGACACGGTCGCACTCCATAGTTTATAGCTCGAGGATATTCTTCAATTGCTTCGAGCGCAAGCAGCGGCCACACCGACCCCTGCAACACTTGTCGCCGCCACAACTGTAGAGCAGACAGTGTTCGCCCGACTATTCCGACGACCCCACTCACGACCACTACTACCAAGATACTACCAACAGTCATTACACCATTAACTACCCCGTCTGTGGCACCGACACTGATTCCTTCCCATAAGATCACATTCGAGACCTCCTTATCAGCTGAGACGAAGTTGATTCCTTATCAGCTGAGGCGAAGTTGATTAAAGAGTTCGTTCGTTTTCACCTAGGCTACTATTATGGAGGCGGAGACCCAGATGTAGCTGGGAAGTGGATCCTTTCACATGAGAAACTTCATGGACTTTTGAGGAATCACGATGGCATACGGGCTAAAATCTCTAGATTCATGCTCAGGGGAGATGCTGTAGTATGGTGGACCGCCCACACAGCCGCCCACGGAGAGCAGAGTACTTGGGCAGAGTTCAAGAAATTCTTCTATGATCATTTTTTTTATTATCAACATCAATTTCCTTACATTAATTATTTCAAGTGGATCCTCTAAAAACACGTGCATGGTGTTTGCAAGATATCCCATATAGTTCAGATTTTAATTTCCCCAACTTTTCTAACTTCCCAACTAAAACTCTAAGTCAAGATCATAGGGTTCCACTCAAGTCCACTCGATTGAGATTCAGCTGAGACTGAGAAATGAGTTCTTGAGGCTGAGGCAGGGTGGTCGAACGGTGTCACAATATATGGAGAGATTCACATATCTGCTTACTTTTGCGATGGACGTAGTTGGGACCGAGCGACTTTAGGTCCATTACTTTATTCGAGGACTCCGACTAGAGGTCGAGGGAGCAAAGATTATACGCCAAGTTTAGTAAGTGTGAGTTTTGGCTTTTTGAGGTGAAATTCTTGGGACACGTAATCTACGACAAAGGTATTTCAGTGGACCCGAGTAAGATTCACGCTATCATCGACTGATCTACACCAGAGTGCGTGACAGACATCATGAGCTTTTTAGGATTAGCAGGATATTATTGACGCTTTGTACAGGACTTCTCCAAAATTGCAGCATCGATGCTAAATTGACCAAGAAGGATGTGATTTTCTATTGGTCCAGTGAATGCGAGGCTGCCCTTATAGAGTTGAAGAAGAAGTTGACTTCTGCGCCGTTGTTAGTGTTGCCTGAATTGGGCAAGGAGTCGACTGTTCATACGGATGTTTGTGGCACCAGATTGGGATGCATACTGGTGCAGGGAAACATAGTGATAGCTTATTTATCGCGTCAGTTGAGGACCCATGAGAGAAACTATCCAGTGCACGACCTGAAGCTTCTAGCGGTCGTATTTGCACTGAAGATGTGGAGACACTACCTTTATGGTGAGAGGTTCACATTGTATAAATATCATAAGAGTTTGAAGTATCTTTTTCACCCAAAAGGACCTGAATATGAGACATCGACGGTGGTTGGAATTGTTGAAAGAGTACGAATTCGCCATCGAGTATCAACCTGGGAAGACAAATGTCATAGCAAATGCCCTTAGTAGGAGAGGACCAGACAATGAGACAGTAGTTTGCAAGATGACCCACAATTTTGGTTTACTCGAGGCAGCATCAGCTATGAGTTTGTCAAAGGTTCTAGATACTGTAGAGGCACATACTTGCGGACAGATGAGAGTATCGACAATATCTATTTTGCGCGTCTTGGAATGTCACAGAGCTGATGCGATGTATCAGAGGTTCAGGGACATGGTACAAAGTCCAGATTACCCAGATTGGCGCAAGTCCATTGATGAGTGTTTGAGACACCGATGTAGATTATGGATTTCGGCAGTGGCCGAGTTACGCGATGGAATTCTTTAGGAGGCTCACAGATCCAGGTACACAGTGCATCCTGGCAGGATAAAAATGTACCATGATATGTGACAGTTATTTTGGTGGTCAGGGATGAAGACAAATGTCAGCCAGTATGTGAGGAGTTGTGAGTTGTGTCAGTAGGTTAAGGCTGAGCACAGGAAGCCTGGAGGACTATTGCAGTCACTACCTATCCCACAGTGGAAATGAGAACACATCACTATAGACTTCGTCAGTGGGTTGCCGACGACTTTGCGCAAGCACGATGCCATTTGGGTAGCCGTGGATCGACTGACAAAAGCGGCGCATTTTATCCCAATCTCCATAAAATATAGATTTTCACATCTGAGCACGCTCTTCGAGCGAGAAATTATCAGACTGCACGGAGTGCCAATATCTATAGTGTCAAACAGAGATAGTTGACTTACTTCGCAGCTTTGGTAGGTCATACATGAGCAGTATGGTACTAGATTGCAGTTTAGCATGGCTTTTCATCCACATATTGACGGACTGTCTAAGAGACTTATTCAAATACTTGAGGACATGCTCAAAGCCTTTGTGCTACAATTTGAAGGGTAATGGGAGGAGTTTTTGCCACTTTATGAGTTTGCCTACAACAATAGCTATCAGGCTAGTATTGGGATGCCACCATTCGAGGCGCTATACGGGAGACTATGCAGATCACTAGTTTGCTGGATAGAGCCCGAGGACGTAGCTGCAGTTGGGCCTGAGATTGTTGTAAATCACACAAAAAATTAGGCGGATTCGTCAAAGGTTACAAGCTGCTCATGATAGACAAAAGAAGTACGCGTGAACAAATACCGCGATGGGATGAGTTATGAAATGGATGATTGGGTCTACTTGAAGGTTTCTCCCTTAAAGGGCCACCATATATTTGGGATCAAGGGAAAGCTTGCATCGAGCTTCATCGGGTTGTTTCAAATTGTCCGACGAGTTGGGGAGGTTGCTAATTAGTTGAGATTGCCAAGTTAGTTGGCAGGGGTGCATGATGTTTTTAACATTTCTATGTTGATGCTAGCTAGATCAAGACCGAGACCAATGGTTGATATGACTAGGATCGAGGTCAGATCGGATGTGACATACGAAGATCATCCCATTGAGATAAGAGATGACAAGGTACATATTCTCAAAAGGAAAGAAATATCATTTGTACTCGTTCGATGGCAGTATCATAAGAACAAGGGCCTCACTAGAGAGAGTAAACCGTGCGAGAGCGATGCCCCTACTTGTTTCAAGATAAAGATTGAATTAAATTTGAATTTCGGGACGACATTCCTTTTAGTTGGGAAGATTGTAATGGCCCATTTTAATTAATCATGACTAACTGACAAATTACATATTAAGATCATAAGCTCATACCCACGTGGACATCGCGAAAAAGTCGAGGGCACGCCTAATGAGGTGAAATTTGTTATTTTTGTTTGGCGAGTATTTATTTATTTTACTATTATTTAATAGTTCGTGTCGCGCTAATTGAGAATTAGGTTTGGTCGCATTGTGCGCGTGTAGTGACGAGAGTGTACGACTTCACTGTGTACGCGTAACGTGGGTGTATGGGATAGTCTAAGACTTAGTTGTTACATCACACATCCCATCGCATCACATATCCAATCACCATACCTAAACTCATAACTCATTTTTTCTCTCTCCTCTCCAAAAAATCAAAAAAAAAAACAAACAGAGAGATTGCATTTAAACGGAAGAGAGAAGAGAGAGAGAGAGAGAGAGAGAGAGAGAGAGAGAGAGAGATAAGAGAGAGAAACCGTAGGAAGGAGAAGAAGAAGAGAGAGGCGCAGCGGACGGTGCAGGCGACGGAGCTCCAGCTCGCAGGCAGCAACCCTTGATGTAGCAGCGATGGACCAGTCAGCGAGGAGCAACGAGAAGCGAGGACCAGTGGTGCGGACGAGCAGCGAGCAGCGAGAGCGAGGCGGCGGACGGCGGCTGCTAGCGGCGGAGAACAAGGCGGCGCGGAGGGCCGCGGGTGGTGATTCCAGCGACAGGAGGTGGCGTGGCTGTCGTGGAGGACGCCGGAAGGAGGAGCGAGGAAGGGACGCCGGCAAGGCGGCCTGAACTCCAGCGTGGATGGTTGGACGACAACGCGGCTCCAGCAACGGCGCCGCCGAGAAACAGTGACGCTATCGAGGAGGAGGCAGCAGTGGCAGCGACGCGGTGAATGACGTTGAGCAATTGCGTGATGGCGCGTTGTCGGATCGATCGATCCCCGACGAGACACAACAACAGTAGATAAGGAGGCGTGACTTCGACGAAGCTCGACGACGCGATGGATTGCTTGCGAAGAAGAGGAAAGGTGTAGATTTTGGAGTTGAGACCTCCATTGAAGGCCATGGTGAGGTTCTAAACCACATTGATTTCAATTACATGGCTAATTGATAAATCTTTTGGTCAATTCCGATATGGTTTACTTCAAGTGGTTTGGTTTTTATTTGAATGACTTAAGTAACTTAATTGAGAATAAATATGAGCCCTAAATGGTATAAATGGATATCATGGACTTATGAGACTATAGTCGGGTATCGAGCGCGTATCTCGAGGCGTAAGCGGGACATTTTGGAGAGATATTTGTGATTGTTTGAGGTAAGTAAACCTACGAGAAAGTCAGCTTAGAATTTACTTATTTTCATTGTAAATTATTTATTTCACATTACTTTTCACCAATTCAGCTTGCATCTTTACTTTATTCACGCGTGTGTCAGTGTATGGTCGAAGGGACGGTATGACTCCTTTCCGGCTCTCTCGTTGATGATGATATGATTGTTGCTACGTTGTTGATCATACCTTGGACTACGCGTGAGGTTCTCTCAGCGAGTCGATGATCTCGAGAGCGAGTTGACAAGAGGCTCACCTCCGTCGCATATTTCCTCTCTTTTGAGTTGTTGGGCGGGCGTCTACCTTCCGACCAACAGAGTTCCTCATTTCGATCATGAAGAGGGGATGTGGGTTTCCTCATCTCTAGGGCCTTCTCGGTTTAATATTTTCTTCCCAGGGCTCGACAGCTATACACCACACTCGCGTTTCACATTCTTGATTATCTCATGACTTATATTCATGTTTTACATTCCTGTTCATTTACTTTATATGCATGAATGTAGCCGTTTTTTAGGTTTATTGTGAATACTAACTGAATTTCTCTAGGATTTACTCACTGAAACTTGTCATTATTTGTTGGTAGCAAGTTGCAGATCCTACGACGAGTTAGGGGAAGGCGGTGATTGGCGACTACCTCTGATTTGGAGCGCCTCCACTAGCTTACTCGTAGGTGATTGTATTTACGTATACATACTTTTTGGGATCATTTTGGGAGATTTTTTCACCTGATACATGTATATTGACATCTATTATACATTTTGTCGCCTTAACTGATATACATGGTATCTTTTTGTTGGGTTTCCACCCCATAGGTTGTAAATTAATGCATAACTTGTTTACATTAATTATATGCATGTTATTAAGACTTTCGCTATTAAAAATAATCTGAGAAGAATTAAAATAAACAAATTAAGTACTGAGAAGAATTAAAATAAACAAATTAAGTTGTAAAACTTCTTAACTTAGCATATTTCGATGGAATCTTAATATTTTAAAACAACGAAATTGACTAAGTCGGATTACAAGATGGATAGTTCGCGGGCCGTCATAGACAAGTGTGCAGGTGACGTAGCATGACTTGATGATGTGTCCGGCGACGTGGAAATGTCCGGTTTGCCTTGGAATTTGGGGTCGTCACATTCTAGGCGTTATATAAATATTGCACCAAAGAACTCGTGAGCGCAAAAGTCTCAATTAATTCATCAAGACATTATATAAATATTGCACCAACGAACCCGAGACCGCAAAAGTCCCAATTAATTAATCAAAGCATTATATAAATATTGCACCAACGAACCCAAGAAACCACAAAAGTTCCAATTAGTTCATCATGCATTGACAATTAAGTTGACTACGGTGGAGGATATAATGCTCTTATATATTAGTGCATGATTTCAAGTCATTCACGTGTGTCATGTATTGCTACATTTTCTAAATTTATACACTTTATTCACTTTGAGATAGAAAAATAAATTAGAGAAATTAAATACTAACACAATACCAATGCATACTTTTATTCATCAATTAAGCATACTCTTCTAATGGTGGATATCAAGCATACGACCCCAAAGAAAAAACATTATGGAATTTATTCATCAATTAACACAATTAGGGGAAGATATTTACCAATACAAAAGAGGTCGGTGGGAAAGCGAGCAGCAACGACAGAAATGCAACTAGCGGCCGGCGGGAGGCGAGGAGCGACCGGCGGGAGGCGAGGACCGACTACCGAGAGGCAAGCAGGGGCCGGCGGGAGGCGAGCAGCGACCGACGGGAGTGAGACCAACCACTACCGAGATGCGTTCCTGTGTCAAAGTCGAAGCAGCGACGTGCATACTGCAGAAGACGGAGCCTGGTTGCGCCGGACGTGGAGGCGAAGGCAGACCTTGCAGCGCCGGTGAGATTGAAGGGGATGGAGCAACAGTGAATCGTGAAGGAAATGAGTTTTAAACCTAATTACCCAAGTCGTGACTCGCGGTCACGATTTCCTTTTTTAAATTAAAACAAAAAAACAAAAAACAAAACGTGACCCGCAGTCACATTTTGTTTGCATGTGAAGTCCAGTGATGTGGCATTGACTGAGTCAGATTGAGAAATATTTTTGTGGGTATGTTAGCTTGATAAATATTCTCCCCATACGTGTTAATCAAACAAAAATTTCGTGCCTGAACACTAAATAAGGAATAAAAAGGTAAGTTGTGGTTCATTCTCACACTCTTGGTCTTAGTAAGTAAATACAACCATATTAACTAGTAAATTGTACATAAATGCTATTAAAGCCTAAGTTAGTGATTTATGTAAAATCCTCCCCTGTCGCGTCGCGTCGCATACGCGTGTGCGAGCCCGTGGATTTCCACCAATAACGAATTGTCATCAAAATTGACCACCTTCGACTTTTAGGTACGAGGTTTTAATTTAAAAGCCATCGATATTAGTTAGGAGGGCTCGGTCCGCACATCTCTAACATTCCACTTTGGATCAAAATTCATCAGAAATTCATGCAAGGGTTTTTTTTCCTCGACAGGTCCCAATCGAACCGTTGACTCTAATACTATGTAAAACTCTCCGATCGCGTCGCAAATGCGTGCACGAGCCCGCAGATCTCCTTCAACACTATTACTGTCCCAACTTGACCATCTTCAATTCTTAGGTGTAGGGTTTCAAATAAAAGCCTCGTTGTTAGTTAAGAATGAAATAATCATTTATGTACTTCTTTATGAAGTCATATTTAATCAATGTAGGACTAAACCTTTCGGTCCACACATCTCAACAATTTTTTTTTCTCTCAGTCCTATATATAGTATGCAAATATAATTTCTCACACCTTCATATATATATATATATATAGTTAGTTAGTTAGTTAGTTAGGAAAATGTTTGGTTGACACAAAGTGGGCGCACGACCTATATTGCGCCCCCTTTATGTCCTTTTTCACGAGCCCCACACTCGAACAAGGGGAGGCACATAAGCTGTGTGCCTCATGTGTGCGCCCCATGTGTATCAACCAATCACTTCCTATATAGTTAAAAGTTAGTCCCCAAACTTTTTTTTTTTTTTTTTTTTTTTTTTACCACTTTTTATAGGTTACAATACAAGCAGTGTAACAACCTCTATTACTCCATGTAGTTGATGGGTAGGTAGCTAGTTCCCACCCAATTTACAACAATGGATATATAGGTGGAATTAATCACTAAAAAAAATTTGAAAAAAAAAATCACTAAAAATTAAAAACTAATATGACAATGCGATCAAATTAAGGTACCTTTGCAAGGAGCAATGGAATTAAGCTAACTCTACTTAGCATATCCCACATCCACCACATGCTTTAGTCATGGAGTGGGCCAATAGGCCTTGATTTGAAATCAAGCAATGACAAATACGGAGTGCACCACAACTACCACTCAACCAAAGCCAAAACTAAAACCCTCACCTCGTCATCACCTAGCGCACTTGACTGGTCAACCAAGATGGCTTGAAAAGTTTGGAAAAATCTTATAACGAAAATGCCAAAGTACTTCACTTTAGACACCCAATCAAAAAATGTAAAAGTAATACACTTTGGACGCTTAATCAGTCAGGTGAGTGAATTACTCTAACAGTTTTCATCTTATAATTGATCAATCTATGTTGTCATTCAGTATGCTATGCTCCATATATATAGATCAAACTATACTCTAGTAGTTTCCATCAGAAAAAAAGAAGAAAAGAAAACTATACTCCAATAGCTAGCACTACTGACGACTGAGACATTGATCCATCCATGGTACTCTCGACGTCGAGCTCCGTAGCGGCTCACGGAAACGATGAAGAATCACCATCACCGCCGCCCCCTCAACTCACTACTACTAATTACGATCACCACGAGAACAAGGACAATCTCGACGCGGGTGCACTTTTCGTACTCAAATCCAAAGGTAATGAAAGTACATCCATCAATCCATGTAGCTTATCAATTAATCGTGTTCTATGATCGATATTTAAATTGATTGATTGATTGATTAATTAATTGATAGGATCGTGGTGGCACTGCGGATACCACTTAACGACGTCGATAGTGGCGCCGGCGCTGCTGAGCCTGCCATTGGCCTTTGGTGGGCTGGGGTGGGAGGCTGGGGTGCTGTGTTTGGTGGTTGGGGCCTTGGTCACTTTCTACTCCTACAATCTGCTCTCGCTGGTCCTCGAACACCATGCCCAACTGGGCATGCGCCAATTGCGCTTCCGAGACATGGCTCATCAAATTCTAGGTAACGTTACGGTGACTGTTACTGACATAAATATGCTTTTCTTTTTAACATGTCTGACCAGTCTCTCGCCGTTGGATATCGGGATCCAACGTGGGAGAATGCACGGTGGGCTAAGTAATCACCGATTAACCTTTTCTTTTCTTTTTTATTCATCTACGCGAATCCGGAGGTGCATCGCGCCTTGATGTGCGATGGGCGTGTGGTGGTGCAAAACTTTGTGTTTTGTTGACGCATTACTGCATCGAGATTTGCTTTGCCTTCTATTATTTGACTGGTGGTATGGAATCCATGTCGCATTTTCAAGATTTTTTAAAGTGGTGGTTATTGTTGGGGTCATAGTTCATGATCTACTTGTTTAGTACTAAGATAGTTTTTAAAGAAAAAAAAATTATTTTCAAGGCTTTTTTCTTTTTTTCTTTTTGCAACTTTTTAAAGCACTTCATCAATTACATTAAATTGAATCCAATAAAAGTGTTTTATTTATGTAGTTGACTTTAATTAATTTATGATCAAGCCTTTCTTTCAAAGTTTTTTTTTTTTTCTTTTGTTATAACTTGCAGACCATCAATTACGTTTATATGAAAGCGTTTGATGTATGTAGTCAATTTCGACTAATTTATAATTTAGTCTTCCTTGTTATAGTTAATAATATTGTTATTGTTGTTGTCACTTTTTAAGCTCCCATCCATTCTTTGGTAAACGACACCAAATGCACAAATCACCAACTCAATTCACCAAATGAAGCTCATGGTGATTGTTCTTGTGGGCCAATTGTGCAGTTTTAAAAAAAACGAAACAAAGAGAAAGTTGATGGGGTTGGTAAGCAAGCTGTCCACTTGACATACATAAAAATCTTAATTTTGTTATGAAGGAAGGTTTGTTGGATGTCAAATCTAATCTACAGTCGTATGAGTTAGGACATGTCGCGCCAAGTTGGAGTCAACTTTAACCTAACAGTTCACATGGGTTCACACACATTTCGCATTTTTTTATTTAAATATTTCATTCAAAACTTCTTTTTTAAGGTAAACTCAAAAAGTTGTGAAGTTTGATCCATTTAGTTTTCTTTAAGAATCATTATTATGATTGCGTAATGGATTAAGAAGCATAATTTTTAGAAAAAGAAACGCCATGCATACTTACTAGATTAATATTAATTAATGTTGACATCAAACAAATATGTACAAATCCTTTTTATGTTGTTACAGGTGCATCAAATTACACGAAACTGAACTCAGAAGCAAATTTTTACACGAAACTAATCATCTTAAATTAATATATTTCCCGAAAAGAGTCTTTTTAAACAAAAACATATCTTTTGTCTTAATGAAACGCAACTAACTATATATAAAAGATGGAATTTCATCAAAAAAAAAAAATTATAAAAGAAGCGGGAATAACGTAAGCCTTTAATAATTATTTTTTTGATCTAGAACGCCAGATATCCGGACTTAAACCGGTCTTAGCTTATAATCGTTGTGAATGATTTTTATATCACTTGGATGCATGAACCTATGGGTAAGTAGAACGAATTTTTGAATGTACGGCGATGTTGAAATCCATCGAGCTTTTAGTTTATATTACTATAAGTTCGCTATGGATCTTAGTAAAATAATTTAGGCATAATGTATAATTATATCTCTTGATATGAATTTTCGTAATTATACTATTAATTATTAATAAATGTAGACATAATGTCTATTAGATCCACTCTCTCTCCTACTTTTATATATATATAGATAAGGCTCATTTACTCTCTATAGGTCTGGGCCCATTTACTCTTTATAGGTTTATCGTGATCTACTTTAATTATATGGTGTAGCGGCCCCAAATTTCAAGGCAATTTGGCCCCGTCATGCGCGGACACGTCATCGGGTTATGTCACATCATCTGCCTGCCTGTCCATGACGGCCCGCAACAAGTACTCAACCTTTTCAATTAGCTTAACTATTTCGATTATCATGTGTCTTATGAAAATATGTTCTTAACTTTAGTTTAGTTAGTCTATTCATTTGTCTCACTTAACTTATTTGATAAATTATTTAGTTGTTCCTTGATCTCTTCAACTAAATGTGTGAGTTATCAATAATAGCGGAAGTCTTTCATTTTAGATAAAGCAAATGATAAATATCATAAATTTACTTCATTAGCAAACCTTAAGGAGTGGAAAACCCATCAAAAGGATACCCTATATATATAAGGCGAAAAAATGTACATTAGAATCAATATACATGTATCGGCATATCAAGTCTTCCAAAATATACCCAAAAGTAGTAACACAATATAGACAAACACCTACGAGATGGGCTAATAGAGGCTCTCGATGATTAGATGAAGTCGCCAAGTACGGTCTTCTCTCGGCTCGTCGTAGGATCTGCACTCGGTAATCCATGCAAAAAGTTGATGACAAGTCCAGTGAGTAAATCCCCAAGAGAAACGCAAGTTGCAATTAATAAGAATGTAAATAAAGCGGCTACAAAATCATGCTAGTCAATAAGAAATACACTGAAAATGGATAATAACATGAAGATAAGTCGCTAAGAAAGTAATAAATGTCAGACGCGATTGTGGTATATATATCTGCCGAACTCGGGACTAATAATACTAGACCGAGCAGACTCTGGTGATGAATTGACTCTCCGCCACCGCTCCCAAGGTAATGAGGAACTATGTTGGTTGAGAGTTTACAACTCCCGGCCAACTGCCTCTAAGGAGAGGAATCTGTGTCAGAGTTAACTCATCAAGGCTCCATCTCTCAAGTCATCGACTCGCGGAGTAAATCTCACGCATAACCTAGGGCATTACCGGAACTATAGCAACAATCGGATCGCTAATCATGAGGGAGCCGGTGATGAGTCATACCGTCCCGTCGACCATATACAGACACACGCGAGAGTGGAGTAATCAAACAAACTAATATGGCATAATTTAGCAGTGAAAGGTAATAAAAATAGTAAATAAATGCTACATGTTTTTCCGGTAGGGTTTACTTACTACAATGCGATAAAAACTCGATCCTAGCCGCTCGCTCGTCCCCGAAATACCCATTCGTCGGTCCTCTAAGCTTCCCTGGGCCTCAAGTATCCTATATACCAATTTTAAATAATTTATGGTCACATTAATTAATTTTATATTGTGGGAACAAAAATTAAAATTTTTATTATAATTTTTAGTTGTGACAAACATTTTTTTCGAAGTACACGGGGTGCCAAATGCTTGAAAATATCTCAAAACTCAATTTAATACATTTTTTCCAATTCCTTATATTCTCTATGATTTTTCTGAATTTTTTTGAAATTTTATTTATTTTTACATATTTTTCTAAAATTTATTATATTTATTTTGTATTTTATTTTATTTTAAATTAATTTAATGTGGTTGATCTCACCTAAACCGGGCCCTGTTCAGCCTGCCACCTGGCCCGAGCTTGAGCCGACCCAGCCAGACGTGATCGTGCGAAACCCCCTAGTCTCTCTTTGGGGTAGAGACTGCCTCCTCTCCCCCCATGTTGTTGTTTTTTTTTTTTTTTTTTTTTTGATCATCAAACATCAACAACCAACAATAACAACAGTTTGACTATACTCCATTAAATCATCATCATCATCATCAAGATACATTCTATCACTAAAATCCCCTAAAAATATATAATGAGTCCAATGCATCAAGAAATTAGTGTTGTAAACTAAAATTTGAGTTCAAAAATGATAGAAGACTTCAATTAAAACTCTTGAAACTCGTTTTACAACAAACACCAAATTTCTAATTGCACTTCAAGACACCATTTAGTAAAATGAAAAAGATGTGAGGGTTTAGGTTACCTTAATTTCTAACTTCATTTCTTGGCTCCCAATTGCTCTAAAGCGCCAAATTTGCATGTTGAGCAAATGCACTGTCGTCTTTTTATACTAATTCAAATAATCAAGTCCCCAACACATGTATCTCGAGATTTATCAAAGGCTTCTATTAACTCCAACCATGTCGTTGTGTCTCTTATATGTCAATTAAGTAAGTCAATTTAAGATTTTTATTTATCAAATTTCATATCACTTAGGCACATATTTATTACTTACCCAAATCAAACCACCATAGGCCTATTATTTGGTCTCATAAGTCTAGTCTAATGTTTATTTGAAGTAAACATACCAAAATTAGGCTATGTACTTGTCTAACCGGCTACCGGTGTCGTCGCACATCACGAGGCATGTCAGGTTCATCTTTGACCTATTAGTATTTTGTTCAACTTGGATCAAGTTTGTTTGATTATTTAGCTTAGAATGTCATTGTATATTGATAATTTATGTGTCTAAGCTATCACGTTTCCATACTCGCATTGCACGCATCTCGATTCGCTATTCACCGCACTCGTAACTCACGCAAAACGCGATAATCAACAGTACACGTGGCCGTAATGCTATAATTCATAGTAAAACAATTATAATAAACAAGCATCATGCAAATATAACATTATAAATTGTACCTCGGTAGGCGTGCCTTAAACTGATCCGCGACATCTACATGGGTCTGAGCTGAGTCTTAGTCTAAAATTAAATAATTAAATAATCTTTAAATTAGGCAAGCGGTATACCATAATCGATTAAGTTCGTCTAATTAACATTAATAAACTTGAAATTGCTCTGTTAGCTTATAACTAAAACAAAATTACTTCACAATGAGATGAAGATTGTTCATCATGAACTTAATAAAAAGAACTAATACAAAAGAAGGGATAACATCTGTGTATTGCACAAATGTTATGCTAAGAGCACGTTTTGTATGATTACAAAATTATTGATGCTTAAGCAGTGTCACATATGGTACCTTTTTTGTTGGATCACTCATGTGGTGTGCTTGGTGTATATGGATAATGAAATATTGGATGGATTTTTTATTTTTTTTTTGGATACGAGAAGGTTCTTGCATCGACAGCATAATTATACATATTCTTCTCTATACATTATATAATGTCAATCCTCATACATTTTTTATTAATCCAAAATTTAACATTATTCCAACATTGCCTTTAAATGCATTTTTCCTATAGATTTGAAAAAGTATAGACAATTGAAACTTGAGGACATTTATGGAAGCAAAATATAATTATGGTTAATTTTGATAACGGAACCAATTTTTTAAAAATTTAAACTGAACTTCTTCTTAATTTTCTCATTAATCATCTCTTTTAAACGCTCAATGCACTTTCTCTCTCTTTGTGTGTGCACATCTAGATGGATAGAGATCTATTTCTAAATTTTAATATATTACGAGAAAAATAATATTACAAAAAAATAATATATTTGCCTCACGTGCGGAGCAAGTACCCTTTGGTTACTGGTATAATTAAGGTTAAACAACTTTTTGTTTATTGACAGGACCTGGATGGAGCAGATATTTTGTGGGGCCTATACAGTTCTTAGTTTGCTATGGTGCAGTCGTTGCCTCTATCCTGCTCAGTGGACAGTGCATGAAGGTTACACTAGTAGTGTTGTATTATATTCAAACGAACCGCTAGAGTAACTCACTTTGGGCACGAAGATTTTGGTGCTCGTGTGATACACCTCAAGTTGTGAGTGTGCATGCTGAGATGTATCGCATAAGCACCAAGTGGATCGATGCCCAATTTCGATACTCAAAGTGGGTTACTCAAGCTTTCCCTATTCATGAAAAAATTGGAAGTTTCGCCAAAGTATTTTTGGTGAGATTGTACAGACATCACTTGCCAAAAGAGTAAGGTTTCAAGAGTTCGCGAGTTCAACCCCCACTCAAGTAAAAAAAAAAAAAACAAGACAAAACAAAAAACAAAAAAAAAAAAAAAAAAGAAAACATATGAACTTCCAGTGTCGAATTTCTTAAATATATCAATATCAAAGTAGACTGGGAGGATCATCTTTAGGACAGTGTTGATCAGCAGTGCACCAGTTAATATAATAGTCCAACTGGATCATAAATCTTAATAAAATAATTCAAGTCTCTTGGGATGTATGGGCCGAATTATAGTCACACATCGGCTAAGCGTGACGTCAAAATTGTACGGACACATTTTGAAGTAAAACCTTACACCTATTAGGCTATGACCCAAAGTTAGAAGTTTTTTTTTTTTTTTTTTTTTTTGTGATCCATCTATATTTTACATGCCTACTTAGATTTATCCCTATTTAATACACTTTCCTGTATTCATTAGTTAATGATTTTGCAGACAATTTACTTGTTGTCGAACTCAAATGGAGACATGAAATTGTACCAATTTGTGATCATATTTGGAGGTCTTCTTCTGATCTTAGCCCAACTCCCATCTTTTCATTCACTCAGACACATCAACTTGGTATCTTTGGTGCTCTGCCTTGCTTACAGCTTCTGCGCCACAGCTGGATCAATCTACTTAGGTAACTAATTGCATCAAATCAACACTTAAATTTCATAACACAATGAGCTTATTTGTAATCTTTTTCAATGATCTTTCACAGGTAACTCCTCTAAGGGCCCCCCAAAAGACTACTCTGTAACTGGCAACACCACACACAGAGTGTTTGGTGTGTTCAACGCCATTGCCATTATAGCCACCACATTTGGGAATGGCATCATCCCTGAAATTCAGGTTGATTAACATTACTTCAATTAACACTTTCATCATCATTTATTTTTGGAAGATGCCACGATGACATCCTAAAGTCTCATCGGGGTGATTCCGTGCGACCCCGCATGAAATGGATGTGCACAAATAGTTCAAATACATAATACGTATGGTGTGTATCTCGAACCGATCATAAATGACTCAAAACTAGTGGTTATGCGCCCTGATGTGACTTTGGAGTGTTATTGTAGTAATTTCCTTAATAAGGAAAAACACGTCGTCCCGTGTAATACCTCCATTCCCCGCGGCTAGGCAAGCCTATGATGTTTACTTGTCCCCTTGGAACCACATTCATCATATTAAGATTGATCCTAAGTTAATGTTTGATTAATCTATGATTTGTAGGCAACAGTTGCAGCTCCAGTTAAGGGAAAGATGTTCAAGGGCCTGTGTGTATGCTACACAGTTGCTTGTGCTACTTTCTTCAGTGTTGCCGTTTCAGGGTACTGGGCATTTGGAAACAAAGCAGAATCAACTGTTCTCAACAATTTCATGAAGAATGGAAAATCATTGGTGCCCAAATGGTTCCTTTTGATGGCCAATCTCTTCACTTTCCTCCAACTCTCAGCAGTCAGTGTGGTAAGCACAAATTAAACAAACATGCTCAAAAGCTTCACCAATTTCATGCACACTATATATTTGAATGTTAATTTCCTATGTTTTGAGTACGTACGTAGGTGTACTTGCAACCCACAAACGAGGTGCTAGAGAGGGCCTTTGCAGACCCAAAAACAGGTCAATTCTCGGCGCGCAATGTGGTGCCCAGGCTGGTTTCGAGGTCGATGACCGTCGCGATCGCAACCACGGCTGCGGCAATGCTTCCATTCTTCGGCGACATTAATGCCCTCTTAGGGGCTTTTGGGTTCATCCCACTTGACTTCGTCTTGCCAGTGATCTTCTTCAACCTCACATTCAAACCGTCCAAACGAAAACCCATTTTCTGGATCAACACTATCATTGCAGTTGTGTTCTCTGCAATAGGAGTCATAGCGGCAGTCGCCGCTGTTCGGCAAATCAGCCTAGACGCCGAAAACATACAGATTGTTCGCCAATGTATAGATGTGAGTTGTGCTAATTGTTTAGTATTAGCACTAGCTTCATCATTTTATTACATTTGCAGAGTTTCAAATACAAATTACTGGTTGGTTGGTGTCAAGGAACTAGCCAAGTTGCGGGAGTCTCGTGAATAAAAAAAAAAAAAAAAAATTGGGTTGAAAAGACCAACGTGCCACAGTGCTTAAACTTGAATTGGTCGTAAGATAGTAGAAAAAATTAGAAGGAAAAGATGGCTCTTGCATGATGTATTGGCGCTAAAAACACGCCGGATACAAACTTTGTCACAATAAAATGTACATCATATGTCACATAAATTATTTTGTTGTCCATTTTATTTCGACAAAATGCAGACTTACACAGATCTCGATGTATAACATGCGGGTTGAGATCGCATACATTGTGAAATTGTTGTTGTCATTCTGGTATATTCCATTCTCTATCTGCATGGGGCACGTACAGAGGCCACTAAACAATCTCAATCCTAGCAACACCTTGTGTATTGTGGGCCGTCTTAGCTACATTAACTTCCCCAACAAGTTTCACAACCCTCTCTTCTTCCTCCTCGTAAACGTAATTTGGGCCTTTTTCGGGCGCGGAATCGAGCTGTGTCTTCACGGCGCCGTGGCCTGATTTGGGAAAGTTGTGGAGGGACTGCCCGTCGACTGGGTTGTCTTCCATTAATTGATCTATTGGCCTTGTTTGCTTATTGGTCGCCATTGTTGAATTTGTTGTTGTTTGTTGTTCGATGTAGTGTTTGAGTAGTCGATTGAGGTTTTGATGAAACCATTAACCAATGTCGTTTGGTTGCTGAAGATTAAGAACACAATTAGATGAATTGGACTACACTTTCTCATTGATGATTGCTAATTATATACAAGATCGACAATTAAACAATTGAATACAAGATAAACACCAGAAATACAAGCTAACTATGAGGATACTAAATTGCTAGTAATGAGGAGATAAGATAGGAATGACAACAACTAATTTATCTAATATATATATCCTAAGATCAGCAACTAACTGATTATTATAGATCAGAACATCAGAGATGATAGACTTCAACATTCCCCTCAAGCTAAACAGCATAAATGTTTATGAGGTTGAGCTTGCTGCATAAGGAATGGAATGATATCTTTGGAAGTGCCTTTGTGAGGATGTCTGCTACTTGATGCTTAGAAGGAACATAGTGTAGATTGATAAGCTTGCTATCAACCTTCTCACTGATGAAATGACGATCCACCTCAATATGTTTTGTGTGATCATGATGGACAGGGTTAACTGCAATACTCACGAGGGCTGCTTCATTATCAGAATGTAGATGAACAACGTCGTTACTTGATATGTTGAGATAGTTTAGGACCCTTTTTAACCAGAGACCTTCACAAATTCCATGAGCTAGAGCTCGATATTCTGCTTCTGCACTACTCCGTGAAACAACTGATTGTTTCTTGCTCCTCCAAGTAACCAAATTACCCCAAACATATGAACAATATCCAGAGGTAGATCGTCTATTTGTTTGAGATCCAGCATAATCAGAGTCAGTGTAAACATCAACACTTCTACTCTGATTTTTCGTGAAGAACAATCATTTCCCTAGACTTCCCTTGAGATATCGCAGAATTCGAAATACATCAACTAACCGAGCCTTTAGTCTCTCAACTGAACCATCTGCATTGTGTTTCATATTGAACAGCCATTTACATCCAACTGTTCTTTTCCCAGGTGGTAGAGTGGTGATCTCCCAGGTATTGTTCTTTTCCAAAGCCCTGATCTCCTCATAAGTTTCCTTCTTCCACTCTGGTGATGCTAGAGCTTCCTGAATTGTTCTAGGAATGCTGATTTTATCAATGTTAGAAACATAAGCTCTATATTTTGAGGAAAGCTTGCCATAATATATGAAATCTTTCATCTGATATGGTATATGAGTTCTCTCAGTTCTTCTCAAGGCAATAGGCATCTCATCAACAGGTAGATTCTCATAATTCTGGGAGGAATTTGAATCAGACATACCTTGTTTATGGTTTTCATTTGACAGTGGAGTTGAGGCAGATGATTGACAGTCTTGAGGTTGAGTTTGTGATGTATCTGGAGTCTGAGAGGGATCTGGTGGAGTTGATTGTAAAGGACTGATATCATCAAGTTGGATATTTGTAGGAAAGTATGTGACACTAGTGTTCTCCCCCTCACATAGATACCGATTTTGAGATTCTGACGGTAAATTCTCCCCCTGAATCGAAGAATTAGGATAGAAAGGCTTGTTTTCAATAAATGTAACATCCATAGTGTGAAGAAAATTTCGCAAAGATGGGGAATAACATTTATATCCTTTCTTAGTTGGAGAATAGCCTAAAAATATGCATTTTAAGGATCGAGGAGCTAACTTACTTTGATCATAAAGATGGACAAACGCAGTGCAACCAAATAATTTTAGAGGGATGTTCGAAAGAAGTTGTGTATGAGGAAAACTGTGTAGCAAAGTTTGACAAGGTGTTGCAAAATTCAATACTCGTGAAGGTAATCGATTGATGAGATAGGCTGCAGTGAGGACTGCTTCACCCCAATATTGTTGTGGAACATGTGTGGTGAACATGAAGGAACGAGCAACTTCTAGTAGGTGTCTGTTTTTCCTTTCGAGATGCCATTTTGTTGCGGTGTTTGACACACATGAGCTAGTGTGTACAATGCCATGAGTCTTTGAAGTAATCACCTAATATGGAGTTGAAATATTCACGTCCATTATCAGAGTGAAAGATTTGTATATTGGTTTGGAATTGAGTTTGAATCATGACATGAAACTGTTTTACTAGGTTGCAAGCCTCTGATTTATGTTTCATAAGAAAGACCCAAGTGAGCCTAGTGTGATCATCGACAAACAAGAGAAACCATTTTGCATTTGTAATAGTTGAGATGTTTGAAGGACCCCAAATATCACTATGAATCAATGTAAATGGTTTAGATGCTTTATAAGGACTCGGCACATATGAATGTCTAGTATGCTTAGACAATTGACACATATCACAATTCAAAGAATGGATATCTTTATTTTTAAATAAGGAAGGAAACAGTTTAGAGAGATACATGAAGTTAGGATGACCAAGTTGAGAATGTAACAACATGATTTCTCTATCTAACTTATTGAATTGTGAGACCAGCAAGGAATGTGAAGGAGATGAATGTTGGAGAAGATACAAGCCGGACTTTAATTCAGCACTGCCAATCATCTTCCCCGATTCCCTGTCCTGAAAAACACAAGAATCATCTGTGAATTGAGTGAGGTAATTCAAATCTCTATTTAGCTTATGAACAGACAGTAAATTGCAATCCAACTTGGGAACATAGAGCACAGAGTTGAGTTGTAAAGCAGATGAGATGTTCACTGTTCCAATGCCTACAACAGATGAGATGGAACCATCGGCTATAATGACTGATATCGACTTGGTACATGGTGAGTAGGAGGTAAACAAATCACGATTACCAGTCATATGATCAGTGGCTCCTGAGTTTACAATCCAAGAGGATGTGTAGGCCGTTTGAGAGAGAAAATCCATAGGGAAAGTACCTCCTTTGATCATGAAAGCATTTCCATTTGTAGGAGAATTCTGAGAAGCTTGTTGAGACCGGCTGATCAGACTTTGTAGGAGCTCTAATTGATCCTTGCTGAACAGTGGAGCAGAGACGAGATTTCCCCGAGATTCTTGATCGGAAGAGGCTTTTCGAGGCTTCCAATCAGCTGGTTTCCCATGGATTTGCCAGCAAGTGTCACGAGTGTGTCCTGGTTTGTTGCAGTGATCGCAGTAAGGACGTTTACTGTGCTTCCTAGTAGTGGAGACTTTAGCGGCATGATTGTCACTGGAGATGGAGAGTGCATAGCCATCAGAAATTGCACTTGGTGTGGTAGAGTCTCCCAACATTATCTTCCACCGACTCTCTTCGTATCTAATCACTGAGAAGGCCTCCCTGATTGAAGGCAATGGCTTGGTGCTAAGGACTCTACCCCGAGCTTCATCAAGGTCTTTGTTGAGTCCAGACAAGAATTTGAATACCTTCTTAGTCTCGACAATGGATCTGTAGAGTTTTCCATCCTCCGGACACTTCCACTTGTGAGTGTCTATACGATCAATTTTCTGCCAATGTCGGGTTAGCAAGCTATAAAATTGTGTGACTGAGAGATCACCTTGTTTGAGTTCATGAAGAACACTTTCAGTTTCAAAGATCTCTGATGTATTCTCAGAACTGGAGAATGTGATCTTGGCTGCTTCCCATATTTCAGCAGTTGTAGCATAGAGCAGAAAGTTCTCACCAATTTCAGGGGTCATGGAGTTGATGAGCCATGACATTACCATATTGTTGTTGGCCTTCCAAGATTTGTAAGCAGGGTCATATTCCTTTGGAGCAATTGCTGATTCTGAGAGAATATCATCTTTGCTCTTCCCACAGATGAACATAAGGACTGATTGGGACCACTGCAAATAGTTTTGGCCATTGAGCTTATGGTTTGTAATATGAGCAGAAAAAGGATCGGGAATGGGAGAAGATGAATGTGGTTGTGAGGATGAGGAGACTTCATTGGAGGAAGAAGAGGTGAGTCCATGGATCTTATTTCCATATTTCGCCATGGTTTTGATACCATGAAGATTAAGAACACAATTAGATGAATTGGACTACACTTTCTCATTGATGATTGCTAATTATATACAAGATCGACAATTAACCAACTGAATACAAGATAAACACCGGAAATACAAGCTAACTATGAGGATACTAAATTGCTAGTAATGAGGAGATAAGATAGGAATGACAAAGAACGATGTATCTAATATATATATCCTAAGATCAGCAACTAACTGATTATTATAGATCAGAACATCAGAGATGATAGACTTCAACAGTTGCCTCGGCTGGAGTGAGAGGACAAGATCGATTAGAGTGCGTGTGTGGCGAGAGGTGGGTTTGACGCGTGGCATTGCTGTCACACGTCGTCCTAGGCACGGACAGCCCTTGAGAGTTGAGAGTGGCATCCATATCTATTTCGATTCATTTTAGAATCCAATTAATCAACAATCGCTCAATACTTTCAATCCAACAAATAAGACTTAATTAAATCAATCATTGTTTTCAAAAATAAAAAAATAAAAAATAGACAATCATTATTTTCAAAAAAATTATATTAAATTAATCAATCATTTTAATAAAAATAAAGTTGTGTTATAATTATGGGCGTGGGTTCTTGCTCCATCATCAACGTAAAGAAGATGTCATCGTTAGGGCTGGCAAAATGTGTCCGGTCCCGTTTCGCCCATTTTGTCCGGTCCTGTTTAAAACGGGACCGGGCAAATTTTTTTCGACAAACATACGGGTCTGGATAATATTTTATGTCCGTTTAAAAATACGGGACCGGGTCTGGGCAAAAATTTAAAAAAAACGGGTGCCGTTTGTGATTAATTTGAAGGGCATATAAGTAAATTTACACTCCAAAACCTAATTCTCACCCTCTCACCGTCTCACACTCACCATTCCTCTCCTCAACTACCTACCTCTCTCGCCTCCTCGGCTCAACACCGCCATTCCTCTCCTCAACTCTACCTCTCCGCCTCGATCCTCAACACCACCGCCTCGATCCTCAACACCGCCGCCTCTCGCACACCGCTCTCGCCTCTCTCTGCTCCTCAACACCGCTCTCAACACCGCCTCTCGCACCGCCTCTCGCCTCTGCGCTCCTCAACACCGCCTCCCTCGCACCGCTCTCTGCGCTCTCGCCTCCTCAACACTCCTCTCCGCCTCCTCAACACTCCCTCTCGCTCTCTGCCTCCTCAACACCGCTTTGCCTCCTCAACACCGCCTCCTCAACACTGCGCCTCTCGCACATCGCTCTCTCGCCTCCCAAGACGACAACGTCGCAACCGGCGGGAGCACCTCGTCCTCCACCTCGCCAACGCCGGATGCGCCTCCGGACCCTCCCGACCCCATCGACTCCCTCAACCCTCCGTCCTCATCCGTTTCGCCGCGCCTCCTCTCCGACTACTCCTCCCGGTGCTCCTACCTCGCCGGAAATCCAAGATCGACTCCCCGAACCGAACCCACGTTCCGCCGACCTCCGCCGCGAGTTCCTCTACGCCGCCTCTATCATTGTTGATAGTTTTTAGTATTTTTAAATATTTATTAAATATTTTATATTTGATAAATAAAATATTTAATCATATTTAACAATAAAAAGCGGACAAAACGGGTCCCGTATGTTTTACAAACATACGGGACTGGACAAAAAAAAATTGCCCGTTTCAAAAACGGGACCGGGTCCGGGCATCAAATTCAATAATTTTAAAAATGGGTGCCCGGTCCCGTTTATGTCCGTTCCCGGATTTTTGCCAGCCCTAGTCATCGTATATGACTCGAATGGACATTAGAATCAAAAACTGATCTCTAATGGTAAATGTGAATAAAAATCTAACTAAACATAAATAAGTAATAAATATAGAGTGTTACTATTAGCACCCATATATGTTATATTCGCACCCCATTTAATTTAATGTTAGGAAAATGCTAGAACGACACCTTAATTGACACCTCAAGTGACACCCACGTGATGTGGCGTGCGGGCCTCATGAAAAAATGAATGTGCGCAAAATGATTACTCGAACAGTGCGGGGTAGTTAGGCCCGGGGTGTGAGTCGTGTCATGCCCGACCCCGTCGACAAACACACATACACACGTGAGAGTGGATGAACAAAAAATGGATAGCAATTAATAGCACAATAGAATAATTGAAATTTAAAACAAAGAAAGTGCTATAAATAAATTTTAACTAATTTTCTTGTGGGTTTACTTAGCTCAAACAATCGCAAATCGCTCTCAAAATGTCCCGGACACGCCTCGAGATGTGCGCCCGACACCCAACTATGGTATTTTAAGTCCCTGATGTCCAATTATACCATTTTAATTATTTTAGATTATTTTAGAGTCACATTAAATGAATTTATAATGTGGAACCAAATTTTGTAATTTTTCTATTCCGAAAAGTTTGATTTTGGCACACTTTTCGAATTATATCAGGGTGTCAAACACTTGAAAAAGCCTTGAAACTTCTTTTCCTAATTTTTTTTCTAATTTTTCATATTTTTTTCGAAAGTTTCCATAATTTTTATTTATTTTTATCTATTTTCTTGATTTATTTTATTTAGAAATTAGTTTTTATTTACTTTTAAATAATTTATTTTTTATGTGGGTTGGTCCCGAACCGGGTCCGATTCGGCCCAACCGTATAGACCCGGGTCAATCCACCGAGTCAAGGTCGGTTCGACACGATACATCGGGCCTGGGTCGGCCTGACCGAGTGGGCTTAGGGTAGCCAGACTCGGCCTACCTGGCTACCCCTCCCCACCCTAGAGGTATAAGTTTTTTTTTCAACAAATAAAACAATAACAATAATTAAGAATTTCAACACTAACATCTACCATATTTATCTCACCATTAAAGATCCAAATCTCTCCAACAAATCAACAACAAAAATCACCACTTGCCTCGATTTTTAGAAGTCACTGACGAGAGTCGCCTAGAGGGAAAACTTCGCAAGAGAGGCGACGAGACCGTGGAAATGGGAAGAGAGCTTGGTGATGGAAGCTTGGTAATGGAGAAAATGTGGGAGGGGTGAGGTGAAGATGATGAAGATCGGTTGGGGAGGAAGAGAATCGTGGGTTTTGTTAGGGGATGAGAGAGAAAAGTGAAGGTTAGGTATAAGGTGATTGATAGGTGATGTGACCCATTAAACCTCTAACTATCCCATATGTTTTCATTACGCGCATCCCGCGATGTTGCATACCATCGTCTCTACCCGTGTATAACGTGACCAATACAATATTAACTAATGTGACGCGAATTAATTAATAATACAACAAATTAACACGCATCTCACAAAATAACTACTCATACCTTGGTTGGCGTGCACCAAATTTATCGGCGGTTGTCCACGTGGGTTCGAGCTACAAGTTCTAATATGTAATTAATAATTTAATTAAGATTAAATAATGCGGTCCATTACAAGGTGAGTGTTGTGAGTGAGATAAGAGTTGAGATGAGTTTAAAGTTTCATTTAGGGAGGGGTGTAAAGAGGGAAAAATAAAGTTGAGGAAGAATTTAGAGAGTGGAAAGTAGGAGGGGAACAAGAAATAAAATAAATTTATGATTTAGAGTGGGGTTATTTATGTAATTTTGGCTAAAACATTTTAGTTTAAAAATGTTTTAAATTAACTGGGAGACCGATAGAGATCGTCGATCACCGAGTACAGATTCTCCGGAACAGGGAAATCGCGAAGGTCTTGGTTCGTTGGCGGCATCATAGGACGGAAGGACTCACATGGGAGCTCGAGTCGACGATGAGGACTCGATACCCTCAGCTATTCTCTGGTATGGGACTTTAGTTACAGTGAGATTTCGGGACGAGATTTTATTTAGTTGGGAAGAACTGTAACGACCCGTTTTATAAATGCCTCTTTAATTTACAGACGTGGACGCCAACTCAGATCTACGTGGACGTCGCGGTAGGCTAGGACACATGGTGACTTAGGTATGGTAGTTATGGTGTGTTGGTTGCTTATTTGCGGTGTAAATTTATTGAAATACATCGCATGTGTGTATGTTGCATAAAAATACGTGTGAGATTGTGTGAACTGTATTCGCCTCGATATGTGTGTCGACGTGGGTTCTGGGTAGTTGACGGGACCGAATATTAGGTCGGAGAAACTAAAACACACAAATTATATAAAAACAAAAGGGGCAAAGTAACTAATATGGAATGATATTATGTGGTTTGTCGGCGGTGCGCGTCTATTAAAGTTCGGACGCGAAATCGGGTGTCGAAACGCCCGAAAACGGGTGAGTGCCCCAACTGTGTCGCAATTTGGTGTCAAGACACAAAGTCAACAAAATCACTAATCCTTATCTACACACTCCATCACCTTTTCTCTTACATCACACACACACACACATATACACCACCCGTACACACCACACACCCACCGATCGGGAGGCCGAGAGAAGGCACGCGGAGAGGAGGAGGAGAAGAAGACGCCGGGAAAGAGAGAGGAGAACGTGGAGACGTCACGATCGAGGTGCGTTTTAGTGATTTTTGTTGTGGGTTTGGGTTGGCCATTGTGGCGAGACGGGGGTTCGGCCATGGAGGCCGAACCGGGTCACGGTGGTGATGGCAGGGGTGTCTCCCCTGCCATCGAGTCCACCGGGGGTTGGGGAGGAGAGAAACCCCAAACCGCAGCTGAAAAAAAAAAAAAAAAAAGTTTGATCGAACATGTTTTTCACTGGTTCGATCAGGGGATGAAGATGCACACGCGCGCGAGAGTGCGCGCGTGTGCATCCCCCTACTGGGTCGGGCCCAGAATGGGCTAGGGAGCCTGGACCATTCTGGTCCAGGGTCGGGTCGCGTCCGACCCGACCCGACCCAAAAAAAAAAAAAAAAAAAAAAAAAATGGAAGAAAAATTTGGGAAATTTTTGGAAAATTTCGGAAAAATTGGAAAAAATTATATTTCCATAAAATAAATAGAAATTTATGAATTTCTATGAAAAATAAAATAGTTGGATATTTCGGACGCGACTTTTTGCGGGGTTTTGCCTCGAAAAGAGTGAAATATGCAATTTGACCTAATTTTTTTTTAGAAATTGTTTAAAATTGTCGTTGTAAATTAAATTATTGATAAATGGACATAGGTTGACACGGGTGATCAATTGGCGACCAAGGACCCAGTGGACTTGGATTCGGGGATTGATTACGGGATAGGAGAGCGCGTTGTGAGGTTTGTAAAACCCAATGAAAAAACTCTTGAGTATTTATTTTGCTTTGTAATTCCATTCATTTCCAATATTTCATTGTGATTTTTCCTATATCTATATCTTGTCGTTGTTTGCACGGTTGGTTCGTTACTCCCACCGGATTTTTCGTTGTGTGTTATGCATTCTAGACCATAGCATGTGTATCAGGAGTGCTCGGTGGATAACGACCCGAGGGAACTGCTACATGTGTCGGTGCGTCGTAGGTCTACGCCAGCCACCGAGAGGGATAAGGTGATAGCTAGTTGGGTGCGCCCACTAGTGGGATCCTGGAAGGAAATCCCTAAGTATGGTTTAGTCTGACTGGAACAGGCACACATATTTGAGCTTTATTATTATTTATGCATGCGATGTCCTACTTTACAGTTGTCTGTTTACATTCCGCATGTTTATTTAACAATATTCATTGAATTCCATTTATTTATTGAATGCTCGGAGGAGTTTCTTGGGATTTTAAATCAATTTTCTTCATGATGATTGAGTGCAGATCCGAGTACAAGTAAGGGCAAGAGGATCTTAGGCGACTACCTCTGGCTGCCTACCTCTGAGGATTACTTGTACGTGTGAATATTTTGATATTTTGACTCTTTTGGGAATTTGGGGAGTGACATGACTTGTACATGCTTAGTTTTATATGGTACAGTTGTTAACACAATATTTTCAGGGTTTTTTCCACACTAAGTTTTGTTTAATTGATTAATATTTCTGCATTTACGTACAACTTTCGTTGTTCCGCTGCATATGTCATTTATACACTGTATACACACAAGTGGATACATTTCGAGACAGAGAAAGGACGGGCAGGTGTCGTACACTTGTAATTGGGCCAGCTGGCAAGGAATACACGGAGACACGTCACCCCGAGGCGGCGAGGGCCGCCACAAGTGGGGGGTTAATAATCGCTCCCTAAATATATTTGTCCTATGTGTGGATGTCAATTTGAATGTCTAGAATTCATATCCGAAATGACAATGTCAAATTTTTTTATGCTACATCAGCATGATATTCTAAATACAAATTCCCATTAAAGACGAACGTTGACATTCAATCAATATTTCATTTGATGCTCTAAGCACCTCATGTTTTATGTAAGACAAGTCAGGAATAAGAAAATAGTATTGTCTTCTATTATCTATACTATAAATAATGTCAATCCTCATTTTCATCCTATTAGTTCAAAACTTATCATAATTCTAAGAGTACCTTCAAATGCATTTTTTTTTTAATTCGCTCAAGACAACTTTAAAAAGTAAATAATGATGACATTTTTAAAAAATAATTAAACTTAGTTTTAATTAGTTTTCGAAACGGAAGTCTTACTTTTCTTTATTTCGCACCATTTTTTTCTCAATCCAATTAAAATCGTAGTTTCAAATTATTTCAATAAAAACTACTTATTCAAAATATGTCCAATTAAACCATCAATTCTCATCTCAAAATCGTACATTTGAAGTAATTTTTTTTTTTCATGCCTTATGTGCTGAGCAGTACTTGCCGATTGACTAGTATCATTTAAGGGAATTACGTGCACAATCGCCATCTCCCTGCCAAACCCTCAAAGGATTGATTTCTTCTTTTGTATCTTGCACTCGTGCACCTTACTTTTGTCAAACACTAAGATCGCGGCCCTCCCTAGCTGATTAATCTTGCAATCGTGCACCCCAATTTCACCTATTCAACTGTTTTTAAGGTGTTTAACTTTAGGTTGAAATGACACAAAAAATTGAAAGTGGATGCGTGATACGAAGAGATAGTTTTTCATTATTTTTTGTGATTTTTTTCTTGCACATGAGTATTGGAAGTATGAATACACTGCGAAGTTAGAAATGAAAAAGTCAATAACTAGATGATGAAATGAAATAGTCAATAACAAGATGATTAACTAATCCAAAGTCTTAAGATGCATATATGGCAAGCAATCATTTCCAATGCAACACATCATGGTTTCACATCAAACGCTCTTCGAAGTACAACGACCAACGCGTGAACCATCAAAGTCTAAAGATGCATCCAATTGGTTAACGTACTTTTAATTTTTTTTCCTATTTTTGACAATTACTTTCTTAATTTCGTCAAGAAATTATTTTTCTCAAATTAAATGATTAATGTGGATTTGTTTTGTTGATTGAGTAAAAGTTATCATACTTAATTAAATATATAAGATTTCTAAAACTAGTATGACAATATATTTCAATGATGTTCTAAATATAATTTTACATATTTTTATGATATAACATATATATTATATAATTAATTTAATGGTAAAAATAAATTTTATTGTTGGAGATCTTGAGTTTCATTCCATATATTACATTAGTTTTAAGTAAAAAACGTTATATAATTTTTTTGTAAAAACATAAAAAAAATGAAGAATTGTGTGCAAATGATGCTGGGATCGGGCGAGAACAATTAACGGGGCAAGATTTTGTGTGAGAAGCTGAGGAATGATTCAAGATTTTCCGCCCCATGCAACATCAAACACTTGGTCTGCATAGGTGTACTAACTTTGTAGCAAATACATGTTTCAAAAGTATTGTCACTCCATAACTCTCCTAAGGACCAACAAATTCATCACAAGGATTAGGTCAAAAGGCATCAATACTACGAGAGATCTACACTTAATATTTTTTTTATGAAGTCACAATTAACCAATGCGGGCCTATGATTCGATCGTTGGACCAAAATCCATCAAAGGTGTCACATCGGTGATTTATCATTGTTAAATGAGGGTAGACGACTTGAGAAACCCGCGATTTAATGATTTACCACCAACATACATGTTTTGTCGCAACTAAATCATTGGCTTTGATGTCAATTATTGGACCCGCCTGCTCCTTTATCCGCGAGTTCGTGGATCTCACTACCACCGATATGGTCTCCAGTCTCCACCTTAGCCACCTTCAAGTCACATGAGTGGAGTTTTACTTTAAAAGGCTTATATGTTTTCTTTATGTTTGTTTGTATGAAACTATCTTCTAATTTGTGCTCCATTTCACTCAAATTAACTAAGTGCTAAACCATGAGCAATGGATGTACATGATTAACAAAGGAGTGCGCCCAGTGCGGCAACCACATGATCCCGAACTTAATAAATATAATGACATTTTTTGAAGTATCCTTGTTCTAAATATATAACTCGTTGGTGCTCAGAATAAATGACAAACTTTTTGGGATGTGTGGACGTAAATAAATATAGTTACCCAAAAAAAAAAAAAAACACAACCAAAGCTATCCACTTCATGAATATCAAAGAAAAAAAAAACTATCCAAGCTATGTTTTCCAAATTAAATAATAACTCACGGAATGCAAGAAACTATCCACTTCATGTTCTTCCAATTCATATATGCAGTTGGCTTTTAATTTGATTTAAATGCACTGTCATGTTCTCTTTTGGGAAAGTTAAGAGGCAATGCATGGCATGGATGAAGGGACCAAAATTTCTGAACAAAACATCTATATTCTGATCTTAGTAAATCATAATGTTGAATAAGCTGTGTTACTATCATTTCTTGTTGATCCCTATTCAACTTGCATGGTTTTTCGTTGGTTTCATTTTCATCTACTCCCATGAAAATATTATAGGAGCAACAAGCACACATCAATTAGAACAATTGAGTGGGGGGGCCATGACGGAACTTCTTCGAAAGAAGTCCGAGCGGAGGTTGACAGAGTTGTAGGCTCAAGCATGAAGGTTGGAGGTAAAGACATTGAAGAGTTTCAGTACCTACAAGCAGTCGTGAAGGAGACGCTGAGATTACATACGCCATTGCCTTTTCTGCGGCCGCAAATGGCAGTGGAGGACACAAAATTCATGGGAAGATGCATTGAAGTTCAAACCGGGGAGGTTCCTTGCAGTAGCAAAGGCAGAAACATAGACTATGATATGGGCAGCATTAACACTTCTTCACTCATTTGAGTGGACTCTAGAGGAGGGTGACAGTAGACATGGAGAAGCTAGGAATGGTTCTAGCAAAAGCTGTTCCATTGAGGGCGATGCGCAAATCGATTCCTCAGTGATGAAGAAAAACAAAGCAGAGAATAAAAGACATCTTTTCATGGAAGCAATCATAGTTATATGTATATATATGATGCAGTTCTGCATTTTTTACTACTTAAGTTGAAGAGAATAAAATAAACAAGCAAGCAGAATCAATGAATTAAAACAAAGTCCTGATGATTCTAAAAATGCCAAAAGATCTTTTCCACTATAACATGCATATACAGGTTTCCAGTGAACAATTGTTATGGAAGAATAATTGTTAGATCACAACAAACTGTTATGCAGATTAATTATGTCATTCGAAGTACGATAACGAATACATAAACATCCAACATCAACAATTCGCATCTATAAAACCAAGTGCGTTGGCGGATTAATTTTTTTTTAATGGCATAATTGAAATGTTACAGCATTGATTATGATGACTAATCAATTAACATTAGTCTTCAACTATTCAAGAAGCCTCCCTAAACTTTGTCAATCTAGCTCACTAAAAGGAAATCATTCTCCAATTAATTAGTGTTAAACAAGGCAATGCCAAAAAAACTACAGCAGAAAACAGAAGCATACCTAGAAATGCTATTCACTCTGCACACATATGTTAATATCAGGTGATGGTCTCTGGACTGGCATGGATTGCGAAATAGGCCAACCGACATTTCGGGAAGAAGTAGGATTTGGGATTTCGTTGTTCGTTACGCTATTATCTGCTTCGGTAGGACTTTGTTCAGGAACCCTTGATGCTGGCGACATGCAGTTATCATCGTCAGGATTTGCTTCAGAGATTGGTTTAGCTGCAGTCACTAAACCTGGGATTCCAGGAATCGCTGAAGCAGTCAAAGGTTCAAGATGGTGCTTGATTTTTTGCGGCTTGTGACTATTCGGCATGAAGCTTCCCACCACTACCTATTCGAGACATGCAAGTCAAATTTTACGTATAGAACTAAAGCAATGTCTAAAATAGCATATTTTACAGTACTGTAAAATATATTACTTAAGTTACTGAAACAAGAGAAAGAGGAGAGGAGGGCGACTGCCGCATGTTGAGAAGAAGAAAATGGAGAATAATGCATCAATAGACAAGGCAAAGCAAACAAAGCATGCTATTTCAATCAGTTACTCTCGACTAGGCAGAAGGGTAGCAAGGTCTTACTTGTATTGGGCTAGCAGCCATCAATAAGCCTGCCACGCCTCCGCCAATGACCCGACCATCAGGGCCGGCTAATGAGACACTTAGCCCACCAGTTCTGCTGCGAACCCCGTCGCCATTATCACTGATCGTGAAAGATCCAGACAAAGCCAGTATTTCAAACCTGCCCTGGATTAAGAAGTAAATCACACAAATCAATTCGATATCATCTCTGAACTTTAACTACCACAAAAGCTTGGATAGTCAGTCAAAAGGAAATGTTCTCTCTATAGTGAGCACAACAAAGTGTACTTAGATCAACCTTACTTTTGGACATGAGCATAATCATCACGCAAATAATTTACTGAAGAAGATCATAGAATAGTTTTCTCGCATTTTCACAATACAATTTTATTAGTTCAAGCTAAATACAACAAGTTGGTCCATTTCTGTCCAACTTGGAAAACAAGTCCAAGTTCTAGGAACATGTAACTTCTGCTCACATACTAAGGACTTTACATCTCTTATCACTTTATCAAAGAAAAGCAGTAAATCTTTTCCTTAAGCTTAGAACCACTAATGCATAATGCATACATGTTGGAAGCCATGCGTATATTAGAGGAGAAGAGGAAGGAGGAGGAAGAAGATGATATGAGATGAATTTGAAGAATAGGTCCCCATGTCATTCCTCTCATTGCATATCTATTTATAAGTTCTCGAGGATAACTACTTCAACATGCAAGCGAGGCGATTTAACTGAAATTGGAATATGCTACTTCTTGTTAACAGGAAAATAATTAACTTAAGAAAACGACATCTCGGACCTACAAACAAACTTTCTGTTTTAAGATATTGGATGAATTACCAATACAAGAACTATGAGTAAGATTAATATCCAACTCATACGCAAAATACTCGGTACATGACAGGCCAACAAAGCCAATAAATTGAGCAATTTTTGGTGGTACCAAGCAAAAAGAGGAGAACACAATGAAGTGCGTAGATTTTAAAGAAATTTTGTAAGATCAGTCATTCGATCGAATACATAAATCACACCTCATAAGTCAAGATTCCGCCGGAGGAACCAGGCTGACGAATGGTTACATTTGAAACAGCTCCATTAGCTGAAAGAATGCAAATAGCTCGCGGACCTTTCTGGGAAAATGAGAAGATCTTCGCTGCAACATCCTATAGATTAAAAGGAAAAAGAAGAAGATCCCTTCATTCTTTTAATTCACAGAAACTACCTCCAAAATTCGCGGAAACACCGTGACATAAACCAAGAAATATCATCAAAACAAATCAACAACAATGCAGGTATTACCTCTCCAGTATTTATAGTCACCACATGTGGAGTGAAGTTCCCTCCTGCTGTATTGAAAATCCACTCACCTTCAAAGGTCATTAAAAGGGGTAAAAAAAGATTAGCAAGTACACAAAACTCAAATTGCACAATTAACTACACAAAACCTCATCTTCAAACTGCAAAAAAAAAACAAAAACAAAAATCAAAAGTAGCACTAAATATTTCTAGCCCTATCTCCTAAATTACATCACTTCATATTCTATTCAAAAAATTGAAACTTTTCTTAAACTAAAGAAAAAAAAATGAAAAAAAAAATGAAAACTTGTAAGCCAACCATAAGAATTTTCACATTTGATGAAGATCAATAACTATAAAATGACTTCTCAAAATTACTAGTTTTAACAAATAAGTAAACATTATATGTGTTGGTCCTTTGTCCCAAGTTCGGATAAAGGAAGAGAATTCAGTAGCTATTTTCCATGTCGAAAAATGGAGGAGAAAAGTCCAAGCCCATTTTTCATTCTTGAAAAATAGGGAGGGTTGTAACTTGTAATAGATTGACAACGGCTAAAACTTTTGTCGCTATGTTTGAATGGATCAAACAAATGAGATAACACTAAATGTAGCGCAACGGAAGAGGTTTGATTTATATGTGTAGCCTAGCCGACCCAACCAACCAATTTGGGATTGAGGCTACCTTGAAAATAAGTAAAACCCAAAAAAGGGGTGAAAGAAATCCCCATGAAATTACCAAAAGATGCAAGAACCTGTCTCCTCCCAGACCCCGGAGGCCGCCCCCTCCCCCGCTTCGCAGCGAAGTCCGAAGACGGCGACGACGGCGCAAAAAAGGGCGAAAGAGAGAGCTCCATGGACCCTTCTGGGCCGTACTTCCTCGGCCTCCCCCTCTTCTTCTTCGCCAACATCTCCATCTGATCACCCCCACTTCTTTCAATCTCATTGGCCCCATTGTTGCCATTGCTATTGCTATTGCTATTGCTCACACCCATTTCAATGCTCATCATTTTGGGCAGTCCCACACTCACCGGCTCGCTCTCCATCGAATGATAACAAGAAACAGACACTGAAAACAGAGCAAAACAGGGGAAAACAGGGGAAAACAGAGGACTCTTTTTTTTTTTTTTTTTTTTGATGAGTTTAAGAAACAGAGGAGTTTGAAATGAAATGCTGTTTTGATTGCAAATGGCGCCACAAACAGAGACTTTAAATCTCTGTTTCAATCTCTGCTTTTGTTTTCTCTGTGAATCAAAACTGGTGAGTGACTGAGTGAGTGAGTGAGTGAAGAATGCTCTCTCTGTATTTTACTGCAATTGTGATTTTGTGACTTTGGAGTGTCCGGAAGAGAATTTACAAGAGTACCATTACAAGTACAAAGTGACAGAACTGCCCCCACAGAAATTTCAAAATTATTGTGTCTTTTTTGGTTGTTTAATTTTTACTATATGATTAGTATACTTTATTGTTTGTATTAAACATAGGGGGTGAGGTTTGAATTGTTCTGTTGTCATTGTATGGATTATAATAGAAACGTAAATTTATTATGTGAATTGAATAAACATAGTGGTCCCAAGCTTTATTTAAAAAAAAAAAAAAATGTGTTAGAGTTGCTTTTTTAAAAGTTTTGAAATTTGTGCTCTAGAAATGCATTAATGAGTTTATTTTTTCCAATGGAGACTTTAATGATCATTATCATTTTAGGAAAAAAATTAAAGTAATGCAACAGTTGTTATTGCTGAGGGAGTAATAGAAAAATATTATGACTTTTTTTTTTTTTTTTTTTCAAGTTGTGCAACTAGTAAGCAACCCTTACCTTATAAAAGAATATTTTCGTTCATTTGATTGTTTGTTTATACTCCCTCTTTTGATTTTGTTCAACTCTAAATAAGTTGATTTTTTTGGGGTCATTGTTTGTTGTAGAAAAGCAACTTGTAAGCAAACCTTGCTTTATTATTTTTTCTCAAATAATAAAGCTTGAGTGACTCTTGTAAAAAAATAGAACCTTAAAAAAAAACCAAACGCACATAATTATTGTCTCTAAAAAAATAAAATAAAATAAAATAAGCAACCTAGACCAGCTTATTAATTGAAAAAAGACGTTTTTTGCTCATACTTTCGTACAAACTTTTTTTTTTTCTCTCAACAATCTATATATATATATATATATATATATATATATATATATATAATCTATATATATATAAAAGTTGAAGGAGCGAGAAAGTTTCACAAGCTCTCTCCTTCTACCATTTTATTTTTAAGATTTTCTTATTTTTTTAATTTTTTATTTTAATATATTAATATATATATATATGTGTTATTTATTGTTTTAAGATACATTCATCCCCCCATATTTTTGAAAAACAAAAAATAGATATTTATCTATTTGTGCTTTTTTTGTTTTAAAATATATTCATTCCCCCATATTTTTGAAAAACGGAAAAATCGAACTTTGAACAACTAAATGACCGTTTAATTAATGATGTATTCATATTCTTTGTTTCGAATCTTACACCATCGATTTGGTTACCGCGACATTATTTATATATACTGTTTAGGGCACTGAAACAACAATTAAGTTCATTCGAATTTTGTTTTGTTTTTTGTTAATGAATAGTCACTTCAATGATTTATAAGTAAATATTTTTTAAACCATCTTGTATATTTTTTTCTAAAAATCTATGTTATCTATATATATATATATATATATAAGTCGGAGGAGAGAGAAAGTTCAAAAGCTACCTCCTCTCACCATTCTAATTTTCTAATTTTCTAATTTTTAATTAATTATTTATTTCTATTATCGATTGTCCCAAGATATATAATTATCTATTATATGTGCATCTATTAATAATTAATAATGGTTATATTATCAACGAATGGATTAATAGAATTAGGACATTCTGTTCAGAAGCTACCTCCTATCACCATTCTAATTTTCTAATTTTCATTATTTATTTATTTATATTATCAATTGTCTCAAGATATATAATTATATATTATGTGTGCATTTATTAATAATTAATAATGATTATATTATCAACGAATGGATTAATAGAATTAGTACATTCTACTCGAAATCATGGGCAAATGCATGGAATGGAGTGTGGTAAAAGTTTTTAAAAATTATGGGCAGATACATGGAATTGAGTGTAGTGCAAGTTTTATTCCCCTATAAATTTCACTTCCCATCCATTCTTCTACGCTGTAATTCTCTCGCATCCAGTTTGAAGAATTTTTGGGGAGTGCTTGACCATTATCTAAATTTTTCTTTGGGTCTCGAAGTGCACATGTTTGTAGGGGTTTTTTGTGTTTGAATGGATGCACAAGTACCATGGGTTGGCTTATGTAAAGGGTCGAGCACATCGATTTTTATTTTTTATTTTTTATATATAGTTTTTGCTTGACATAATGGTCAACTACGACACCTATCATTTTGTAACTTTCCTATTTTTTTGCCCCTTTTCATACATATAAATCACGAAGGTCTTCACTGACACTTGCGCGAAGCGCAGGAAACACCTATTTGAAAAGAATCTGAGATAACTTTTGTAGTCTCTAATTTAAAGATATAGCTAGTGGCTAGCAACTAAAGAGTCAAAAATCCTAATTTTTTTTTATTTGGTTCTCTTTGATTCAACCTTTTGAACCACCGTTGATCCTTTCTTTTGATCGTTGAAGGTTTCAATAACCTTTTTTGCATTTTATCTATCGAATAAACTTTGGATCTGTTCAAATTGGTGAGATGATTAAGTTCATCTCCATTATGACCATTGATTAGATAAAGATTACGCGTGGATTTTGCATTTATATGGTTAGTATTCTTCATTAAATTTTATTACATATGTAGTTATTTCCTTTTCTTGTTGGAACCTCTTTTGATTCGTTTTTGCTAACTTACAGTGTTAGTTTGGAGTTATCTCCTTGAAGTTAATATTTTTGTGTTCGGTTCAACTTTAAACTTGCAGGAAAATTTCAAAATTTTAAACAATAAAAAATATAAAGTGACATAAATGGCCTTCAAACAAGAGAGAGAGAGAGAGAGAGAGAGAGAGGTAGTAAAATGGTCATTTAATGAGGGGCAATTGTGTCTATAACTCTTGGGAGATAACCTCTAAATGAGTGGTGGAAGAAATGGATATAAGTTGAGAAATAACTTGCAAGCAAATTGAGCAGCAAATAAGATTAATTTTCAACTCCTTGTGAGTTATCTCTTTGGAGATATCTCCACCTCATACCAAACAAGGATTGTCTTACGTTGTAGGAAGTTTTTTGTTTACTTTCCTCATCGAAAATTTTATTTTTCATAATTATTCAATGCATCTGTGTAATGTCGTGTTACAGACGTTTGTCAAAAAAGTCATTGATTGTTAAATTGTTTATTGTTACAGTCGTAGTTCTTGAAAGTCAACTTTATAGCGGTTGAATATTCTTTTGAACATTTCGGATTAGCAAATTAATTTGTCACGGTGATTGATTTTACGTCTCATCCTGCTCTATCAAATGTATTGAGAGAGCCATGATTAATGAAATTTCAATTTCTTAAGAAAAATCTAAAGATATATAAAGTTATTATTTATGTCTTGATTAAATTATTGTTGCTATCTCTACTTTCAATTAGTTGCAAAGTTGAAAAGCAACAACATTGACTTTACACTCTGCGAGAACCCAGAGGAAACCTACTGGACGAAATATATAAATATATATATATATAAGAAAAACAAAACAAAACAAATAATGCACTGCAGAAAACTTCTTTAAAAAAAAAAAAAAAAAACAGCACCCAAAGCAACAATATTGCTATATTGCAAAGATTCTTGAAAAAAAAAGCATAATATATCATGATGTCTAAGGTTTTTTTCAAATTTATTAAAATATTTTTTTTAACAAATACATCTCAACATTTTGAAATTATATAAATTATATCCTATAAATAACTTAGGGTTATTTTCTTTCTTTTTAAAGCTAAACTAAAGTTGATTTGAGATGACTTTTAACCATATTGCAAATGGAAAGAATTTATCATAATTCATCATGTTATGACATTTATGTGCTACAATTTGTAAGGGAGAAATGAAGGGATTTAAAGATAAATTTGTAAAAAATTAAAATATTATGATATATTTGTAAAAATTGAAGGATAAATTTGTAAAAAAATCTAAAACATTATGATGTATTTGTAAGAACTGAAACATTATGATAAATTTGTAAAAAATTTCAAACATTAAGATTTATTATGCTACTTGTCAAAAAAAATATCACTAAGATGTGATTGATAACTAATAGACCACGTGACTAAAGTTTTAATATTTAACTATAAGTATGTTAATTTTTCAAGAGGTTGGAGCTTCTGAAAAGCTCTCCTTGAATTATTTGAGCACAAGAAGAGGGGCCAAAAAAAAAAAAAAAAAGTGCAAACACTTACAATTATCAAATAAGAAAAACAATATGTGAGGACCAATAGAAAATAAGACATGTAAGTGCACAGTTCAAGGATTAAGTTTTTTCTTCTTTTTATGCATTGAAGGCCAGATCTTAGAGTTATATTAAAAATAGGTTAATATGCAATAAAGAGGAAAGTAAGGAAAAGATTTTGAGTATAAATGGGGCTATTCCCCAAATATATAAATGTTAGTCAAAAGTTAGAAACACATCAACACCAAAACCATCATATAATTATGTAATTAATAATATATTTTATGTGCAATAATAATTATATATAGAGCCTTTTATATATGCATTACTTAATATAATTTTTAGTCTAAAGTTCAAATCTCCAAATCAACGTTACTCCTACTCCACTCAACCTTTTCTAAATTATTTTTTAAAACGAAAGAAGAAAAATATTTTCTCAATAAAATTAGTGTGTACTGTGCAGTAACAAAATTATTGAAATATATCTTAAAAAATCATGTATAGATTAGATTCTGTCATTTAATTAAGAATACGTTAGTTCCTTTGCCTTATAGATTTGAAACACCTATTAATCTTTATGAGATATTTTTTGACAATTAATTACTAATTTCGATGGGATGATATAAATTAGGACGGCTAGCTGAATATAAAAGGTTAAAAAAATGAAAAATGTTAGCGTGCCCCAAGTCAAGTTAAACACGCAAGCCAAACATGTGCAATCCATACACTTGAAGATGCATGCGTAAAGGCCTATGAACGAGTATATATCCGATTTATATATCGATGTTAAACACATTAACATTTTTCAAAAAAAAAAAAATGAAAATCTAGACTGACACTTTTGAAATGCACACCAGAGCATACACTTCTCTATCTAACCGTATTTTGAATCTTGAAATGCATGAGCTCGCATCCCAAGCTACACTCGGATAACAAATGTGGTATGAATGTGCGTTTGTGATTTCATTATAGTATTTCCAAAAAAAAATATTGAACAAAAAATATTATGAGTAGAAGAAAAATAAAGATTTTTGAAAAATAAAACAAAAAGAATAGTATACGCGTGGCCCTGTCATAGGCAGCAGCTGTTTAAAAGCTGTCGGGAAGACCGTTGACTTGACCAACCATCGAATCCACGCATACCCACAAAATAACCCCAAAATAAATACACACTCAGCTAACACTTGTTACATTTAGGCACGTGTGGATATGCAATCCATTTTATTATTTTTGTTTTTTTTTCTTAAAATTTTATTACTTCATAACGTAGCTTGTAAAATAATACTCGCGCATTTTTTTTTTTGAAGCAAAATAATACTCGTATTTAACTAACAAGGCAACATGTTATTTAGTAAAAAAAAAAAAAAAAAAAAAAAAAAAAGGTAATATATTATCAACAACGACAACACACCCTTGAATCTTATTTGAGTAGACAATCAAACTATTTGAATATGAAAATTGGGCTTGAAACCTTCTTTCCTTACTTTTCATTAAAAATCAAAGTTTGAAGTCCACCTTTATTCAGACTTGAACCGACTATATAACGCATATAATGTCTGACATTGGTTGAATTGGCATCATGCATGCTATCAACATTGACCCAAAAAAAAAAAAAATACTATCAATAGAATGAAAAATCAAATGTTGCATCTATGATTGATATGATTGCGAGGACGATATAATTTGGATCAACTTAGTATTTTCCGTTCATAAAGACAGAGGCGCTGGTGACGATAAATTCACATGGAGAGAAGAAGACGAGGACGAAGAAGAATCTACTTCAATATGTTTATGAGAGTAATGTAGATGAAAGGGATGCATATATATTTGCAGAGACAACTCCCTATCCCGCCATGCTTGCATTTCTAGGCGCAATGGGGGCACATCAACAACAACAACATAACCTCAGTCCCAAATTAACTGGAGTCAGCTACATGGATCAAACTTTTCCATTGTGCTCGATTAAGTGCAATTGATGGTGAGCTTTACAAACCATTCAAATCTCTCCTAATTAATGCATCTCATGTTAACTTTGGTCTGACCTCGTCGAATTTCTACAATTTCTATTGAGTCAAGTTTTCTAGTGAGAGCATTTGTAAGCCATCTTTGCAAGTGACCAAACCATCGCAACCGTCCTTCCCTAATCTTTGTATCAATTGATGCTACTCCTACTTGTCTTTGAATAACATACATAAATTAATTTTTATTTCTACTTACTACAAAAATATTTATATCCCAATTTTTTTAGTGATGTGAACTAGGAAAATTAAAATAAGAGAGGAGACTAAAGAACAGTGGCTTCCCAAGTGAATAGCATGTGAAAAGCTTTTAGAGTTTTGATGAGCAATTAATTAATGCAAGGAGAAGAAATAATATATATATAAGTTGGGGTTTTCAACACATTATATGTCATACACTTGTGGCATCCTTGGAAGGGAGAGGAGAGCATTTTTATATTGGTTCATAAGTTTGATATTTATATATCAGGGTTCTTTGCTTCACGTTTGGGCTAAAGAACAAATGGCAAATAAATAAAAGAAACCAAAAATAAAGCTGCAAAGCAATGGTTAAAGTAAAGGGCACATAAACCTTTTGGGTCCAACTCCACCATGTGAAGGGGTCTCTACTAAGCTCAAATTATTCAAGCATATCTTTTAAGATATATAGAGTAGTTAACTAGAATTAATTTAGTTGGCAACCTCGATAAATGTTTTGCTTTTCTTTTCTTTTCTTTTTTTTTTTCTTTTGGTTCAATTCTGAATCTTTGACTGCAAAATAAACTCTGCAACCTACAAATAATGAGAAGTGTAAGAACTAGAAAAAAATAATCAAAATTTTGAAAGCAATATAAAATGCTCAAACTCTTGTTTCATTCCTCTTCATTTATACGGCCAAATAGCTCATTCCAGTGAGTTGAAGCTTCGGTGGGGGTCCGAAAGGTCCAAATGTGAGGCTTTGTTTTCTCTCTATGTTCCAGAATTTCCTGCAGAGACCAAAGGATTTGATTAGCCAAATGCAAGATCAAGAAACACATAAAACTCTTAATCGTCCACAACCTACGCAAGGACAGTGCGACTGTAACACATTGTTATGTGCACTTTGAAACAGACGTCGAAAGAATAAGTATATGATATACAATCAATTCGTTATGGTTTTAAAAATATATAGTAGCATAATGCAATCAAGCTTCAATGAGTTCGTGAATATTTAATAATTATAAGTGTAGGTGTAAATGTATATATGATGAAGTTGTTTGTCAACAACTTACCTAGACAGAATCTATGTAGACATTACATCATCCAAAGAGTGGTGGAAATGAAAGAACAAAAGACTTGCATAACTTACCTCAGATCTTTGTCAATTACCATCACAGAAAAAAGAAGCAACAGAGAACATATTTGAAGACTTTTTACAACAAAAAATGTGAAATTGATTTTGATCAAATAACTGGAGAAGTCTAAAAAGACATCAAAATCTTGATTGTCAATCAGCCAATGACAAAGGCAAGAAACGGAGGACACTGATTCTTTTACTTCTATATCGAGCAGCAAAAGCAAGAATTTAGAAGAAATTATTGTTACAAAATGAAAGGGGCCTTTACGCTTAAAATGTTTCAAACCTAAGAGCATCTCCAATGGTAAATATGGATTTTAGGTGTGGATTGATGCAGTGTCATCAACGTGGAGATGATGACAATCCTAAGTGGCTAGACTAGACATTGAAGTTCAAAAGTGATGTCCAATGGTCAATGTGGATTGCACTTTTTATTTTAAAATTTTATTGTTTTTTCTATATATTTTAGAGAGAATTGCTTATGGGCTATGGATTGCACCACCTAGAACTAGAAGTAAACATTGAGAATAGAAATTGTCTATTCCTTATATGTCAAGTCAGCTCAACATTCAAAATACACATTTGCATTGGAGATGGTTTTTTTTTGTTCCAATGTCTATTCAGTCCTAGGTGGCGCACTTTCGCATCCAATCCACATCTCCATCGAGATGCTCTAATGCATAAAGATGTTACTTACTGGTGCAAACACCAACTTTCCTATTTGTAAGTATCAGTTTTGTTCAGCTGACAAAAACATTAAATTTCAAATCAACCAAATAAAAGAGAGATGTATGCCATCAAAATGCAATCTTCATTAAATTATAGTTTCTCACACATTTATCACGTACTGAAAACAAAATTAACCAGATACTTTCACAAAAATGGTCGAAGAGAATAGAACCAAGAGAACCAAAAATCAATGAGAAGTCATAAATCCATCAATTGTATTGGACACCAAAAAAAATTAGTACATTTATTTGAAGTCAATCTTCCAATGGAACATTGCTAAACTGCCAAAGATAACTCGAACTTTTATGAGAAATATTGCAAGTAAAGATTAAAATACAATATCAAGGATGAAAGATGTCCTTTTCTGGGAAACAAAATCGAGCAAAGTGGAGTAACCGACCCCAACTAATTCCGGATCGGAGCTTTTGTTTTCATTTTATCAGAAACAAAATCAAATCTGTACTCAGCATTAATATTCTTGAATTATACCAGACATTTAAATATGAAATGATAGTTTAAGTAACAAAATTCTGCAACCACTGCAAATAAAACTCAGTGAGAGCACAAAACTTCTAGGTTCTACACCAATTATCATATCAATTGGCTCATTAAGTCCACAAGCCTTCCCTCCCACTTTCTATCACATCTAGTTAGCTTCAAATTTCATTTCTAACTGACAGTCAATTAAGCATTTAAATAATATCCTTTGGGACTAACCTGCGCTTCAGAAGATCGCTTTGTCTTAAGATTAAAACAATCAAAAAGAGCATTCCACTTGTCATAACAGTTGTCAAAACTTCCACCCCTGTAATATTGCTGCATCTGGTGAACTGGAGCTGCAAAATTATAAGTTCTGATCAGTGAGATGACGTGAAAGTAAATCTGGATAAACTTAATGGCGCAGCAATATATACTGTAAATTCATAACTATCAACTAAATCATGTTTCCTCGTTTGTAATTCTTTTTTTTTTACCATTTGGAGAAGAAACGAGCCTTCCCTTGTTGCAACTTTACTCAATCAAACATTACGGAAATTTACTAAAACCCTTTCTTACTTCTCCGTTTATATTTTGTTTCCCCTAACCATCGGATCAAGTGTATTAAGTTGGAAAAAAAAAAGAAAAAATGTATTTTTTTAGACAAAGAGAAAAAGAAAAGAAAGAAAATGAGAAAATAATGCATTAAAACAATAAAAAGAGCATATGTCATATTTTGTGTGAAAAAATCAATAAAAGCTGCAAGACAAGCAAAAGGGAGCATTGATGCTAGTGAGTGGTGATAACAAATGGCAAAATGAAAAGATTAGCAGGTGACTAATAAAAAACAACTATAACACGACATCGGATATTCAGGTAGGAGACACTCATATAGATACTTGGAGCAGGATTAGAAATAGGCCTCTTCACGCACCAACTTACTTTTCAAGAGTCAGACTTAGAGCTATCAAAAGATGATAATGAAAACTCAAATCAAACAACTTATTGCCATACTCATGGAGCAATAATATGAACTATCAGGACCTTTTACAAGTCTTTGCCATAGGTTTCCACTCCAATATAAACAAGAAAAGTTAGCATTCCAGACCGAGATGGAAATTTATCACGTTTTATGACTAAAAATTTTACTTATTTTTTTGAATATCCATAAGTGTCTGAACCTTTTTCAGCCCTCCTTACTTCGGTCAACTAAAACAATTCAATTGATGTCCACAGAATTAAAAAAAAAAAAAACAAAACAAAACAACCATTGTAATAACGGACTACTTCAAACAATTTAAACAAGACAAAAAAACATTGTCTTTCACTAGATACCTTGAGTGCCTAAGAATATTTTAAAAATAAAAAATGTCAAAATTAGCATTATTTTTATGTGTTTGATCCATTTCAAGAAGAGTGACAAAAGTTTTATGCAGGTTTGGAAAGCTCACCACCAATTGCACTAAATTGAGCACAATGGAAGAGTTTGATCTATGTAGCCGACCCCAATTAATTTGGGATTGAGGCTACATCATTTTTAAGAGTTTTTGTGAAGTATTTTGAAGCTCAAGCCTAAAGCCATTTATAGGGACCTCATATTGAGGCACACGCCTCAAGGCTCAACCTTCTCTAAACCAAAGAACAATACTGCAATACAACGCCATATCATCTATATCATGAAAATCGCTGCATTACTGAACAACTATGACAGGTATTTTTTTTCCTTAGATCGGAGAACAACTGTGACAGGGTTTTCAAATTCCTTCAGAATAACAATAACCAACCAACCAACCAAGTGGACTTGTTAAAACTAATTTAGAAGTTGTAACTTCATTGGTACAGCTATGTGAAGTTAGTGGGCTGTGTATGTGTCAATCAAAGACATAGGTAGTTATGCTTGAGATCAGTTTGTGTTCAGTTATGTTAGTGGGCAGTTAGTAAATTGCTCTATATATACATATGAACTTGATGTAGAACGTATGTGTGTTTCTACTCTATTTCATCAATGCAAATATGTTTTTCTCCTAGTTCATCTCTGTTTTGTGTTCTCTGTTTTTTATCTATTAGTTTGACAGTGGTATTAGAGCCTCGTTTGTGGGGTAAGAACTAGTAGTTGTAGTCTGCAGTAACATTGAAGATTACAACAGATTTGTTTACTTTGTTGTAGCAAAGTAATGTCAAATGAACACTTTGTTCAACCATCGATTCCTCGCTTTGATGGTCACTATGATAATTGGAGCATGTTCATGGAGAATTTTCTAAGATCCAAGGAGTAATGGAAAGTCGTCTCCGAAGGAATTCCTAAACCAACAGCTACTACATTGATGACAGATGCACAAAGAGCAGAGATTGAAGCATTGAAGTTGAAGGATCTCAAAGCAAAGAATTATCTTTTCCAAGCAATTGATCGATCAATCTTGGAAACCATTCTTTGCAAAGACACTTCCAAACACATTTGGAAATCAATGAAGAAGAAGTATTGAGGTTCAGCAAGAACCAAAAGACAACAACTTCAAGCTTTAAGGGCCGAGTTCGAAACATCAAGAATGAAGCCTGCAGAATCAGTTTCTGATTTTTTCTCAATGACAATGGCAATTGTCAACAAAATGCGTATTCATGGTGAAAGGATGGAGGATGTTACTTTAATTGAAAAAATCCTGCATTCAATGACCCCACAATTTAATTTTGTGGTTTGTTCTATTGAAGAATCAAAGGATCTTGACATTCTTTCTCTTAATGAGTTGCAGGGTTCTTTGTTGATTCATGAAAAGAAAATTGTTCACCATGATAGGGAAGAGCAAGCATTGAAAGCTTTTACAATAGATCGCGCATTCATTTCAAGTCGCAGAAGAGGCCGATGTGGAAGAGGAAGAGGCTGAAGCAACAAAGAAGGAGGGAGACTAATTCAATAAAAATGATCATGATTCTTCTATGTCTCAAAGTGGAGTGCTATAGATGTCACAAGTTTGGACATTATAAATTTGAATGTCGAACCAAACTGCCACAAGACACAGGTTGATGGCAATTCATGAAGAAGAAACTATGTTGATGACAATTCATGAAGATGGAGATCATCTCAAATTTGAAGTTTGGTATGTCGACACAGGTTACAGCAACCATATGAGTGGTAGTAAGTCTATTTTTTCTTCTTTAAATGAAGATATTCATGCTACTGTGAATTTTGGTGATAATTCTCGTGTGAAGGTTATGGGTAGAGGGGACATTAACATAAGAACAAAAAATAGATTTGTTCAAACCATTTCAAATGTTTTTTATGTTCCTGATTTGAAAAGCAATTTGCTTAGTGTGGACAGTTACAAGAAAAAGGCTATATTATCACAATTCAAAATGGGGTTTCTGAAATTTATGAACCTTCAAGAGCGGCAGTAGCAACTAGCAATGATTCAAATGAGTTCAAATAGATTATTTCCATTGAAGATTGAAAGCGTTCAAACTTGTCTGAATTCTAAAGTAGATGATCATTCTTGGTTATGGCATTTCCATTTTGGTCATTTGAGTTTTGGTGGCTTAACAACTCTTCATCAAAAGGATATGGTGATAGGTCTACCCAAAATTGTCACCCCAATTGAAGTTTGTGAGGAATATGTTGTTAGCAAACAACATTGGTCTTAATTCCCACAAGGCAAGTCATGGACAGCAAATGTGCTTGAACTCATTCACTCCGACATATTTGGTTCAATCAATCCAACTTCTAATGGAGGTAAAAGATATTTCATTATTTTTATTGATGACTATAGTCGGAAGACTTGGGTTTATTTTTTGCAGGAGAAATCCGAAGCTTTTACAGTTTTCAAAAGCTTCAAAGCACAAGTTGAAAAGGAGATTGGAAAGTTTATTAAAACTTTGCGAACTAATCGTGGTGGAGAGTACTTGTCAAAAGAATTTGATTCTTTTTGGATAGAACAAGGCATACAAAGAGAACTTGCAGCAGCATAAACGCCGCAACAAAATGGAGTGTCGGAAAGAAAAAATTGCACCATTCTCAACATGGTGAGAAGCTTGCTGAAGAAGGGGAATGTTCCAAACACATTCTGGCCAGAGGCTGCAAATTGGGCCATTCATGTCTTAAATCGAAGTCCCACTTTTGCAGTAAAAAAAAAAAAAGACACCGGAGGAGGCATGGAGTGATCGCAAACCAACAAGTCAACCAACAATTTCAGAACTGATTAATGAAGTTATTCCTCAAATTCAGCCTTCAAATGAAATTATGACCACAACTAACTCAATTATCCATGAATAACGAGCAAGAAAGCGACCGGCTTGGATGATGGTTTATGTAAGTGGAGATGAATTATCTGATGATGAACAAATTGCTAATCTTGTGTTGTTTGCATATTGTGATCCTCTCACATTCGAAGATGCAGTCAAAGATCTTAAATGGCAAAATGCCATGTATGAGGAGATCAATTCCATTGAAAAGAATAACACATGGGAGCTAACAGATCTTCCAAAGGGACAAAAATCTATTGGTGTGAAATGGGTTTATAAATCTAAACTCAACAAGAATTTTGAAGTTGACAAACACAAAGCTCGATTGGTTGCAAAGGGATACAAGCAAGAGTTTGGCATAATATTTGCTCCAGACAGCAAATTTAGATACTATTCGTTTGATTCTTTCCTTTGCTGCACATAATTTGTGGAAAGTTTATCAAATGGATGTCAAGTCGGCATTCTTACATGGAGAATTACTAGAAGTAATGTATGTTGATCAACCACCTGGCTATGTGAAGCAAGGTATACAAATTAAAAAAGCATAGTATGGACTAAAACAAGCACCAAGAACTTGGTATAGTCGCATTGATGCTTATTTTAGAAAAGAAGGCTTTAAGAAGTGTCTCTATGAACACACACTTTACACAAAATCTGAAAGTAATGTCAAATTACTTATTGTGTGTCTTTATGTTGATGATCTCATATGCATTAGCAATGATGCTTTGCTTGTTGACAATTTTAAGAAAAATATGTAGGCTGAATTTGATATGACTGATTTGGGGTTGATGCATTATTTTCTTGGCATTGAAGTTGTTCAATCAGATGCAGGAATAGTCATTTCACAAAAGAAATATATTCTTGAAGTTTTGAGCAGATTTGGAATGAAGGATTGCAATTCAATTTGTACTCCAACAGAGTTTGGTAAAAAGTTGCAGAAAGATGATGGAGGTAAGAAGGTAAATGCTACTTTATTCAAACAAATGGTTGGAAGCTTGATGTATATAACATCAACAAGGCCTGACATAATGTATGGTGTTAGTCTAATTAGTCACTATATGGAGGTTCCAAGCGAAAATCATTTGTTAGTTGCTAAAAAAACCCTTCGTTACTTGCAAGGAACTAGGGATTTTGGGTTGTTTTTCAAGAAAGCCAACAAGTTAGACTTAGTTGGATTTACTGATAGTGATTATGCAGGAGATCAAGATGATAGGAAAAGTACTTCGGGTTGTGTTTTTATGATGGGCGCAGGAGCTATATCATTGTCATCTAAGAAGCAACCAATTGTTACTTTGTCATCTACAGAGGGTGAATTTATTGCAGCATCAGCTTGTGCTTGTCAAGCTATTTGGTTGAGGAGAATCCTGAAGAAGTTCATCTTAAGCAAGTGGGGGCTACTACAGTTTTCTGCGACAACACTTCAGCCATCAAGCTTTACAAAAATCCAGTGCTTCATGGCAGAAGTAAACATATTGATGTGAAGTTCGATTTCTTGAGAGATCTTTATAATGACGGAACAATAGATCTTAAATATTGTAGAAGTGAGGATCAAATTGCAGATATTATCACAAAGCCTCTAAAGACAACAACTTTTGAGAAGCTTCGTGATACGCTTGGGATTTTTCCTGCAGAATTGTAATTGTGGAAATTGTTTTATGATCTTAAACTGATTTCAGCAGATTTCAGTTTAAAGGAGGGTTTTAAAACTAATTTAGAAGTTGTAACTTCTTTGGTGCAGTTATGCGAAGTTAGCGGGCTGTGTATGTGTCAATCAAAGACATAAGTAGTTATGCTTCTATATATAAATATGTACTTGATGTAGAACGTATTTGTGTTTCTACACTATTTCATCAATACAATTATGTTTTCCTCCTAGTTTATCTCTCTTTTGTGTTCTCTATTTTTTATTTATTAGTTTAACGGACCGCTCTTAATCGAGCGCAATAGAAAAGTTTGATCCATGTAGCCAACCCCAGTTAATTTGGGACTGAGGCTATGTTGTTGTTGTTGTTGTTGTTGTTGTTGTTGAGTTTAACGGACCGCTCGCTGGTTTGGTATGGGGTTACTTGGTAAGAGGTGGCGAGTTCGAGCCTCACGGTGCTCAAGTTACGGTTTCTTTCTTATATAAAATCAATCAATCAATCAAACGAAATCAACTGATACACAAAGACTGATATCATAATAAAGAATCAAAGAAAGATGAGAGAGATTACAGTAGCAAAATCCGAGGTAGTCGAAGTACTTGGTGCATGACAACCGCTCTATTGAATTTCTACCCAATCTTTCTTCCTCTTTTTCACTCATCTCTTCTCGACAAATTGGGGAAACACAGAAGACCTTCCGAGCGAGCTAGGGCATCACTGCGTCAGAAAAGAACGGACTTGCTTTATCATCACAACCCGCGTATCTCGAGACTATAATTGGCTTTGTGCATCAATTACACTCGCACGATCGCGCAAACGAGTGCCTAACCCGCTTTTGATAAATAGAAGAACCAATGGCCTTGAGTTGAGTCTGAAATGAAGTCCCTGTGTTGGGAGAGCCAAAGCCTCTTATGAGTCGGCTACAAATGAGCTTAATGCGGTTGATTAGTTTATATAAGTGGTTCACACCAAAAACTAAAGGGGTCCAAGAAGATGAAATTGAAATTTTGTTGTTGTAAAAATTTTCGAATTCCAAATGACTGCAATTACAAAAGTTAATTTAATTCAATGATGTAGGAACATTATACTTAAAAAGATAAATAGCATAATATATCCTGGCGTTTAAGGTTCTTCTACAAATTTATCTTAATATTTCAATTTTTACAAATACATCCTAACTTTTTTAAGTTTTTTACAAATTTATCCTAACTTATTAATTTTTTACAAATTGTTCATAAAATCTCCTCATTTCCAACCTTGCAAATTGTAGCTCATAAAAGCCAAAACATGATGAATTGGAGACTCTTTTCATTTGCAAAAATGTGGTTAAAAATAATCCCAAATCAACCTAAATTTATTCATAAGATACCAATTTGCACAATTTCAAAAAGTTATGATGTATTTGTAAAAATTGAAACGTTAAAATAAATTTATAAATAAACCTAAAACGTTAAGATACATTATGCTATTTACCATAACTTAAAATGTATTAATTAAAGAGGATATAGTAATAAAATTATAAAAACACATCATCATATGCATTAAATCAACCCGGAAATCCTAAGGACTTCCTTTGATTGCGGCGACCGCTGTCTCTATGTCGGAAATAATGCATAAAATCTCCAGTGTGATCTTCACATTGCATCGACCAATTCCCATTTGCCATATAAGAGTTTGGTTGATTCATGACCAATGTCAATACCAAATTACAGTGAAAGAATTATAAGCTTAAACAATACACAAAACATATAGCTGCAATTTGGTTGCAGAATACCACAGCTTAACAATCTAAGCTGACATTAATATTTATGCAATATAACCCTTGATTCTTAAATGCATGAATACTAACTGCTGCAGCTTTAGTTTGCGAGTTGCGACAGAAGCTCCTTTGCATGTTGTGATTTTATCACCATAAACCCAAAATAGCAGAAGAACCATTGTCGCGACCTGATTAATCGACCAGCATACTCTTTGACCCCAGTGGATAAAACATCCTTGATATTGCGCATAGAGCCACGAGAGAAGAGGGCGGCAGTTCAAGTCCAAGCAATTGTTTCCTTGCCTAAGTGAAGAGCATTTTCAATTCCTCTATACGTGCACTTCGGACTTCCTGGTCGGTTAGCGCACCAGCAATCATCCGTTGCTTACGGGCCTGCACTGCCTCCATTCTTTCCTCAACAGTTCCCTGCAACCGTGAAAGCCAAAATTCAAACTCCACAACCAAAAATTGCATCCACAAACTTAGGCTGCTTCTTAGAATTAAAAGAATCCGACAAGGTCATAAAAATGGCAGAATTGAAGCATCAACAAGTTTCCGAGAAAGAAGCATGAAACAATGTGTTGTTCTTAGACACTTAAGACTCCCAAAGGCTGTCTTTCATTCTGAAGACCATAAACCAAAATAATTCTATACATTACCTGTGACGGCGTAGTTAAAAGAGTATCATTGGGTAAGATGGCTGTACCTTCACAATGAACCGTTTGATGTTTACACTTTTAGTTTGACCAATTCGATGAATTCGCATGACTGCTTGTTCCTCAACGGCTGGATTCCACCATGGATCCTACAAGAGGAAAAATATGACAATGTTTCATCAATTGAATCTGATAATAGCAACAAATCATGTTTGCAATTTTTTGATATGTGAAGGAGATAGAATGATCATCCATTTACTTTTCTGGTAACCAGGTTACAAGTCAACAGAGATTTCCTCTCTTCTTACAGCAGCTAGATAAGCAAATTTACGCTCTTAATAACTATAACTTATGTGCCACTAAAACTTCGAAGGGATGCACGCCCACAAGATTAGTCCAGAATGAAGAGTACTAAATGGTGCCTGGAATCCTATGGTTCCTGCCATCAGCGGGCAAGCAAAGAAGAGCACAGAAAACAATAATGTTACGAAGGTCCTCTACCAGGTAGATTGTTAACTGAGACAATTATCTTACTTCAACATGAAGTTTGACAGGAACATGAACAATTCAACTTCATGGTGCATGCATTGTCACCACGGCTTAGGGGGAAAAGAACTGAACGACATTTATAACTGAAAGGGGCCAGAACAATCAGGGGGGGAAATCAAGAGAAGATTTGGGATCTGGGTCATTGTTCCCAGATGCAAAAGAGGATAACATAAGACGTCCAAAAATCCTGAAGAAATAATAAAGTTCCTACATTTGAACGCCATGGAAAAAACTCAAACTTCCCTAATTAGGACATTCCCTAGACCAAGGCAGTTGTTTTTCAGCCAGGCATCTCCAACAGCTCTTCTTTAGTTAGAAAAATAAGGAAGTGTAAAGTTGATGGCCACAATGATTGATCGAGATTAACAGGAAATCTAACTCAAAATCAGAAGTCCACATAGAATCTAATGTCCACACAGGCTGACTTACGAGAGTATGAATAAGAATTATATTAATTCTCAACAATGAGACTAAATCAGGTCAGCCCATTGGGGGATCATGACTCGTAACTGACAGAAATGAATGACAGCGAAAAATGGAACAAAAAAAAGGAATCGAAATAAATAAAAGCAGGATCCAATCCTAATCTCTATATCATCCACAATTTCATAGTTATGCAGTAAAAAATAAAAAGATAAGGGCACAAGTAAAAGTGTAAAACTAGCAAAATCCTAATCTCTATATCATCCACAATTTTAAACATACCAAGATAAAAGCATTGGATGCCACTGTCAGGTTTATTCCAACCCCACCAGCCTTCAACGACATTAACATTATCTATTGAGAACATGAAAGAGAAAGGAAAATATTAAATGCTGATAATATCATGTGATAAGAAACATTAAATCTAGATGACTATATTTTAAGGACAATGAATTCCCGCTTTCCTTTGACATACCAAGATGTCCTTCTTCTCAGAAAATTGCTTTATCACTTTTTCTCTCTGCTGTTGACTCAAAGTCCCATCCAGCCGAACAAATGAAATATTACTCCTGGAGACAAATGTTATTGACAAAGAATACAAGGAACTTTCTTTAGAAAAAAAGAAATATATATATATATGTACGTGTATATATATATATATATATAGTACAAAGAGAGTGCTTCAGAAAAAAAAAAAAAAAACTCCAATTAAGTCCATTTTTCCTCATGCATGAAATATATTCTGCCAACTTATTACTGTATTGTTTCAAAGATACCAATTTCTAACTTGAAATAGTATACAAAACAGCAAGCACAACATAGACAATACAATTAACTATGCATAAGCATGAGTAGTCACTATAATATAATTTCACAAGTCAATGAATGGCCATGAAACTTTCCAACATTGTACACAACAAGCCACATAAAAAGTTTTTAAATATGTCCATCAACCCATGCGCACTACGCACAGGATCATATGCATGACCTAAACACTTGCAAGTTAAATCATGGGTAGAGATGTTGGGTAAAAATATGAAATATGCATGTGCATACTGCCTAGAGATTATAATTGACAATTCTCAAATTTTGAAGACAGTGGGACTTGGCTGATCAGCATTGACATTTATGCACTGTACAGGGTCCACTATCAGCTTTATTCTCCTATTTTCTTCTTCATCATTAGGCTAGATATTTTCCTATAAGAAAACTTGGTTTTTATATTAGTAAGGAGATTTATGGATGCAAAATTACTAGACCAAAAGGGAAGAGACAAGTGACAAAAGAAAAAGGCAAACATGAGGTAAAGGTGATTCAGTTGTCCAACAATGAAAAATGCACAAAAAGAAATTGGAGCTACAATAATATAATTCTGCCTGGGATTGTCAACTAACCCACATAAATTATAAGCTTGTATTCCTAGTTCCATGCACAAATAAGGCTTCCGAGATTACGTCTAGCTAAGACTAGGCTTTGGGGCATTCAACTTTAGTTACAGCCGAATTGTCAACCAAGCATTCCACTATGATCAATTGACCATCAAATGAGTCAACGAAAAAAAAAGCAAAAATATGCCCTAGTGTACGTCTATATGAAGATGAGAGCAGTTGACAACTAAGATATTATGGGGACTAACAAGTATGACTATTATCAAGCGTCATCTGATTGCATATTGGTGTTGCTGCACTAGTGCGCTTGCATCCTAAAGTACGTAAAGGTAGAGCTTAGGCAAATACTTCTCTTTTTGGAAATTTTAGGTATATTCTTTAGGGGTGGGCAGCAGTTTTGAAAAAACCGCCCAAACCGCCCAAACCGACCAAACCGCGCGGTTTGGTCTGGTTTTTAAAGTTCGCGGTTTGGTCGCGGTTTTCGTTTTGGAAAAACCGCGGTTTAACCAAACCGAGGGCATTTTGGTAAATACAAACCAAAAACCCTAAAAACCAACCAAAATCCGTAAATCACTATTTCGGTCTCCTCTTCGCCTCTTCCTCTCCGGTCTCGACCGTCTCCAACTCCTCACCGCCACCGCCTCCCTCCCACGCCGCTCGACCGCCTCCCCCTCCCACGCCGCTCGACCGTCTCCAACTCCTCCGGTCCCCGCCGCTCCAACTCCTCACCGTTACCGATCACCGCGCTCCTTCTCCCACGCCATCGACCGCCTCCTCTCCCCCCCCCACTGGACTCTCCTCCTTGCGGCGCTCTCACTCTCTCTCTCGCCTCCTCGCGCTCACTCTCCTCGCCTCGCGCTCACTCTCCTCTCGCCTCCTCGCCTCCTCGCGCTCACTCTCTCCTCTCTCGCCTCCTCGCGCTCACTCTCTCCTCTCTGCCTCCTCGCGCTCTCACTCTCCTCTGCCTCCTCGCGCTCTCACTCTCCTCTCTGCCTCCTCTCTGCGCTCTCACTCTCCTCTCTGCGCTCTCTCTCCCGCTCGTCTCTGTGCTCACTCCCGCGGTGCTTCTCTCTCCTCTCACTCCTGCGGCGCTTCTCTCTCCTCTCACTCCCGCCGGCGCTCCTCTCACCCCAGCCGTCTCCTTCGTCCTCCTCACTCTTCGTGTCATCGCCGCCGCCGAATCCATCGTCGTCGTCGCCTTCCACCGCGCGAACGTCCACCGCCACTCGCACCAAAACCGCAAAACCAAACCGCAAACCGCGCAAACCGCGGTTCGGTTTGGTTGCGGTTTTGGCGGTTCACGGTTTGGTGGTGGTTTGGAAAATCACCAAACCGTAGACCCTCGGTTTGGTTGCGGTTTGGTGGTTTTCACCACCAAACCGCGGTTTGCCCACCCCTAATATTCTTTATTCCACAGTGAATCAAACACACGCACACACGCAGGAAATCACTTCCTTAATTATCTTCGAGAACCAGGAAAGATTACCGAGTGAGAGGAATCTGCAGAATGTCCAGAAATGCAGTCCACTGGCTAAAAACAATGCTTTTGGAGCCTGATGAGCAAAGAGCTTTAAGCTCGTGCAATAGACTAGTAACTTTGGAAGATTCCACCCAGTTCTTCTCAATGTCAATCTGGAAACGACTGTCAGTTGGGGCAGTAATAAGATCCTGCTTGTTGATGGTTTTCCTGTATATAAAAGAACTCTTCTGACAGCATTAGATATCACAGAAATAACAAAACACAGTGCCATATCTAGCATAGACTAAACACAGATAAGAGAACCTGGAGATACCTACAAACGGGACAGAGACCGGAAGTATGGTTTTGCCAACTACCCAAGAGACATTCGCGACACATACGATGAGCACAAGGTGTCAATACTGCATCTTCAAAAGCTTCAAGACAAATAGGACATTCCCCCTTTTCTCCTTTTCGTAGCTCCTCCACAACCTCTTGAATATATGCTCTCGATGGAACGTCATCAGGATCCCTGCGGCTAACATCTTTACCACCTTTAAGGAAGTGTTTCCCGAGCTTGTTTAGATCTGCGAATTCTTTTGTGTCGCCTCGACTGCATGCCACAAGCCATTCAGTTCCATTATTGTCTAGATAAGAAGAGACAATAACAGAAACTTTGTAGAAATGACAGTAAAATTATTGTACCAATTGAATCTCTCTGAAGCTTAAACAAGTTAAATTATTATCACATGATTAATATTTAATACCAAAACAAACCTCATCACGAGAAATGGATGATCACAACATTGACGAAGACGTAAGAGCAACTCCAATATGGAAGCATAATTGTGAAGAACCTTCCCTTGTTCAACAAATTGATCAAATTTTACCTGGAAAGGCACCATCCATCATTTTGTAGCCACAAAACAACAACAAAGCTAAATTTCAATTATCAAAGTCCCTTGCTCTCATACCTTGGATTTCTTAAATAGGGCGTCATAGAAGTCCCTCTCAGCAGGTGTCAACTCACAATAGATCACCTGAACATCAACTGGTGGAAGAACAAGAATCGGCCTAAAACAAAGTGGGGACAAAGAAAATAATTATGATGAAACAAAGTAAAACAAGAAGAAAGGGGGGAAAAGAAGAACTAGCGACCCAGTTTCATCACCTTCCTTGTTTGTCTGTGCTGGACTTCGTTCTTCTCAACATTATAGGCCTTAATATGGATTGAACCAACTTTAACCCTCGTTCATCTCCTTCCTCAAAAGGCTTTTGAATGAGTTTGTTCCACCTAACAGATATATGCAGCAACTTCAGATCATCATTCACTTCTGAAGGAGAAGCTAAATGCAAAGACAAATGTTTTTCTTTTTCTTTTCTTTTTTCTCTCTTTAACAAGTCACATAGGCATGAGGAACTTCTTGATGTCGATAACTGTAACCCACAAGCTACTCATAAAAACTTATTACTTTCTTTGATAATTCAGAAATTAGAAATATACACTGTATGCATCAAGATCAAAACTTTATGCCACACACTACTGTTCAGTAGATCATGTTATGTCTAAGGTAATTTATTTATGAATTTACAAAATACCATATAGAAATTTGCATGGGACCTCCTAGTTTTAAGAAGTTTAACAACAGTCATGCTCCTTTTGTATTAAATTTCTTACGTGTCGTAGGAAGCAATGTGGACATAAAGAACCAAAGAATTGGGAAGAACTGAGTGGGACACAAGAAATATTAAATCGCTTAATAATATGAACACAACTACGCAAACACAAGCCAGGCATTTTGGGTAGGTAAACAACCACAAAAACTACGAGTTAACTGTTAGCAGGACAAAAACTAGGATAAAAAATATGGAAGGAAAGTGAAAAATCAGAAAAAAAAATTCACAAGGGGCACAGACGGGACCGAAGAAAAATAGCAGTAAATTATGTTCGACATATCAATGGTAAGAAAAACTTTATCATGTCAAGCACAGCTAAACTTACAGGCCCCAGTTGCTCCAAGGTTCCAATCTCAGAAACCGCAAAAGACTGTAAACGTCTTCAAGACTGTTCTGTCACCAATAACTAGCACCATTAGACTTGAAGAACAAACATACTACTATAACAGATGCATTAGTTTGTAAAGCTGAATATTCTCTTTGTGCACGAAAATGCCACAGCAAATGTTCCAAGGCAATAGAAGGTCATGCTTTCACTCTAATTTCTCAATGGGAACCAAAATAAGTTCCTAAGCCACGGGTACTATATTTATAACATTGAAAAGTGTTGAGCATTTAATGCAATAGCAATAAATGTATAGAAAATTGACCATTTGACTAGAATTCAATGGTTGTAAACGATGTTCCCAATACATAAGAACCTATTTGTTTCCATTGTAGTGTCCTACACATACTATATGAGCAGCATAATGCAAAACAGAAAAATGTACAAAATTCAGGTGAGTATTTCATTTTCTTAAGTGTACCCGAAAACTTGTTGTGTGTGAGTGCGTGCGCACACACACGAACACTACATGCCATCTCGCTAAGTGCAACTCGCTCTAACTCTCATGACACATTTTCACAGCATCCACGCAGCAAGGTTCCACAAAATGAAGCAGAATTGGTCGTTTGGATTCACCACTTAAATCATTACAAATCCAAATTAAGAAAAAGCCAAGTACCACTGTTTACAAGAAAAAAATGAGCAAGTCTAATGCACAATCTGATAAAAGTTCTCAGATTAAACGTTAACAACATGGTTAATGAATGATTCAAACAACAGCTGAGAATACAACAACAACATAATTTAAAACACCATAATTTAAAACAAATTTACCTGAATAGGTGTACCAGTAAGACACCAACGATGATCAGCAGAAAGAGCAGCTGCAGCCAAAGAAATTTGGCTTTTTGAAGACTTTATGGTGTGTGCCTCATCAAGCACAACTCTAAACCATAAGACAGAATAAAGTCCTCCATTAGCTTCGGTGCTCTACAAAGATGAGCAAGGGAATGCTTAGAACTTACAATAAGGTTTGAGCAAATCGAGCATGCAATATTGACATACCTCAGATGAAAATTCTGATGTCAATACACCATAAGTAGTGAGAACAATATCATATTGTGCCAAAGATTTCGCTTCTTTTGATCTGCTTTGACCATAATGAACATAAAGAGACAATAATCCAGGCTCACAATGACTTTCAATCTCTGCCTGTCATTGGATAGAAGTACAGAAAAAAAAAAAATCTATGTAAAAGTTACCAGTTACAACTCTAAATTCATCAAGATCATAACAGTAATTTCAATGCAATCGAAACAACAAATACGTTGAGAAAAGAAATGCAAATTCAACCAAAAAAGGGCAACTAGAGACATCAAGCATTGAACAGAAACAAAAACCTCAAAATTCACCTTCCACTGTCCCAGCAATGTCATAGGGCAGACAATCAGACTGCCACCACCAATCAGCGAGCCAAACTTAGCTAATTTCTTTGGAGTTTGAGATTGATCTGAATTGTTGCAGGACTCACTATTTTCAGTTAAAGCCTGAGACAAGAGTTGACTACTACACGAACCACCTTTTCCAGAATGAGCAAGAAGAAGAGCAATTGTCATGATTGTCTTCCCGAGCCCCATAGCATCAGCCAAAATCTTCACAACAATCAACAATGAAGGGAGGAAAAGCTTAGTTAGCATTCATTAAAGAAGGGGCAAATTAAAATTCACTAGATTCTACTACATTCCGTCATTTTCATCTAGTTGCATAGTTGTGGAAAATACTAAAAAACATTCACTCACACTCCAATATTAGAAATCACGCAGCATACTTTTGCACCGAGATGAAAAAGTGAAAGTAGCATGTTGCAGTGAGGATATAAAAATGGTGACCACTGACCAGGAGGTCAATTCAATAGAGAATAAGTGGTTTGGAGTTATTTATGGGATTTTTGAATTTTCTCGAACAACCCTGGGTCATCGATTATGTGTTTCCCACATAAAAGAAGCTGTTTACATGGAAAGTTAACCGCTCCTAAACCTATATGGAAAAAGTCTTCAAAAGAAAGAAAGAGAAAAAAAAATCAAAATAACAGGCAAGTCACATACGCCGCCTCTGGACATCTGGAGAGTGCTGGGAAATTCTGTCGAAGCATCCCCTGTGAATGCATTCAAATAAAGAACAAGCTGCCTCCTTCAACATGAAAAGAAGCCTCAAGTCATCTTCTAGCCTAGAAGTAAACAAAATATCAAAACATGTCAAATGAGCCAGCCTACTTGTCTGCAAGACGATACGCATCCCAACATGGGTGAAGTGTTGTTGCTGCCTCCTCTAATGATCTCCCTTTCTCCAACCGAGTCATCCAATAAAGAGCCTGCTTTTGGTAGGGCCATAATTCGCACAGTAAGGTATTGGGAGGATCCATTTCCTACAACATGAAAATGTTTGACCAGTTATCTTTGTGATCTTCTGCAAAAAATTATTAATGACGCTACAAAATAGTGCTGTTTCCTGAATATAAAAATACCTCAAGCTCGGAGCAGTCTACTGTACCAACAATACTATCCATTTCAAACTCTGAAACAGGCTCCTGTTCACTTTCTACGTTACTTCCTTCAGCATCCATTTTCAACTTCTTCCAACTCCCAATATTTGTGAGTGCCGAGTGACCAGATTTCTCCTGTTCAACCAATACTGTAATCAGTTTCACAACTCACAAGGGGAATACTGAATAAATAGGAAAAAACATTAAATTTTCTGATCAACACACCTTCGCATCTAAATTTCTTTTTCGACGGTAAATATCTTCTGGAGTTAACTCCGCCTACGATCACCATTTCAAAGATTACTGGGAGAAGAAGCTCGAGAAAATTTATGGAAAAAAGAAAGAAAGAAAGAAACTTCTTGCATGAACAGGGAAAGAGGAAGGTAAGACCTACTGATAGAAAATTATACCGGCATTCTTTAAATATTGGTTTCAATCAAACATTTTCAGGCAAGATAATGAGTATATGGATGCATGTTACTAACCAGCTGGTTGGCCCAATAGTTTCATATATGGTAATGTTGTAAGATGGGTGGAGTTCAATTCCCAAAGGGGGCAAGATGTTGGTTTCTTTCTTATCAAAAAAAAAAAAAAAAAAAAAAATTTATATAGATGCATGTTTCATAACAGCTTCAGAATTAACTATAAAATAAGAGAAGTTCACCTTTTTGAAAGGAGTTAAGCCAAGTAACCTGAGCAAGTTCGGCAAAGGATGAACAACAGATTCTTCGGAAAAGCTCTGAGGTGACTTAAGTGAAATAGATACATGCTTCCGGAACATTGAACTATTAATATACACACTGCAAAATGATGAATTCGTAAAAAATGCAATCTACTACCTAACAAAAGAGTAGCTAATTGACAAATCCCTCTTTAGTCTCGAACCTTATTGACAAAATAACAGTATCCATGATACCCAGCACATCAGGAGCAGATACACAACAACCCTCGATCCGGATCTTCTTATCATTCACAAGTGGCAAAAGGCAGCGCGCCCACTCATTTGGAATTCGGCCAATCTACAAAATTGAAGTAAATGAATACACAAGTAATTAATAGGGAGAAACATTAATGATTGTCAGCCATGATTGTTATAACTTCAAAAATCACCTCTCCTGCGTCTTTTGTTGAGAATCTTACAATCTCCGAACAAGCAGCGGCAGGTCGTCCACGGCCAGGAAACTTGGTTGTCGAAGGGGAATTAGACACCTCCGACGGAAATGAAAGAATAACCCTCTCACCAGCTTTGAGCTTCTTTCTCTTACAAGTAGACATTCCAGCTAGTTCCGCACTACCAACTAGCCACCACTCACCATCGACCGAACCCAAAATCTCACTCGCATCGGCATCGGCATCGGCATCGGCATCATTAGGGCTCAGATTCTCCTCCCCATTCGAATCGGCTGACTTGCTCCGCTCCCGAATCGCCCCTCCAGCCCTTCCATCATAACTTGAACTCAATCCATTACTCTCCGAGTTTCTCGTTTTCTTTCCGAAATCGGGAGTATCAAAAATTATATTGATCGCAGCAGCGACGTCGTTATTAGCCATGTACAATGCTCGGATGACATCCATGTTCGAGTAGCCATCATCGCCAATAACAGACCGTACAATCGCAATCAACTCGTCAGTCACCTTGCTCCCCATGAAACCAGCACCAACAAAATAAACCCCCTAACCCTAACCCTAATTTGGAATCAAAACGATTTCGGATTCATGGAAGATCAAAAAAGGGGGTCTTTTCAAAACCCTAGATTTCGAAAATGAGCGCCGATTGTTGCGATAAAGAGAGAATCAAAATGGAGAGTAATCGAACCTTGTGAGCAAGAATATGTGATGGTTTTGGAGAAGATTACTGTTGATCGAATCGGAGATTTGAAGAGCGTGACGAGGAAAAGCGCGCGTATCTCTCTCTCTCTCTCTCTCTCTTTCTCGCGCGCGCGCGCGCTCGACTTTTGCTTAGCGAAGAAGGGAGCGACGGTTTTGTTTTCCCGCGCAGCTCGCCTTAATGATTTAACAAATGGGCCGAACCGTTTGGGCCCTTTGGACCTGATTTTGGATTTTTTTTTGTTAAAAAGTGATGCCTCGTCCAACTAAACACGCTTTCGCGTTGTTTTTATGCCCAATTAAGCGATTTTTTATGCCCTAATAATTATTACTTGTTAGATAAAATTTTTTTGAAATTACACTTTTTTTCTTTGAACTTCGTCGCCACAACTGGTTTGTCCAGTGGGACCCACGCATGCCACTTAGGTGCATGCCCAATTTGCATGTCGATTTCGGTTCACCTTAGCATTTTCCTTGTTAATTAGATGGTCTTGTTGTCGCGAGGTTTATGTGATCAAGTACACATCTCACTATCTACAGAGCACACTTGAAAACTTTGGGAATCAATGTATATTTAGCGAGATGGATATATACGGCATTATTTGTCAAATGCAAAGTTGGGGGGTCGTTGTTTCTTGTCCAAAAAAATAAAATTGGAAGTTAATAAACTTAATTAGGGATAGGGGTACATTGTGAACAAGTTTGATTTATTCGTGTGATCATCAACTAATCCAAATGTTTCACGCGATTATGAAGATCTTAAACCAGAGCCACCAGCCCAGTATATCATCACCACCATGCATGCATCCAAGGAAATATCTGTTTAAGTTATTTGCAGTGCTCGTGTTCTTGGCTGAGTATATAGCATGCATGGCAGCACAGGAGTTTTTTTTTTTTTTTTTTTTTTTAAGAAATGAGACTATCTGTATATATAATAAGTCTACACTCTTGTCACTACACGCGCATAACGCGACCAATAAAATATCAACTAGTGCAACGCGTGAATTAATTAATAATACATGTATCACAAAAATAACTATTTATACATTGGTTGACGTGCCCTAAATTTATCGACGGTGATCACGTGGGTTCGAGCTACGGGTCATAATCTGTAATTAATAAATTAATTAAAATTTTGTAATGTAATATATTCATGCTATGAGAACCTCTTGAAATATATTGTGCATTAAATATCTTGTGTATTTATGACCCATTAATTAATGTATTGGATTATAATCCAATGATTGCTAATGAAGTTTCATGGCGTGAATATTTATGTAGTTTTTATTGTAGTAATATATATATATATATATATATATATATATATATATATATATATATATATATATATCTATCATATCATATATATAAAAGCACGAATCACAAATTTTTGAGTCGTAAGCAAATTTACTTTTTTGTCCATCGCCCACACATTTTTTTTTTGTGCGTTCCTTATCTTTTCCTTTTACTCCTTTTTTTTTCTCCCGCATCCCTTATCTTTCCGTTTTACTATTTCCTCTTCTCTCACGTCTCTCTCTCACTTCCTATTTTTCATCTTCTCCCGTCTCTTTTTTGCCTCGTCTCCCAAATCTCACAACTTTCTTCTCCACCATTATAACTTTTCTTCTTCACGTCTCCCCAATCTCACAACTCTTCTTCTTCACCATTATAACCCTATTCAATTTGTAACTTCTCTCGGCGTTCTCTTCATCTCAACTCGCCAACTCCACGAATCCAACATCACCACCGCCGTCACTCCTCCGCTTCGCCCTCTCATCCGTTTCCACAACCCTCTCTCTCTCTACACCAAAGCTTCGACCGATTTCTTCCTCTCTCGAACGGTCTCAATTTTACCAGGTTTGGTTGATTTTTTCATTATGGATGTTCGTCGATCTCAATTTTACCAGGTTTGGTTGATTTTTCATTATGGGTGTTCGTCGATGAGTGCAAATACTGATCACACTCGCCGAATATTCAAGGCGACCAAGCACTACATTCACACTCAACGAATATTCGATGAGTGAAAATACATGTGCGTGAAAATACTTCGCTATAACTATGATCATGATGTGCATAGAGTGCAGAGTGTAATTTATTGTAAATAGTTAAATTGTTAAATTTATAAGAGAAGCTCGAAAAGAGAAGCGATATAAATTATGGTCGGTTAAAAGATTTGTATAACTCGCTTCGACAATTTTGCGATAAATTTGTCCTTGGAACATCGAAGAAATACCATATATTTGTTCTTCCTTGGATGGATTAGTTAATTCTTCATGACTATTGGTATTTGGAATTTTTTCCTCTTTTCTTTCATAATAGAGGACACTCGTTCGTAAGCAAGTTGCTTTGGCCTTTAGCATCGATTGTGTTTACCTTTGCTCATTCTCTCGTGATGCAAATACCGATAGTAATCTTCTTTGTAGTGCCTTTTAGCTTGGATATTATGATATCATATCGGGCTCAAAATTTTAGTGCCTATTATCTTGAGTAGTAAGGGCCAGGATCGGTTCCTCTTGGACAATAAATTGACATTGCGACAAATGTGTCAAAATGTAAGGCCGAGACATTACGTGTAGTTGATTATTATCGGCATTTCTGTGGGATACTTTCTTACCGAAACTAAAATTTGGAGACTGCTAAAAGTATGGGACTTTAGAGGTTATGAACAAATGCGAGAAAAGCAAAATGGAGGGATATGTATGTATTGAATTGAGAAAAATGTTAGAGATTTCCGTATATACGAGAATGCTTGATTTGTGATGTCTTCTTCTCACGAAGTGGCGAGAGAGAGAAAATTTGACTTCAAGACGTATCTTTCCTTTCTCCAAGTCAAGCCGAGCTCCAGTTACTATCCAAAATCCTGGATCGTCCTGGGGCCCCTTGCATACTGTATTGTCTCTACAAATTTCATTAACTTTCGAGTCAGTACAGGCATTGGAGGACCATTAGGATAGACAATGCGGAGTCTACCACAATTTGGTTTGGTTGTTTCTCTTTTTCCGTGTTTCCTTTTATTGAAGTGCTTACTATGCGAGAGAAGAAGGTGGACTTCGAATAGAGTCGATAATCCTTGTTCCCCGATCGTCTTGGAGATGGTGCAATTTTTCACCTTGGAGTACAGGAGCTGCAGATGTAGAACACTCTTGGATGCGTGCTTCTTCACCAGAAGGCTGTGCGCTGTGACAATGAAGGCCGGGGGAGTTCTTGGTCGCCCAATCAGTTCGTATTCCACTTGGTGCTTTGTGCATACATGTGAAAATTTCTTCCACTGAACTGCCTCGAGGTATCGTTCATTATTGTCTACGTCACTTGATCCTTTCCACATCGACCCTCCTTCGAGTTTGTCTTGGAGGACTACTGGGGTGCTTGACAAGTGCTCCAAATGGATGGCTAACCTGAATATTGGTAAGCCTTATTTTATTTTATTTTACAATAACTTACAAGATCACATTATATAATTTAATTTTACATATTGTCTTATTTTTGAAAATAATAGGGGAAGTTGTCAAATGATATTTCAACACATAAATACGAAGTCGACAATAACAAAGAAGTCAACATGAAGAGAAAAAGTATTGATAATGAATTTGGAATAAATAAACGTCCAAGAAAATATTGTTATGTTGAGTAAGTTATTTGAAGTTACATATTATTAATTAGTTACTTATGTATTTATAAATAAACTAATATAATGTATTTCTTATGCAGTGATGACGAAGATGAAGTATAGTCAACATCATCTTGAACATGCTACAAAATACAAAAGAGTTTTTATAATTAATTTTTAGCAGTAGGCATTTTATATTTTCAATATCATATTTTCAATTTATTTAGCATTGTATATTAAATTTAATATTTTATATTTATATTACATAGTTTGTTCAAACTCATAAATATTCTTTTAATTTTTATTATACATTCAGTTGCTTATTAAATTTACAATGTTTTCACTATAATGCATGGAATGAAAACTTGATTTGAATGAAAAATTGGCCCATTTTTGTTCAGCCTTGATTAAATAGGGTTTGAGTTAAGTTTTGGATAGGACCCTCTTGGTCTGGACTCTGGACCCTCCATGGATCTCAATTTGGACAATCAGGCCCTTGCTATTATTTAAACACATATTATAATTTGGTCTGAATTATTAGACTATGGATACCCTCTATATATAGTTATACACTACTTCAACACATACGATATCTTTGTTTTTGAGATGACTCAAATTTCTCATTAGAATGGGTCAAACCACTTGTGTTTTTTTCCTTGTTTTCTTTTTTTTTGAGGAAGTAATGGCCTAGCATGACTACCTTATTTTTTCATTCAAGTCTTATCTCAATTACATTAGAGAATATTGATGAGCTAAAAAAGGTGCTTGTATTTTTAATTTTAAAATTTTAATTACAATTTTAAATTTTATTAATAAATTTTTAGAAATTAATTCCCGCGAGCAAAGCGAGTGGGTCAATCGTGCGTAGCACGACATGAAACTAGTATATATATATATATATATATATATATATAGTTACTTTTCATTGTTTTCTTTGACTTGACCATCGTCGAACGTACGGTACGTCATCAATTAGGTAACAAGTCACCCTAAACCCTAAACTCGTACCATTTCCATTTAACCAAGTAGCGTGTCAAACAATAGCTACATAAAAATTACAGCACTTCAACAAAAGAATCAATTTTTAATAGCCACCCAAATAGACATTTGACTTAAAAATATTGCAAATTACGCAGGCCGGCTCACAAATGTGAATGAGCATATGAACATATATACGTACGTAATGTGGACGCGCAGTTTTTGATGACTTATAGTAAAAATATAAAATAAATTGGAGTTTCTTATCATTGTTTTTCTTATAGTTAATAAATGGATATTTCAATATTTGCACTTGAGCTTACGAGAATCCATGGCTATCTCGAAATCTGAAAAAAGCCAATCAACATATCAATATATTCAAATTAAGTTGAAAGCCAAATTTAGATTGATTAACTTTTAGATTATAAATGCATTTCAATAATTTTACACATACTAACTCAACCCAACTTATTATTATTATTATTATTATTATTATTATTATTATTATTATTATTATTATTATTATTATTATTATTATTATTATTACCAGTCAATTGGTATGAGCTTTTCATATGAGGCATGAAAAAAAAATTGTTTTAAATGTGAGACATTGAAATAAGAATTGACTATTCAATTGGATATATTTTGAATAGACGATTTTTATTGAAAAAAATTGAAACCACGTTTTAATTGGATTGAGAAAAAAATTTAGTAAAATAAGAAAAAGTAAGATAGACTTTCATTTTAAAAATTAACAAAAAATAAGTTTTATTTTTTTAAAAAAATGCCCTCATTAGTTACTTTTTAAAGTTGTATTGAGTGAATTAAAAAAAATACATTTGAAGGCATTCTTGAAATTATGATAAATTTTAGACTAATAAAATGAAAAAGAGAATTTGCATGATATATAAATTATTACTATTATTACTATTATTACTATTATTATTATTATTATTAAACACTAGTGGGATCATATTAAGTTGAAAACAAAAAAAGGCGATGTGTCATTCTGCATGTTATGCTCGGTGTTTTGAATTTATCATTAGTAACGATGCGAGATGGTATTATTTGGGCCTCGGATCAATCATTTTTTTGACAGGGCGTATTGACCCAATCAACCGGGCGAAATCATAAACGTTGTGGCTCGGGAACGACCTCGGACGCGTTCACAGGATCACTGCTACTCTTCTGACTCTTCTCATTTGTTGTTGACAATTCTGTCAAAGGTCAATCTTCCGAATTACTTACACACGTGTGTTTGAGACCCGATTCGCGTCTCATTTTCAACCATACCATACCGGTCAACGTCATCGGAAGCTTGTTTTCTTACGCAATTTGGGATGGCACATCAATAGATCGTGTGTATTGATCTGCTCATGACAAGAAGGAAACCTTTTTTTTTTTTTTTTTGTTGGTCGTCAAATTCACATCTTCAAGTCACATCGATGTATAAACATTTTACATGTTAGTTGAAATACACACCATATGTATAATGCATTGAAAATTATGTACATTTTAATGCGCGGGCACAGCGCGTGCACACTGATAACTCACAAGACCGATGTGACTTGAAGCGTGAGTTGGCAACGTCAAAAAGTATCACTTCCCATTACTATACAATGACACATTTTGTTTGACAAGCTTAAATTAACATTTTAAGTCAAACTCATTTTCATGCAATACCTGTATATCGTGTCAATTTAGTATATTGACTTTTGGTTGTCATCTTACGTTGCAATTTTCCTATCAATGTTATTATATTATATATATATATATATATATATATATATATATATATAAATAATAAAATTGATACGAAAATGTACATTTTAGTATATTGGAAGCGTAACAACAAAATTTGACGGTTGTAGATGCACCAAAATTTTGTAATCTAAATTATCTACTCCCTCCTACTACAAATTAAAATGTACCAGAGTAGCGGATGGCAAACTCGTTGCTAAAATAGAGTAATAACGACGAACTCCGTTGCTAATTATTTTAACGACGAGTGTCAGAAATAGCGATAGATACCTGAAGCCAAGACCCTCACTTTTTTTGACACGTATAATTGGTCGATCACGCCCAATTGCCAACCCCATCGCTAATAACTGATACGTGGTTGGTTTAACAGCCACGTAAGACATGAATAGCGATGGGAGCTCGTCGCTAATATAGAAATTTATTTTTTTTAAGTTTTTTTTGTGCTTTTCAAAATAGATTTCAAGTTTTGTTTTTATTAAAATTAATATTTTAATTTTAATTGATAAAATAAATGTTTTATTTTTAATTAAAATAATATTAAAATTATTATTTTTAATTTAAAACATTATAAAACTAAATTTTTCAAACAAATAACAGTTTTTATTTATAAAACAATTTTTGTTTTACAAATAACAATTTTTATTTTTTATTTGGTTAAAAAAACATTTTTTTCAAAAAACTAATTTTTTAAGAATAAATAAATATAAACAATTAAATAAAATAATTGAAATAAATAAAGAAATAAATATAACTAAAAAAAGTTTACAAGTATAAAAATGTAAATGTGACTACAAAATATGAAAAAAAGTCATAATTCTAAAGTCTACTTAAGTGCATACATCGAAGGACTCAATTGTCGAGATCATGGCCAGTCTTCGAGTCATCATTAGCATCCGCTGGATGCGTGAATTGAATTCCAAGTTTGTCCATCAAAGCTTGCTCTGTGTGATGCAACCCTTACATCTCTTGCAATTGGTCATGGTTGAAAGTTTTATCTTAGATCACCCTTAAAAGACTTATCTGCATCTCCTTAATGTTCCCCTTTAGTTGCTCAATGAGCTCATCATTAGAGACATAGCCGAGAAGATCATGCTCCGGCATGTCTACGCCTCAAACCCGATGGTGTCCACCCTGATCCATGTGTCTGCCATTTGTCGTCACGCTCTATAATGGATAAATACAGTTCAGTCTCATCAATAGGTGTGTCTAGACCCTGCAATATTGCGTATCGTCGTCTGTATTAAGAATTTACGCATTCACGAATTATATATATATATATATATATATATGTCATTAAAGCCTATAATTAATTAAACAAACAATTGCTACAAAACTATTTTCCTATGACAAACCTCTCCACTCTCTAATCTATGAAAGTAACTCCACCATGATCTGTCACGCCCAAATAATTAATACCAATTTAATTCGTTAATCAGGACCAAATGACCCGTGACGTGGGATCCGCAGCGAGATACGTGTCACTACCGAGGCACGGTAGCCGAGGTAAATGTTATATTTGTTATGTTGTTCGCCTAGTGTATTGTACATGTGTAGACTACTAAGTCAACTCTACGGGTATGCAGATACCGAGACGAACAAGGATACGCCTCGAGTCGCGTGCCGACGTGGGCATGAGGCAACAACTTGTGGGGTAAGTGTAACGAGTTCAATTATATTGTATAAAATGAAAAATGAAAAAATGATATATGTTTGTGGTTGTAATGTGGCCACATCTACTAATATATATATATATATATATATATATATATATATATATATATATATATATATATATATAAAAGCACGAATCACAAATTTTTGAGTGGTAATGAAATTTACCTATTTGCCCATACTATTTTTTATCTCCAAATCAATCATGAACTCATTCTCATCAATCCAATACATTTTTTTTATCTCAATCACAGTAGAGAATATTGATAAGCTAAAAAAGGTACTTGTATTTCTAATTTTTAAATTTTAATTAAAATTTTGAGTTTTATTAATAAGTTCTTAAAAATTAATCCCCGCGAGCGAAGCGAACGGGTCAATCGTGCGTAGCACGTTCTGAAACTAGTATATATCTATCATATATATAAAAGCACGAATCACAAAATTTTGAGTAGTAATAAAATTTACCTATTTGCCCATACTTTTTTTTTTATCTCCAAATCAATCTTTTCTTTTGTATCCAAATCAAACTCTAACTCTTTATCAATCAACTACACGTATTTTTTTTCTTTATCTCTAAATCAATTATGAAGTCATTCTCATCAATCCAATACACTTTTTTTGAGGAAGTAATGTACTAGCATGATTAGCTTATTTTTTCATTCACATCTTATCCCAATCACATTAGAGAATATTGATAAGCTAAAAAGGGTACTTGTATTTCCAAATTTTAATTAAAATTTTGAATTTAAATTAATAAATTCTTAGAAATTAATTCCCGCGAGCGAAGTGAGCGGGTCAATCGTGCGTAGCACGTCCTGAAACTAGTATATATATATATATATATATATATATATATATATATATATATATATAAATGGGCTTAAGTTAAGGAATTAAAAAATATACACCACTAGATAGGCCCCTAGATTCACACACGCGCACACACATCTCAACACAAGAGTGTCAAGTATTAAAGTCACTTGAGAGTGACACAAGGGACAAGTGGTAGGAGAAGAACCGCACGATATGCATCGAGATACGCATGTGGTTTGAGATGTGTGGCTCATATTCAAGCCGCCCCAAATTATATATATATATATGGGTCAAATAACCCCAAAGTCCAACTTATCTCAATTTGATTTTGCAAAGTCGGTGGAAAGAAGAAAAAAAAAGGCAAATAATAAGAGGAAGAAACCGAAGAGAGAATAAGGAGAGAAGAGAGAGAGAGAGAGAGAGAGAGAGAGAGAGAGAGAGAGAGAAGTGAACGCAAGGTGAGTTGGTTGTCGTTGTTGTTTATTGTTGTTGAATTTGGATGTTGTTGGTATAGTGACCATGGAGGTTCGGCCTCCATGAAGAGAGAGGTGTGTAGGGGAGATGGCAGGGGTGTATCCCCTGTCATCGAAATCGGTTGAGGTTGGGGTTAGGAGCCAACCCCAACACCCCAGCGAAGTCGAACGAAGAAGAAAAAAACCGAGCACTGCGTGCTAGATACCATGAGGAAGAAAAAAAAGGGGGTGAGCAGAATTTGGCTCGGTTTGGCTCGAGCCGAACACGATTCAATCCTAACAAAAAAATAGAAAACAATAGGGGAAAAATGGGTTGGGTGAACCGGGCCGATTCGAAATCGGTTTGGCGCGATTCAACCCAAACTTATAATAAAAAGAAAAGAAAAAAAAAAAAAGGGAGGAGATTTGGGAAAGAAATTTCAAAAATTAGAAAAGATTCCGAAAAATTATATTTCGACAAAATAAATAAAAATTGGTAAACTTATAAGAAAAACTAAAATATTTGAAATTTCGGACCGACTTTTACGAGTTTTTACCTCAAAAGCGCGCGAAATTAGCAAATTGGTATCGAATTCGATTTCAACCAATTTAGAAATTTTAAATAATTAATATTTAACCAAAATTGATAACTTGTCAAATGTTATGACTGTAAAGGAGATATTGCGGGGTTTGGGTGCGTACATCGACGCGACGAGAAGTTGGATAGCTTAGGAATTGTTGTGATATGTAAGTAAACTGATTAAGAAATTTATTTACATTTCATTCCATTTATTTGTTTATTCTCTATTATTCGAAGCAAATTGCCTTTGAAATCCATATGCTATGCTTGTTCATTTCTCATTTTATGAACTTGCTCATAGCATACTCTGTTGTTTGTGTACTATCATTGATTCCAAATTCTACACTTTTTCATGTTGATTGTTGTGTTTGGAAGTCAGTGATGTAGCATGCTATTAGGGTAGTTTGTTTATTTTGACTCTCATCCTTTGTGCATTAGTATGCAGTTACATCTCTTGGATTCTATTGCCGAGTCATTATTGAAAGTGAAAGTGGTTCTTGTGGTTATGGTCATTTGATGATAGAAATTCAACTTTCATACGGGGTCACTAGACTTTCCGGGATATTATGGAATTTCTCCACTACCTTGCATGACACACGGGGTAACGTGCCTCGAACGGGGTAACCGGACCTCGGGGTTTGTTGGCGCAAAAATAAACTTGGGTGAGCATGATGAATTTTAAAACTTGGGTATGTTAGCAAGTATACATTTTGGTGACGACTAATTCACTTGGAATAGAAAGGCGTAATCGTAACTACGACATTTTAAAATTATAATATAGAGCTAAATTTGAAATGAAATGTTATATAGCAGAGCTCAAATTGTAGTGGAAAGGCTGATGTGATGAAGATCACGGCCGACCGACCCTAATCCATTACTACTTAGCCTTGAGTCAGTTTCATATTTGGTTAACTCAAGTATCATTTGCATGATGTTTCTTTCTGCATAGTTGCTATTTAAACTATGTCATTGGATACTTGTTGCCTGTTTGGGAATATGGATCAATGTCTCTCAGTATTACTTAAATAATTTCATGTACTCACCGTCTAGTTTGTGACGGTGGGTGCATATCAACCGAGTAGCAAACCGGGTAAATAGAAGATTGGTGACTACCTCTGAGCCAGTGAATGACTGCTACGACATATTTTTGTAAGTTTTGCATTCTTTCGTATTACATTTTATACATACATGATATTTTTACTTTTGGATTGAGTGATAGGAACATCTAATCAGACACATGTTGTATATATCACCACTTTTGTTTATATATGCATGTGATCACTATTTCCTGATTTTTCCACAATAGTTTAGGCCTTATGTTATACTTTCCACCAGTAACTTAGGAAGACTTCTGCTGAATGATTTATTAATTTGAAAAAAATTAAATTAACTCGATTTATAGCAACCATAGGTTAGTTAGTAGAACTATCTAGCTAACTGTAGGTGGTATCATAATTGGTAGGTGTTTAGGTGTTTAAATAAGGCTGACTAGTTCTTTGTTAGGTCTTATAGGGAGATTAAGGCTTAATTAAGGGATTAGGCCGGACGGTGCCCTTATTTGGAGAAGGGGTCATCACATGATCCTTGATGTGGAAGTACAAACATAACTTCAAAGCAGTTGAGAGGTCGACGTAATTTCTATCCTCCCATAAAACATATGTTTAAGTACGTAGGATTAAGTTTGAGACTCAATATATATATGGAAAATGCTAGAATGACACCCTAATTTACGCCTTAAGTGACACCCCAATGACGTGGCGCGTGGGCCCCATGTAAAAATGAACGTATGCAAAATAGTTTTTGATGCATAAAACGTGTGGTGTGTACCTCGAGACGCACTCGGACGACTCCCATGGATGGGCTCGCGCGCCACATCATAATGGTGTCACTTGAAGTGTCATTATAGCATTTTCCTATACACACGCATGTAAGTATGTGTGAACTTATTATAGCATGACCCATCAGTCTCTTATGCATGCATGCTGATAGAAGTGGTGGAGTTATGAGAGATAAATGGTGATTTATTCATTTATGTAACGGCCCGGTTTTAATTACGTCATTAATATGACGTATTTTCAAATGTGGACGTCAACTCATCATTTCGTGGACCCCGCCGGTAGGACCGGGCATGCCGGAGATAGGTAAACAATTAGTTTTGTGTGTTGTTTGCCTAATTTGTGATGTTTATGCTTAATTATGTTGAATTGCATCGCAATGTGTGTATTTATATTGTTGTTTGTGTGAGATAGTGTGGCGGACATTCGCTTCAATTAGCGTGTAAACGCAGGTACCAAGTAGGCGAATGCCAATACACTAGGTTGAAAAATAATGCACAAACGATAAATATATAAAATGCATTAAATAATTAATATAAAACTTCATTTAGACGTTTAATGACGTAAGTGTACGCTAACGATACGCGTCGTGGTGTGGAGCCGGATACCGAACGCCCGAGGGTTTAGTGTATGAGATTGAATGAGGATAAGATCAAGTGACAAAGTCACTAATCTAAGTCACCTTAGATGGACTTTTTGACCATATATCAATCATCCAAGTGGTCCTTGGGATCTACATACACGTTTGATGACAAAAATACTATAAAAGTAAAAAAAAATATCATTTCACCACCTTTTCTCTCTCCTCTCTCATTTTGGAAAAAATTGGGGGATTTTGATGAATTTCAAGTGAAGATTTGGAGGTTTGTACGATGAGCAATTGACCGTCCAAGATGAGATTCATATGCCTTCTCGTCGTTCTTTACTTTTCGAGTATAGATTTTCAGGTTTCTATGTAGAATTTGGATATGCGAGAGCTGGTTTAGGGGTTTTTGCTATGATCTTTGAGTTGGATGTGAGCAATTATCGTGATATTAGATGGTATGGATGGTGGTGTTGAAGTTATAAAGTTTTTTTGAGGTTTCGCTGAGTTTTATCGGAGTTTTGCCGAGTTTCGTCGAGGTTTTGGTTTGAATTTCGGACAAGTTTTAACGTGGTTTGAACATGCTCTATGGTAGTTTTGTTGAACCATAAGGGATTGATCGAGTTCGGGCTCTTACTTTCACGGCGCCACCTATGACACAGTTTTACTTGGAATAATTTTTTAAAAAATTTGGGTTTCAATTCGGCCAATTAGGGGCCTATCCCAGGGATCAATACCATGTATAATATGAATTAATATAATGAATTTGGTACTCTAATGTGAATTCGAAAAATTTCAAAGTTTAAAAAACTGATAAATTAACGAATATTAGGTTCTTGGATTTGATCGACGGGTGTTGGGGTACGCATTTGGAGGCGTGGATATCGTTTTTGTATTAGTGGAGCACATTTTGAGGTGTGTAGTAACCCAATTGAAATTCTCTTGAGTATTGATTTCCTTATTTGCCTTCCATTCAATTATTTAATTATTCCGGTATGGTTTATACGGACGGTTTAGTTGAGTGCGCTCCCATTGGACCATTATGCGTATGTCCATTAGACCATAACATGCGTCACCCGAGGTCTCGGTGAATAGTTTCCCGGAGATCTTTTCGGTGCGCGTGTCGATGCTCCATGAGACCACGTTGGCCATCATGAGGACCCGGAGGCTGGCCATGTTGGAGTGTCACTCGCTGGCAACGTTCGCGAGAGAGTCGAAGTATGGTGCTAGTCTGACTTAGGTTGTAGACACACATTTTAAGCTTGTTATTGTGTATTCATGCGATGAGCACAGTTGTCTATTTTGATTTTCTGCATGTTTATTTAATAGCTTTATTCAATTTCCTCTAATTTTATAAATGCTTATTGAATTTTCTTGGGATTACTCACTCCGGACTCGCCATCGTTTTGTTGTGATAGTTTGAGTGCAGACCCGGTATGAGTCGAGACAAGGATAAACTTGAGGACTACCCGTGACAGATTATAACCTCTTTTGTACGTTTATCTATATTCATATTTACTTTCGGGATATGAGGTACATTGTGAGTTACCCATGACTTATATATTGACTTATTTAGAGGATTTTGGCTATCTTTATGATTATGATGTTTATATTATGGGTTTTCCACATTAGGTTGATGCTCATAAGACTTGAATTTATTTGTCTACTGCTTGATCAAGTTTAATGAGTCTTCCGCTATAATTTGATTGTCAAAAATGATCTTAACATGTGAATTGAGTCCAATTGGCTAACTTGTAACTTTTCATGATACAAGTTGGTCAAGTATTGAGTTTTGAATGAAGTTGTGTAGGTTAATGGCACGTGGGACATGGCTAGGCCTAACATGGTAGAGTTGTGGGTCTGCGTTGGCACCCGTGGCGAGCCTCAGTATTTGGGGACGCTACAATTTAACTCGGTATTTTCTTCTCAATCAATATAATTAAGAGACTTTCTTACAAATTGTGAACAACATTTAAAAATATATGGATGGAGTAATTAATTAGTTGTGTTTAGTAGGTAGGGGCGGACATTGGTCTCTGCAAAACTGCCCAAACCGTCCAAACCGTTCAAACCGCATGGTTTGATCTGATTTTTTAAGCTTGCGGTTCGGGGTGATCAAGAAAACTTGAAAACCGCGATTTTGCGGTTTGGTGGTGATTTTCATTTACAAAAAATCACAGTTCACCAAACCACAAAAACCAACCCCAAATTTGAAATGAATTAGAATAAAGTTAGAAGCATTTTTCATGTTGTTTTAACTTTTGAAATGAACTTAAACTCATAATTTTAATTGAGTTTATGTGTTTCATTGTGTTTTTGGTGGATAGTCTTGTATGGATATATATTTTGTTAATGGATTTGTATGGAACGTGTGACTTTTTTTGTAGAAATTGTGTCACAAAAAATCGCAAATTGTGATCGATTTGATTGCGATTTTGATGGTTCGCGGTTTGGTCGTGATTTACAAAGCGACCAAACCGCGAACCCTCAATTTGATAGCGGCTTAATGGTTTAATTTCAGTACCAAAACTGCAGTTTGTCCACCTCTAATACTAAGTGTGGCAGAATGCCCATCGCTAATAACACATTCGAAGGGGTCCGGTCCCTTTTCTACGACAAGCAACAACAACAACAACAACAACAACAACAACATAGCCTCAGTCCCAAATTAACCGGGGTCGGCTACATGGATCAAACTTTTTCATTGTGCTTGATTAAGTGCAATTGATGGTGAGCTTTGCAAACCATTCAAATCCCTTTTAATTAATGCATCCCATGTTAACTTTGGTCTGCCCCTACCTCGTCGAATTTCTACAGTTTCTATTGAGTCAAGTTTTCTAGTTGGGGCATTTGTAGGTCGTCTTTGCAGGTGACCAAACCATCGCAATCGCCCTTCCCTAATCTTTGTATCAATTGGTGCTACTCCTACTTGTCTTTGAATTTCTTTATTTCTTATTACATCTTTACGAGTTTTACCACACATCCACCTAAGCATCCTCATTTCTGCTACGTTCACTTTATGTAATTGTTGTTGCTTTACCGCCCAACATTCACTTCCATAGAGCGTAGCAGGCCTAATTGCGATCCTATAAAATTTTCCTTTTAACTTAGTAGGAACATGTCGATCACAAATCACCCCTGTTGCACTCCGCCATTTCTTCCATCCCGCTTGAATTCTATGTGTGACATCATTTTCAATGTTACCATCATTTTGTACGATTGATCCTAGGTATTTAAAGTGGTTTACCTTAGGAACTTCTACTTCCCATAATTTTACCACTCCGTCATCTCGATGTCTAGTGTTTCCAAACTCACAGTGCATGTATTCAGTTTTTGTCCTACTCAACTTAAAGTCTTTAGATTCTAATGTATTCCTTCAGAGTTCTAATTTCCTATTCACTCCATTTTTAGTTTCATCCACTAAGACAATATCATCTGCAAATAACATACACCATGGTATATCATCTTGAATATGTCTAGTTAGTTAATCCATAACAAAAGTAAATAGATATGGACTTAAAGCTGATCCTTGATGTAGTTCTATTGTAATGGGAAATTCTTTTGTAGCTCCTCCAAATGTCTTTATACTCGTTACTACTCCATCATAGATATCCTTAATAGTGTCTATGTATCTAGCATGCACTCTTTTTCTTTCTAGATCCCACCAAAGAACATCTTTAGGGACCTTATCATATGCTTTTTCTAAATCTACGAATACCATATGAAGATCTTTTTTCTTTTATCTATATTTTTCTAACAATCGTCTTACAAGGAAAATCGCCTCCATAGTTGACCTCCCAGGCATGAAACCAAATTGGTTCTCTGATATTGTGGTTTCTCTCCTTAGCCTATTGTCAATTATTCTCTCCCACAGTTTCATAGTGTGACTCATAATTTTAATTCCCTGGTAGTTTGAGCAGCTTTGAATGTCTCCTTTGTTTTTGAAGATTGGCACAAGTGTGCTTCTTCTCCAATCCATTGGCATCCGTTTTAATTTTAAAATTTTATTGAAAAGTTTTGTTAACCAAGTCAATCCGATTTCTCTTAAGCATTTCCAAACTTCTATGGGTATTTCATCTGGGCCACACGCTTTCCCTATTTTCATTCTTTTCAATGTCTCTTTAACTTCTACAATTCTAATATTGCGTGTATAATTACATTTCTTTCTTGGTGTTGGTTTTCATCAATTATAGTATCAACTTGGCCATCATTAAATAAACTAACGAAGTAACTTCTCCATCTCTCCTTAATATCCTCCTCGCGCGTTAAAACATTTTGATTTTCGTCCTTAATACATCTTACATGACTTAGGTCTTGTTTATTTTTATCTCTTAATTTGGCTAGCCTATATATATATTTTTCGCCATCTCTATTACCTAACCTTGTATATAAATCTTCCATGAAATTTGTTTTAGCTTGACTAACTACTTTTTTAGCTTGTTTTCTAGCTTCTCTATATTGATTGTACGCATCTCATCTTGACACTTAGGTATTTTCCTATACGTCTCTCTTTTAGTCTTAATTGCTCGTTGGACATCCTTGTTCCACCACCATTTTTCCTTCTTTGGAGGTCCCAAGCCTTAGATATACCTAATATGTTTGATCTCACCCTCCTTATGCAACTACTCATTTCTAGCAACATTGTATTAGCATCTAAGTCAAGATTCCAAACATTTTTCTTTAGTAATTTTTCTCTAAACTCTACTTGTTTACTATGTTTTAGGTTCCACCACTTTATTCTAGGGTTATTAATATTATTCCGTTGTGTTAGCTTAATATCAAGTACTACCAACTTATGTTGGGTAGTAAGTGCCTCACCAGGTATTACTTTGCAGTCACTACATAGTTTTCTATCTTTTTTTTTTTTAAAGAAAATCTATTTGACTCTTGTTATTACCACTATTAAAAGTAATTACATCCGACTCCCTCTTCCTAAAACTAGTATTTGCTAAGACAAGATCATATGTTGAAACAAATTCTAAAATTGATTCTCCCTCTTCATTTCCATTACCGTAACCAAAACCTCTATGAACTCTCTCAAACCCATCGTTACTTACCCCGACATGCCCATTTAAATCTCCTCCAATAAAAACCTTTTCATCTAATGGTATACTCTGCATAAATCCGTCCATATCATCCCAAAACTTGCGTTTGATGCTCTCGCTTAATCCTACTTGTGGTGCATATGCGCTAAGTATGTTAATTTTGTCGTCTCCGATAATTAAATTAACTAGAATCAATCTATCCCCCATTCTTTTAACCTCTACGACCTTATCCTTATAATCATTATCCACCACAATTCCTACTCCATTGCATTTTCTATCTATCCCAGTGTACCACAATTTAAACCCTGTGTTTCCTATTTCTCTACTATTTTCTCCTACCCATTTTGTCTCTTAGAGGCAAGCAATATTGACTCTCCTTCTAATCATGGTATCTACTAGTTCTATTGACTTCCCTGTAAGTGTTCCTATGTTCCATGTTCCTAAACGAATTTTTCTCCCATTTGTATTTGTTTTTCTTTTCTATTTCTATTTTGTCTAAAAGCTCTAGTGTTCGTATCTATGATTTTGCTTTTGTTTTCGTTTTTGTTTTGAACTAGCTTCTTTACCCACACCCGTCCTTTGTGTGGGAACTCTTGCTCATTTTTATTCACATCCGGGCGACGATGTGAAGGGACTAGCTTTTTTACCCACACACGTCCTATGTGTGGGAGCTCTTGCTCATTTTTCTTCACACCCAGACGGCGATGTGAAACACACCCTTGCTCATTTCTCACTACACCCGGGCTTCGATGCAGCGCGTCGCTAGGTGGGAACGCCCCAACGTTTATATATGTTTGATCCATTTCATGAAAAACGACAAAAGTTTTACGCTGGCTGTCAACCTATCACAACCCTCCTCCATTTTCCAAGCATGGAAAATGAGCTTGGGGCCTCCCTCCCTCACTTTTCGGGTATGAAAAGTGAGTTTGGGACCTCCCTTACCCATTTTCGGTATGAAAAAATGGGCGTCAGAGTCCTCCTCCTTTATCCGGACTTGGGACCGGCTATGTAGCACACATAGTGTAAAATATAGGTGGAGTTCCCTTTTGACGACAAGCACTAAAAAATATTCCGATCAAATATGCGTTAAAAATAATGGAGACTCATTTAAGTTATGTCCCTTTTTATCAACATACAATTCCACGTATTATTTTTTCATACTATTGTATTATTTTATTTGTTTGCAAAGCTCACCATCAATTGCACTTAATCGAGCACAATGGAAAAGTTTGATCCATGTAGCCGACCCCAGTTAATACTGGGATTGAGGCTATGTCGTCGTCGTTGTTGTTGTTGTTGTATTATTTTATTTTTTCAAATGTAAAGAAAAAAAATGTGAATAAGGATATATAAAATGCTTTACACCTATAAAAAATAAGAGGCCCGCTATGGGCACCCCACCAATTCATGAAGGCACCCATATTTTTTTTCATTTTCCCATCTAAAATGTAAATGTCTATTTTGCCCATTCATATATACTCACTCAAACCCCACAAATCATTTTCAATACAAAATTGGGGCACCCCACCACCTTGGATCACAAGTGAAACCTAAAGCCACAATTGTGTTTGCCGAGCGTGTATCGATTATTGCGTCTTGACATCATCCGACAGCGATGTAACAATGTTTGATAACCATATGAAGCTTTGAAAGAACTATTTTTTGGATAAAAAACTGTGAAATTGATGATTTGATTTGTCAACATAGGGTTTCTCAAATTTTTAGACATTTTTTTCACGGGCGCGATTGATTCGGCCTCGCAGGACCGAGAGTTATGCAAACGTCTCGGTCAACATCCACCGAGAAAGGAATTAAAGTCTCGGTAATGGACAACCGAGAGAAATGCTACGTTCTCGGTTGTACATCACCGACAGGACATAAACTATACACTTCGACTTACTCTCGTGATGTGGTGACCGAGACGAAATAAAAGTCTCGGTCATGGACAATCGAGATCTATCTTACACTCTCGGTTGTACATCACCGACAAAACATAAACTATACACTAATGGTTGCTTCTCGTGAAGTGGTGACCGAGATAACAATATAACTCTCGGCCATTCGTTGCCGAGACTATGTAAACTATATTGGCCTATCTGGCCATGCTTGTCCGATACCGTAAACAAAATCTCTGGCCTGTGTGGCCGAGAACCACGATTTTTCAATAAATGCACAATTGAATGCACAGCCACACAAACATAACACATACTCTACCAAATGCAACTTAATTAGACTATCAACGTACCTTCAAACGATTGACTTCACGAATTGATTGTGTGAACGAAAAACTTGAACCGAGCCCTAATGTGGAGACGAAATCGACCAAAACTCGGAGCCTTCAAACTCGAATAATGTCCTACAACAGCGGAGAGAGACGAAGAGGAATGAAGACAACCGAGATTCGGGATTGCTAGCGATTCGTTGACGAGAAGTAGGGCAAGTCAAGCAAGAGGACGGGGGTAGGGGGTGGGGTGCCTCTGTTTTGCACGAGGGGTATTTTCGGGATTTCGGGCTTAATTTTTGGGTGCCCTTGGTAATTTGATTTGTGCCCTCAATAAGGGGCGCTTCATGAATTGGTGGGGTGCCCTTAGCGACCCTAAAAAATAATTGTGAAACCTTAGAATTAATCGCTACACCTGCAAAAATATGAAAATACCTCTATAGTCTATTGATAAAATGTATCCTTGTTTTTTGCGATGCAACATTTTTTGTTGATACTTTTTTCTTCTTCTAATAATGTATGTCATTTCGATCTTATTTTTCAAACGACCAAAACAATTGTTTGATCAATCTCATATTATTTTATATAAAAAAAATTATGAATCCTTATTTTACTGGATAGAACACAATCGGACTACACTTGCCATCCCAAGCATGTAAATTGATGCATGAATGTGCTATCAATCATACTGTTAAATTTGAATTAAGAAATGTATCTTAATTCAAATTAAAAAAAAATCATTAAAAATATATTAAAATAACACTGCTCTAACCATGATATGCACTTGAAAAAAATCTATAATATACGTAACGGAGATTCTCAACCGGGTACTCCGGCTAGACGCAACACCAATCCCCAGATCGCATCTAAGCACGCCACGTAGCCCAAAAGTCTAAACACAAATCGTTCTCTTGACTAATCATGACTCATTTGATCATCATCATTGGACACCAAACCCACCACAAACTCGCGAGGGTCACAAACTCGCCAACCTGGCCAAATCAATCAACAAATCCACCGTTGACCGTCCAAACCCACTTTTTAATTACACGGGCCCACGCGATTAATTGCGTGGACGGCAGAGATCGTTTCGCCGTAGATATCGCACGTCGGCCCGACCTAGAGAGAGACAGAGATCATCCTCGGCTCATCACTCCGCCAACAAATCACAATTACTATTATTTTATTTTATTTCATAGGTAGAGGTTTTTTTTTTACAAAAAATTTTATTAATCATTCATGTCTAAATAAATGACCAAGATCAAATGTAGAATTAAATAGATTAATTCACTAATTATATTTGTTCAATAAATTGTCATTAATTTAGCTACAAATGCGAAATTGAAACAATTTGATAATCAGAAACTGCTCTCTACATCATTGAAACTCATGATAATGCTCAAAATTTTAGAACCACAAAACGAATAACAAAATTTTTCAACAATGATAAGACAAATCAAAGACTTCAAATTATGGAAGAAAACTAATTATAAAAAACAAAAAATAAAAACAATATTAATCCAACGCCTTACAATTCATGCAACACCGTTGATGAAGATGCACCGCAATAAAATTGACCAATCTCCACAAATGTGATTAGATTTATTGGTTATTGTTTAAACAAAATGCAAAAAGAATTCGATTCAAACCACTACTAATCGAATAGGAAGATCCAGAGGTGGTTCAAGAAGAAAAAAACACAAAAGTAAATAAAAAAGAAGAATTTTAGAATTTTGCAAAAAAAAAAAAGATAGGTTTTCTTAGTTAGAGATTGGTCCGAGTTATTAGTAACCAAAATTCACGACATTAGACAATTTTAGCTAACAATTCGTGACATTAAAACACATATTTCAACAAAATCTTCACTATTATATAGCAAATGCACGTCTATGCCCCCTAAGTAGGAAGAGCCAATGCGTTACTCCATCACTCTATCTTCCAACTGCCCTTAATTCTCGAGGCGCTATAGTGTATTGAGGGCGGATGATAATGCGCGTGTCCTAATTGTGTCACCCCGCATTTCTCATAATAATTAAGTAGGAGTTAGTGCCGTACACTTGGTTTTATAATTTATTAAGATTTTGGTAGCACTTTTGTTTCATTTTAGTATGGCCGAGTCCTCATCGCAGCTTCAGAGCTGCTTCTCTCGCAACGATGAACCACTTCACATAACCGACTCTCTTCGTCGTCGTCTGCGTCTCAGTCTTCTTCAAATTCAACTCCAACTCCACCACTGTTCACAAGATCCGATCTTGTCGTCGCTGTTGATGCTGATGACTGATGATTGTTGTTCGGGGATTTGACGGAGCTGTTCGCGATTCGCAATCGCTCTGGTTTTCATAACCGGTGAGTTCGCTGTTCCTTGATTGTGCTTTCTAGGGTTTGGTTTCTGTTTGACTGGAAATCGAGATTGGTTGGACTGTTTGGGATGGTTTTTTGTTAGGGTTTCGTGGAATTTTGTGATCGATTGTTTGAAAATGATCGATTGGTGTCAGAGTTTGAGGCGATTCGTAGATTTCAGTTGGGAATTTGGGATTTTGGGTTTAATCTTTTGTTGATGCTCCCTTTATCGTCAATATGGCTTCCTTTAGTGTCTATTTTTAGATTCTGTTGAATTGGGCATGAAAAAGTTGTGATTTTGATGTGTGTGATGGTCGCATGAATCCTTGATTTGCTGTTTCGTTGATTACTGGCTTTCGTTCGATTGCGGTTAGGAATTGTTCTGATATGTGTTGGGCATTATTTGATTAGGGTTTTGTGCTCCTTGTCTGAGGAGAGATGGTTAGAGAATCATGGTTTAGTAATATATGGAGGGTATCGCGGAAGAATGGGGTGGAGGCCCCAAAATCGGTGATCGGAGTGTTAACGTTCGAAGTTGCGAGTTTGATGTCGAAGATACTCCATTTATGGTTGTCTCTCAGTGACGAAAAGGTTGTTAAATTGAGGGAGGAAATTATGAATTCAGTGGGCATTAAGAAACTTGTTTCAGAAGACGATGATTATCTCGCTGGCCTGGTGTGCGCGGAGATAATGGAGAACGTAGCTTTTGTGGCGAGATCTGTGGCGAGGCTTGGGAAGAAGTGCTCGGATCCTGTCTTGCAACGTTTTGAGAATGTGTTTGAAGATTTGATCAATGACAATGCGGATTCTTTTAGGTGGGAGTTCTCGGCGAAGAAGATAAATAAGAAAATGAAAAAGATGGAGAAATTCATAGCCCTGAGTACGAATTTGTATCAGGAGCAAGAGATTCTCACTGAGCTTGAACAGGCTTTGAGGAGAATACAGGCTTCCAATGACCCGAATTCTGGGAACAAGCTTGAGATTCAGAAAAAGGTCGCCTGGCAGCTTCAGGAGGTAAGAAGTCTGCGGGAGATTTCTCTTTGGAACCGAACTTATGACTATGTTGTCCTCCTTTTGGCAAGATCTCTGTTCACAATATTTGGAAGAATAAAAAACGTATTCGGGATTCATCAAACAGCAACACCAGGCGGTATCAGTCTGTCGAGAGCTATGGATTCTGATATTCTTAGTCGCAGCTACTCCATTTCCGGACTGACGCATTCAACAGTTTATCCATCCGAGTACAGCATCACTGGTCTGTCATCAATTTCTCGTGGAAGGTTAACCACAAAATCTGGGCCTCTTGAGGGGTCAACCACAAAGTCTGGACCAATTTACAGTTCAAATGAATTGAACCGGCAGTGGCAGTCGAGTAATAGTCCATCTAACAATCATGGAAAGCATCCACATTCAAGAACGAAGAGGTTAGCTCCTGTTGTTCCATTCAAAGGTTGTATGATGGGCGGCAACAAATCACCAGCTTTCGAAAGCTGGGCTCCTGCTAGTGGTTATATAAGTTCGAATGGAGTTCATTCAGGAATCCTTAATGGACCAAAAAAGGCGGGTTCAGATCCACATACGCAAAATATCAGTGGTCATTCTAGTTTATTCAGTTTAAATTCAAAGAACAAGTTGTTGGCTGCTCCTCCATCAACGCTTGGTGCCGCTGCTTTATCTCTTCATTATGCAAATATCATTATTGTTATTGAGAAACTAGTGGAAGCTCCTCACTTGATTGGTCCTGATGCCCGGGATGATCTGTACAATATGTTGCCTGCAAATATAAGGGCGGCACTGCGGGCAAGGCTAAAATCATATGCAAAAAGCATGGCTTCATCCTTTTGTGACAGTGATCTTGCTGCAGAATGGAGTGAAGCACTGACAAGGATATTACAGTGGTTAGCTCCACTTGCGCATAACATGATAAGGTGGCAGTCTGAAAGGAGTTTCCAGCAGCAACAATTAGCATCAAGAACAAGTGTGCTTCTGGTTCAGACACTGTTCTTTGCTAATCAGACGAAGACAGAAGCTGCGATTTCAGAACTTCTTGTAGGCTTGAATTACATCTGGAGATTCGGGAGAGAGCTGAATGCAAAAGCCTTAATGGAATGTGCTAGCGGCAGAGACTTAGACGATTACTTGGATGCCAACGGATAATACTATTTTTTCAGCTTCCTGGGGTTCTCATATTTATTCTACCCAAAGCTACTGATTCAAGGGCAGCTGCATTGGCAAAGTGAGCTTTGTTTGGGTAAATTATTCATGATTGCTTAATTCAAAGGGAAGTCCAAGGAGTTTGGAATGCAATGAAGTCTTTTGGCTTGCGAATGAAGCACACATTCATCCCTGTTGGGAATTTTTCATTAATATTCTTTGCGAAGAAGCATTCATAGTACAGAAGATAAGTAAAGTTATAGCTTGAGCCTCGAGAGGCCCCTACCCTTCTTCATCCTAAGATTAGCTGCAAATATTTGTTCGTTTGGCTGTTGCATTGGGTTCCGCAGCCACTTCGACAGCATATTTCATGTTAAGTTGTAATCATTGTGTATCGAAAGGTATGTGATGAAACTGTTGTTGTATGCTTAACATTGTGGAGGAATTCTTTTGTCATACTTCTCTTATGATGGAGAAATTTCAACTATACTGAAAACTTGTAAGAGATCAAATTAGTACCATTTCCTGGTCTGCTGCTAATGACATCTCATGATAGGTAAAACATATAATATAGTTTGCTTAAGAGGTACTTTGTCTTTTCAGAAATGTATCTTTCCCTTGTATGAATCTATTTGGTGTTGTAGTTGATTAGTGGTGGTTACAGTTAAGGAGGATTGGTCTTTCTTTCTTTTTTTTAGTTGATGCATGATGTTCTCAGTTTAGTGGAGATGGTGGTGCTGAGTTGTTGAAGTTGTGGTGGCAGCATCATGTTACGTTGTTACTGTCATGGATCTCATGGTAGTGTAGTGGTTACAAATAGAATGATAAAAAGGTTGGAGCTCGTTCATTATTTTTTAATGATATCTGTCGGCGTCCAGAACCTTTGTAATCACCTTCTTACTTTTGTTCGACTAATGTTGCAAGAGATAGTTAGGCACCCTAACTCCATAAATCGAGAGAAGCCAAGAGATGGTATTTAGCTACCATGATGGTATTGTAGCTACCATGAATGACCTGCATCCTCTGCCTTAGCAGGAGCTATGGTGCTCGTATCGTTGTCACTCCACCACGCCATTGGGGTCTTAGAAGCTTTTGAAAGGAGTAGATCGACATGCACATGATAAGTATCTTGATGCGTAAAAAGGGTCTTCAATGCACATATCAGAAACAAACTCAATGCTTAGAGTGCCTTCAAAGAATCAAAATTAATGAAAAAATTATGTGTTATGAAATAGATGAACACTTGTGCATGTATGTGACCACATTGTGAAGAATGGTTCTCATATTGAATTGTAACATCAAGCATGACTCTCACACTTCATGTAACTTGTAATCATTTCCAATGTACACCAACTCTTCCATGTATTGTCTATGTTGTTTGTGATGTGTTGTATAACTTGTATATATAACTTGTAAACATTGTATAAGTACAATTATAACCATCACCAAATGACCTATATAAAGCGTGTCAACCTCATTGTAATTCATACACCAATGTATGAACGAAATCTCTACATTCTCATCTCTAGCTCTCTTCTCTCTTGTCTCATCTTCTCTACTTGTTCTAGTAGTTTTTAGTTTACGCCTTTTTATACTTAAGTCTTTAGCGAGTTCAATTTAAGTTTTAATTGACTTACAACATAGTTTACAACAGTTTGTAGATGTAAAGAAGTGTATTAGATAAAGTGAGTAAAGATGAAACATCTTTTTATGTATAACTTGTTTATTATGTGAGGATACATGCATTTGGCAATTATGTTACTTTTTGCTACTGTGAATAGTTAGATCCAGCACACAAAGAGAGTTGGATCAAACTTCTCTTTCAGTTTTTTGAGCATGCATTGTTTCTTTCACCGTAAAGCAGTTGGACCTCTGTCAAGGAAAAAGGTGCAAACACAAATAGCCTAAAAAGAAAAAGAGCAACAATCTGGCAAACCAATAACAAAAAAAAAAAAAAAGATTTCTGTATATCTTTGGACAACCACCATCGCCTACTTATGTTAGATCTGGCTGTTGTCAACTAGACCAATGGGCCTGATGTGAGGTTTAACATCGAAATGTTTGTATATACTTAGCGAGAGAGAGATCCTCAAAACAAAGTTTCATCCCCAAGTCAGTTGGGATCAGTTACATGGATCAAAATTTTTCACTCCGCTTCGATTCAACACTTTGAAGGTGCGTGTTCTTGTCGAACCAAAAAAATAAAAAAAATCTCTTGGTAGTGTGTTTTCAAAATCTTTATAATCTTCTCCACCCATTTAAATCCTTCATGTCCTTTTTTTTTTTTGGGAAAGAAAGAGAGGCAAGAACAACAAACAATTAATTTGAAAGACCAAACAAAAGCCAAGATATGTGAGGTTTTTTTTTTTTTTTTTTTTTTTTTTAAAAAAATTAAGATATGTGAGGGTTTAATATAGAGTAATTGCATTTTTTTGGCATGCATTATCCTCCACCAATTGAGGCAACTATGTGGAAGGTGACCTTCCTCTTCCAGCTTGTGCCATCCATAAGACTTGCAAATCGAGACTTCACTTAAAACGAACCAAGTCTTCCACTTGAAGTACCAACACACTCAGAGCATTTTTTTCCTCTTGCTTTCAACATGAGCAATTGTCACAACCTTGTTGGAATATGTTGGTTATGCATCGATCACAATGTGCATCCACATATTCAAATGATTTTTTTTTTTTCATTTCTATACTGTAATTACTTTCTATGTCAAGTGAAAAGCATAACATCAAGGACATAAAAATAGAATTGGTGGAATCATTTGATTCATGTAGTGAAACCAAAATAATTTAGGTTTTAAGTTAATTCGTTAAGAAATTACTTTTGTATCCTTAATTGCATACTTTTTTTTTGCATGATAATTAACTTTACTCGTAGTGGCGCGTATTTTCAGTCACAACAATTATTTTATACCTGAATCATCAATTATTGTTGGCCTAAAAAGAATAAATTAGGAGTCTCTTAAACAAGGTCTCGAGTTAAATTCTTTAGTATGAAGCAGACATGTTCGAATAACTCACATAGATATAGTTTGCAAAAGATTGAAAAAAAAAAATCCCAACTCTAATATATTGCAAAACCTCTAAATCGAACAACAATTTCATTGCAATTTCATTGAACTTGATAAAACGAGAAAAACCTTCCTATGACAATCGGACAAAAATACGTAATTGATTTGTGAAAGTTGATATGAGAGGACAAGGAAGATTACTTTTTTTACAAGGAAAATAAACATAATACATGTCTTTTGTTGAATTTTGCATTACCTCAAACGTAACGAGAGTTTGATAACATTAATCACGTATTCATAACCTCTATAATTTAAAGACGAAGAGTCACTCACATAATGACTTCAATTATTAATAATAGTAATAATAATGATAATAATACCAATTTAAGGGTCACTTAAACAAATTCATCAAATAAACTTACCTCCTCTCATTCTTATACCTTCGTGGTCTATTTATTTAAAATAAAAATAAAGAGCGGGTAACGCTGAGCAACAGAAACATTTCCCGCCACCACTCCCACTCCAACTCTAAATACATGTACCTATAAAACCATACAAATCCAAAACAAAAAAAAAAAAACAAAGTAATATAAACACCGTGAAAGTCCCCACTCGGTCCGAGTCGACCAGGCTTCCCAACTCACAAACAAAACCGACTCTCCCCAATCCCTCCTTAGTTTTCGACCTCTCTTTATCCAACGCGGCCGAGTCGAGCACGGGAACCGGGCGAGTCAGCGAGCGAGCGAGCGAGCCCAACGCGAGACGTGACGAGTATGGGAAGCCGTTGGAGTTGCTCTTCAATTAGGGCTTGGACTCTAGAAGAGTTTTCGTTCTCTCTCTCGCTCTCTCTCGCTCTCTCGCTCTCTATCTAGGTCGCTCGATCCGTCGAGAATCGCGCGTTCGATTCGTTCATGGCGGTTGCGAAGGGATCTCTCTGAAGAGGTAATCGTTTTGGTTTCGAAGAGTCCATTCTCGTGTCGGTTACATGTTTTTCGAGGAAATCGATCGATTTGTGTGCAATAGATGCTCGTTTGATCCATATTGATTTGTTTATGGTTTTTGATTCCGTGTTCATAGTTTTTGTTGAATCGATTTGAAGAAAGTTTGAGTTTGTTGTGAGTTAGGGCACTGGATTTGTGGATGAGAAGAAGTAGGGTTTGTTGGGAGAGATTGGTGTGATTGAGTAGTTGGGGGGATTGGGAGGAGAATAGGGTTTGGGTGCTCGTGGGTTGTGTATGGAGTCGGGGACGGTGGTTTCGGAGAATGGTAGAGGGAGGAGGAGGAAGAGGGGTGCGAATGAGGAGAGTGTTGGTTCGCGAAGAGGGCGGTGGAAGAGTAGGGCGAGGAGGTCAGAGGCGTGGTCTACTAAGGCTTTGGTGGGGAGGTATGTGAGGAAGGAGTTTGAAGGGTTTGGTGTTTTTCTTGGGAAAGTTGTGTCTTATGGCGATGGATTGTTCAGGGTCAACTATGAGGATGGGGATTTTGAGGACCTGGAGTCGGATGAAGTATCGGGTATTCTCGTCGACGAGAGTGGTTTTGATGAAGAGCTAGTTAGTAAGAAAAAGAGATTGGATGGGTCGATTTCGAAGGGCCGTTCAGGTGTAGCCAATAAGAGGTCTAAGGGTGATAAGGATGTTGATGTGGATAGAACTGAAACATCTTATGCTAGCAAATTGAGTTCCGAAGTCGATTGTGATTCTGCGAGAGATCATGAGGTGGATGTTGCCGATGCAGACACTGGGTCTTCCAGCGATTCAAGTGAATCTGTCCAAGTTCGGGATTCCTGTTCGGATAACGAGGCTCTAGTTATTCCAGCTCCTACATTTCCTCAGTCATCTGGTAATATTGGTGTAACGGAGGAGGTCGTTCATTATCTATTTTCTGTCTATTGTTTCCTGAGATCATTCAGTATTCAGTTATTCATAAGTCCATTCCAGCTCGATGAATTTGTGGGAGCTCTCAATTGTACCGCGCCTAATACTCTAATGGACAAGCGTTCATTTTTCTCTCCTTCGTGCTCTAAGACGTCATCTTGAGTTGCTTTCACCTGATTCTGAGCTTGCTTCGAAGTGTCTAAGGTATGCCCCTTCTACTCTGTGCACAGCACAACAGAAAAACCTTTAAGTGTTTTGGAGACTCGGTCTTGATTTACATGCATTGGCTTTGCTTTAATTCTTTTTTAGGTCCTTAGCCTAATAACAGAAAAGGGGGAGAAAATCTCTGCTTCATTACACAATCTTGCTATTTTGTCTTTTGATTTTTTTTTTTTTTGAATATTTAGTTTTATAATCTTGGCCTGAAACTTTTCTAGTTTTACATGTCCACTTGTTTCATTTAGTTTTTGCAAGTACTTGAGTTACCTATGTTACTAATTTTGTTATCTTTACTATATGGGCATTTTTTCATGATTTCATTGCAGGCGTCTTGATTGGAACTTACTCGATACCTTTACTTGGCCAGTTTACATGGTTGAATATCTTTTGACAATGGGTTACACTAAAGGTCCAGTCTGGAAAGGTTTCTATACTGATATTTTGGACAAAGAATATTACAACTTATCTGTAACTTGGAAGTTGATGATTTTACAAACCTTGTGTGATGATGTAATGGAATCTGCTGAGATCAGAGCAGAAATAGACATCAGGGAAGGCTTCGAAGAGGGAAGTTGTTCTGATGCGACTCCTCTACTTGCAAATGTTCAAAGAAGGGTACTCCCCAGCAATGCGAAAACGTCAGCTTCAAATGATTTGGAACTTGCAGACACGGTTTCAAACCGGAATTTATCCAAAACCAGCCTCTGTGTGAGTATGGGTTCAGAAGTTACTAAATTGGATGCAGATGCCACTGATGTTGACGCAGATCAGGATGGGAATAGTGACGAATGCCGACTTTGTGGAATGGAAGGGAATTTGCTCTGCTGTGATGGGTGCCCCTCAGCTTATCATCCCAGATGTACTGGTTTAAGCAAAGTGCTCATCCCAGATGGATCATGGTTTTGTTTGGAGTGTAAGGCTAAAGGGATGGAGCCAATATTGACAATTGGATCAGATTTGAGAGGAGCGGAGCTGTTTGGTATTGATCCATATGGGTTTACTTTTTTAGGCGTTTGCAACCACTTACTTGTGTAAGTATTTGACTGACTATCTTTTCCTTTGTTCTTCATTTTCAATTGTTTCATTAGAATGCTTTGTGAATCTTTTTATCATTGAGCACGGTTCATTTGTAGGAATAACATGGCATGGAAAATCTCCATACAACTCTTTACATTTAATTCCAAGTCATATGACTAATCTGGTAGCGAGGCTTTGTTAATGAATGTTTTCAAAAATCCCACTTGATGTACTAAAAGAAAACGGCCTACTATTTCACTAGAAGACATTCTCAAGTGCACAAAGCTATGTTGGATTGAAAGTCGACCTTATATGTGACATTCCCAAATATTTTGTTCGGATTTAATTAGCTTTATTGGACTAGTTAGGAATGATTATATTGTAGGGTGCATGTGATTTTTTGATCCTTGGGAATCAATCTTAATTGGATGGTGCTGGATAATTACAATTTCATATGTTTTCTTGTTTAAATTCTACTGTTTTTTCTTGAACTTATTTGGTGCTTGTTTTTTTTTTTACTTAAAAATGGTCGAGTACAGGCTCAAAGACTCGTTTAGTGGAGGAACATGCTCAGGATACTACAATCCTAATGACATTCCAAAAGTTCTCCAAGTTCTTTCTTCTTCTGTTCAGCATTCAATTCTGTACTCAGGGATATGCAAGGGCATTTTACGGCACTGGGAGTTACCTGAAAATTTGTTTTTTTCTCTTCCTGAAAGAACCGAAGCTGGAACAAATTTTGCAGATGAAAAGGAAGATGTGATGGTTCCTACAGTGATCTCTACTCCTTCTAGCAAAGAAACCCAAAATGTTCTAGGTACCGTTGAAGCAGGGAATCTCGCAAGCTGTGCAGAAGAAAGCAATTCAAAGAAAAGATTGCAGCGTAATGGAGAAAATGGTTTCCAGGATGCCAGTGTGAATTGTACTGGATTGAATACAATGAACCAAGTCGGTGTTCCATGTCCGCAAAAAAATGTTGTTGCCGATCAGGTTTCTCATGTAGTAAGTTTGGGACCTCATGAGCAGTGTAGAACAGAAATGGAATTGTCATCTGGATCAGTCAGTGAGTGTCCTGATCATTCAGATATAACTCACCAAAGCTTGACTGATAAATCCACTGCTCCGAGTAGAGGTGCAAATGGCATCGTCTTCCCAACTAAGAATGCTGCTTTGAGCTTATCTTCTAAGAGGACTGAAGATATACGCAACACCAGTGAGACAAATAAAAGCGACAATGAATTTTTATACATGGGCCTGCTCTTTAAGCCTCAGCTGTATGTTAATCAGTATTTTCTAGGTGACCTTTCTGCCAGTGCAGCTGCTAATCTGGCCGTTCTTAAATCAGAAGAAAACCACGTTTCTGCTTCTCATGGTTCATTGAAAACTAGGAAAGTTGACTCAGCAAATGTTGCTATGCAATTAAAGGCATTCTCATCTGCATGTAGCCATTTTTGCTGGCCTAGTTCAGAAAAGAAATTGATGGATGTTCGAAGAGAAAGATGCGGTTGGTGTTCTTCATGCCAGTCTTATATCACATGCAAAAAAGGATGTTTACTAAACTTTGCTGCGTCTAAAGGAGCATTAAAAGTCGTGAATGGCCTTCGTTCTATTAGGAATAAAGAGGGAAGTGTTCCTAGTATTGCTTCATATATTTTGCACATTGAGGAGAGTTTACGTGGTCTTACTGTTGGGCCATTTCTGAGTGCAAGTTATAGAAGAAAATGGCGGAAACAAGTTGAACAAGCTTCGACTTGCATGACATTAAAGTGGCTATTGCTCGAGGTAAGATTTTCTTTTAAAATATTATTGTAGGCCATTTCTTTGAATTCCAAATATCAAATCCAAATGGAAAAGCAAGTTATTGAAAATACCATTGTTAAATAAAATAAATATTATTGAATTGAAAGGAAGTAATTGATCCATCAACCCACTCTACTTTTTTTGACAATAAACTATACAACAACAACAACAACAACAACAACATAGCCTCAGTCCCAAATTAATTGGGGTCGGCTACATGGATCAAACTTTTCCATTGTGCTCGATTAAGTGCAATTGATGGTGAGCTTTTCAAACCATTCAAATCCCGCCTAATTAATGCATCTCATGTCAACTTTGGTCTGCCCCTACCTCGTCGAATTTTTACAGTTTCTATTGAGTCAAGTTTTCTAGTTGGGGCATTTGTAGGTCGTCTTTGCAGGTGACCAAACCACCGCAACCGTCCTTCCCTAATCTTTGTATGAAATATTGCTACTCCTACTTGTTTTTGAATTTATATATTTCTTATTCTATTTTTACGAGTTTTACCATACATCCACCTAAGCATCCTCATTTCTGCTGCGTTCATTTTACGTAATTGTTGTTGTTTTATTGCCCAACATTCACTTCCATAGAACATAGCTGACTTAATTGCGGTCCTATAAAATTTTCCTTTTAACTTAGTAGGAACATTTCGATCACAACAAAATAGCTACAATGTTTCGAGAAAAAAAAGAAGATAAAATGCTAGTCTAACATTCAAGCCACCAAACCTTAAAAGTTCATTGATAACTTTGAATTAATGATCCATCAATCCGCTCTATCTTAGTCTGACATACATCTATAAAATACGAAAAAATATCACTTTTTTGGATTAGTATCAATAATATTATGCATTGATAATTTTCAAGAAAATGGAAATCTCGAGTGGGTCTGCGTTGGTTGTAGTTATGAGACTTGTAAATAAAGAGAAATTTATCAGTTGCTTGTGATTTGAACTAGATAGTGGGGTGTATTCAATTGAAATTTTAATAGACTTTTGGTTACTTTTATTGACTAAAAAAGTTTAGGGGTATTCAATTAAAACTTTTAGAGAGTCTCTAAAAGTTTGGTGTATTCAATGTAAACTTTTAGAGACTTTTAAAAAGTCTCTAAAAGTTTTGGGGTATTCAATTTAAACTTTTAGAGAGTCTCTAAAAGTAAGGGGTATTCAATTTGTTTAGAAATTTTGTAGATTTGTGGGTTTGGATGACTTTTGGAGACTTTTCACCTAACCCTATATATGTTGAAAGTCTTCTCCATCTCTTTGCCTCCACGAGAAACTTTTGGAGACTTTTTTTTTTCTTCTTCGTCGCCTCTCTCTCTCATCGCAAAATCTCTCTCGCTCTTTTTTCTCTCTCGGTCGTCTGCGCTCCTCCATCGTTCACTTCGACGCTGCCTCGCGTCTCCATCGCAGCCTCGCTTCTCCATCGCTCGCTTCGACCCTACATATCCGTTCTTTGCTTCCACGATTTTCGGTTTGGTCTTTTCTCAGCTTCACTGCGAGATCTTCTGGTCCAAGCCGCATGAACTACCAAACCCTGCAAACAATATGCAACAATCAAATTATACACTAAACCCTTGTTTTCGTAATTGAAACTCTGTTTTTTATCAAATCCAGATTAACAAAAACCTTATCTATGCCGACTATCCTATTTTACTATCTTTTGCAATGATTAATGTTGGTTAATGATTGATTTTTTTTGAAGTTCCTTAACTGTAAATGGGAGGTAGTGAAAGTTGTTCACCATGAAATTTCTCACAAACTAAAATGCTCCAATGCAATATATCGAACTCTAGCAAAACCCAGAGATTTTCTTTATTTAAAACTCCACCAATCATGCTATCAATTTAGAGCCAAATATTCCCAGTCCCATCAACATGTACAACCTACAAATCTTACAACATTCCAATTTAACGTTACACCAGAAACTTCAGAAAGGTTAAATTAGGGCTTTAAACAAATCAATCTGTAAGGGTTTTTGGGATTGAAAAGTTTGGATGATGGGTGAGTGACTTACATTTATATTGGTGGATGAGAGAGGATGAGTGACTTACTTTTCACCTAACCCTATATATGTTGAAAGTCTTCTTCCTCTCTCTCTGGTTCGACTGTCTCGGTCTCTTCTATTTTTTTTTCTTTCTTGATTACTTCTTTCCTTTCTCCCTCTCCCTCAATCACACAAACACCCACACATACACAGTCCCTAAAATCAAAATTAACAGTCTCGTCTTCTTCTTTTCTTCTTTATTCATCATAGGGGCGAAATTGAGAGAGAACAAGAGAAGGGATTGAGAGAGAGAGATTCAACTAGACAGTGAGGAGAGACGAAGGAAGAACGAAGCAAAGGTTGAAGATGGTGAAAAGTGGGGCACATACCCCTGTTCGATTTCGAGATTTACATGGATGTTTATCAAAAGTCATCCAAATAAAAGTTTATCAAAGTCTATCAAAGTCCTTACAAAAATCCATTAAAGTTACTAAAAGTCATTAAAAATAAAGTCTATCAAAGTCTACCAAAGTTTTTAAAAGTTTACAAAAATCTACAAGTCTCTAAAAGTCTCTAAAAGTCATCTACTTATAAAAGTAACTAAAAGTCTATTAAAATCTCAATTGAATACACCCCCCTAAAGCTGATGAAATGTGGACTTGAGTTGATGGAATTCCTCAGGCATCCGCGGTTGACACAAAAGCCTTTCTAAGATCTACTGTCGCAATTCTGTATTGTATATAATTATCTTTTTTTATTTTCTTATACTTCCACTTGCTTTTTTTTTTTGCATTTTAAGTTGTTTGGCAAATTATTCTATTTATTGTTGCTCAGTTTCACTTTCAGAGTCTTGTCATTGCTGTTCTGCAGATGCTGCTATCATGGTTTATTTATACACATTAGGTTTTTCCATAGTTTTCTCTTTTACTGGATTCCTCATTTACGATCCTTGTCCAATTTAAAGCATGTATATTTTTTCATGCATTAGACAACTTTTTCTTTTTTGATAAGGAACCAACAAACTTGACTCCAACACGAGTCAACCCCACAACCTCACTCAACCTTGCCTTTGGCTAATGATGCCTCATCCATCTTACTAGAGATGTTATGGACATGCATTTGATAACTTGAGATGCATTAATTAGAAAGGATTTAAAATTTTTTGAAAGCACACCATCAAGGGCATTGAACTGAGAGATTTGGAATAGTTTGATCCATGTAGCAAATCCCCACTAATTTAGATCGAGGTTTTTTTTATTGATTTTTTTTCCATGCCTTGGTGTATACACATCCGCATCTTTTTGTTGTAGTTTGACTTAGTATCGTTTGCAGCTTGAAGAGAATGTTCGTGTAATTTCCCTTTCTGGGGATTGGGTTAAGATGGTGGAGGATTGGTTAATTGAGTCTTCTGCTTTGAAGAGCAGTACATGCTCTACTGGACCAACTATGAAGAGACCTGGAAGAAGAGGTAGGAAATCATCTGCAATATCAGATGTTGCTGCCGCACCTTCTGAAGATGTCTTCAATATTATTAATTGGTGGCGTGGAGGCAAAATTACGAAGCTGGTATTTCAGAAGGCCATTTTGCCCCATTCGATAGTCAAAAAAGCAGCTCGGCAAGGTAAGCTTGGATTTTTTTTCCTGCTTGATGCTTTTCTGATTACCTGACTAATGAGTGAGAAAAATAATTTATTAAAATAAATGTCAGGTGGTTCAAGGAAGATTGCTGGAATTTGTTATGCTGAAGGTTCTGTTATTCCCAAAAGAAGCAGAAAATTCATTTGGCGATCTGCAGTAGAAATGAGCAACAGTACTGCACAGCTAGCGCTTCAGGTTTGTTTGTTTTTTTTTTTTTTTTAAATCAATGATGATACTTCTCTTTCTTTTCTCTCCACTGAAGCTTGAATCCCCTCTTTTCTCCTTTGAATATTCTTCGAATAGTCGGCCTTGCTCTTCATAATCTTTCAATAAATCTCTAAATATCTATCTCCTCTCTACTTCTTGTTGCAAGCTATCAATTAGTGATGACTTCTTGATGGAGTGGAAGTAGTTCATAAGATGTAGGCAGCACTGTGTTCTGTCATCCTTTTGCAAAATTTAGGATCTCAAATATACGTGTAACAATCAGATATATGGAATAGTTTGGTTTAGGCAATTGTGTTTGGAAAATGCCAAGCACTAGCTTTTGGTGCCAAATTCGCTGTATGATTTCCATTTTCGTTGACAGTCTTTGACGTGTCATGAGAAAAAAAATCTTTCCATTGTATGATCTATTCAGTGAGATGGTTTTGTCTATATATGTGAAGTGTAACTCATCTTATAATAATTAGTAATGGGTTTACACAGACTAGATAATTGGAGATTCTAACTGTACCACTTATTAAATGCTAATTTATACAACCTTTTGGTCCATTCCATAATGAAATGCTGAATCCTTCACCGATTCTTCTAAGTGAAGCCCTTATATTTTCATTAATACTAAACACTATATCTTCTCAATAAAAAAGGCACTCATTGAAACCCATCCGTAGGTTGCAATTTTAGAGGCTTTCCTCATCTCTACCATCATTCTAATTTTATTTTATTTTATAAATATTTTTGTTATTCTGGTGTCGGTTCAACCCAAGAATAGGGTTAATTTCACAGATGGTCACTCAAGATTATAGTTCGTAACACTTTGGTCACTAAACTCACATTTGTCCTAAATATATCACTCAACTTTACAAAACGTTTCAACAAAATAACTTTGATCACTCTCCAGTCAAAAATCCGGCTGCCCTGCTGACATGGCGCCACATGAGATTTCATGGGAGGTCACTTAAGTTTTAAAGTGATGATGTGACATTTAATAAACAACCCACCCACCCCCTTTTAGTTCACCCCACATTTAGGGAGAGAGCACCCCACCAATCACTCATCTTCTTCCCCGACCACTTCCCCGTCCTTGGCGTCGCCGCCGCCTCCGACCTCGCCGACTCCTCCGCCGTCGCGTTGGAGTTTCACCACCCCAACTCGTTCGCCGCCACGGCGGCGGAGTTCGACTCCGACTATTGATGGCGTTTCTTCGATGTCGGCGAGAGGAGATTGTCAAGGGGGGAATGTTGTTCATGTTGATGGCTGGAAGGCCGGGCTCTAACCGGCCGGAGGAGCAGATAGGTGACCCTGACTCAAGGGCCAAGCTCCCCATCACTAGTTCAATGGTTCAGGCCTGGGAAGACCTATTGAATGAGGTATACTACTACTCCTGTACTTTTTTTTTTTAACTATGGGAACTACTACTAGCTACTGCAATTAGTGTCAGTATATTGATTATTTTTTGTGAAGATCATGTCATCACATTTTCATGTTCAATTAAATGCAAAAAAAAAAAACCCTTCTTTCCCACCTTAAACCCGGCATGACTTCTTGCCTCCCCCTTTTGATCCCATCGCCCGGCCTTCCCGTCAGGGTGTCCATCCAATCGTCGGAGTCGAACTCCGCCGCCGCGGCGGAGAACGTGTTGGGGTGCGGAGGAGTCGCGAGGTCGGAGGTGGCGGTGCGCCAGGGACGGGGAAGTGGTCGGGGAAGAAGATGAGTGACTGGTGGGGTGCTCCCTCCCTAAATGTGAGGTGGGTGGGTTGTTTATTAAATGTCACGTCATCACTTTAAAACTTAAGTGACCTCCCATGAAATCCCACGTGGCGCCACGTCAGCAGGGCCGCCGGGTTTTCGACCGGAGAGTGGTCGGAGTTATTTTGTTGAAACGTTCTGTAAAGTTGAGTAATATATTTTGGACAAATGTGAGTTTAGTGACCAAAGTGTTACGAACTATAATCTTGAGTGACCATCTATGAAATTAACCCCCCAAGAATACCAAATTTTGCAAATTGCAACTAGTCTATTTCTTGGAAATATAGGTTTCATTCCCATTAACATGCTCTTTATTTGGCAAGTCTACTGACCTGGGAGTTCTGCATCTCCATATTGTGGAGACTCAGCCTCTCCATATTAGGACACTCTTTACTTATATTATATATAGAGAGAGTATGACCAAATGAGTCACATACTCACTTGGTACAATTTTGGGATATTATCTAGAAAAGAACTTTTTAGATATTTGCTTGTGTCTACGCAAACTCCTCTGTTATGCCTGTTGTGCTTTCTATTGGTTTCCTTCTCTTGTTAACTTGTAATATGGCTCTTAAACAATTGTTTTTCACTTTCCATTTACTTCATAATTTGCCTACTAATTTCCCTTGTGATGCTTTTTCTGCTTGATTGCTTGTCATATTGAGTTATGGATTGACAACCGAAGCCTAATCTAATGGAAAAACATGCTGTGAATGTTGCATGGTTCATGATCTTTAGTCACATTGTCGAAGTTATTATGATCAGATTTCAAATTAGAACCTTTTGGAAGGGAAATATAGGTAGGTACTTAATATATTTTGTGGATTTTAATCACCTTGCTCGTGTTGATCCACATAGAGATGCCAAATTGGGCCACAAAGTCCAAAATCAGTGCCTAATGCTTATCGTTTAAACTTAAAAACTTGGGAAGAACTAACAATTGGTTTTACAACTGAATTATAACAATGGAAATTCATAAGAAGGTTGCTACTTTTTGTTGTTGAAAGATCAAGTTGACGAATTTTGTCCAAGGAGTGATGGAAATACACTACAATGACAAAAAGGTCTGAAGTCTAAATTAGCTAGGGCCGACTACATTGATCAAGTTTTCCACTTTGCTCGATTTAATGCAATTGATGTTGTTCTTTCACAGTCCTTTAAATTCTTCGAATTAATGCTTCCTTCATTAGGGCTTGTGGTGATTTATCATTCGATGAATGACCAAAGAATGATCCACTTATATGAACCCAATCCTAATGTTTGGCACCTCGTACATAAGCAAACCATTCAAAATCTTATTCTCTCTTTCTTTATTTTTCCAACCATCGAGGGGATTCTTCTGAAAAGCCAGGAAATTTATTCTAGAAAACCATTCAAAATCTTATTCTCTTTCTTTATTTTTCCAACCATCGAGGGGATTCTTTCGAAAAGCCAGGAAATTTATTCTAGAAAAATAGAGAATTGTGGATAAGGAACTCTATTAGCAAACTACCTAATTTATTGTAGAAATTTTGGGGATTTCTCGTTCAAGTTAAAAAAGCACATTAATATTTCAGACATACCCAAAAGGCTAAGTTAGTTGGTTGTACTTATATTAAGTCTTGCTCTTGATTGAATTTCTTCAATTTCTACGGTGCCAGAATTTCCAAATTGGGGCATTTGTTTGTCGTCTTAAAATGCACCCAAACTATTGCAACCACCCTTACCTAGTTGTTTGCATCAGTTGTTGTTGCTCCTGCTTTTCATTGAATCTTCGTACTTCTTATTCCATCCTTGAGAGTTTTACCACTCTCCATATAAGCATCCTCATTTCCGCTATGCTTGTTTTATGGACTTGTTTCTTTACTGCCCAACATTCACTCCCATAAATCTTAGCCGGTTTAATTTCTGATAGAATATTTCAGTCACATATCACACTTGTTGCACTCTTCCATTTCTTTTTAGCTTGAATTCCATGTGTAATGGTTCTCCTCAGGAACTTCTTTTTCTCCTAATCTTATTACTCCGTTATCGTGATCTCTACTATTTGTGAACTTGCAATGCATATATTTGCTCTTACTCCTACTCTACACAAACCTTTAGACTATAACATATTCTTCCAAAGTTCTAATTTCTTGTTCACTCCATCTCTTTTCGTCTTCTAAAACAATATGATATGCCAATGACATTCACCATTGTATATGCTCTTTTATTTATCTAGTTAGTTCCTTGAGCCCTTTATAGTAACCGGTTGCACTTGCCATTTTCTGTTTATGTTATTATGTCTTCTTATTTTGAAATGCTAAAACATATTTTTGATTATCATGTTTGTTATCTATGTTTTTTTTGAGTCCTTGTTATCTATATTTCAGTTTGTGTAAAAATTTATATTTTCCATCATGCCCAAAATTGTTGTTTCAGGTTAGATGCCTCGACTCTCACGTGAGATGGAGTGACCTTGTTCGTCCAGAACAAAGTTTCCATGATGGAAAAGGAGCAGAAGCCGAAGCAACTGCTTTTAGAAATGCCAGCATTTGTGATAAAAAGGTTCAGGGTGAGAAGATTAGGTATTGCTTAGATTTCGGTAACCAGAAGCATCTACCTTCCCGTATCATGAAGAATATAATTGAAGTGGAACAAAATGAAGAGGGCAAGGAAAAACATTGGTTTGCCGAAAATCATGTTCCTCTGTTTTTAATTAAAGAATATGAAGAAAAGGCTGATAACATTCCATTGCAACCTAATAAAACCTTGCACTCCTTGTCAAAGTTACAGAGAAGACAGCTAAAAGATTCACGTCGGGATATCTTCTTATATCTGATGTTCAAGGAGGAGAGAGTACATAAATGTTCATGTGCTTCATGTAAGAAGGATGTTTTACTCAGGTACTCTAGTTGCGTCATTCATCCTAATTACTCTATTAACAATCTGGTTTTAGATGTATAATTAAATTATTTGTGATTTCAGGGATGCTGTCAAGTGCAGTGACTGTGAAGGTATTGCACCTGCTGAACTCCATATTCCTTGTTTCATGGTCTATATTCTTTTTTCTCTGATTGACAGTAAACCTAGGGCTTAGTGTGATGGTCAGGAACTCTCTTTGGGTGAGTGATTTGTATAGTTTATATGAAGAAATTCCTGGTAGCTGGCATGAAACAGATCTTGGCAGATCCAGCCATAGGATGTTAATCTAGTAATATTACTCAGTCCAATGGCTTTCAAAATCCCATTCATATACGCCCTAAGGGGTGTGTAGCGGCAAAGAAATGAGCACCATTACTTTGACTGAGGTATAGGTCATTGTCTCGATTCTTGGTAGCTACATTATATTTTCTTGGTTTCTCCCGGTTATGGGATTGGGGTGCCCGATTAACTCCCATGAGATTAGTCGAACCAAATTAAGGTGGGGCTGAAAAAGGTTTGGACACCTATGGTTATAAAAAAAAATCCCATTCACATACGTTTTCGATGCTACTTATCAATCACCAAAGCTTGGCTCCTTTTTTTTTCCTGGTTTTTTTTTTTTTGGACTGTTCATAAAATGTGATGGATTGAATAATTCTTAACCCCCCCCCTCCCAAAAAGAAAAAGAGACTAGTTCTCTCCATTTTCAGCTAGGTTCTCATAACAGAAATTATCTGATACGTGGTGGTTTCATCAGGACAAAGTGGTTTATAATATCTAGGGTTTAAATTTATGTTTGTTTTCCTGGGGTTTAGGAGCTGAGATGTTTTTCTGATCATTGTTAACATCGATTTAATGTTTTCCTATGTTCTAAAACTTCTCTGACATTGTGATAATTTCTTTCAGGTTATTGTCACAAAAGTTGTACCATTTCCTCGGCTGCAGACATTAAAGATTTTGTGGTCACATGCAACCACTGTTATTGGACAAGCGATGTTCCTCCGACTGAGAACTTTAACAAGCCCCATATGGGTCAGTTAATCTCACATGCTCGAGAAACTAAACCAGTTTCTGGACATAAAGACATGTGGCAAAATGGCTACCATCAACAATTAGGATCTACTGGAAAAATTGAAACCCATTCAATGATTAAGCTTGATACGGTTACACCAAAGAGAGGAAGCAAGTTGGCATCAAGAGGCTCAAAACCCGAAACAACTGATAAAAGGAAAGTTGCTGCTTCCTATGGAGTCATATGGAAGAATAATGATAATTCTTCTAAAAGAAAGAAAAAGAATAGTGATAATGGTGATAATTCTTCTCAAAAAAGGAAAAAGAATAGTGATAATGGATCAAGTTTCCGCATGAGCAACATTCTTCAACGAGGTTCTGAAGCTATTCACCCATCCATGGAACTCGCTTGTCTCCTCTGTTCAGAGCCTTACAACTCTGATCTAATGTATATCCGCTGTGAAGACTGCAAAAGTAAGTATCTATCCATCTAACACCATAATTGTCTTTATCGATATATTGTCTGTTCAGGCTACTAATTATTAGATTGTTTATGGACTTTTCAGAATGGTACCATGCCGATGCACTCCATCTTGAGGAGTCTCAAATCTTTGATGTGGTTGGGTTCAGGTGTTGCAAATGTCGTAGAAAGGCCTCGCCCATATGCCCTTATGGAAGAAACCAAGACACGAAGAACACTCGTGGAAGGGTTTCCAAACATAGAAACAAAGAAGTGGAGCCTGAATATGAAACCACCTGGGAACAGTTTCAAGAGTGGGAAAATATCATCAACGCGGACGGCATAATCATTGAGGGAGATGATCCCCTCCTTTTCTCCCTTCAAAGAGTTGAACCAGTCACAGAGGCCGCACTAGGAATTGAACCTGAAATCAGCACAGCTGGAGAATCGTTTCTGGGTGGACAGAAACTACCAGTCCGGAGACTTGCAAAAAGCGAAAATGAAACTGATGACTTTCTTGATCAATTTCATGCAGAAGCGGCACAATTACAAGCGAGCACACATGTGAATTCTCAAGAAATGAACCAAGTTGATTGGCAACTGCCTATTGATGGCCCAAAAGATGAGTTATTTAACTATGAGGCTGTCAAATACGAAAACATGGATTATGAGCCGCAGACGTACTTTTCTTTTGCTGAGTTGTTGGCAACTGATGATGATCGGTTGGAGGACATGGGTGCATCTTGTAATTGGGATAATGCTGCTATGGAAAACCAGGAATTTACAAGTACTGCAGGAGCTGCCATCAACCTAATTCCCTGCAATTTGTGTACGCGAACGGAACCAGCACCGGATCTTTTATGTGAGATATGTGAAATTTGCATCCACAGCCATTGTTCACCGTGGGAGGAGACACATTGGCAGGACCGATGGAGATGCGGCAACTGCAGGGATTGGCAGTAAAGATCCTCTTAATTTTTTGAATTTTTCCCATCATAAAGGGAGCACCAGTATTGTTTGAGGCGGCACGGAAGCTTACTGAAAAATGATCAGTTTTTTGGGTTTTGGATTGTCAACAAGACCAAAAATCAGATTGACATAATATTACTGGTTCGTTGGATCTGAAGGGTTTCAGGCGGTGCTGTCAAAGTTTAATCTGATTCACTTGGACAGCTGATACATCTTGGTTGGAGAAATGGCTTAAAGAATAATATCAATTTTGTCTAATGCTCCCTGGTTTGCCATGTTAATATAATGAGTATACACTGCCTTTTTGATTCAAGCTTGGTTGTAATTTTGGGGGTTTTAATTTTGAAGCGATTTCACTTTTGGGATGTACAAGAAATTCATCAATCCAGGAACAGTAATGAGAAGATACACGTTTTCATACAATTAAGGCATCACAACGTATTTTTGTAGTATTGATTTATTTTTTTATAATTTTAAAGAAAAACTATAACTGCATGCCCACTGTGAGGCTAGACTTCTTACCCTACAAACCTTGTCTTCTCTCATCTAGTTGGCTTGACATTGAATGGATCAATGGGTGGTTACATGACTAGACGTTGAATTGATGGCCCTAATGAAAGTAGATTGTTTTACTAATTCTATTTGTTCAACCTAAGGCCATTTTTTTCTTGATTAAAATTTTTCTATAAGAGCATCTCCAATTGAATGTGGATCGAATGTCAATGTGTGCCACTTAAGACTAAATAGACATTAGAGTGAATAAATTGAATGTGGATTGAATGTGAATGTCTACCTCTAAACAGTGCAATCCATAGTTATGTCAGCAATTCTTTCCAAAATATATAAAAAATAATAAAATTTTAAAATAAAAAGTACAATCTCCATTCACCATTGGAGATCACTTTTGAACTTTAATGTCAATTCAAAATACATCCTCTCCAAGTTGATCTCGTGACATCAATTTTCACTTACAATTAAGGATGTAGCAGGGGGTGGATTTGGGGCCCCCACTTATGATGTGGCGGAGATTCTTCATTTGAAATTCTCCACTTAAAAAATTTTGACCCCGATTCCCCATCTGGAGATCTCCACCCTCATGAAGATTCTCCCCACCTATCACTTTTTCACATAATATTTTTAAAAAAGAGATGAAGTACATTATAGATTCGAAATTAAAATCATTAAAAACTTTTTGTTCGCAATTGTAGGTTGATTTTCAAATTTTATATGAACCACTCACTATACAAAAAAGAAATATAAGATTTAATGATTTTGATGTAATTTTCACATAAAATATTCAAGATCCCGTAAGAATCCCACCCCATGATAGAGAGGGGTGATACTAGTGATACTGCCTCCGCTGCCCCGTCCCTGCCCGGTGAAAGCTAATTGGCAGGGATTCTCCATCCCAACATCATTTCAACGTATATTTCATATTTACCATTAGAGATGCTGTAAAGTTCTTCGGCCAAAAGATCAGACCCTCAATCACATTGGAAGTTTAAAATGCTACGGTGAGCTGTCCGTGGCCACACATAAAAAACAGTAAGCAATACCTGATCCGCACAAAACTTCTACTGCTGCTGCTGCTGGTGCTGGTGCCGCTGCTAACCAAACTAACTACTCGATATGGTGACGTGGCTCTCCACGCTTCACTACACTCTTCTCCCAATTGTTTCTTCTTCTTCTTCTTCTTCTTCTTCGTCCGATTCTTCTTCGATCTTTCCATTCTCAGATCCGTCAATCGCTCCTCGCATCCTCGCCTCATCCAATTCGCCATGGTTCCGACCTCCTCTGCTTCCGATCCGGTCGATGAAGAGGAACGGCCTCTTCTTTCCTGTATTAAAGTGTCTCACCAAGTCTGCGGAGGAAAAGTTGGGCCAAGAGGAAACCCTAGCCGAGTCGGAGAGCGAAAGCGAGGTTGATGATGATCGCTCCAATACAGAGCGTGTCGTTGCTTCTGCTGCCGAACATTCTCGCTTCACTTCTTCTCCTAGAGCGGCGGCGGCGGCGGCGGCGGCGGATTCGATATCGCTTGGAATCAGAGAGCCTGTTTATGAGGTATTGGTTGTTTCAGTTATTTGTGTGAACAAACTACAAAGAGAGGTTTTTTCATGGATTTGAATTGACTGAGTTTGGCAAACGTTCAGGTGGTGGAAGTGAGAGCCAATGGGGTGATGTCTACAAGAAAGATTTCGAGACGGCAATTATTGAAGTCAAGTGGTAATTCATTGAAGAATTTGGTTCATTTTTTGCAGGAATTCTTTAAGATTTGATGTGAACTCTGGCGTTGTGATTACTTGTGAACATTTTTAGGTCTTCGGCCACGAGATGTTCGGAGTGTTGATCCGTCGTTGTGGCTGACTAATTCGATGCCTTCTTTATTGGTAATGATCTTTCGAATGAAGTCATCTTTTAATCTTCAACTTTGGATATTGAGATTGTGTTGCTTCATGCTATGACATATTGTTGGTACTAATTGAAAAACTTTTGGAAGTTTCAAATGGCAGGTTCGAGAAAATGCTATACTTTTGAATCTTGGTACATTGCGTGCAATTGCCATGCAAGAGCGTGTTTTTATATTTGACTATAACCGGTATCACTCACTTTTTCTCTCATTTGGTTGTGTTTGTGTATCTGCGATATCGTGAAAGAAAGTAATGGTTTATAGTTCTTCCCAAACATATGTAGGAAAGGAGGAAAAGCTTTTCTTGATCATTTGCTGCCTCGCTTAAACCCAAAAGATATAAATGGCGTACCATCAATGCCATTTGAGCTTGAGGTTAGATTACTTCTTTTTTTATGTTCTTTTCAAAGAATCAAAGGTATGTTTATATTTTATAATATTTGTACTTGTCATTTTCCTCGTATACTACCTGATGTAATAATTCATAATCAAAAAGAAATTATGTCATTTGTTGGAAACTATTTAGTGCACCAATTGATACAAAGATTAGGGAAGGGCGGTTGTGGTGGTTTGGTCACCTGCAAAGACGGCCTACAAATGCCCCCACTAGAAAACTTGACTCAATAGAAACTGTAGAAATTCGACGAGGTAGGGGTAGACCAAAGTTAACATGTGATGCATTAATTAGGAGGGATTTGAATGGTTTGGAAAGCTCACCATCAATTGCACTTAATCGAGCACGATGAAAATGTTTGATCCATGTAGCCGACCCCAATTAATTTGAGATTGAGGCTATGTTGTTGTTGTTGGAAACTATTTAGTCTTTTTGTACAATAAATTAATTTGAAGTTAAAACCTACTTTATTGGCAATCTTATGTGTACTTGTGAGAAGTATTTTCCTCTCTCATCATTAAATCAAACACAGTAATGCAGAGATTTCCATTCTAGACATTTTATTACTTTGTTGTTTGTAAAAATTAATACAAAGCTTACTTTTATTATTTATTATAATTTTTTTTTAGAAGATTTAGTTATTTGCATGTGTTTCTTTTGAAATATTTAACAACTATATTGAAGATTTTTTAATTTTGCACAATTTCTCAAAAAATGGAGTAATAAACAATACAGTGGCACTGTATATGTTATTTTTTAGAAAAGGTAGGTTTTAGCACAAATACAAGATTAATTAATTTATTTATTTTGATAATCGTGGTTGCGCGAACCTTTTATTTAACTCATCCCTACTTAGGTTCAAGTATTCCCACAAGAGTTAGTCGAACGCCCCAACCCCATGGCCTAGGAGAAACGAACATATTTGGCGTTGGATGGCAAGATGTAATCCTATGGCCCCTTGGTCATCAATCACATCTAGTAACTTAACCACAGTACCAATTCCATTGAGGCATAATGAACTGTTTTTTGGTTGCTTAGGTGTGATGTTCTCATCAACTTTGCTCCCAGAGAAGACCTTAATGGTAAAATAAGAGTACCTCCGGCTACCAAAAAAGAGAGTCTCTCTCAATTTTAGGTGTCTTGGACAATGTTACAACACAATAACGGCATAATAGAAGACCTCTTTCTTCACTTCCTCAACGTTATTTCTTCTTTCCTATAATTTCAACATGATTTTTTTTTTCTGTACATGTTTCCAAATTGCAAACTGTATTCATTGGTGAAACCAAACTGTCATGCAGGTTGTAGAAGCTGCACTTCTATCACGAATTCAACGCTTGGAACGAAGATTAATGGCTGTTGAACCTCGTGTGAGTATGAGAAATAGTGAGTACAACTTTGTTTTACAAGTTTTAACAAATGATTCAAGGTTGCATTTATGCAATTTATCTCGTAATTCCAATAATAATCGTAGAGCTAAGATGGTTTCAATTTTCTTGGACTTTTATGGAGGTTTACATAGATGTTCCATTAGATGTAAGCCAATTGACCAAAATTTCAAATTTATTTCTTATTCGTCAAATTATTTTTCTTTGGTTATAATTTTGGCCAGTGAACGATTGAACTTGTTCCTTTTTATGCTACTCTGATCATGGTTGCTGTCAGTTAAGACTCTTCATTTTCTGTTTCAGTAAGATAAAATTGACGTTAACCTGTGTAAAAGACTAAGATTTTTTTCTTGCATTTTAATTCTTCTAGCATGAGTTTCCTCTTATTTTTGTCACCTTGGGTTTTCTTTCTTTCTTTTTTTTTTTCTTCCTAATCCCCTTTATTTTCAAGACTTTTTGTTCCTTCTTTTGTTTGTATAAACATGTTAGTTTTCATGCCATACTAGTGTAGGACGCCTCTTGGTTGAGTTCTTAGTTGTTTGAGACTCTTGAAGATTTAATCGATACTAAGCAGAAGTTTTCTGAAATTTTTTAGATTGAAACTTTGTTTATCGATATTTATCTTTCCAGCATATGTTTTCTCGTCTTTTTTTGTTTCTTTCACATCCTTCAAATGTTTCTTCAAAATTTCTCCATTCCTTTTTGAAAAAAATACAATCTCTGTCCAACAGATTTGCTGTAGGCACAGACAGTAGCCCGTATATATAGGTGCTATGGGCACAGATACAGGCTGCTTGTCTTGGTGTAAATGTAGAAGCAATCTGTCCGGCGGATTCTGTTGTGGCCACAGATAGTATCCCTGTATATATAGGTGTCATGGGCACATATACAGGTTGCTTGTCTTGGCGCAAATGAAAAACAGCGAGAAAAATAAATTACAGTGAACAAAAGACACACAAGATTGTTTCGCAGTTCGGACCTCTCGTTCTACGTCTACGAGGCCACGCCAAGGTTTAAATGCACTAAGAAAGATGATTACAGATTTACATATAACTCCTAACTTGTGATCCCTCACCTAGCTAGTGATCCCTCACCAAGTTCTATTACATTAATCACTCCCCCTTACACTTTGCACTTACACAAGAGAATGTTTTCTTTTATCTCACTTTGAATGCAAAGAACAATTAGTGTATCAAAAATGGTACCTTGCATCTGTGATGACTCTACTTTTATAAAGAAAGCCTAAGATCTCTAAATACATTTATTTCGATCTTCACTGCCTTAAAAGTATCTTGCCCCATATTTATCTTTCCTTTTAATTGAGATTCAATGGCTTTAGGAAAGAATTGAATGTCAAATCTCCAGTTTCCTTTTTCTGCATCTCGTTTGAAATAAGCAATCTTTGCATGGGCACTCTTTCCTTGTCTTGTAAATGCTTGCTTATCTTTGGTAGATACACATAATACTGCAAGAATATTTTCATGATCTTCAAAGATCCAATGAGTTGTACATATATTCTCCGGGCCTAAATGGCAATGTCCTGGGCAAAGCTATACAAGGAAATAACTAAATGGACCATTAGTGACATAATATGTTCCATTGAAAAACGATGCTTAAGGTGTGACACACAATGACAACTTCTAGGGAATTTATGTCTTAATACTTTTCTCTTCTTAGTCCTCACTATTTTCATTTTCTTTCCCTTTTCTTAATGCAGCCTTGTTCATCTTCTTTCTTTCTTGGAAGTGCTACTAATGATGTTGCAATTCTGAAATGCAAAGACATGTTGTCTCCTAGTCCATGTTATATGTCAATTCAAACCCATATAGTTATAAATTTATAATGGATAAGCCGAATAACATAGCATGTGGTTGAAGATAATATTTTTATTCAATCCATTTATTTGTAGCATTTGTTCTGTTTGCACAAGCACTTTGTATGTGCGCTAATGCAATTCTTAATTTCTATTGAATTGGAACTTCTATTGGATGCATTATTTCATTAAATTTTTGGCTTGTTACTGAGGCACTTTCTTTTTCTTAGGTTGTAGCATTACTTGAAGTTTTGCCAAACAGACTAACAGCAGATGTTTTGGAGGAACTTCGCCTTAGTAAACAAACCCTGGTACAACATCCATAGCATCTTCGTGTTGTTTTCACTTTGATACAAAGATTAGGGAAGAGCGGTTGCGATGGTGGCGATGGTTTGGTCACCTGCAAAGACGGCCTACAAATGCCCTCAACTAGAAAACTTGACTCAATAGAAACTGTAGAAATTCGATGAGGTAGGGGCAGACCAAAGTTAACATGGGATGCATTAATTAAAAGGGATTTGAATGGTTTGCAAAGCTCACCATCAATTGCACTTAATCGAACACAATGGAAAAGTTTGATCCATGTAGCCGACCCCAGTTAATTTGGGACTGAGGCTATGTTGTTGTTGTTGTTGTTGTTGTTGAGTAATCTAGACATTTGATATTTTGGTGTTTGGAGTAATATCTCGATATTTTCTTATTGCATAAGGTTGAGTTGGGTTCACGGGCTGGTGCTCTTAAACAAATGCTACTTGATCTTTTAGAAGATCCTGAAGAAATACGACGTATATGTGTAATGGGAAGAAACTGCACAATTAGGAAGGGGAATAGTGATATGGAATGCTCCACTCCTTCAGAGAAGGAAATTGCCGAAGGTATTTTTTTGTATTGTATTCTTTTTATCGTGGTTCTCATTTATATCAAGAGGGTTTCTATCGAACACCGACTTTGATTTTTTTCTCTCCTCTTTCATTCTTCCATTGCAAGGACATTGTTGACATTTGGTTTGTATATTGGCAGAGGAGGAAGAAGAGATCGAAATGCTCCTCGAAAATTATCTTCAAAGGTCTTTTATTGGTCTCCTTCCCATCAACTTTTTCTTTGCATTTTTCTTTTCTTCTATGTTTTGCATGGAAATAAGTTATATTTTATAGATACAAAAGCAGTTGTACATAAGCAGAGTTGTGTATTTTATTTTTTATTTTCTGTGGAATGAATGAGTAAATTTAATTAATCATGATGTAAGATATTCTCTCATACTAATTACTGGATATTATTTTGATTTAGCTACCTAGTGATTGGAATAAGAGTTTTAACCATTTTTTGATGATTATTGAAGATATAAAAAAACAACTACTATTGCAACTTTAAGTTTGAAAGATTGGGAAGATCATCGTTAATCGTTTAAGTCTTCAGAAGTCAATGATACTTGTTACAGTTCTTGAATGTCGGTACACTTTTCTGCTATGTAAATTAATCCTACGAGTTACCTTAAATTACTATGGTCAATTTCTCTATTTAAAACTTTGGGAGCTCTGGATTTACCTTAAATTACTATATGCCCCTGTTGATGCAAGGAGAAACTTGGATCTCATTGGATACCACATAAGTTTATCAAATTTATTTAACTTGCTGTAACTTGTAAAGTCTCCGACCAAGCTTCTCATCATAGAGTTTCTACTTCCTCCAAGATCTTGTTATGTTGGAGTGCCATAGAATCTCTTTCTTTTACCTTAATACAACTCTCAATAAATTCATTTTTGTCCCTTTAAAGTAACTTTTTGACCATTACATCAATCATTCTAGAAGCCAAAGTAGGGCATTGTTTTGAACCATTATGTATTGTAATCATTTCTATATCTATGGTTTTTGAACTTGAGCTGCCTTTTTGTTTTGCAGATGTGAATCTTGTCATGGCCATGCAGAAAGACTTCTTGATTCTGCCAAGGAAATGGAAGATTCTATAGCTGTAAATCTAAGGTTTGGATAATGTTTTCATTTTCCTTTATTGGTCAATTACGTCTTCTCGTGACTGCTTTGAATTTATTGGAGTGTTTGAAAAGTACATTTAGGGATCTGTTTAATGTAGGAGTTAGTCCATCATGTGAATAATACATCTCCTTTGTGTTATGAAAATGGTTTTCAGTTCAAGGAGGCTTGAGGTGAGCAGGGTGGAACTGCTTCTGCAAGTAGGGACGTTTTGTGTGGCTGTTGGTGCTCTAGTAGCAGGTATTAATCGTCATATCCATTTTTTATTTTTTATTTAAATATATAATTTTTGCACTAAATCGAGCGCAATGAAATAGTTTGATCCATGTAGCGACCCCAAGTAATTTGTATTGAGGCTATAACCTATCTTTAGTTATTTGGAATTCTAGCTGCTATTTGAAAATTATTTTTGAGATTCTATTCCTATAAAAAAGGAATTTGAAAAAAAAATGTTTAGAATAAATTTTCTTTGTAAATACAAGACTAGATTTCTGAACTTTGAAATGTTGGAGCAGTTGAGTTTTGCAAATTGGGTATTCTGCATATATTTATGAATTTTGAATCAGTTGCTGATTTTAAGTATCTCCATCAACATCAAGTTTATGAGAAAAACCTGTTGCAACTGTATCATTAAAGAGACCTCAAATTCTGATATTAAGAAATTTCCATCAACATCATTTTTTTATATTTAGACATATAACCTTTGCACTAAATCGAGCGCAATGGAAGAGTTTGATCCATATAGCCGACCCCAACTAATTTGGGATTGAGGCTTTCTTGTTGTTGTAATCAATTTTATGTACAATGCCGCATTACACTATACTGGCAAATGTCGCACGTGTCTCAACGCAGATTTGTTTTTTCCTGTTTATAGGTATATTCGGGATGAACTTAAAGTCCTATCTTGAAGAGCATGTGGTACGTTATATTCCTTCAAGTTTCAATATTCAATGGTCCCAAGTGTTGGATGCATTCTCTTATAAAGACTTTCAGTGGAGTTTTTTCAACTGTCTCGCTAAATTTCGCTTGGCTGTCCTCATCTTGTGCAGATTGCCTTCTGGCTGACAACAGCTGGGATTATTTTTGGGGCTGTTGTAGCATTCTTCTTGATGTATTATTATCTCAAAGCAAGGAGGATATTGTAACTTTTGAATTGATTCCAAGGTAAGCAAGTTTTTTCCTTTCTAATTTTACAATCTCAGTTATTTTTCTGTATCGGTGCAAGCATGTATTACGTTGTACACATGATTCCTCTTGATCGCTTGACTTGAATTGTAGGCTTCTGATAGATCAGCACAATAGGAGTCAGAAATGTAATTGACATGTTTTCTCTTTTCCACAGGTCATGATTAATTTTAAGTCCATGAATTAGTTGCAAAACCTCTATTTCATTTCTGCACTCCATTTTAGTCGAAGATGTGAGTGAACAACATATCAAAATTGCAAATTCAGATGGGTCTTTAACTATTAGGGGACCGGTCTATGACTGCATCGAGGAAAGCTATTTAATGGCGCCAATGTTTGAACCAAGTTAAAAGGTGGAGATAATTTTTTATCAACTATGTGATTTGATTACTGTCTTCATACACGGTGACAATTTCAACATGGTAAATGTGTGATGTTCAATCCTTGGTGTAAGTTTATGTCAGTATTTTTTCCTGGGTGTTGAAGAAAATTGTATTTAGTTTGTGTACAAGCTCAAACAGTGGACACCAGACTGAACCCAAAGGGATTGCTGCAGCGCAACCGACTGTAAAGAATGTTTGGTGAACTGGTAAGAGTTCTGTTCCAAAAATGCTTGGAACGTAAACTTTAACCGCGAGTTCAATGTGTGATGTTCAAAATCTTCAGTTATTTTCATTTTATGGTTCCGTCGTCACCTTAGCTTCCTTCATAATCTCACTTATCTGCCCTTTTCCAAAGCAGCAAATTTAATGTGTTGAAATTCTATTTGTTGTGCATCATTTTTGCAGCAAAATTTGTTGTTCTGGCAAAATCAGGTATCCGGTTAGTAAGGATTGATCTGCAATGAAGTGAACGCTCGAAGGAATACTTTTTAAGGCGCAGCAACTTATTCGCAATGGAGAATTGATGCTGAAATCGGGTTGCCTGATTCGAATAACCATATGGTCTCGGCGACCACCACAGTCTAATCTGTTCATTGTGTCTAATCTGTTCATGTAGAATCAAAAGCAGCATGCTGCGAAGGAGATACTTCAAATGTGCGACACAGTTTGGGGTGAATGAAATTAATGCTGCTCATATGACCCATAAAAACTCATTGTGCAACAGGCCCCCATCCCAATCCTAGATGGCCAAAACTGTACACTGGAAATATAGGAAACAGAGTTGAGAGTTTGAGACCAAGTCTAGAGATGAGTTTAATGACCTTAAAGACAATTAGTCCCTCATAGGTGCGTACAATAACTTAATTCCCAGGATACGACAATCTACTTCAACTTTTTTTTTTTTTTTGTTTTTTTGTCTAGATCACTTGGTATCCGAATTTAATCGATTATGCCGGGCTTATTAAAGGGTAATGCTTTCCTAGCCGTGACAATGGATTTGTTCCTTCAATTATTTTCAACAGTACAAAACAAGAACATCAACCCATAGTATAAGAGCGAAAATTCTTTAATATGCAATCCAAGGAGACTCAATTAGAGGTCCATTTTATATTTTTCTACATAACTATATTTGGCTCTAAAACATCACTCGGCTTGGGTGGCTGAGTGGTGTAAGTATTTCATAAGGGTTTTTTTAATGGAAGGAGGTCGCGTGTTCGGGTCATGTCGTTGATAATGAAATCATTTCTTGGCAGTTTCTCCTAGTCAATGGGTTTGGTGAGATCAATTTGATCTTATGAAATTAGTCGTACTCAAAGGGTGTAGATACCTATAGTTATATATATATATATATATTGCCTCTAAACCAATGGAAGGGTCAAGATTTTAAGCTCTTTTAGGTTAGATCAAAGGGAAGCATAAGCATTACTTTAATTTATTTATTAGGGAAGATGGTAGATGTATCATGTGCGGTTTGGAGAGGTTCTATGTTCGTTTTCCACTCGAGGAAGTTCTATGTTCATTTTCTACTCGAGGAAAAAAATGTATAGAAAGGGGGTTACATACAAGCCGCAACAATTAATCTATGCTCACACATTAATCGACCTATAAGGGGATGACCCTCTCAATCGAGTTTCATGACTTTTTTTGTTGCAAAGTTTATATATATTATATATATATATATATTATATATATATATATATAAACATATATATATATGTAAAACATTATGAGTGTGTTTGATAGCAAAGAAAATGAAAAAATCATGAAAAATTGTGTGTTTTTAAAACGTAATCGTATTAATTTGTGTTTGATAGGCTTATAACTGCTTGGTGAAAAAAAATAATGTTCCTTTTTTTCCTTAATTATTTTCTCTTACTTGGGCGTGGAAATTCGAGATTATCCCTTCGATAAACAATCAAAACTGAACTCTTTCAACAAGAACTGGTCGATTCAAACTCGACCACACCTCCACTCCGGACCTCACATCATACTGTCTTATAACAGTCTTGATAATTAGAAACAAAATCGCATAAAATTTCGTGAATGTGACGAGGTACCAATTCCAATCCATTCCTACATACGATAATCTATTAAGTATTAACTTTAACAGTAGAAATTCTTCTGGAGACCATAATTCGAAAGGATTCAAACACAATCATGTGTTAAGATTTTTTTAAGCGCATACAATCGTAATCTATAGAATAAAGCATAATAGGATATGCAGACTCAAGGGCAATAGGGGGGACTGGATTGAAGACCAAAAGGCTCTCCAAAAAATGGCTCTTGAATTCTACCTCTCTTTATATACTAACGATGGAGAGCCATTTGCACCTGTTTCCTGGCCTAGTTTATTCTTACCCATACTGGACATAAAGAAGCAACAGTTAACAAGAGAAGTGTCTGTAGAAGAGGTGAAGCGAGTTATCTTCGACATGGGATCTTATAAAGCCCCGGGGTCAGATGGCTCAACCCGCTTTTTTCCAATCACAATGGGATTTGGTAGGGAGTTCGATCGTTGAGCTGGTGAGGAATTTCTTCGTCACGGGGTATTTCTACATCTTTAAACGACACCTTGCTAGTGCTTATTCCTAAAGTGAGGCAACCCGAAAACATTACCCAGTTTAGACCTATAAGTTTGTGTAATGTAGCATATAAGGCCATCACTAAACTACTTGCCTATCGAATACAAAACCTAATGCCAGATCTGATCTCGGATACACAAAGTAGCTTTGTACCTGGTCGACGGATAACCGATAACATTATCATTGCTCAGGAGGTGATTCACTCTATGAAACATAAACAAGGAAAGAAGGGATGGATGTCCATTAAAGTCGACCTTGAAAAAGCTTATGATCGACTTAAGTGGTCATTCATGAAGGATACATTAGTAATGGCATATTTCCCACAAGACATCGTAGACCGCATAATGTACTGCATAAGTTCTTCATCAATGAAACTCATCTGGAATGGGTGTGTATCTGACAGTTTCACTCCATCAAGGGGAGTCCGACAAGGGGATTCTCTTTCGCCTTACCTTTTTGTGCTATGTATGGAGAGACTTGCTCAGGGTATACAAGACGCAATTAACAAGAACACATGGAAATGAATCCAGCTGAGCCGTGGAGGTCCGATTCTAGTCATTTATTTTTTGCGGATGACCTTTTCTTGTTTGTCGAAGCTTCAAATGATCAAATAGTTGTTATTCAAGGTATATTAAATACGTTTAAAGTAGCTTCTGGCCAAAGAGTGAACAATGCGAAGACAAGAATCTATTTCTCCGCGAATACCCCTAATGAGTTGAAAAGTTCCATTAGTGCAGGGTTGAGTTTCACCGTCACTGATGACCTGGGCAGGTACTTGGGATCTCTTCTATTACACGCTAGAGTGTCCAAGCAAACTTATGGAGAGATTATATGCAGAATGCGAGCAAAGCTGTCAGGATGGAAAGCTCAGCAGTTGTCACTAGCTGGAAGAGTAACACTAGCTTAATCCTGCCTGCAAGCCATTCCCATATATCAAATGCAGACAGCCAAAATGTTGAGTTTTGGGGTTCATACGCAGCGAAAATTACAAAACAATTTTGACAAAAACCCCAACAGGATCCGAATCTAATTCCATTAAAAACGTTTAAACCATGAAAAATTTAATCATACCTCAGTCGCAATATACCTTTCTGAGGGTTGATCGATCTTTAAGGCGCTGCTAACGACGAACGCCCTCTACCAGTAGTCCACGCACGAACGGTGGCCGAGATTCGAAGTACTAGCTTCGAGAGAATACTAAACCTTTTGTTTCTCTCCAAAACGATCCAGAGCATACCAAAAACCCTAAGTCGTTTCTAAAACGAAAATAGAGTTTCGGCCTTTTGATCTTTCGTACGTGTATTGTAACTTAAAGCGTCTATTTATACAACCCTTGTATATAGACGGTTAAGTAAATTACACACATACCCTTACTTAAAGAAGTATAAGTGTAATACACCACAAAGACGTTTCTGTTATGAATTCTATCATATAAAATTCATTTTTCTGAACCATCTTAAAATCTCGCAGAACCATTCTTAGTGTGCGACCCAATAGGCTCATACAACGTTGGCAGTTGTTGAGTCGTTAATTATGTAATATTATATATAGGTTATTTATATATTTTTAGTGTCAAGTCTCCAAAATACTAGTCTAATTGCATTGATTTATTATTTTCAGGGTTATTGAAGTGTGCGGTTAAATTCGGGACGAAAAACTACGCAAAATCGGGTATTCATATGTCTGGATCCATTTTACACCAAAAGTCGCGCTAACACGTATCTCGAGGCAAATTTAGTGGGGCCCACACGTGAGACACGAAAGAGATGATGTGGCGGACAGCTAGGCATTGTGATTTAAGGATATAAGGAGATATAGGAAAGAAAGGAAAGATATGCATGAAAGAAATAGAAACAGAGGCATCGTCTCATTGAGATTCGGCTCTCTCTGGTTTTGAGATTCTTCTCGGCTTGGGCGGCCGAACTCTCTCCTCTCCCACCAATGCGAGCACGCCACATGTCGTCTGCACAGCTGCCACGCTGCAGCGTCTGACCAGCCCACGTTCACAGCAGCCTCTCCACCACTCACTGCGCGACACGTCGCGCATGCCAGCAAGCTCGCCCAATCCATGTCCGCCACGTGTCCGAGACCTTGCAACAAGCTCCAACAACCACCAGATCCTCCTCGGCGCACGTGTCAAAAACAGTTTTATGACTTTTGCAAATCGGAACGGAGAGATATATATTTCTTTCTTTTCACTTTTGACGGCTCTCTCGGTTCCTCTCGACTTCTTGGCCGAACGCCCCATTCTTTTCTTTATTTTTTATTTCTTTTTCTCTTAGTGTTCTTCAATGATGCGAGGGTAAAATCTCTAGCCTAGGCAAGACTGCGAGGGAGGTTCGACTGCGCATATCAATGGATTTGTGAGATTTATTTATTTTAATTTTAGTCTTTTCATTATTATTTTATTTTCTTTGGTATTGTTTAAACAATCAAAGTTAAACACTTGTTTAAACTTTGATTTATTTGTCAGTGAGTCGTAAGCACCCTGCTTGTGCAATAAGACCACACTAGTGGCAATCGACCATACCGATTGATTCGACTCTTTTGGGACCGGTTGAATACCATAGGGATCTAGGCTAAATCGGATACACGAGTGATCCGGTTGTCTAGGTGTAGTGCCTTCACAAAGCCCATTGCGGTCAACGCATTAAACCCAATTCACTTGAATTGTGGTTATGTGTTTGATTAGGGAATTAGTCATCGTCGTACCTTGGCTATCGAGATTAGGAAGAGCGAGGAACCGCGTACGTTACCGGGTCTATAGCTACACTAAGATATTTTGATTTGCACATTTTACATAAATCGAAGACCAAATCCAATCTTTTACCGAACCGAACTTGTATGTCTTGACCTAGGTATTTTTATTAATTATTTTATTTTCAATTTTATATCCTTGCTTTAATTATTTTGTTTATATTTAGATTAGTTAATTTATTAGATTTATTATTCTTTCTTAAACCCCCGATTTCCCTTTTCGTTATTTTTTAAACCTTAGAAAGAATACCAATCTCTGTGGGATCGACCCTTTGCCACTATTCTGCAAAATAGTTGGTTTAGGTAATATTTTAAATATTATTGACGCGTTCGGCGCGCGTCAGCAGTGTACCAAAACACATTTTGGTATACAAGTCATAAGCGGCCTCTAGCAAGACATTATGACTGCCCAAGTTGTACGAATATCAAATCGATACAACCTAATCAATAGTGTATATAACATCCTTTTGTTATACGATATCCTTTTGATCAAACATAAGACATGAAATTGTCATCCAACATGTTTAATCGTACTAGTCTCGATCTTTAGGTAGACTGAAAACATCCAAGTGACATTGATCAATATCAATTCACTTAAACTAGGTCTTTTAACAGTCTAACACATCGAGGGATCCACTGGGTATCTCTCATTATATGAGAGGGACAAATTCTATCTTGATTACACAACTTCATCACATTGCTCACATAGTAACCAATCACAGCCTTTATAATCATCCGGTTAAAGACAACGTTTGATTGTGTCAAATCACTGTGTTCCTAATGTTGAAGTCTCTGGTATTCTCAAGTCAGAGGACTAGAAAATATACCTATCATGAGAAACAACTATGACTTAATCCATGTGATGTCCTCATAGCGGGTCGATCCAGTACTTTGTTCCCTGACAAATACTCGTGATCTTGATTCGTACCCATATACGTATAATCATCATATGATTATCAATCAAGACTCACACTAGTTTTAATTCATTATAGTTCCCAGTATAATGATCGACTAGAGACATTTAGGATATTTCTGTAAATACCATGGATCTTATTATAATGTAAACATGCAAATTAATTATAATAAACAGCAAATGAAATCCTCTATTTTATTAACTAAAAGTATTCATAAAGACAGTTAATGGATTGACCTAGGGCACATGCCCCAACATCTCCCACTTGCACTTGGGCCAAACATGCATGCATCTAATGCCTAATGATCTAACATTACCATCATGTTTTGCTTGTGGAAGAGCTTTTGTCAATGGATCCGCAACGTTGTCTTCATAGGTACTCGCAAATCTTTACGTCTCCCCCTCTCAATAATTTCTCTCGATGAGATGAAAACGTCCGAGTATATGTTTGGATATGTGGTGCGATCTAGGTTCCTTGGCTGTGCTATTGCCTCGTTATTGTCACAATACAAACAAACAGGGGTTAGCAATACTTGGAACCACACCTAGTTCGAGAAATGAACTTTTTGATCCAAATCGCCTCTTTCTTTGCGCACGGACGCCGCAATATACTCACTTCTGTTGTAGAATCTGCTACTGTCTCTTGCTTCGAACTTTTCCACCATCGCACCCCCGTTCAAAGTAAACACATATCCAGATCGCGATCTAAAATCATCTATATCAGTTTGAAAACTTGCATCTCGTGTAACCATTTACAACTAGATCATTTTCAAAACTTCCATAGACCAAGAACACTTCCTTAGTCCTTCTTAAGTACTTAAGGATGTTCTTTATCGCTATCCAAAGTGACTCTCACCAGGATCGACCGATATCTACTTGTAGTGCTCAAAGCATATGATACATCAGGTCGAGTGCATAGCATGACATACATGATAGATCCAATAGCTGATGCATATGGAATCTTATTCATACAATCTCGCTCATCATTTGTCCTAGGACATTGATTCTTGCTGAGACTTATGCCATGAGACATTGGCAACAATCCTCTTTTAGAGTCTTGCAAACTGAACCTATTCAGCACCTTGTCTATGTAAGCACTCTGACTTATACCGATTAGCCTCTTAGATCTATCCCTATAGATCCTAATCCCTAGGATATAGGCTGCATCTCCTAAGTCTTTCATTGAGAAACACTTCCCTAACCAAGACTTGACACTCTGCAATGTTGGGATGTCATTTCCAATGAGTAATATATCATCAACATACAGTACCAGAAAAACTACACTCCCACTGACATTCTTATATACACAAGGCTCATCTTCGTTCTTAATAAAACCCAAATCCTTGATTGCTTCATCAAAACGAATATTCCAACTCCGAGAAGCTTGCTTTAATCCATAAATGGATCTTTGAAGCTTGCATACCTTCCTAGAATTCTCAGGATGTACAAAACCTTCAGGTTGTGTCATATACACGTCCTCAAGCTGACTTTCCATTAAGAAATGTTGTTTTTACATCCATTTGCCATATCTCATAGTCATAATATGCAAAGAATGACAATTAAAATTCTTATGGATTTAAACATAGCTCGGCGAAAAAGTTTCATCATAATCAACACCTTGAGTCTGCCTGAAACCTTTTGCTACAAGTCTTGCTTTAAAAGTATGCACATTGCCATCCATGTCAGTTTTCTTTTCGAAAGCCCATTTACATCCAATGGTCTTACCACCTTCAGGTAAATCAACCAAGTCCCAAACTTGGTTATCATACATGGATTGCATCTCAGAGTTCATGGCACTTAGCCATTTATCTGAGTCTGGTCCAGACATAGCCTCCTGATAAGTGGTGGGCTCATTTTGATCCATAAGCAACACATCACGACTATCAGTAATGAGAAATCCGAATCTCTCTGGCTCATGTCTTACCCTACCAGATTTACGTGAGCCTTATGTCACTTGCGGAGGTTCAACTGGTTCAGAACGTTGTTGCACTTCCAGTAGCGGTTCAGTGTTTATCTGTGATTCTTGAACTTCTTCAAGATTTATTTCTCTCCCACTAGTGTCTTTCGAAATAAACTATTTTTCCATAAAGGCACCATACCGAGCAACAAACACTTTGTTCTCAGCGAGATTATAAAAGTAATATCCTTTTGTTTCCTTAGGATACCCCACAAATAATCACTTATCAGATTTAGGTGCTAGTTTTTCTGAGACTTGTCGCTTTACGTAAGCCTCACAACCCCAAATCTTAAGAAAAAGCAAACTAGGTCTCTTCCCGTACTATATCTCATATGGTGTTTTATCAACCACTTTAGAAGGAACTCGATTTAGAGTGAAAGCTGCAGTTTGTAATGCGTAACCCCAAAAGGATAATGGAAGATCTGCATGACTCATCATAGATCGAACCATATCTAATAAGGTTCGATTTCTCCATTCAGAAACTCCATTCCATTGTGGAGTTGCTGGTGGAGTCAATTGGGAGACAATCCCACAATTTCTAAGATGATCATCAAATTCTTGGCTTAAATACTCACCACCTCGATCTGATCAAAGTGTTTTGATAGTTTTACCAAGTTGATTCTGCACTTCATTTGAAACGTTCGAAACATCTCAAATGATTCAAAGCATTATGTTTCATTTGATATACATAACCATATCTCTTGAAATCATCAAGTAAATGTAATGAAGTATCGATAACCTCCTCTAGCCATTGTGTTTATAGGACTGCATACATCAGTATGTATTAGACCCAATAAATCACTTGCCCTTTCACTGTGCCCAGTAAATGAACTTTTAGTCATCTTGCCTAGTAAACAAGATACGCACGTTTCATATGTTTCTAAATCAAATGAATCAAGAAGCCCATCTTTATGGAGCTTCGTTATGCGTTTCTCGTTTATGTACCCGAGACGACAATGCTAAAGATAGGTTTGATTCAAATCATTTGACTTGAATCTCTTTGTATTTATGTTAAAGACTGGAGTATCAGTGGACCTTTTCATGCTTAGAATATAAAGACCATCACACAAATCAACATTTACATAAAATATACCTTTACGAGAAATGGAACATCTATTATTCGCAATAATAAAATCAAAACCATCCATATCCAAGCATGAAACAGAAATAATGTTTCTGCTCAAGGCAGGCACAAAATAACAATTATTTAAAGTTAAAATAAGTCCACTAGGTAAGACTAAGTCATATGATCCAACAGCCAGGGCAACAACGCGGATGATGATTTCTCCTTTCTTCAACTTTCTACTTATTGTGAGTCCCTGCACATTTATACAAATGTAAGATCCACATCCGGTATCTAATACCCAGGAATCACTAGTAGATAAATTAATTTAAATAACATAAATACCTGTAGTGGAAGTCGCACTACCCTTTTTCTTCCTTAGATCTTCCAAATAGAGTTTGCAATTTCTGAACCAATGTCCAGGTGCATCGCAGAAATGGCAATTTCCTTCCTTTTCTTTTGGGTTTTTTGGAGTAGGAACAGGCTGGGGCCTGACTTGTTCCATAGGCTTTGCGACAGGTGCAGCAACAGCCTTGGCAACTCTAGCCTTGCCTTTGCCTTTCTTCTTCATTCCCTTTCCCTTTTGGACCATCAACACATTACTAGAGGTTTCTTGATATTTTGTTCAGCAGTTTTGAGCATCAAATGCAACTCTGAAATTGATTTCTCCATATTATTCATATTGTAGTTCATCACAAATTATGAGTAGCTCTCTAGTAATGAATTCAGGATTAAATCTGTAGCCAACTCTTGGCTTATGGGAAATCCGAGTCTATCAAGCTGGTCAACATAGCCCTTCATCTTCAAAACATGAGGACTAACTGACGCACCCTCAGTCATCTTGCAAGAATGTAGGTTCTTGACTGTCTCAAACCTTTCTTGCCTAACTTGTGTTGGAACATTTCCTTGGCGTTACATGACCATGTCGTAGGCTTCCATTAGTTCCATGTCCTTCGAAGTTCAGAACCATAGTTGCCAAACATAATACATGCAACATCGTAGAATCGTTGACATGCTTATTATGCGCATCCTTCACAGCTTTCATAGCATTGGCTGGTGGGTCCTCAGGGATTGGAGCATCCAGAACATACAACTTGCGTTCATGCTTAAGAACAATTCTCAAGTTTATGAACCAGTCAAGAAAGTTAGTCCTAGATAGCTTATCCTTCTCAAGGATGGATCACAGTGACAGGGGATTATTGTTACTTGAAGAGGCCATTGATCTACAATAAAGATTATGCAAAGTTTATTTTAGTATAGAGGAATAGACTCCCACTAAATTAACAACCATCCTAAAACATACTGTTTATTTAGGGGACTAAAATCAATATTTCACCTAATTCTATGACAGCTATGGCATCAAACACAGAACTAGATTATTTACGTAGGTAACAGTTACCAATTACATCTTATGTAATTTTTAGATCCTTTTATGAGATACGAGACATCTTATGTCTTAGCATGTTTTTATCTCATCATTTGCCTAAAGTTCAAAACTATTTTGATGGCTTTATTAAGTCGGACCATTTTAAACATTTAGGTAACTCTTACCCAACTTGTCTCACCAAGATAACACAATACACCAGCTATAACTGAAACTGTATTAGTGTGATCGAGGCCTTGACAAGTGATTAAAATGGATGGCATGAGACTTAAAATTTAATAAATGGATTTTATTCAGTTTTAGTGATTTTATGTAAACAATGAAATATCATATATTTTTATTGATTTGTTAAATCACTAAACAATTAGGAGATTTTTACACTGATCACTAATAAAAGAATTTCCGTGCGCTAGGATTAGTTAGACGGCGGTCGGTCCATTGACCGGTCAATGACGAGGGTACTGAGGGCACGCCCCTTTTTTTTTTTTTTTTTTTTTTTTTTTTTGGAAGACGAATCTCAATTCCGAAAATTAAAATTCGTTATAGAAAATCATAATTTTCGCTGATTTTATTATCATAAATTAACCCCTTAATTTTATCCGAAATTAAGTCAATTAAAACATTTTAATTAACCGGGCCCACATCTAACTAATCATCTTATCCTAATCAAGATATTTGAATCCTAGTATATCACCAATAACAAGATTCTTGATATTTATCTCCTATCCAATAGGGATAACGAAACCGATTTTGCTTATATCTCATAATCTAATTTGTTATCTATCTTTATCAAATATAAACTTCATAACAAAATAGATATAACAAGATAAATAAATAATTTCAAAAATTAATTATTTATTTTGGATTTAAGATATTTGAATCCTAGTATATCACCAATAAAAAGATTCTTGATATTTATCTCCTATTCTAATTTGTTATCTATTTTTATCAAATAGAAACTTCATAACAAAATAGATATAACAAGATAAATAAATAATTTCGAAAATTAATTATTTATAAATAAATAATTTCGAGAATTAATTATTTGCAATTTCGGTCTTCATCCAAATAATCACAAACATGTAATTGAATCATGAACTACTATCCCAATCGAACCTAATGGTGTCATGGATCATAGAACACAAAACTCAATTCATTAAAATTATTCGAATTAACCTAACATGGTTACTAGCATGTACGAAACTAATTTCAATTAAATCACGAATATATGTATCATATACACAAAACATGATAATAAATCTCACAGAAAACTTATGTATGTCACATATACATCAACTATTAACATACTTTCAATCATATATCATGTATATATCAGAAGAAAACATGCAATGAATTTAATGGAATCGAACTCGATGGCTCTGATACCACTGTTGAGTTTTGGGGTTCATACGCAGCAAAAATTACAAAACAATTTTGACAAAAACTCAAACAGGATCCGAATCTAATTCCATTAAAAACGTTTAAACCATGAAAAACTTAATCAAACCTCAGTCGCAATATACCTTTATGAAGGTTGATCGATCTCTAAGGCGATGCCAACGACGAACGCCCTCTACCAGTAGTCCACACACGAACGGCGACCGAGATTCGAAGTGCTAGCTTCGAGAGAATACCAAACATTTTGTTTCTCTCCAAAACGATCCAGAGCATACCAAAAACCCTAAGTCGTTTCTAAAACGAAAATAGAGTTTCGGCCTTTTGATCTTTCGTACGTGTATTGTAACTTAAAGCGTCTATTTATACAACACTTGTATATAGACGGTTAAGTAAATTACACATATACCCTTACTTAAAGAAGTATAAGTGTAATACACCACAATGACGTTTCTGTTACGAATTTTATCATATAAAATTCGTTTTTCTGAACCATCTTAAAATCTCGCAGAACCTAAAATCTCGCAGAACCATTCTTAGTGTGCGACCCAATTGGCTCATACAACGTTGGCAGTGTACCAAAACACATTTTGGTATACAAGTCATAAGCGGCCTCTAGCAAGACATTATGACTACCCAAGTTGTACGAATATCAAATCGATACAACCTAATCAATAGTGTATATAACATCCTTTTGTCACACGATATCCTTTTGATCAAACATAAGACATGGAATTGTCATCCAACATGTTTAATCGCACTAGTCTCGATTTTTAGGTAGACTGAAAACATCCAAGTGACATTGATCAATATCAATTCACTTAAACTAGGCCTTTTAACAGTCTAACAAATCGAGGATCCACTGGATATCTCTCTTTATATGAGAGGGACAAATTCTATCTTGATTACACAACTTCATCACATTGCTCACACCAGTAACCAATCACAACCTTTATAATCGTTCGGTTAAAGACAACGTTTGATTGTGTCAAATCACTGTGTTCCTAATGTTGAAGTCTCTGGTAATCTCAAGTCAGAGGACTAGAAAATATATCTATCATGAGAAACAACTATGACTTAATCCATGAAATGTCCTCATAGCAGGTCGATCCAGTACTTTGTTCCCTAACAAATACTCATGATCTTGATTCGTATCCATATACGTATAATCATCATATGATCATCAATCAAGACTCACACTAGTCTTAATTCATTATAGTTGTCAGTATAATGATCGACTAGGGACATTTATGATATTTCCGTAAATACCTATGGATCTTATTATAATGTAAACATGCAAATTAATTATAATAAACAACAAATAAAATCCTCTATTTTATTAACTAAAAGTATTCATAAAGACAGTTAATGGATTGACCTAGGGCACATGCCCCAACACAAAATCCCTGCTTCAGTCTGTGAAGAGATCGACCAAATAGCAAGGAATTTTGTGTGGGGAAGTACCTCAGAAAAAAAAAGTTACACCTGTTAAAGTGGGATACCATATGTAAAGAGAAAGCACAAGGGGGTCTTGGGTTAAAAAGGACCAAAGCAATGAATGAAGCCTTGTTAACTAAATTGGGTTGGTTGCTTCTGTCAAAGCCGAGTGCACTTTGGGCCAGAGTTTTAACATGCAAGTATGTGAAACAAGTGTGGGCGTTCTTCGATCCGAGGAGACAAGGAATCTTGTCGCCTACTTGGAGAGCAATAATTTTCGTATGAAGATACGTTGGGCAGGAGCTTACTTGGTCAATTGGGGATGGTTCTACAACACGATTTTGGAAAGATAAATGGGTCGAGCCTGTGGATATCTTATCGCCATATGCAACAACAAGCATGACTTCCACCGAAGAGGAGGCTACAGTCAATCATTTTACTCTACCGTTGGGTGGGTGGGACTATAAGAAATTACGCGATATTCTGCCTCACGAAGTGGTCAAGGCAATTCAAGCAATTCAACCTCCATCGAGTGACAAGGGTCCGGATCAGCTGGGGTGGCTATTTTCTAAGTCGGGAAGTTCTCAGTGGGGAAGAGTTATGCGATGATCACTGACCGGGAGCATGGTACATCTAATGATGATTGGGAACATATATGGAGATGGAAGGGGCCTCAACGTATTCGAAGCTTCCTCTGGTTGCTAAAACATCAGAAATTAGCCACAAAAGTGTTATGTTGCAAGATAGGGATCGTGACAGATGATGTTTGCCCGCGGTGTGGCTTGGAGAGTGAGATAGTGTAGCATATATTTCGAGATTGCCTATTTGCAAAAGGCATTTGGACTCACCTCCTCCACCAAGAAGAACAAGAAGAATTTCAATCCTTGGAGTTCACTGCATGGTTGAAGACCAATTTAACAAATACATCCAGAGATAACTTTAACCAACTAAACTGGCAATTAATATTTGGAACCGCGTTATGGTTAATCTGGAAGTAGCGCAATGAGTGGGTGTTTAAGGAAGGTGAATTTCAAAGTGTAGACCATGTGAAAGTTATCCTCTACACTACGGGGGAGTTCTTGTTGATAAATAACTTCACTGCGAAGATATCTAAGGAATCGGAGTTGGGGTCAGGCTAGCAAAAGCCTGACCATGGGTGGTACAAACTGAACACGGATGGTGCAGTTCGAGGAAGGGACGGGGATGCGGCAGCTTGGGGAGTCTTGAGAGATGATGAAGGCCATTGGGTTCGGGGTTTCCATGCCTTCTTGGGCACCTGCTCACCAATAGATGCAGAACTGACGAGTATTCTCATAGGGCTATACGAATAGCTTGGCAAATAAATATTGATCGTCTCATCCTCGAGGTCGACTCAATGGAAGCATTGACACTCATTACGAGCACCACCTCTCGGACTAATCATCCACATATCATCGATCAAATTCGAGGAATATTGCATAGAAGCTGGGAGGTCAAAGTCCTCTGGACGCCAAGGACCAACAACATGTGCGCATATTCAATGGCTAAAATAGGTTTAGTTATAAAGGAAGGAACTGTGATTCATGTAAACCCTCCATCTAATTTATCCATATTATTGGACAATGACTGTATGAATGCTACTAATATCACCATTTGATAAATAAAACTGGCCATTGCCAATTTACCAAAAAAAAAAATAATAAAAAAAAATAAACTGGAAGAGGAGGTTATTAACCCTGGAGGTTGTCTAGGCCTCACACGTGACTACTCCCCTAAAACAATGAGCAAACCTCCATAGGACATTTGTTTTTCAAAGATGGTGGTCTGCGTAGGCGGTCTGAGGTGAAGGTGCGGTTGGTATTCGTTTATGGTTTAGGAATGAATGATTTTGGAGAAGAAGAAAGTGTGGGCCCCACTTGCTTAGTTAGAAAAAAAAAATTTTTCACCTGTAATCAAACAATAATGATTAAACTTTTTTTTAAAAAATTTACCAAGAAATATTCTCTAAGGGTGTGTTTGATAGCAAAAAGATCTTCAATGAGAAAAAACTTTTTTTAGCAAATCTTTTTGAGAGAATTTTATAAAGAAAATTTTCTCATAGTTGTTTGATTGCACGAGAAAGAATTTTCTTTTATAGTTCAATCCGTGTGCGCATCTAAATCATCGTCGATGTCGGGCGGCTCGATGATGATGTTGGTGATGAAGCCGGAGACGATGAGAGAAAGAAAGAATGTATATCCGCGAAAAAGTAGCAGATGACAAGTTTGTTTGGGTGGAAGAAATAATCAGTTCGTGAGAGAGATAGTGAAATTTTCAATTTTTCATTAAGGGTGTGTTTGATAGCAAAGAGAATTTTCAATGAGAAAAAAGTATTTACTTAGGCAAATTTTCTGTAGAAAATTTTTTTAAAAGAATTTTCTCATTGCTGTTTGATTGCACGTGAGAATTTTTTTTTTCAATTTTCTGCTGTTTGATAACTAATGTAATTTTTTTTCATTTTTTTTTGCAGTATCAAGAATTCATACTAAAATTAAATCAAGTGGACAATTAATCAAAGTTACGCACCAAAATTGAATCGGCAACAACTATCTTCACAACCATTAATGAACTCAAAAAAAATCATTCAATAATTAATTGATAAGTAACATAAATGAAAGAAAATAAACAATGTACTTAAATTTATTTAAAAAAAAAACTTATGGTTTAACTTTTAAAAGTAATCTAAAATTTCCTCTGCAAATATAAAAGCACTCAATCTTTCTTCAAGTCTTCATCCAAGTGAAAACATATATTCGCATCTTTAACTTCACCTCCCAATAAAAGCATGGCACGCATTACGTCTTCTCGACTTAGTTCAGGAATGTTATGAAGCTCTTTCGAAGACGTGCACGATCCTGTATGCGCAAATGCATCCGCTAGTCTATTAAATTCTTGTTAGTCCTTGCTCGGTAGCATCAATGTTACTACTCTTTTTCCTTTTAGTTCTCTGACCATTTGATCACGTACGAGTTGCACTAGATGACGATTGATTGACCTCATCTTTTTCTTCTTTAGTTGGGAGTGACTTCTCTGCATTGCCTACAAAAAATAATAACATTACTTATAAGACATGGATTATTTCTACTAGAATTTCATAAATTGGGCATGATAGTAACCAGAATCCAATAGCAGAACAGTTAGTTTCTTATATTGCATTTCTTTCAAATTGGACCTAATTGTTTACATCAAACTCTACAAAAGAATTGATCATTCAAAGTCAATGAAAAAGAATGTAAAAAAAAATTGTAAAATTAAATAATCAATTACTTATTCTACAAAATTTACTCACACATTTCTTCCAAAGAAGGTAATTCTATGTTTGCCTCGTTACCAGCAATTGTATTCCCTCCGGTAGCTTGATCATCTCCAAATATGACACATAGCTCATCGTAGTACGGCACACACTTCCTGCGATATGATTCATTTTCTGGATGTTTCTGTTACATATAAACATACACACCAACACACAAAGAAATATAGTTAGTTAATAAACATCACTAATACAATTGTATATTCCAACAAAACCTAAAATGTACCTGAAGATATTCTTTCCATGTCAAAACATCTGCCGTGACAAGTGTGTATCTGGATCCCATCCGAACCCACTTTGAGATATTACCTCCCTTGCAGAGAAGTAATTGGCTTTCAATGTTTTGATTCTAGCCTTCACATTAGCTGGGTGTACTTGTTGTTTTAATTGCTTTAACAACTCTAGGCAAACTCGAGTATACACCTCAGGTTTCCATGAATTACCTGAAGCATTGCCAAATGCGTACTCTTCCAAAATAATTTCAATCATGATCTTATCCATGCGGTCATTCCATCTCACTTGCCCCTTTGATACTACTTTCACGCTCCCAATTGATTCTTCCATCTCTGTTTTACATGATACTAAAGTTGTATATATTTTTAACGAAAAAATGAAAAACTATATATTTAACATAAGACTTGATATAACAATGCACTAATTAAGGAAAATTTCAAAGAAATCAAATTTAAAGTGATAAAAAATTCATACAAACTAGGTACCAATTCATATGCTCAACATTATGGAACATTTCATCTAAAACTAGTCAGTAACCTTGTCTAAGCTAGTTGTACTCATTCCACATTAACTCGGCCAATGCATCTCGTTTAGCTATCCAAATTGGAGATTGATGTATGGAAACATTATCTTCTTGTAGGTTATCATCATCTTCTTCATCTTCATAAATATCTTCATCATCTTCACATAGATCTTCGGGATCTTCTTCTCTCAAAAAATTGTGTATCGCACAACATGCTAAAATGACATTTTATTGAGTTTCAACGTCATAAAATGGTTCGTGTCGCAAAAATGCAAATCGTTTCTTTAGAAGCCCTATTGTTCTTTCTACTACGTTACGCAAGGACGAATGTTGAAAGTTGAACAACTCTCTTCCATTTCTTGGTGTACGACCAACTTGATCTTTTAAGTGATACTTTGTACCGCGATAAGGTGCTAAAAATCCAGGAACATTAGGGAACCCATCATCAACCAAATAATACTTTCCTACATTAAAATGATATCATAGTAGTTGTAATTAGTTAAAATAATCACAAAAAATAACAATAGTACTTATACAAATGTTACACAAAATGTTTCTAACCTGGTGGTATAGTTAGTCTATCCACTCGATTTGGCCTAACAACATCTCTTAATATACGACCATCGTGAGCTGAGCCCTCCCAACCAGCAAGTACGTATGTAAATCTCATATCGAATGTACATGCCACTAAGACATTTTGGGAAGTAAAACCTTTTCTATTGCGGTATTTTTCGCTGCTCTTCAATCGGTACCGTGCATGAGAAATGAGTTCCATCTAATGCTCCGACCGCATCCTAATATTTTAATATTTATTTAGTTTATATCCACAAATTTTTATAATGTATTATTATGCTATTTACAGGACAAACTTTAAAAATATCTTAAATAAATCCATTACCTCAAAATAGTGACACCAAACACTTGGGTTTGATTCTTTGTCTTGTGGAGAATTATTTATATTTGAGAGCTTGACTACGCGCTTTCGTACATACTGATTAGAGCTCTTGTAACAACGTGGAAGTAGCGGCTAACTGTCTCACCGGAACGAATAAATTCAAAATTTGTTCGTCTATTTCGATTATCGTGTCCAACTATCAGCAAAAACATAGCTACTTGTTCTTTTACTTTTACACTGCGCCCGTCAACTAGCCCATGCGTACGAAGAATTCTGCAAAGCTCTTTGAATGGACCTCGTTTCAATCGTAATTGTTCCTTACAATTTTTGTCAGATTCTTTGTAAAAACGCTTTAATATTAGTTTCCTTTCTTCATTTCTATTAACTCGAGGTTGTATGTTAAACGAGTTACGACGTTGTACGTAATCGAGCAATAACATCATCATCATTATAGTTGTTGTTTTTTTCTATCTTCTTCAGTAGGCATCTAAGTAAATGCATGTAAACGTAATGAATGAGTGAATGATAGTAAATCAATTTTTATAAAACAAATACATACTTAAAAGTTGATAGAAACTATAAAACTTAAACAACAAGAAAGTATATAAAGAAAGTCCATATAAAGAAAGTCCGAATGAAAGTTAACTAAATTGCATATAAACTACAAGATCATCAAGTTAGGTAACAATGTAAATGCAAAGACGACAAACAATATATTCATAGAAGATAGTTGTTATAAAAAAATTCAAGTTTTTTTCGGCATAACCATTATTCAGTCAAGGAAAATAACAAAATTTTTACTACATTTCTACTACTAAGTATCAGCTACCAACACTCAATCGCTACCAACACTCAATCCAAAACCGACGATAAATTAAACTTAATTAACCAATGGTAGTGAGCTAGACACCACTAAAGAAGTTTGGAAAAGAAAGAAAAATGCTCCTCATAAGCTCGGTTCATCTACGTCCACCACAGACCCACAATCCGAAAAAGAGAACATTAGCCCCAATTTGACATCACCGTCTACACCAATCCATTTGCTATAAAGAAAGCACTCCCTGAACTTACAACCGATAGACACCCACGAAGATGCCTCGATGCAAATTGAAGTATATCGGGGAAATCAACATATAAAGGAATCGGAATATCGGACTGAACAAACACACGATTGTAGTTTTTGATGGGAAATGGGTGGCTTCGATCGACAATCAGTAAAGGCGCCCTCCCACTCCCCTCTTCTCTCAATCGATCAGGTAATAGCACTAAACCACCACGATCAATTGAAAGGAGTAAGTATGAAAAGCGACACGAAGATAAGGAACGGAGCGGCTAATCGAGGCAAAGAAACGAAAACCTATGTTATTGATGTATCTGTGGATCTAGGTTTTGCTTGCTTGGATTGATCGATCTATAGATCAGCTAGCTCACGATGGAGCTGTTCGTGGTGGATCTAGAGCCGTATTTGGAGTTCTATGAATTCAGTGAAATCGATCCCAAAATCAAGCGTGCACGCTCGGATGTGAGCAGAAAATTAATCGGTCCCTTATCTCCTTTGTCACACAATCAACAACAAACAACAACAAGAACCTCATATTCGAGTCACATATACACACCCCAACAGTCCCTAAATTGAAAATCAAATTGGAAACACTCACCTTCCAACGCCCACAGTAGAACCAGAGATCGCAGACGAAGAACCAGAGATCGCAGACTAAGCACCAGAGATCGCAGATGAAGAACCAGAGATCGCAGAGAGAAGAACCAAAGATCGCAGAGAGAACAACCAGAGACGCAGACGAAAGAGGAGAGAACGGAGAGATCGCAGAGACGAAAGAGAACGGAAAGATCGCAGAGAACGGAGATCGTATGGGAGATCAAACAACCAGAGATCGCAGAGAGAATAGCCGGAACTAATGATGAATTGAGAGGAGTATGTTGGTGGAAGAGTTCTTGTAGAAGAAGGAGTCCAAGTTTCGGTCAAAATTAGATTCGTTAGACCCAAAAAATCTCGAATTTCCATCTCAAAATAAGAGAAAATAAATGAGGAAAATTAGGAGGGTGGATTTTTTTTCTCTATGCGGTTACAAGTTTATCAAACACCCAAAAAAATGGTTATACTAAAAAACAAAACAAATTCTCATGATTTTTTTCTTTTTCTTTGCTATCAAACACACCCTAAAAGATGAGAAAATAAATGAGGAAAATAGGGGAATGTGGTTTTTTTTTTTTCTTAGTACAGTTACAAAGCTATCAAACAATGAAAAAAAAAGGTTACAAAACAAAAGTATACAATTTTTTATGATTTTTTTATTTTATTTGCTATCAAACACACCCAAAAAAACAATTTTTTCTCCATGAATTATTATTTTTCTATCAAACACCCCCTAAAATTTCTATGAAAAAACACAGGTAAAGTTCAATTACAATGCTTCACAGAAAAATAAGGTTTAGATTTTCCTTCAGGACATACTGCGACGGGGGTCTGGCCGAATTTCGCCCAAATTCGATTCATCCTACGCTCGTTAGGGTTTCGGATTTCTCAAATCAGTGACTCAACATCGAGGAGCAGGTGAGATTCTTGCTGTCTTTCTCTTCGAGTTCGTTTCAATTCGTCTACCAAAATGTCGGTCACGGCGGGTGTGAGCGACACAGTGATCGCAATCAGAGACAAACTGAGAGGAAAGATAGGGCAAACGAAGGTGAAGAGGTACTGGCCTGGCAAAGCTCCTGAATGGGCGGACGATGGCGACGAAGAGGGGGATATAAGGACTGACCGTGATGTTGTTGCTTTGGAGAAAGCTTTTCCTTCAAGAGACGATGCGGAGGTCGTCGAGAGAGACGATCCGAGGCTGCGGCGGTTGGCGGAGAGTAGGATTGATAATAGGGATGAGATTAGGGCTGATCATAGGCGGATTAGGCAGGCGGAGATCGTGTCGACGATTGAGGAGGAGAATAGGAGGCAAGCAAGGTTGGATTTTGAGGAGGAGGATGAGGATGCATTGGAGGAGAGGAGGAGGAGGATTAGGGAGAAGTTGCTTCGGCAGCAGGAGGAGGCGGCGGCGGTTGAGGAGGATGAAGAGGAGGAGGAGGAGGAGGAGGAAGAGGAGGAGGAGTCGGAGTACGAGACGGATTCGGAGGAGGAAATGATGGGGATTGCAATGGTTAAGCCGGTGTTCGTTCCTAAGGCGGAGCGTGATACGGTGGCGGAGCGGGAGCGGCTTGAGGAGGAGGAGCAGGTGTTGGAAGAGGCCATCAAGAGGAGAAGGGAAGAGAGGAAGGTGGAGACGAAGCAGATTGTGGTGTCGGAGATTAGGAAAGATGAGGAGATTCAGAAGAATTTGGAAGTGGAGGCTAATGCTGCCGATGTGGATACTGATGATGAGATTAATGAGGCGGAGGAGTATGAAGCGTGGAAGGTTAGGGAGATTGCTAGGATTAAGAGGGATAGAGATGACCGCGACGCGATGTTGAAGGAGAAGGAGGAGATAGAAAAGGTTAGGAATATGACCGAGGAGGAAAGGAGGGAGTGGGAGAGGAAGAACCCGAAACCGGGTTCTGCACCAAAGCAGAAATGGAGGTTCATGCAGAAATATTATCACAAGGGTGCTTTCTTCCAGTCGGATGCGGATGATCGTTCTGGGACGGCTGGTGCAGAGACTATCTATACTCGTGATTTCTCTGCTGCAACTGGAGAGGATAAGATGGACAAGACTATATTGCCGAAGGTCATGCAAGTTAAGCACTTTGGACGCAGTGGTAGGACGAAATGGACTCATCTTGTCAACGAGGATACAACTGATTGGAACAACCCGTAAGTTTTCGCAACCTATATTATCTTTGGCTATTTAATTGTCTATATACTTGCATTCTTTTGGTAGTTCTAATTTATCATGCATATGATCCTACTGCTGATGAAAAAGTTTTACATGTTCGAATAACTGTTTCATGACCAGCTATTCATGGCTTTATTGCTAAATGTCATGAAAGTGATTAAAATGTCGTCAGCGAGTTAAGTCAGAAGATCTCGCATGTGAAGCTTTTAGCTGTGGAAATGAGAGCAGCCTAAAAGCTTAACCAGTGAATGAAAATCGTATTGGTTATGATATTTTTAAGTGTCGTTAGAATTGCTCTGTGAGGTTTTAATATCAGATACGTTTTTGTAGAATTCCTTTATATTTAAAAACTCACTAATTGTAATGGATCTATGGAGAAGGCAAATGGTTGGCATTGAATAGTCTACCCTTTTAGGTGTCTTGGCCACAATCATGTAAAGAAAGGCAAATTAAACATAAACGTCATCTTCTGGAAGCAGGAGAGGAGCCTTAATTCTGGACATTTAAGATAATCAATTAAATGAAAATTTGAAGAACTTGGTTGTAGCTGTTTCAAAAGTATAGCAGTAATGATATTCGGAAAGTGATTAAACGTGTTTCTGTGAAAATGACAACCGTTAGTCAGCTAAAACTGCATTGAGGCTTAAGCCATGTAAAACCTTCCCTGCATTATTCTGGATGCTTTCCCAATCCTTCAAATCCCTCGTAATCAATGCGTTCCAAGTTAGCTTTGGTCTACTTCTACATTGTCGAATTTTTTAGTTTCTATTGAGTCGAGTTTTCTAATGGGGCATTTGTAGACCTTTTTGGATTTTTAAACGAAACTTCTTTTTAGGAGGATAATGGGATGATTTAGGTGAGACTCCATGTGGAACCAAATATTTTTATTTGTTATGATGTTTTTGATGGTGAAAACCGTGAAATTGTAGGCATGTGAGACTCCAAACCTGGTGCATGTAGAGGTCTCTCTCAAAGGCATTATTTCCAAGATGCTCATTGAACAAACAGTTCAATTTATTCATATCCTCGTTCTTACAAAACTTCTCGTGAACCTTTTTTTCTAATCGAAAGCCAAGGTTACTGATACTCCCGCATTTTCTTTCCACTATTTTTCATTCTCTTGGAATTACTTCTTAGTTTTGAGACAAAGATGGTCTTTGGTAATTGTTCCCAGATTTTCTTATCAACTTTTTTTCTTTTCTATCTGAAGGCTACTTAAAGATTGTAAGGAGTTGGCTTTGGCTTTTCTGGATGTTGTGTAATGGTGTTGAACTTTTGCTTTAGTTACCATATTAATTTATTGGTTTGGTCTTGTCTTTGGATATTATCTATTGTTTGTTTGGTTGTATGGTTGTATTCTCTATTTTCTAGATCTAATTGTTTGTTTGATATTATGTTTAAATATTTTTGAATATATATGTTTTCTTCATGCATTAATTATTGGAGGATTATCCTTCAAGATGTTTGTTCTCAGTGTTCTCTTTAGTTTTCTTAAAAATTTAGTTAAACGCCTACTGTCTTGTGGCATATGTATTGCAAACGCATGTTGGTAGGTGACATCTCCCAAAACCCCAGTTGCAAGTTTAGGATTATGTGTAGAGATTTTTAGTGTATGGTAAATAGTATTTGGATTCTTAGATTAAGAGTCAAACCTTTAAATGTGTATAAAAAAACTCTCAAGAATGGTTATTAGGTGGGAAAGCACATTGATTAGGAAGGATTTAAATGATTTTGGAAGCACACCATCAATTGTACTAATTGAGCGTAATGGAAGAGTTTGATCCATGTAGCCGTCCCCAACTAATTTGGGATTGAGGCTATTAGGTGGGAACTTATGGCTGGCATTTAGAAATGCCATGATTTGATATATCAAAAGTTAGACAGCTACTTTCCAACCGAAAGTCCTAATTTTATGATGGATATGTTATTTTGTATGTCTAGTTAATACTTGTAAGTAGTAAAGCGTAGTGCAATGTGTGAGTTGCTTGCTGGTAGCTTACGCTAACTGATATCCACCGCATAGAACAAGCCATCTACCTATTCTGCCCCCAAATGACAATGTTTTAGAAACCTTGGTCTTGTACACTTCTCGTTTGGGTGATCCAAATTTAAATGAGAAGGCTGCCTCAGCTGGGTTGAGCATCTTGATCTAGTGTTTTAAGTCTGCTTCTATTTGTGTTTCTTTTGGTTAATTGACATTCTTCATTTATGCTGCTTTGTTTCTATGTTTTTTTTTCTTTTGCCGCTTGGATTTTCTTTTAAGTATTTGTTCATTTTGATGCAGGTGGACTTATAATGATCCTCTTCGAGCAAAATATAATGCAAAGATGGCAGGACTTAATGCACCGATAGCAAAACCCAAAGGAAGCAAAAAATTGAAAGACTGGGAATCACGTTAAATATTTTTTTTATTGGAAGAGTCGCATTAAATATCAATCCTAAGATGTTCCCAGGTGTCTACGATCCATTCCAGAGACCTCAATCTTGGTTCTTGGGTAGCTAATGTCTGGTTGCGAGGGATAGTTGACTGTATTTTCATTTGGTTCATGCAGCATAGATTTCTGAGTTACTATGAGGAATTGAGCTGATTTCCATTGTATACTCTCTGTCCTAATGACAAGAAGCGCTTTGAATGTATGGGCAGAAAATGTTTGTATTTTTATTTATTTTTTTTTTTTTTGAGGAAAACATGTTAAAGTTTTTTAAGTTAATAGAGTTTATGCAACCAAAAAAAAAAAAGGGTTATTAGAGTTTATACTTCATAGTATTGCTATCTGATGCATTTACTGGAATTCAATTGAATCTATCCAATTCACACAAGCTCTGACCTGTAGTATCCGGAACAAGACTTTATTTTAAAGTTAAAGACTAGGATACGTCCTAAAAAGTACATGTCACATCAATTACTTAATTAATTCATGTCTGAATGTTAATTTACTCTAGACTCGAATTAAAATCTCGCTTAAAGAGCATCGAGTCCCTAACCGGTGGTACCAATTGATTGTAACTTTGACTCAAAATCTGCCCTAGCGAGAGAGAGAGAGAGACATGAAGAGAGTAGAGAAGGGGAAATGGGCTTACACGGTGTACAGAGCAGTGACCTACACTCTGTCCCCATTTGCGTACCTCCACCTCCAATGGCGGAGACTGAAAGGTCTCGAACACCCTCTTCGATGGCCCGAGCGCCTCGCTCGCCCTTCTCTCCCCCGCCCTCCAGGCCCTCTCCTTTGCTTCCACGCCGTCTCTCTAGGTGAAGGAATGGCCGCCATTCCCCTCATCAACCACTGCGTCTCGCAGAGGCCCCATCTCAATGTCTTGATGACCACCACCACCAACTCCGCTTTGTATGTTCAAATTACACTATAATCTCCTTTTCATTCCAATATTTTGATTCATGTCATTTGTTCTTGTGTTTTCTAGTGAAGTCATCAAGGACCGGCTTCCGAGTTGTGTGTTGTATCAGGTGATTTCTTCTTCTTCTTCTTGTTTGAGTGATTTTTTTTTTTTTTTTTTTTGTTTCAGAGGTTGTTGTTCATTTTGACCTAATTTTATGTGATTGCTTTGGAATTGCAGTTTGCGCCGCTTGATACTCCGGCGGCAGTCGATTCTTTCCTTGGTTATTGGAGGCCGAATGCTATTGTTCTTATGGAGAGTGAATTGTGGCCTAATCTTATCTTGAGTGCTTCCAAAAAGGGCGTGAGTGGTTTTCTCAATGATGATATTTGTTTTTGTGAAAGTTAATACCAGTGATTGCAAGGCGTCGCCTAGGAATAGGTTGTTGTCTAGGCTGGCGGCGTCCTTCTAAATAATTTTTAGAAAATTAAAGTGGCTAATTTCAATTTAGTTTGGTTATGAATACCTATCCGGTTGCACTAAATCGAGCATAATGGAAGAGTTTGATCAGTGTATCCGACCCCAATTAATTTGGGACCGCGGCTATATTGTTATTTATGAATACCTACCTAACAACAAAATCTTAACATAATTAATGTTACATTACGACTTAAAAGGCTTATTAATATCCTTAAAAGTATATATTGAATATGGATTATAGTAACTAATAGAAAATTATTGTTACTTTAAGGACCTATAAACAAATATTTTTGACTACTTAGGCAAGAGAAATCGCCTTGGCAGCTTGCAATCCTTGATTAATGCTACTAAAATGCATATTGTACGATTCAACTAATTTTCGAATGCTACCAACTGATTGATTCTTTGTGCAAATTGTATGGTGAATGCATGCGCTTAAAAGTATGCATTTTCATTTAGTATCTGTTTCATGGTACTGATCTCCTGTAATTTCACCTTCTCAAGTTTTCTTCAGATTGTTGTGGCTCTCCTAAATGCTCGGGTTTCTGAGAAATCGTTCAGTCGTTGGTCAGGAACCATAGCGCAGTCTTTGATTATGTTGATGCTGTCAAAGTTTTCTTTGATCATTCCATTGGTATGTGCATAAAATGCTTTTTGTTGGTAGTCATTAACAATGTGTAGCTTTTCACTAATCCCGATCTCCAATGGCAGAGCACTCTGCAGGCTATCAATTTTCAGCTTCTTCATGCGCCGCCATTTGTTATCAATTTTGCTGGTGACTTGAAATACGGTATTGATTTGCTTGGTGCTTGAAACTCTTTATATGCATTAAGTGGCCTGTTATGTTCTCTAACATAAAATGAGTTGAAGAATCGGATCATTTTAATCGTAATAAAAATGTGATTTGTATAAGGGTAAAAAGCAATAAATAGATTCTCAAATCCCAAGAACAACTTGTAAGAGAGCTTTTTCTAAAATGACTTATAAAAATGAGCGGTGGGAGTAATATTTTAAAACCACTAAATGGAATAAAAACGAAAGTCTTTTTTTTTTGTATTTTAAAACTTGCGTGATTGCCCATTGTGGCCTCAAAAAAAATGTGGTCACTTAATTCTTAGGGAACTGTTGTGCATGACCATTTTAAAAGGAATTGCTTTGTATTTGACTTGGTTCTTTTCCTTGACACTTTTGAGTTGTAAAAGGAATTGCTTCTTACAAACAGGATATCCCGAAACTTGGCAGAAATAGGATGACTAAATGTGATACTTACAATAATTGTTATGCTAATTTCAACCAGCAACTGGAGAAACGGATGATTCAAAGAAAATGAATGCAGAAATAAAAGATTTGCAGATACAGCTCTCCAATAGGCAAGTTTGGATGGCTTCATCCATACATGATGGTGAGGAAGGAGGTTGGTACTTGATACTCTCTCTTCCAACTATTGGCACTGTGACGAGTTTCACAAGAATCAATTATTTGAATGGAAAATGCAAAAGATTTCTATGATATGGTTATGTTATGGTTTGTACAAATTGTCTATGTTGATAAAATTTAGATTGGTTGGTAACTGCTAACTGAAGGGCATGTCTCCAACTTGTTGATTCTAAAGGACTACTAGTACCTTGATAGAAACACAATGTTGGTGAGAAATATTAAATATAACACTTTGTCCTAAACGTTGCTTGCTAGTGTCTCATAGTAATTCTATGCGACTAACTAAACATACCTAATTTTACAAATTCATTTGCAAGTACCCACGCTCATGATCACGTTAGACAAAAGGGAGTGCAAAATAGAAACTGCGTTTCTAAAACATTGGTAGAAACTTCCTTATTTAGTGAAAAGGATATTTTGAGAGCCTAAATTGCAATTTGACCCAAAAATCTTGTTTATCACAGCAATGCTGTGTACATTGTTCTCCATGCCGTTTCAATAAAATGCAGTAGCCTATCATGAAAATCTGACCTTAAATTTGGGGACCCCTTTTGGATGTTCCTAGTGCGCCATAAACTTTGCTTCTCGTGCATTGCATTAGGCAGTGCATGCCATAGTGCCATTTATAAGTTATACTTCCTAATAGATGGGGGCTTGTTTGGAGATGCCTTGGTAATCATTTCTCTGGCTTTCTTTTAAATAGTTGCTTACAATTTGTGATACAAGGTAGATACCACAGTGTTAGCCATACATCTGATACCTAAGATGCCATCTCTTGAAGTTGCAGACTATGTTATATTCTTCTTCGTGGAGTTTAACTAATTCTAGTTTCTGTGATTCGAGGTTGCAGTCATTCTTGCAGTTCACAATGATTTATTGCAAAAGTACCCTGATTTGATTACTATCATAGTTCCCCGACATCCTCAGCAAAGAGAACAAATTTCTCTAGTATGTTTTCCACTTTCCACTGCTTTTCTTTTTAGTATTCTAGTGCTACTGTTTCTTCTTTTTAGTTCTACTGTTTCTTGATGTGTAAATGTTCAACTTTAGCATGCTGATATGAACATAGCGTGCTTTAAGTTTGCCAGCCTGGGTCATGTGTATGCATGATATGTCATATGCTTAACTACTTGGTCACCAGATTGGACCTTGACTTTGATATATGGTGTTATCATTGCTTATAATATCCTAGGGACAGATCATAAGAACTTGGCTGTCTATCCAAAAATCTTTACAAAGATTCGATAACCTTTCAAATTGCCCATGTAAGGAACAAATTTCTGGTTGCGCAGAGCACACAGTTGAGCTGGCTGAATGGATTCTGTAGATCCATTTGTTTCTGCATAAAGCTTCCTCTGATGTTTATGGGGTTTTTGACCTGCTCTCTTTACCTTAATTCTCATCCACACCAGTCTTCCTGTCCATGTAGATGTTCTGTATCTCAAGATGTCACCATGGTTGTGTAATCCATAAATGGTGACCAATGCATGGAGAAGTTGACATGCTGTGGTGGTTCATGTTTTACCATGGCATATTGGCATGGCTAGATTAAACATACTAGTACTATTTTCTCGAAGGGGCAGTATTTCGCATTTACTACATTAATGATCCGGTTGAGAAGGCCAACCGATATTTATGGTGCCTGCTGGTTTGTCATCTAGCACTTGCCTTATGGTGAATTCTGGTTTTTCTGATGTTGATCAGACAAGAATGAGCTTGTATATGTAGTTTTTTTTTTTTTTTGGTTCGCGCATGTCTATGCAGTTGAATTTAGCAAAACAATTGCTATTTGTAGTTTTTCAATATTGCTGCCGATTGAAAGGTTGAACATCATTTCAAAGGGGAATCTGGAAATAAAAGTTATTTAGTCGCTATGTCTTGTTCGTTTTCTGTGAAGTTTCCTAAGAATGTTGATGCCGTTGGAATATAACTGAAAAAACAGCAGCAGATTGTGATTTCAAACTGAGGACAAATTGGACAATGCTGGAATCATTCATTTGTATGATTATGCTTTTCACCCCGTTGTTTTTCTTTGTATATAATCAAGAACTTCAGAATAGAGCTTTTCGTAGAAGCTCCTGATTTTTGTTTTAAAGTTTCGTTACTTCTTTTTTTTTTTCGAAGTTGTTTTGTTTTTTGTTTTTTGTTTTTTGTTTTTAAGTTTCGTCACTTAATCGAGCACAATGGAAAAGTTTGATCCATGTAGCCGACCCCAATTAATTTGGAACTAAAGCTATGTTGTTGTTGTTGTTTTGTTTTTTTTGTATTTTCAGCGTCATGTTGCATTCGCATCTAATGTGTTGTCTTATTTCCGAAGGCCTTGCAGAGAGAGGGACTGGAAGCCGTTTTCAGGTCTCAGGAAAAGAAGATTATGCCGAGCACAAACCTATATGTGGCCGATACATTAGGTCCTTTTCTTTTTTAAATGCCTTCAAGTTTATACTTTTGACTACCGCAATCTTGAAATTTAGTTGCTTAGTTAGATTCTGATGATGAGAACAGCTAACTTGGACTTGTTGATCTAAATATGTTGCTAATTTAGATGGCTTTAGTTAAATATTGAAACGTAGTTCTGGTGTTTAAAAAGTCAATAGATACTCTGACCAAAAAAAAAGTCAATAGATACCGTGTGCAAAGGAATCGTTTCTCTGAGGGTTTTATCTATTCTTTCGTGATTTTATTTTTAGTTTTTAGAAAAACTTGGTCGAATTGTTATGCGTTTTAATTATTCCAAGAGCGAAGTATTAATATGCTACGTCTCTTTTTCCATGGGATCGACATGTAATCAGCTTTGGGAATTAGTCTCTATTTTTTATAATCAAACCGTATCATTGTAGACCCTTGCAAAACTTTCATGGTTTATTGCCCTTTTTTGATGTTTCCTTTATTTGATTAGAATAACATCAACAGCTTGCCTGTAGCTGCACAATTTGTTGATTAAAAATTATTGCTTCTTTCCTTCTGAAACTATTAAGGCATAACCGTGCAATCTTTCTCAAAATTTTATGATCTTCCAGTGTTTTCAAATTTACTATAAGTTTTAATTTGCAGGTGAGCTTCGAAGCTTGTATAGGTTAACACCAGTAGCTGTGATGGGTGGCTCTTTCCTTCCTGGTTTAACCGGTCACAACTTTTCTGAGGCAGCTGCTGCTGGTTGTGCAATATTGACTGGTAAAGTTTGAGAGCTTTTGATCAATATGTTCATACGCGTTAGGTCTATTGTATTTCGAATCTCAGCCTTTTTTCTGTTTGGTTGAATATCCAGGTCATCACATTGGACACTTCTCTCATATGGTTGCAAGTATGCTCCACTTAAATCCTATGGCAGTTCTGCAGGTAAGAAAAGCGTCCTCTTCTTTGTGTCCTTTTCAGGATTATTCCTTTTGCAAGTAGTCCCACTTAAATCATTTGGTAATTCTGCATATTAATCTATTCGGCTGTTTCAACAAGGAAAGCGATCTTCCAATAATATATTATGGACTTGCAACTTTTTTTTTTGAGAACCATAGGTATCTAAGTGTTTGGGTTGACTATTCCCACGGGGGCTAGTCGGGCATCCCAGCCCCATAGCCTGAGAAACAACATGGGAATATACTGTAGCTACCAAGAATTGAACCCTAGACCTTTGCTTCAATAAGAGTTTGACGCCCCTTTCTTTGCGACTACACCACACCTTTTAAAGGTTGCAACTTTTCTGGCTAATCTATACCAAAACTTTTCTTCTTTGCTGGAAAAAAAACTTGGGTTTCTCCGATTCATAGCAATTGTTTTTTCTATATTGAGTCGTGCCTAATTTTGGTTTACAAATTGTATCAATTCGATTTTGTAGATGCCATGAACCTTTTGTTGTTGAATTTAATCCTTTCATATCTTGACCTCGACCGAGCTAAGAATAATTGTTGTTAGATTCTCTAAGCAAGTTGAAGATGAGTTTGTCAGTTCAACCTCCTTCTCAACTAGACAAGTATGAACTGATCAGGTTGAACGTTTACCCAAATTTGTTTTGACAAGAACATGTTTCAGAAATGAAGTTGTTAGGGATAAACCACACATCACATGTAGCGGAAACACATAATCAAGCACACATTAATCTATTCCATCAATAATAATGTATTTAACAATCGAACTACACAACGTGGTGCACAAAGGCACCACGAGGTGCACACTCAAAGCAAACACTAAACTAACCTACTATGTCCTTTTATATAGTGATATGATATAGCACTATTGTGTCTCGAGATACGTGTTACACAAATATCTTGATTTTAATAGTGAGTCAGTCTAGATTAGGTACTGGGCTTGTTGTAAGTTATCCTATCTGAGATAGATTTCCAAATTAATAAGGATAAAGACAATCCTATGGGAGTTGGGATTTGAGATACGTTGTTATCTCAAATCCGAGATACGTTGTTATCACACAATCAAATCGCAAATCCTATGGGAGTTGGGATTTGAATCGTTTCATTTGCATTTCAATCATTAATGCTATTAATGCTGAATCGTTTCATTTGCATTTCAGTTATGAATGCTATTAATGCTGAGCTATCTGATTTGCATTTCTAATCATAAATGCTATGAAAGCTGAGCTATGTGATTTGCATTTCTAGGCATAAATGAAACAATTCAACATTAATAGCATTTATGACTGAAATGCAAATGAAACGATTAAACACTCTAATTTTAAAAATGAGTGTTGTTTGTCTAACACTCTAACTTTTTGCTAAAAAAAAAATGAGCGTTTTTGCACCAACACTCTACGTTTGAAAGCAGAGTGTTTCTGTGTTATCAAAATTGTAGCTGAGACTTTTAAAGGGTTTAAAAGAACTTTTGCCTTTTAGGCATTTTCATTCAAAACTAATTAATAAGGAAAGTCAAACACTTGATCAACCAATAATTCAAAATGAAAAACAATTATTGCTAACAAGAATTATTACTAGCCTACTGGTAGTACTTACGCAGATTGATGATACTCCATGACCTTGGAACCTCCTGTCGTTCTAAGATCGCAAGCTTATAAGATCCGAGCCTAGTTACTTTTGTGACCCTATAAGGTCTTTCCCAGTTAGGTGACAACTTCCCTTTTGATAAAGGGTCAGAAAACTTCAATCTTTCTTAATACATAATCTCCTTGTTTAAAAGCTCGACCTTTAACCTTTGCATTGTAGTACTTGGTTACCCTGTTATTAAATGCAGCCACCCTTATTGCAACTTGGTCTCGGGTTTTAGATCATCTAAAAGATCCAAGTTATGTGTTAGACCTTGTTGGTTTGATTGCTCATCAAAATTCTGGATTCTAAAGGATTGCATCCCAATTTCAACAGGTATAACAGCTTCTGCCCCATAGGCAAGTTGGAAAGGTGTTTCTCCCGTTGTTGTCTTACTAGTTGTCCTATATGCCCATAAGATACTATGCAACTCATCTGCCCAAATTACCTTGGCGCCGTCCAACCTTTTCTTTAGATCATCTAGGATAATTCTATTCGTCACTTTAGTTTGCCTATTAGCTTGTGGATGGGCAACTGAAGCAAACCTTTGCTCAATTTGCAACTCTTTGCAATAGTCATGAAACTTGACATTATCAAACCGTTTTCCATTGTCAGTCACCAAGACTTGAGGAATGTCATATCTACAGATGATCGACTCTCAAAAGAATTTCTAAATCTTTTGCTTTGTAATAGTAGCTAATGCTTCCATTAACACACACTTTGTGAAATAATTAATGGCTACCACCACGAATTTTCTCTGATCAGACGCTGGTGGGAAAGGCCCCTAAAATATCCATTCCCCACATTGCAAATGGCAAGGATGATGTAATAAGCGTTATGTGCTCTGTGGCTGGTGGTGTAAGCAATGCATACCTCTGACACTGGTTGCATTTTCTAGGAAACTCTATTGAGTCTTTTTGCATGGTTGGCCAATAAAACCTCTGGCGAAGTATTTTATAGGCCAATGCTTGTCTTCCCAAGTATTGTCCACATATTCCTTCATGGACCTCACGCAATGCATAATCTGCCTTTATGGTGACAAACATCTTAGCAACGACAAAGTATATGATCGTTTTTACAAAATTCCTTCAAGGATTTATATCGTGTTGCTCTCATCATTAACTTTTTTGCTTCTAGTGGATCTTCGGGCAACAACCCTTGCTCTAAGTAAGCTTTAATTGGGGACATCGAACACTCTTCATTATCCATGACAACAACTTAACTTTGATACTAGGCTCGGGAAGAGTTTCAAAGTATACAATATCATATTTTTTCCTTCAAGGAGAGCTAGCTTTGACAACTCATCTGCCTTTGTATTGTTTTCTCAAACAACATGGTAAACTTGACAATCAATAAAATAACTCATTGCCACTCTCACAAGATCATAATATTGCTTCAACTTTGGATCTTTGACTTTATATTCTCCTTGTAACTGCATGACTACTAACTGGTAATCACTATGAAGATTTAAGTGTTTAACACAAAGTGCTTTAGCTATCCTAGCAACCCTAGGTTTGTAGGTAATATCTTATTCATCCAACTCCACATCCCAATTTATCATTTTTCCACTGAATTTTGGACTATGTAATATCCTTCTCTGTGGTTGGTTTGTCAAGACCACAATTGGATGAGACTGAAAATAAGGGCACAATTTTCTTCTTGCCGCCACCACTAATGCCAATACGAATTTCTCTACTTGTTTGTATCTAGTTTCTGCTCCTTGCAATACCTTACTAACATAATGAACTGGTTGTTGTGTACTGGTTTCTTATCTCACAAGAACGACACTCAGTGCTACTTCTGAAACAACTAGATAAAGGAATAACACCTCTCCTGTTGAGGACTTGGCCAATGGAGGCAAACTTGATAAGTATTTCTTAACTCTTCAAAAGAGTTTTGACTGGTTGAATTTCACTCAAAATTTGTAGGATTCTTTAAACTTTAAAGTATTAAAGAATATAACACATCTATCAGCTGACTTCGATATGAATCTCCCAAGAGTTGTTACTCTTCCTGTGAGTCTTTGAACTTCCTTAACATTCTTCAGAGCCTTCATATTGACTATCGCCTCAACCTTATCATGACTAGCTTCAATGCCTCTCTTAGACACCATCAAACCTAGAAACTTTCCTGAAGCAACTCCAAAAGCACATTTAAGAGGATTCAACTTCATGTTGTATCTTTTGAGAACATCAAAGACTTGTCGTAAGTCTTCAACGTGATCTTCTTGCTTTAGACTCTTCACAAGCATGTCATCAACATATACTTCCATGTTCTTTCCAATCAGTGGTTTGAACATTTTATTAACCAGCCTTTGATAAGTTGCGCCAACATTCTTCAATCCAAAGGGCATCATTCTATAACAATAAAGATCGTGCTCTATAATGAATGATACCTTTGGTTTATCTGACTTTAACATTTGAATTTGGTTGTAACAACTAAATGAATCCATGAAGCTAAGAAGGTCATGACTCGCGGTTGCATCAACAAGTATATCAATTCGTGGTAATGGAAAGAAGTCTTTGGGACAAGCATCATTCAATTTCGTGAAGTCAATGCATATCCGCCATTGTCCATTAGACTTCTTCACCATTACTGGGTTTGCCAACCATTCTGGATATAGAATTTCTTCAATAATTTGGGCATTTAATAGCTTCTCAACTTCTTCAACAATCGCTTTTTGTCTCTCTTGAGCAAATGCCCTTTTCTTTTGCCTTACTGGCTTTCTAGTTGGATCAACATTCAAATGATGAGTGATTACTTCTGCATCAATACTTGATATCACTTGGTGTCAATGCAAAAACACATTTATTGTCTTGTAAGAATTGTTCCACTTCAACTCTGACTTTTGGATTCAAACCGGAACCTATATAGGCCAACTTTTCTGAATCATCATTGTCTATGACAACATGGATTAATTCTTTTGTTGGTTCTGATCTCCTTTTTCCTTCATCATTAACATCAAGTGAATTTATAGGCAAAACTTGCCCCCCAACACTATTAGGTCTAACAACCATCAAGTAGCAACTTCTGACCATCTTTTGATCTCCTCTCACTTCTCCTACGTCATTGGGGGTTGGGAACTTCATCTTCAAATGATATGTTGAAAGAACCGCCTTAAACTTATTAAGCGCTGTCCTTCGAAAAATTATATTATAGGCCGAGGGTGCCTTAACAACCAAAAAATTTATTATGTCGGTTACCTTCCTTTATGCTTCCCCAATAGTACCTGGAAGATAGATGGAGCCTTAACTTCAGCCCCGTTGAAGCCATATAAAGGTGTTGAAAATGGAGTACGTTAGTTGTCAACATATCCCATGTCGAGGAAAGCTTTGTGGTATAAAACATCCACAAAACTTCTATTATCAACAAAGGCACGTTTGACAGTAAAGTTTCCTACCATGATCTCAATTACTAAAGGATCATCATGGGGGCACTTAACTCCATCCAAATGATCATTAGTAAAGCTAATGTTGCATTCCAATCGTGCCTTTTGGGCGACATCTCAACCATGAGAGACTCTCCTGCATATGCCTTTTTAGATGATGAAGATATTCCTGAGGCTGTTGGTCCTCCCAATATGACATTGATCACACCTCTAGGTCGTGCTTGCCTTCCTCCTTTGTTTTCATCTTTTCTACGATCATCATTCCTTCCTCCTTTATAATCACCACGCTTTCCAGCATCCTTGTTTTTCACAAACTGGTTAAGATGGCCTTTCAGGATCAAGAACTTTATTTTTTCCTTCAAATGCTTACAATTTTCAGTATCATGACCATCATCTTTATGAAATCTACAATACAAAGCTTTATCTCTGGCTGTTGCATTCACTTTCATTTGTTTTGGCCATCCGAAGGGGTAAAAGCCGAAAATCTATTAGCACTATTCGGTTCAAAAGGGTAAAAGTCGAAAATCATATGAACCTTGTTTTCTTATTGGAATCACGATTCCCGTTGTCTCGCTCCACTCCTCTTTCTATTATCTCCTTTATCTTTCTTGAGTTGTGTGATTTCTTCAACTACCATATACTTTCCTGCCTTCAGTTGTAGCTCGGCCATTGCGGTAGGCTAGTTCTTGGTTAAAGAAACCTTGAGGTGTTCATTGGTCGTCCTATTAGTAAGGGCCACCACGGCAACATACTGGTCCAAGTTAGGTACTTTTAGAGCCTCCTTTGTGAATCTCCTTTAAGTAGCCTCTAAGTGTTTCATCGTATCTTTGTCTGATGCTCATCAAAGAAGTAGAACTCCTAGCATGAGTTTTGCCTCCTATGAACTGGTTGACAAACATCTCACTCAATTGGTCAAACGAACAAATATAAGCATGTATAAGTGGTCTGTACCAATTTTGTGCTAGACCTTTCAGGGTTTGAGGAAAAGCTTTGCACTTTACTGCATTAGAGACTCCATGTAAAAGCAACACAACATCAAAATTTAGAACGTGCTCTATAGGATCTCCAATCCCAACATATTTATCAATAGTCGACATCTCGAGTCCTTTCGGTAATGGTTCGTCAAGAATGTCTTGAATAAACGGAGGTGGACCGGCCTTATATATTATTCGTATTAACCTAAGGACGAGGGCCAAGTCTTTCCAACACTCATCGCTCTACTTGTTTCTCTATCCTTTCACCACGATCATGTATATTATGACCAGATGTAGAAGAGCCAACATAAGTTGCTCTTTGAGGTAGATTGCGATATGCTCCACTCAAAACTTCTACTTGTTCTTGTAATATGTTTACTTGCCTCCTTAGTCTAACCAATTCTTCTTTCTCCCCTGCTTGGTCTCGGACATTATCTTTACCCCTTTCAATTTTTCGCCTTTCTAACTCGTCCTGAGATCATCCTCGCCCCTTTCAGGAGCATTATGGGCTTCTTCCTAGACCGTGATCTTCGTGGAGGAAATGTGTAGTGTGATTGTCGATCTTCTTTAGCATGTCTTGATCGATGATGAGATGGATCCCGTGCTTCTTTGTTACGAGCATTCCGAGTAGTGACTGCCATAGAATGAGACCCTTCCTCTAGTGCCAAAAAATCACCTTTCTCTATCATGCAATGATACTGTGGAGAAATCTTATATGCCTCAATGCCTTTGAGCACTACCATTTCTTGAGTGTTTCTTAGTACCGTGTTCTCCTCTTTCAACTTTTCACACTCATCTTTGAAGCGACACTTTTCAGCACTTTCTTCCAGTAAGGACGATTGAAGCTCTCGATTAGGCTTAAAAATCTTCATTGCTTGGTCAGAGATCTTAAAAAAAAAAAAAGGTCTACCTACCTCGACCCCAACCACATTAACATGGTCGTTAAGAGATTTCATGGTCAGTATAGATGCTTGAGCTCGATCATAAGGGGTGCAACTATGGTAACACATGTCCTTAGCAATGGTGTCACTACCAATTGCACTATTAGTAGTTTTTATGCCCCAAGATGGAATATGACTGATATCATATTGATTGGTAGTAGGCGGTGGAAGCGTTGAAGGAACTCGTGTTAGCACTTCAACCACAATATCTTGCGAAGAAATTTCCATATTCTCCTATTGCATTTTCTTCTGACTAGAGATTTGACATCTTTTTTCTTTTCTGCCCGTTTGATCTGGACATCCAAAGCTTCAAGACAAAGAAAAAAAAGGTGATCAGAAACAATGCAAACAAAATATGAAAAAAAGGAGAAAGAATATAAAGAATCTACACCCTTTCCTCTAACAGGGCTAAGGCGAAGATCGTCTAGAGTTCACTCTCCTAGCAGATCAACCTCCATAGTTTGTGCATGTTCTTCAGAACAAAGCGTTTTTTCATCCTTTTTTCTTCCTTGTTAAAAGGTGATGGTTAAGAGGAACATCTACGGTGGTGCCCCATTTTGTGAGGGAAAATGGTATACCAGGAACCGAAATTCCACTTAACATAAAAAAATATGCATTTCCAGTCAGGGTTAACACTAAATGAAAGGGTGTCTACAAGGGGTATGCTAGACCTTCGATGAATGAAACAAACCCATCTTGCATGTTTTGCCTCACTATTTTTTGCATAGAAGATATTTCTGAATAAAGCTAGGATGAAGGAAACCCAAATTGCTTACAACGTACTAAAAAACACATGATGATACGACAAAAGTTAGGGACTATTTGAGCTGGACTAAGGAAGTAGCTAAAAAGAAGTTCAACGATAAATGAATCTGGTGGAAATCTTAGGCCAGCTTCTAAAGCATCTTCAAAAACAGTCTAGGATCTGAGTTACAGGATCGGTTAAAAGGGCTGACAGCCTCACAATGATAGTTTGGTTTCATAATGCCATACAAAAAAACAAGGTTATCCACATTCTTTTGCACAGTAAGGAAGATACAATGCCATATGCCTCCAAGCTAGTATAACTACTAGCATGTTGAGCATCGCTTATGGTATCATAAAATATTTGATTACTATCGCCATGTAACGGAAGAGATCTATGAATTAAAGATAGCTCGGTAGAAATACCTTCTTTGGGAGTCAACATTAGTTGATGGTGAAAATTGGCGCCATGAACACGACTTGAAAATGTAAACACTTGGAGCCAGAAGAACAACATACTTGAAGTATGAAAATATGAAGTGCTTCTTGGAGAGCTTCTTGGAGGTAAGAAACAATTTGCGTTCGGGTTTAAATTGCAAATCAAATAGCTCAGCTTTAAGAGCATTTATGACTAGAAATGCAAATCAGATAGCCCAACTTTAATAGCATTTATGACTAGAAATGCAAATCAGATAGTTTAGCATTAATAGCATTCATGAGTGAAATGCAAATGAAACAATTCAGTATTAATAGCATTTATGATTGAAATGCAAATGAAACGATTCAACATTAATATCATTTATCAAATGAAATAATTCAGCCTTAATAACATTTAATTTCGAGTTTGAAATGTAAATAACAATTCATCAACAATAGCATTTATTGTTCAATATTTTTAATAAATTCGTGAGTGTTTCAACAAAAAGTACAACTTCTTGTCATGCATTAATGTTTAGCATTGAAATTAAAACTTATTTTGAGTGACAAGATACATTTGAGATCAAAACTTACACTCTCGTATTTTGGGCATTAATGCCTAAAAATATTTTAGCGAGTGCTACTACCCTACTAGTTATAAAGTGTCAGGTGAGATATGCGTGATATGGTATAGCACTGCTGTGCCTTGAAATACCATAAATGATATTCCAGTAGTATTATATACTCCTTTGTAAATTAATTCACAAATGAGTCGGGGGCAAGTGATATGATATAGCACTGTTGTGCCTCGAGATATGTTTACACATATATCTCGATTTTGACAGCTCATCGCTGAGACAACCTAGATAAGGTATTAGGGTTGTTGTTAGTTACCCTATTTGTGATAGATTTTCAAATTAATAAAGATAAAGACAATCTTAGGGGAGTTGAGATCTGAGATACGTTGTTATCTCAAATCTGAGATATATTGTTATGACACACTAATAAATAGGGAAACCGACTCAAGCTAAAGGTACGTAAGAAATTCCTGAAAAAAAAGACCTCTCTAAAGTTTTTACTGACTTGAGCGTCAAAGTATTTTCCATGGAGGCCCCCACTTCGGGATTTATTTTGCAGACAACGACAAAGATTGGTTTCATCGCAAAGTCGCGGGGATTCACGTCTCTGGTATCGAGGTTCAAGGTGTTGATTCCACAACATATAAGACACAAACTCTTAATCCCTCTCAAACTCTAACTCACAATTCCACTCAAATATAAATTCTTCTAAAACAATGAAATCCTACTAAAACTCATACTTACTAATTAAACACAAACTATAATACGAACTCTTAATTAAATTATGACATGGAGTTTGAGCCAAAAACCCAATAGAAGTATCGATTGTTACTTGTTAGAACCGAGGATTAGTCTTGGGTGTGAACTGGTTTATGTAACATTTCTTAAAAAGATTTAAAAGCTGACCGTTTCTTGAAGAGGGGTTGCCTTGTATTCTTCTTGCTTCTTAACACTTTTGTTGTACTGTACTTGCAGGTTTCTGGAAGCACAGAGCTTGCAGAAGCGCTGGATGCGCTATTCAGCGATACCGATGCTCTTGAAGCACGTCGAGCCGCTGCCAAACAAGCAGCTCATATTCTCTCAAATGGAATAGTTGAAAGAGTTTGGAATCTATTAGACCTCCATGTTGTAAGAAAGGCAATTAGTCCTGATATTGGTAAAAGTCCTCAATGGGATACCTCCTACTTAGAAGGCATTTAGTAGGCATCCCATAAAGTGTCCCTTTTTGTCAAGTATCCTTTTGGAATAGGATATAGATATAGACACACACCTCTTTGTTGTAATGTTGGAGATTACATGAAATCCAAAGCAAATGAAGCATTAACTACTGAGGTTTTCTTTTGCAGTATTTTTATTGTGGTGTTTAAGATTACTATTAGAATTTTAAAATTAAATTCTCAAGTTCAAATTTACATAGGTGGGAAAGTGTGAATGAGTGAGAGCTTTTATTTACTTGAACACTTGACGTGAGGCTATTCTTAACAAATTACTCTTGACTATGCCTTGAAATTTAAAAAATTAGAATACACGACCACAAAGGAGGCCCTGGTGGTGAACAAGTAGTGGGTATTGTTAGTTATAATGTGATAATTGAAGCACAATATTGGAGACAATCATACAAACTGGAATTTGATAATTTTAAGGATATATTTTTTGTTGACATCCTCTTCCCAAGGAGCTTATTAGAGTCATGACAAAATTGGGCATTAGAGTTTCAGTTCAAGTCTCGTGAATGGAGAAAACATAATTGAGAGGGTCACTCCCAAATGGGTTTGATAGTGCCCTAACATAAATTACTTGATGCATTTGGTATCGGACAATACGTGGAAAAAAAAAAAAAAAGAATCCATTAGAGTTTCATGCATGTCACATATCACATGGTTTTGAACCTATTGATACATGCATGTCACATATCACTGATGTGCATCATATGAAACTTGTAGTATGCATATACTTAACTATTGATACATGCATGCGTCTACCATCTCAGAGTATCTCTAATGGTAAATATAGAATTGTGGACGTGAGTTCTTGATACGTCATTAACGTGGAAATAATGTACATCTCATATGATTCAAATAAATATTGAATTTTAAAATAAGTCTCTAATGGCCAACCAATGTGAATTGCGCTTTTTTATTTTAAAAATTAATTTTTTTTTATATATTTTGAAAAAAATTGGCGACATAGCTATGGATTGCACCGTCTATAAGTAGACATTTCAAATAGACAATATTTATTCCTTACATGCTACATCAACTTGACATTTAAAATTAACATTTTCATTAAAGAGGTTTTTTCACGTCAATGTCTATTTAATTTTAGGTGGAGCACATTGACATCCAAGGTGTTTTTCCAAAAGTAAGGTGGTTTTACAATTTATTTCACAAAATATGGTGGTGTACTTTGAAATGACAATAGTAGGCAATAACGCCTTTTGAGAAGGCGTTATTGGTTTTGAAGTTGGTGACGTGGCGGTGACGTGGCGGCGAATTGTATAGATAACGCATTTTGAAAAGGCGCTATCTAAACATTTGGCCCGCCACCTCACCGCCACCTCACCAACATCCAATAACGCCTTTTGAAAAGGCGTTATTAGTTAATTTTGATGTTTGTGAGGTGGCGGTGAGGTGGCGATGAGGCGGTGGGCCAAATGTATAGATAACGCCTTTTGAAAAGGTGCTATCTATACAATTCGCCGCCACGTCACCGCCACCTCACCAACTGGACTCGTCGATCTGTCCACCACCGCCGCTGGTCCGCGACCTCCCTGCGCGCGTTGCTACTGGTTGCGCCGCTGCGCTGGCCGTCACCGTGAGCTGCTAGACCGCGTCGTCCTCGGTCGCTCCGTCCCTCGCCGCTGGCCGTCGTCGTCGTCGTAGTTGAGCGATCTCGACAATGACAACCAATTTTGAATATGCATAGCAGGAATTTATTTTTGTATGAAAAAGTAACCAACTTTTTTATTTTTTTGATTGACCATGTGTATCCAGATTTAAATAGTAAAAGGTAAAGTAATTTTGTTAATTTGTTCTCATAAATTAGTGATAAAATATCAAAAATCTGAAGTTGACACTTCCAAGCTACGGAAAGTAAATTTGGACACAAGTAGTTGCAGTACTCCAAATAGTTACTGCTAAAATGTAAAATAAAACAACTAACCATATATTTTAGTTCTATATAGGCGTTCGGGCAATCAAATCCTTAACAAGTAAAAATGAGTTAAAGCATATCCATCTGTTTAGTTATGGCAACTTGAAAATCCTTAACATGATTTTCAAATACATGACCAAAGTTTTGTCATGATATATATAAATATATATATATATATATATATATATATATATATATATATATATATATATATATATATATTCGTTCCAACCTTCAACTCTCTTTTCTAAATTCATTGATATTGAATCACTCGAACACACTTCTAACACTTGTTATACTTTTTGAAGGACTTGCGTTATATCCCCAGTTCTAGATTTTTCATATATAAATGTAACTAATGTATCTCCTTCGTAAAGGATTTCCCCATAATGGCCATGTACAGTAGCTCATTGAGTAGCCAAAGACGGATTAGCGGATCTTATTACTAAAGAGCCAACAAGAACAACGAGAACCTGACCAAATTTTTGGTATGTCCAAATTAATATCTTCATGACAAATTCCTCGAATTGTCTTGCATTTCCATAAAGGATATAATTGACAACTCGAAGTTGCATATATATATATATATATATATATATATATATATATATATATATATATATATATATATATATATATATTTATTAAAGCTCAGTTATCAGCATGAACCAAATAAACATAGATTAGAAGTTTTGGATAAGTCTTGGGTTCGACTCTAGTTGGAAAGAATCAAAAGTAGCTGCATTGACCGAGTCCTTAACTTTGTGCATGACATTGTGGTGTTTTTTGTGTCGGAGTTCAATGAAGGCCGTGACGAATCTCACACAAACAACAAAAAATAAACTAACTTAATTGCAAACTAAACATACTAACTTAAAGGAACTAACCAAACTAAACTAACTAACCTTAACTAACCTAACCACCTAAACAATACAACCAAACTAAACTAAAATAACTAACTTAACTAACTAAACAAACAAGCAAAACACGATTACCTAAACTACCAAACGAAACTAAACAAACAACCAAGTAGCTCGAGAGTTACTTGTTAACAACCTAACCCCCAACATAACTATGTGAACTAAACTCGACTAACCTAATATAACCTAACAATGTAAACTAATTTAACTAAACTAAACTGTACTAAACCACAATTACAAACATACCCTAACTCAAATTCGTGAAATTAAACTAACTTAGCTAACTAAGTTAATTAACCAAACCAAACTAAGCTAATGTAAACAAACCTCCTACACCTAACTAACGAAGCTAACCACTTAAGTTAAATTAAACATATAACCTAAACTCACTTAACAAACTAAACAAATTACTTGGTAAAGCTCTGCCCTAGCCATCAACACTACTGATTAGTGCACCTCACCATCCACTTTTCTCTCATTTAATGCACCTCACCATCCTTTTTCTACTGCAAAATTACTCTTATAAGTTCGAATCTTATAATGTTTCGAGATATATATATTTTTCACAGTGATGAGTTTCTGATATGGAATATTGAAGAGTAAGCACAGATACGACATTATAATAATATGGAAAACATGAGAAATAAGCTTATTCAATGAGAAGGTTGTATACACGTACTTCGTGAACCCAAAATAGAAGCTATCTACAAATCACCATGACATCAAGAAAACTCATCATGCAGGTCTATTCCGACGGTTACGTTGACGTTGTTGCTCGGTGATGCAAACCGGACGTACTCTTTGTCTAGTTGGACGATGTGTTTGTACATCTGGTTGAGGTTGTTGAGGAAGCTGGTCTTGCATTGAATCAAATCGAGTAGATTGATGCGTTTCCTCTGGTGCTTCACCTCTGCTATTGATGCTCCCAAAAATAGGAGGTGGAACCATCCCAAAATACTGGCTTCCTGTATGGGGTTGGCGGAAAGGAACATGAGGTTGCGGCATGGTCAACAAGTTCATGAATGAGGGATCTCCACTATATGGCATATCGAAATTATAAGGAGTAGGAGTATATGGACTAGGCACATATTGAGGCAGTGACGGATACATTTGACGATGAGGCATTCCATGGTCCACATATGAAGATGACGGCCCAGGTGCGTAAGGATCAAAATGGTACGGAGGAAGATTTACGAACGGCGGCCTGGGTTCAAACATTTGAGGTTTTGGTTGGGGTGTATGTCCTACAGGAATGTACCCATGAGAAGAATGAGTTGGTGGGGATGATCGTTGGCTACTATCGCCAACAGTCTCTGTTCTACTAGCTCTCGAACGAGAGGAACGTGCTAGAGGAGAACGTCTGCTACTCTCTGCGGCAATCTCAGTCTAAGTAGATGGACGTGGTGGACAATGACGTTTGGTGCGTTCCCGCACAGACTCTGGTCGTGTTCGTCTTCTTCTCACCTCTACGTTCGCCTCGCCCTGATCACCTTCTTCATCTTCCTCTTCATTATCCTCATTTATGTCTTATTCGACGTCTATTCCGTCATGCGAAAGAGTAGACCTTTGCCTTTCATCTTCGTCTAAAAATTTAATCCCTTCATCAAGCACAACAAGACCTTGCTCGTACCCATCCTCAATAAACACTTACCTCAGTCGATGCACCAAGTTACGCTGATATACAAAAAATAAGAGCTTAAAGCACGCAATATAAGATATTAGATGTTCGAGGAAAAGTAAGAGTTAGAAGATTACCAGGTAGTCACCTAACGCCACGTCGTGTCCAATGAATCTCCTAGTGACCGAGCGATACCACGTCATGTAGTCTTGATGATCGTGCCCTTCATTAAGTGTCGCTGTCGAAATGGTGTCCCCACAATTTTCCCACATGTGTATGTAGCTTGCGTGAAAGGTCACCCAATTTTCATGATGATGTCCACGCAATTCGAGGCAGTGCAGTTGGGTGTCGTAAGCACAATTTGGTGGCACCACTTGTACCATGCCGAATTGTCTCATAACCCTTTCTGGTCGATGCTACTCGACTATGTGGAAACAAATAAGGGGACACGTCGATAGCCAACTACCGTGACCGTTAGTACAGTAATCGGGAAGAGACCATATGAGTTCAATATATGGTTGCCATACCACATCATCCTCATGCCTTTGCGAGTCGAGTGCATCACGATAAGCCGATACAACGTGCGTTGCACTTTGTGAAATCAAAAATGCATCGAGCCGTCTGTGTAGAGAACAATAAGTTAAGATTAATGAAATTGGACAAGATTTTATAGCAAATTAATGACAAATCGACTTTAATACCTATGTCCCAGTGAAACGTCCATAAGCATATTTTGGCCATCCACCGTTCACGGTTGAGCTCTAGAAACACGCAGGCGCCGCGGTGCTATGAATGGAAATCTGTCTCATGCCCACAGTTGTACAAGAATGGACGCGCCAGCAACCTCATGTGCCCCTGCGCGAGATCCGCGACACAACTCCCTGTACAAATAAGCCAAACATGCACTCCCCCAACTATATTGTCCAGCTACTTGAAAATCCTTCAGCAATGGTAGGAACATCAAATGTACGAATCGATTGGACTTATCGGCGAAAAGGCAACCACCGATCAGTTGAAGTATGTACGATTAAACGTAACGTTGGACCGACTCCTCATCGCTATCATCATCTATTGTTGGTACGTTACGCTCAAGCCAATCGACCTTAAGTTTACAACCAACGACGTCATCTCCACCAGGAGTTCGCCCAAGTAGCCTATCGCAAACATCATCATAGTCTGCGTCCGTCGTCCCCGTCACAGGCATACTGTAACGACCCAGAAATTTGACTTGTGCCACATGTCAAGTCAAGGTCGTATGTGGGACCCACTCGTCGAAATACGTAAATCTGAATCCGATTTGGGATGATAATGCTAACTATGCGAGGAATTCGATGAGTCGAAACACGAATGAGGACGCGCCTCGAGTTGCGTGCCAACGTTGGACCGAAATGATACGTCTCGTGTTGCGTGTAGCGCGAGTATCGAGAGTTTGAAATGAGGCGGGTTGGTGCATCGAGATGCGTGCTGCTTGATTGTTAAGTTTGCCTCGAGATTCGTGTTGCACGAATGTCGACGACACTTTTGATTTGAAATCAAAAAGAAAATGTATAATATATATATAAAGAAAGGATAAATGATAAATATAAAGAAAAAAAAAAGAGGATAAGATCGTAAAGAAAAAAACGACGAGACGAAGGAGAGAAAGAGATCGTGAAGAAGAGAGCGGATGGTGGCCGCCAGTGCGGCGCGGGAAGGCGGTGGCGGGCTACGACGGGATCGGCGCAATTTGGACGGCGGCGGTTGAGAGGCCGCGGACGGCACGACGGCGGCTCTAGATCTGGCGTGAGCTAGGGACGGCGACTAGCGGCGGACTGGCCGCGCGTGAGACGACGACAGCGGGAGGCGGTCAAGAAGACTGCCGTTCGGCAGCGCGGCAGTGGTGGCGAGAGCAAGAAAGAAGCGCGCAAGGCGGCAACGATCTCTCGCAAGAGCGGCGGTGGCGGCGCGGCGGGGCGGGCAGCGGCAAGACGCAGCGGCAGCCGGCAGCGACTCCGATGCGGCGCGGCATGGTCGGATCTGACGGCAAAGAACGAACCCGGCGATGCGACGCAACGCGGAGGAACTCACCAGCGGTGGCGGCGGCCGACGAGGCAGCGACAACGACGTCGGCGACTGCTACGCGACCGCGGCATCGACAACGGCGCGGTGGCGCGTTGTTGACCGGTCGGACGCGCGATTTCGACGAAATCGCGACGATACGTTGAAGGGACTTATGAGTCGGGTGTCAGGTGCGCGAATCGAGATGCGAGAGAGGCGTTTTGAGGTTCGCGATTTCTAGAGGTTAGTAAACCAGCTAGGGCCTTATACAATATTTCACGTGTCTCCAGTGGCTGTTGTTTATTGTGTTGTGATAACTTTATTGTTGTTCACTGCTTTGTGATGATAGCTATCGTTGAAATTGTTGTCGAGTGAGTGAGTCCATTAGCAAGTGAGTCATGGTTACTGTTTATCTGCGATACGAGAGGGTTAGGGCCGGAAGGCAGGGGTCTCGTCCTAAACCCGAGGTCTTTCATGGTCGTCCGTCGATACTGTCCGGTCCATGGATGGTTCATAGTCGTCCGTCGATACTATCCGGGTCTATGAATGTCTCATAGTCGCATGGGTTATGGCTGGGAGGCAGGGGTCTCGTCCTAACCCCGAGTCTGCTGGGCTTGTACCGCGACTCAACGACTTTTGGTCGGGACTTCTTGTTATTGGACATCACTCATCGATGGATTGTTTACAGTCTTGTATATTCATGCGTTTTTATTTCTTTCGTTCTATTTGCATGAATTCGACTGCTTTGGATATCGTGAACTGTTGTTTTGGATATTGTGAAATGTTGTGTATATGTCCTACTTGATTAATGTTGTGTATATGTCCTACTGGATTTACTTACCTAGGCTCGTCGTGCTTATGTTTGACTGAGTGCAGTGCCGCGGACGAGTAGCAGAGGGAAGGCTTCATAGTTAGGTGAATTTTTGTATATTTTATAATTACTCTCCTATGATGATATTTACTGGGTTTCACAATTAGGTTGCCTAACGCCCTGATCTTTTTGTTGAGTTATTGAATGTATTAGTTGCTTCAGGTATAAAATTGTAAAACTTGAAAAGTATTAATAACTCAACTGTAAAAATTTTAATTTACTGATAATGATGGATTGGAAGGCTGACTAGGCTCTCGTTGACCTTGCGAGACTGGCTCAGGGGTCCACGTGGGCTTAGGCCGGGCGGGGCCCAATGTGTGAAAAATTGGGGCTGTCACACATACATTCGATGGGTAATCCAAGTTGTACCTACACGTCTTGGAGTGTAATGGTGCACTCCCCACAATGCACGTGAAATGTATGCGTCTCAGGGCACCATCTCTCTACAAAAGCAGTAATCAAAGCCCAATCAAAGTTGAAAAATGCTACTCGGGATATCCCATAGAACCCACTGGAACGAAGATATGGGATCATCCTAGAATGATACTGCATCGTTCGATCAACGACCCCGCGTCTTCGACGTACGCGCATTGTTTCGTACACCTTGTAATTGATAATGTATTAATGTATGTTTTTGTTACATTTGTGCTGTAAATTTGACGTATTGATGTAAAACAACTTACCTCGCCCCTCCAGGTTCGCGTTGATCTGTGTGTAGATTGGAGTTGCAATAGTGATGGATCCGAAGGTCCTGGATCCATTGCAGTACAACTACAAATGAATGTTAGAAAAAGAAAATGAGTGTTGTACGAAACCAAACGATAAATATATAATAAATGTTCACACTAAAACAACTGCGTAAATGATCAAAAGCAACTTTTGTACGAACTTAAGTTACTTCACACATTATACAAAATCGACTATAGGTTTTCATTGGATGGTTGAGGTCTGCTTGGACAATTTTTTTTGTTATGTCCCTCTGAACGACAAATACCACACCAGCTCTTTCTAGTTGGGACTCGTGCACGGTCTTTATTTGGACATGTTGTTCTTCTATGTCCTTCTTGATGACATATCCCACATCGCAAAGGTCTTTGGACATTAGGAAGATCCATTTCGGTATGTCTTCGCGATCCCTTAGGTCTCCCTCGGCCACGTACGCACCTAGGGTCGGGTATGATCTTCGTCCCAAAAGTCGGCCAATACTTCTCATCTGGGATGACCTTGAATTTGTAGGAGTAGCATTGTGCGTACACATCTATCATATAGTATGGCTCGATGAACTGCGCGTAGCTCACTCGAATAAACGCACATGCTGCTAACACGTGTGAGCAAGGGAAACCAAACGACTACCATTTATTACAACTGCACACCCGGTCCTTTAAGATGACGACTTGTGTGTTGTTGCCTTTATGCATGCGATCTCCAAGTCTTCCAGTCTGCACTTCGAACTCACCAATGTCTCGATTGATCAACGTGACGTGATGCCTCCTTGCGACTTTCTCTTTTTTCGTGAGTGCCCCCAAGACATATTCCGTGTACGCGTGTCCGTTTGAGATTGCTTCATTGCTTAATTGAGTAACGAACCCCTCTTCAACGACGTCACCCTGTGGAGATTGCATATGCAGCCTTTCCATCATTAAGGATGCGGCTTGCGTGCCATCACGTTCATCAAGAACTTGCGAATGAATCGTACGATTTCGAATTGAGTGGACTGACTCAAATGTCAAATAGATATCAACTGTTGCGGTTATGGGTAAATTGGCCACCGTCTCCCACATCAAGTCGAACTGTGTCTTATCATGCAACAACACAGGAACGAAATAATGTGAGCCTCCGGGAAGGATTATCATGTGGCGATAAGTCATCTGACCTATAGTCTCCATAGATGAGATAGTGAACGCGTTACAAACGTCATCCATCATTTCACGACCACTTGACCCAAACTTAACCATCAACAAGACTGATGGGGGGTGAGCTGTATGCGATGCCATTTAACCCATTCACAATTTCACCGTACACGTAGAATAGAAAAGACATGTTTCTTTGTGACATGACCTACATAAGTTTGCGAACTTTGATGTCAAAATGTTACAGACAAATGCAGAAATTTGTTAAGGGAAATAGTTGACAATCATATGGCGATAAAGCGCAATCGAACTTTCTGATGTAGAAGATCGCAATAATAGCGCAACTACAAAGCATACTCATTCTTTCGCACTTACCTTTTCTGTGTAATAACGTTCATACCTACTGAACCACTGCACATCGAGTTCGGTTTTACTTAAAAAATTAATTAAAGCATTTTCCGGTATATGGGGGGGATATGCACGCGAGGGGAACTTTCGGATGTTCAGGATCGTCTTCATGGCGCAACTACTGCGCCTACTAAATCCTCTCTGTTAGAGGATCGTCTTACAGTTATAAACGCACTTTTCAATAAATAAACATATCAACCATTCTTCATAAACACAATACATATGTCCCTATATAGCATGCAAATCATAACCTAACCTAAATAAATAATAATGAAAATACTAAATTAGCGAACTTACTTTTTTCCTCCGCTTTTCCTCTTCAACGTAATATTCCTGCAATAACATTTTATTTTCGTTAGTTTAGAACACAAAGAGTATAATAAATCAGCTTTAAGAAAACTAAACTAACCAAATAAAAGTAAACCTTTACCCAAATAATGAGTCATAACCTGACCTAACCTAACTCAACTAGCAAACCTAACCTAAGTAACTATGCTAACCTAAAATTGCCATACAACAATCGAAGTAAACTAATCACGAGTTAACTAACCCAAATAATAAATGAAAACTAACCTCAAGTAACTTAACTAACTAAGTTAACCTAATCTAACGTAAAATAACCAATAACCCGTAGCAACAGAACAAAGATGGTATATTTAGGATAGAGTTGGACTATATGTCCTCAATAATGTTTTGAAAACCTAGATATAAAATAAGACAATTTTCTTTTTATCATTTACCCGTCATGTTATAAAACATTACACCTATATAATAGCTACTTCTCTATCCGAGTTGTAACATTTCAGATAACAACCTCACTTGAGTTTACGTGTCTAATAGTCCACTTATTTCCCATTCAAATATTAAAACAAGTAATTCATTGAGTTAAATCATATCTGTCCGTTTAGTTATGGCATCATTAAAATCCTTAACATGATTTGCAAATACATGACAAAAGTGTTGTCATGATATATATAAATATATACATTCGTTCCAACCTTCAACTCTCTTTTCTAAATTCAACTGAATTCGTCTTCAAAGTGATGCCATGCGGTCCCATTATAGTTTTCATAAATTTTATGGTAATACTTTATGTTTTGAAAAGGCGTCATTGGTTAATTTTCATGTATATCACATATTTTTGACATCTTAACATTTATTTATGTTTTACCATTATTAGGACCCATAAGGGCACCAATTTTTAAAGCCAAGAGTCGAACTTCGGACATCGCTTAAAAAGTCCATGCTCCCTTACCACTCGGCCAACTAAATGCAAGTAGCACATAGATTTATTATTAAGAAATAGAATTATAACAAACAAAGTGAAAGATACAACTTATAGACATTTATTTCAAATAACAATATGAAATTATTTAATTATGAAGTTTTTATATAATTACTAATTTAGGAAGTTGTGGATTCAAGTCTCCTCACATCTAATTAAGTTTGAAGTATGATTAGTCACTTTCTTATACTAAAAATAATAATAAAAAAAAGGCGTTCTTCAATGAAATCATAGAAAAATGGTTTATTTGCCCATTCTTGCAATTACTACCAAAATGCTTAAGTATAAACATGTATTTATGAATATATATCTTACATCAATTATAATCCCTACATAGAAGTAATGTTGTAATCCATTATAATTTCATTATAATCCGTAAATAGAACTAAATGGAGCCCCCTTCAAACTAAACTAACTAACCGTAACTAACCTAACCACCTTAACAATACAAACTAACTAAACTAAAATAACTATTAACTACCTAAACAAACAACCAAAACAAACTTAACAAACAAAACTAACTACCACAACTTACTAAACTACACTAACTTCCACCACCGTTCTCCTCTGCTGCTACGCTAGCCCTCCTCCGCTGCCGCCGCTTGGGCTTCTTCCTCCGCCGCCGCCCGAACCTCCTCTGCTGCTCCTTCCTTCGCTGTCGATGTTGGGTCCTTCGCTGCCGCTCCTCACTCCACGTACCACAGCCGCTGCTCCTCACTCCGGTGCGCCCACAACCTCCTCTTCTCCTTCTCTCGCGCGTCTCGTGCACTACTCTCCTCCTTCTCCGTGCGCTCCTCACTCCGGTGCCCTCCTTCTTCCTCCCTCCGTGGTCTCTCTCCACCGAGCTCCTCCCCGTCCCTCCTTATATACACCAAGCTCCCTTACCTCCTCGGGGTCACGGGATAGTAATCCCGTGACGCCTACCACCCCTACCCCCTGCATCCCTACCGAAATCGACGCGAGAGAATATTCTCCGAGTCGGTTTCGAAGAAGATGATGGGGTGCGCCGATAGCGCCTTCTTAAAAGGCGCTATCGGCGCACCCCCAAAACCTGTCCCCCGACTCGTCCACGTGTCTTGGGGCATCCCTAGATGTCCACGTGGACACAATAACGCCTTCTCCGAAGGCGCTATTGGTGCTTCTAATCCACGTGGCCACGGGACAGATGCTCTCACATTGTCTAGTGCTTTTGGCAACAAATAATATTACTTTTTTTAATCAAAGTAATATAGTATTAACACTTTCAATCACTACTCATCTGTTTTAATACAAACACATCAATCAATATCACAATAATTGATGCACTTGCATCTGGTCAAAGGCGCCGCATTACGTAATGCCACCCACGTCCTTACAAAAATCACACTATCGCGTTGTCACATTCCAACATCTGGGCCCACCCACTCCAAACGTGGCGAAACCACACCAACTCAACTCAACTCAACTCAACTCAACTCAACTCACTCCCTCACTCACGTACGCTCCCTCCCACAGCATCAAAACCCACCTCCTCCACCTCCTCCAACCAAACCTCCAAATCAAACCAAACTCGCGATTCGAGAACGACGTGTTCGCGCGATCGAGCCCGGTCTCTGCGATCGAATTTCTAGGGTTTTGAATTCTGGTTGAATCGATCAATGGCCGCGCCGAGATCGCGGACTTCGCGATCTGGATCTTTGCGGGACTCTCACAACCCTCTCTCGGGCTCGGAGAAGATGGAGGGCGCGGGGGGCTGGGACGCGCTCGAATGGACCAAAATCGAGGTTCTTTCATGGATTTCTAGGGTTTCGGTTTGGTTTTGTTGATTTTGCATGTGGCGAATTGTTCGTTTTTAATCTTTTTTTGGGTTTTGAATGGTTGAGTTTCAGCCTGTGAAGAGGTCGCTTCCGCATGGGATGTCGGAGATTCTGTTGGAAGCGGAGGAGGCCGTTGTGGAGGTAATGTTTGGGTTCATTTGTGGATTTGATTGGTTTTCTTCTGTTGATTTTGCGTTTTGGTTTGGTTGGATTGTTTGGTGCCCTAGAAAAAGAGAGTTTCTTGGATTAGGAGTGAGTGAGTGATTGCAAGATTTAGGTATTGAATGGTAGAAAAGGAAGTTAATTTGTAATCTTGGAATGGGATTTGTTAATGGAGGAATGAATGCGAGACTGCAGGACATGTTTCAGATTTAAAGATGATAAAAAAAAAGACAGAAGGACTACAATGCCGTGATCGAATGGTATCTATGCGCGACATGAATTAAGTGCACGAATGCCAGATGTAACTTAAGATCGAGTTGAATGGGAAGTAAGTTATCTTAAGGGACTGTAGGGGAGTTGAACTTTCCTTTCATTATGATTGTTTTCTCAAGCAATGAGTAAGTTATTAGCAAAATTATCCCTGTTTTCAAGAAAAGGCTTCATGGAGGAGGGAAAAGGAAAAGAGAATCCTGAATCTTTATGGTTTCGATTTTCGTTCTTTTGCAAATTTTAATTTCAATGATTTTTTTCTATTGGAATAATTTGGTTTCGTTTGTCTAAGGGAAGTGGTATAGATGGGTATCATCACCCTTGAGAGTGGCGTATTTGAATGTCGTTTTAGTGCTGAGATTCTTCTTGACATTAATGATTGAGTATTGGGAATTTGGGATGATGTCAAGATTAAGGATAAAAAAGCTCAACTTCACCTAAGACTTTGGTCTCTTAAAATTTAAAATTAATTCGAGAAACTCCAATCTAATGTGGGGAATTTTTTTCGTTATATTTTGACAACATGGAAAAATGCAAATAACATAATTATAATCAAGACATACTAGAAAAGAATGTTTTTGTTATGATCTTTATTATTGCTATTTATTCAGTTTGTATCAAGTAATTGTTTTACAAATGGTGATTGTACTTTTATTTCAGGGTTATGGCGTTGTTCTTATTAATACTGATGAAGCAGGTACCTTGTTGGTGACAAATTTTCGCTTGCTTTTTGTGGTAAGTGGTTTTTATCATATTTTGGATAGAATAGTGTGATTATGAAATTTCTTCCTTTGCTTCTTGCAATCTCTTTGCTAAGCGTAAGGTTATTCTTGAACAACTTTAAGAAAAAAACAAAAAAAAAATTACTGAGAGGCCCATAAAATTAATGTAATTTGTTTAGAGTTCCTTGAACATGAAGTCACATATTATATCTGTTGGGTTGTTGCCCTGCTTTGGGAGATTTTTATCCTTTGTTGTGGGGTTGACGTCACACCACCATGTTGTGCATGGTATGAACTTAGGTTTTGGGTTGCAAAGTATTGTAATGTCTATTATCCTTGTTGTAATAGATTGTTGTACCATCTCGGGTGAGGAAATCAATGCAACGGCTTTGACAAAAAAAAGTCACATATTATAGTAATATATTTTACTTGCACATACACTAGAAGGCTAGAAACGATTGATTGATTCATTTGAAAAATAAATATCAGAATCCGAGTCAAATGATACCATAATAAGTTTAACTCGAAAAAAGAATTGAATTATCAATCATTTAAGCACGTTGATAAAATCAAGCTCAAGTACATTCATATTCATATTCCGTTAAGCCAATTAAAATTAAAGAGAGGAATATTGTTATATATATAGTTTACAACTACTTTTATTATGGGGAATTATATTCATATTTCTCTTGGGGAAATTTATATACGAGTTATAAATACATGAATGAGAAAAGGTTCTAGACTTGAAGGCGTATTTTGGTGAAGTACTTGCTGCATAGTCCATATTGAATGCTATAGATTCCCCAACCAGTTATATCATATACGAGGGAGTGGAGTTGGTCACCAAGTTAACTAAGAGCTTTTTTTGTTCTTTAAAATACTGCTGCTTGAATCTGTAGTGAACTAATATGCTTGATGTTTACCATTTTATCTTTTGTTGTTTATTGATATGCATTTATGCATTTCAAGAGTGAGGGAACTAGGAAACCCATTGCACTTGGAACAATACCATTGGCGACAATAGAGAAGTTTAGCAGACAAGTAAGTTCTTATGGATCTTTTTAATGCATGCTGTCTCTCTTATGAGTTTCAGTTCATAGCTTACCCTTTTTCTTTTGGTTATTTTCTCATTCATCAATTGCATTCAGGCTATGAAGCTTCCTTCCTCTTCTCGCCAATCAGATAAAATCCCATCACGTCGACTTCAAGTTATTGGTACGACATTGAACTTTTTGTATTCATTTAATAAACTAGTGGGTGAATTAATAGTTGGAAACAATTATGGACATTGTTGGAGTTTGCTTAATAAACTGAGTCCTAATATTGTGAAAACTCCTTATTCATTTTTATTCAAATTTGGAAAATGCCTTTGTGGAACATATTTTATTGTTTACACATGTTATTGAGACTATGTCTGGTCTCAATAAGGGGCATGCTGCCAAGGAGGTGGACTTAGCCGGAAGGGTCTCCACGTGCATGCGACGTAAATAGCGGGGTGACGGACAACGCGTATGCTCGTGGAAGTATTATTGCGGGCGACGGGAGTTTCATGCATACACATAGGGTAGATGCAACGTGTACTTGCATGCATACGAAAGCTTGGTACGCATGAGGGGGCGGACACACGTGACAATACATGAAGGTTCACGCATGCCCACGCGTACGCTCGTGCATTCAAGGGTTATATTGGGCTTGGCACTGGTAAGGCAAGGCTTTGGCACGGGCAAGATTGACTTACGCAAAGACCAAGTCAAGGCGGTATGATTGGTCTCACTTCGTGATGTTTCCTATTGGAGGGCATGAAACAACTTAACATCTATACTAAAGGGGACCCCTCTCTCTTTAAAGGGGCATGAGCAAAGACTAAGGTAAGGCTTGGGGCACTTGGCCAAGCCTTGCCCATGCATGTGGATCGCAAGTGAGCACCCACAACAAAGGCACCGGGCTTGGTCGGGCTCTGACTAGGTAGACCAGAGGTGGCTGGCACCAAGGGCGGATCCATTTGGAGATGATGGCTAACAAAGACCTTGGCTTGGGCCGAGACCATGTCAAGGCACGTTCAAGCAAGGTGGCTTGGCGGTTATGCTAGGTATCTCGGTTGCCTAACTCAAGCTTCATTCTTTCACGCTACCGATGGTCTAACAAACCTCCCCCAGCCCATGTATTCGACGTCCTCATCGAACCCTTCGCCTCAGCCTGTCCACCATACCATTGCCCACCAAGGCAACTCTGCTGCAACATATCTTTCACCTGTAGTGCCAACAACTTTGGTCCACTACCCTTGTCCCTGTCTCGCATCACTGGAACAAAACATGGTTTTTTCTCATCCATGATTAGTAAGCTCCCAATTGATGGAATCACCACAACATGTCCTGCCACCAAGAAATCATTTTCTGCCATGACTTCAAATTTGTCCAAGGGAGCAAGAATTAAATTTACCTTGCTCGTCCACGAGCCAACTCGAATATCCACATCCGAAGCCACCTCTTAGTCTCTGAATTCACCGCCTTAATCATGCTTGCACTCTTGGAAAGCTGTAAACCACGTCTTCAAACTTGATTCTCCGCTAGTAAGGAATGTGTAGCTCTCGTATCGATCATCACCTTCACTGTGTGATTATTGATTTAAGCCTCCACAAATATCAGTGCCCCTGATGTCACAACCTTTTGCACCGCACCATGTTTCATAGCCGCAAAGGATTTCATCCGTACCTCAAGATCATCATCATTAGCATCAAGAGCATTCAATTTCTTTTTCTTTGGGCAGTCCTTGGCTTGGTGAGGCCCATCACAAATGAAGCAGCCTCTCTTTGATGTCATCACCTTAGCATTGAGTGCCTCGGACTTGGAAGAAGTCTCGTCCTCCTTCCTCGAGCCTCCAGTTGGATCTTTCCTTTTGTACTTCTTTTCATTGTCTTTTGCTTCGAAGATAGAAGCACCCATTGTAATCAATAAGACTATCAGCAGCAGTAATTGCAGATGGCAAATCGTTCACACCTTGCCTACGCAGCTCCGACTATGCCCACCCCTGCAATTCGATAGTGAGTTGAAAAGTTTATCTCTCGATCATGTTCCTGATATCGACGAGCAAGGAAAAAAATTCCTCGACGTACTCCCTCAATGTGCCATTTTGCTTGAGTTTCCTCAAGGCTTCACGAGCTTGCCACGCCGCATTCGTTGGCAAGAACTGATCCGTAAGCTCATGCTTCGAGGAATCCCGCGTTGAGATCTTCGGTCGCCATGCCGAAGCATCATCCTCAACTCTAGTTCGCCATCATAGTTTCGCATCACCATCGAGCAAGATGGATGTAAGCGTCACCTTATGGTCATTTGGGGTACGAACAGTAGAGAAGTACTGCTCCATATCCCAAACGAAGTTCTCCAGCACCTTTGCGCTTCTAGCGCTCCCTCAAATTTCTTTAGTTCTAGAACTTTTGGTTTGGGTGTCTTTGTTTCATTGGAATAAACACCGCTATATACAACATGCTTTAACACTCCAACCTTAGCATTGAGGTTTTGAATGGCCTCCGTGCATTTGACACCAATCGCTTGCATGTCCTTGTTCAACCCTCAAAACTGATTCTCCAGGGTTGAAACATCGCCAGTGAGTGCCTTCCATTCTCTCCACCTAGAGAGAACCCAATCTTTCCCAAAGCATCCAACCGCTCAACAGCTGTGGGATCAACATCCTCCCCAACCTCATTTCTCGCTGCCTCCATACGAGCGAGTTCTTGCTCCCACCGAGCGAGTCCTTGCTTAAGCCTCTCCATCAAAGCATCCAATGTAGCTCCTATGGTTGCCATTGCACTTGACTGTTGCCCTATTTAGCTTTGGTCCCACGAACACTACTTGGATAATTCCTTAAGCATAACCTCTAGTCTCGTGAAGACCTATGACAACTGGTATCAATGCCCAAGTTGCGGAGGCTTGGGAAAATTCAAGTGCAATGGTAACCAGAGGAGTTACTTTAGATGTTTTGATGGAGAGGCTTGCTCAGGTGGAGCAAGGACTCGTTCGTATGGAGGCAGCGAGAAATGAGGCTGGGGAAGATGTTGATCCCATAGTGTTGGAGCAGTTGGATGCTTTAGGGAGGTTGGGTTCTCTCTAGGTGGAGAGAATGGAAGGCACTCACTGGTGAAAGCGATTGGTGTCAAATGAATGGAGGCCATCCAAAACTTCAATGATGAGGTTGGAGTGTAGGAACGTGCCGTGTGTAGCGGTGTTTATTCTAGTGAAACAAAAACACTTAAATCAAAGGTTCTAGAACTAAAGAAATTTGAGGGAGCTAGAAGCGCAAAGATGTTGGAGAACTTCATGTGGGATATGGAGCAGTACTTCTCTGTTGTTCGTACCCTAAATGACTATAAGGTGACACTTACATTCATGTTGCTAGATGGTGATGCGAAACTATGATGATGAACTAGAGTTGAGGATGATGGTTCGGCGGGGCGACCAGAGATCTCAATGTATGATTCCTTGAAGCAGGAGCTTATGGATCAGTTTTTGCCAACGAATGCGGTATGACAAGCACGTGAAGCCTTGAGGAAACTCAAGCAAAATAACACAGTGAGGGAATGCGTCAATGAATTTTCTTCCTTGCTCCTTTACATCAGGAACATGACTGAGAAGGATAAGCTTTTCAACTCACCACCGGATTGCAGGGGTGGGCGCAGTCGAAGCTGCGAAGGCAAGGTGTGAAGGACTTGCCATTTACAATTGTGCTGATAGTCTTGTTGATTATAATATGAATGCTCCTACCTTTGAAGCAAAAGACAATGAAAAGAAGCGCGAGAGGGAAGGATCTAGCTGGAGGCTCGAGGAAGGAGGACGAGACTTCTTCCAAGTCTGAGGCTCTCAATGCCAAGGCGACGACATCAAAGGTGGGCTGCTTCATTTGTGATAGGCCTCATCGAGCCAAGAACGCCCTAAGAAAGAGAAATTGAATGCTCTTGTTGATGATGATGATGATCCATGATCCTTACGACTAGATAAATATCCTTTACGACTATTAACTATGGTGCAGGTGCAAAAGGTCGTGACGTCAGGGGAATTGATATTTGTGGAGGCTCAAATCAACAATCACACAATGAAGGTGATGATCGATACGGGAGCTACACATTCCTTCACGGCGGAGAATCAAGTTCAAAGACTTGGTTTATAGCTTGACGAGAGTGCAAGCATGATTAAGGTGGTGAATTTAGAGGCTAAGAGGGCCATTGGGGTGGATGCGGATGTGGATATTCGAGTTGGCTCGTGGACGGGCAAGGTAAATTTAATTGCTGCACCCTTGGACGAATTTGAAGTCATGGCAGGAAATGATTTCTTGGTGGCGGGACTTGTTGCAGTGGTTCCATCACTTGGGGCTTACTAATCATGGATGAGAAAAAGCTATGCTTTATTCCAGTGATACGAGGCGGAGATAAGGGAAGTGGACCAAAGCTGTTGGCACTACAGGTGAAAGATAGGCTGTAGCATAGTTGCCTTGGGGGGCAATGGTCTTGTGGACAGGCAGAGGCACAAGGTTTGATGAGGACATCAAATACAAGGGTTGGGGGAGGTTTGACCCTCAGTAGCGTGAAAGAGTGAACAATGATTTTGTAATCCCCTAGTTGAAAACAATAAACTCTCATTGTGCCTTGTGCCTAATTTGTGTAGTTCACTGCATTATCTTGCCTAATTCGTGTGCCTAGAGCGAAGGGAGGCCGAGTACCCTTAGGAAAGAGGGAAAAGAGTGCCGAGCTAGGTCGGGGCCTAGTGTGCATTATGGGTTGGTGTTGAAGTGAAAACTACTGGGTAATTCCTTAGGTAGAACCTCCGGTCCGCAGTGACCTTGTGACAACTTAAAAAAATTGCTTGTGGAATATACTTAATGAGGTTTAGAGATTCCAATATTGATCCATACACTGAAAGTAATCTACTCTGATTGTTTAGTCATGTTTGTTTTAACATTTTTTGGAAGGACCTTGATTGATATATTTATCCAATCCCCAGTAGGAGAAAATTTGATGAATATTCAGGAAGAACTTTCCCTGCTTTGGACAGAGTTCCTTACAGCCCTCTGAAAATGATGATTTTTTGGTTAAGTTCTCTGGTGTTAGATTTCAACAGCGTCATGGCGTGAAATAAATGTGAAGGTTGAATTTTGATATTGAGGCGTGACACGTCTGATGATGTTATTGCAGGCAAAGACATGAGAATTATTGTCTTTGGTTTTCGTCCCAAAACAAAACAGGTATGTTTTCAATTGCAAGGTTTCTCTTTTTTTTTTCCCTCTTTTTTGTGGTTTTCTGCTAATACACAAATTTAGATTTTATCATGTTGACTGGTCTATATAGAAAGAAAGAATGAGTGGATTTGCAACAGATAAGTAATATGACTACTAGTTTGGCACCGACAGTTAAGAGTAGGGAAATGCTAAAGTAACTGCTTTTGACACCTACACTTGACGCTTAGTTGTTTGAAGTCCTTTGGAACACTTTGAAACATGTATGCACAATCGATGCAAAATTCAAAGGACCGCAACAATTTACCCATCATTGCTTCCTTTCCTCCATTTTGAAGACATTTAGTAGTGAGCATAGTCATGTGATGTGTTATCCAAGTTCTGAAATATTTATTTCCTTGATTGTGTACTGTTTATATTGAATGGCTCAAAATGGATTTCACTCCTTAACTTTATTATCCACTGTTTTAATTGTGACTATTGCAGAGACGTGCCGTGATTGACGCACTTTGGAGATGCACAAGGCCACTGCGATTATGGGATATGTACACATTTACTTGTGGACCTTCCAAGTACAAAAATACCAGTCCAAATGTGAGACTGTTGAACGAGTATATTCGACTTCTTGGGAAAGGTTCCGATCATGTGTCAAGAAGCAGTTTTGAAGATAGGTCACGTTTGGTATCTAATGAGTGGTGGAGAATTAGTGAAATTAATTCCAACTATACGATGTGCTCAACATATCCATCCTTGCTGATTGTTCCAAAGAATATCAGGTAGGATATTACTCTTCAGAGTTTTTGTTCGTCCTCTTGTATGATTCTATCTTATCATTTGCTTGTAGGTTTTTCAGATGATGTTAGAGGTCAGTTTCACATTTTGCTTGTCAGCTTTATGGTTAAATTTGCTGAGATACTAATTCTTTAGATGTTGCCTCAATCTTCGGTTGATTGCTTGTTATAGTGATGAAGAAGTGCTGCAGGCTTCATCTTTCCGTGCAAGGGGTCGATTGCCTGCTGTTTCGTGGTGCCATCCAGGTCGATATGTAGTATGGTTTTAAATATGTACCATATCATATGGTTTCATTTTCTCAAATTAGCTTACTGTGTAACAGGATCCGGGGCTGTTATTGCACGTTCCTCCCAACCTTTGATTGGTCTTATGATGAATAGTAGAAAGTAAGTGCAATATACTCTAAATTTATTTTCACTGCCGTTGGTATATTTCTTGTTTTATACAATTACGGAGTACTTTAGTGGTTTTTTTTAGCATAGGAATAATTTGATTGTACTGTTAGTGTTTCTTTGACTTTGATTTTTTCTCCTCCTATTGGTTTTGCATGGATCTTTTTCCCTCTTATTAGCGAGACTTTCTTTTCCACAGTGATGCTGATGAAAAACTTGTCGCTGCGCTTTGTACTCAAATCACTGGTTCAAAGGGAGTACGTAGGTACATCTTCGTTGTGTTTTCCTTTCTCAAAAAAAAAAAAAAAAAATCTTTGTTGTGTTTTCTTAAACTTCACTCTTTTACTATTTTGTTTTGTTTAGTTTACATGCTTGTGGTCAATGCCAGTGTGTTAGTCCCTCACATTATTGTTTGCCATGGGCAGAAAATGTTACAACTTTGTCTTATAATTATATCCATCTTAGTTATATAATCATGCACTTGTGGATCCCTCCTGGACTGCCTTGTGATTCGCGAGTTAAAGTTGAAAAGGTCTGCATATCCCTTGCTTTGGCAGCCTTGTTACTTTGTTTACTTTTGTCTGCTTTCATATGGTGTGGGCTTTGTGATAATGCAAAGAGCGATATGGGCTGATTAAGGCAGATGTGGGTTCAATATTTGGCAGACACACTAGAACCTTTTGTTGTCTCCTTGGGTCATGGGGCTGTGGTTTCCTACTAACCGTCATGGAATTAGTCGGACCAAATTTTGGAGGGGCTAAAAGGGCATTATTCAATTCAGACATGATGTTGTAGCATGTCAATTTTACAGTTTTCAGTCACATATTAGGAAGGCTCCGTTGGTTGTATTTTTATGGATCCTAAATCTTTCAGATCTGACCTCTCTTATGTATGCTATTTGTTTTCTTCTTTTCTCTTCTATGTTCTTCCTTCGGATGATTGCCTTGTCAATATTTTCAGGAAACTTTACATCGCTGATGCTAGACCTAGAAAAATGCTTTAGCAAATGGGGCAATGGGTGGTGGATCAGAGTCATCGTCTAACTATTTCCAATCAGAGGTCTGTTTCAGTTTTATTGAAAAGTTAATGCCCCTCAGTATTCTTTTGTTATGTCCATCACTTGATTACAATTCATTTTCGGATGGAATTAGGTTGTTTTCCTTGGGATAGACAACATTCATGCTATGAGAGAGAGTCTTGTTCGACTAAGAGACTACTTAGATACTCATGGTGCTGCTTCTTCTGATGGAATGTCTTCATTTATGGTTAGTTATTCTTCAAGTTCATTGAGTTCCTCCACTTTTTCAGATGCACGAGCATTATTTTTGCTCATTATTGTTTTGTGATGAGAGATTTTTTCTTTTATTTTCTTTTATTTTTTCTAATATGAAACCAACAGCTTGATTCTAACATGAGTTGAACCCACAACCTCCCCCAACCTTGCCTTCGGTAAATGCTGTCTCGTCCATCTCATTAGAGATTCTTAAGATGCTTCATCCATCTCACTAGAGATGCTTTGGCATAAGTTACTAAATTTTAACTAAATGGTTGCATCTTTATCAATGATTCTCAAGGGCGAAATACTTTTTTGGTTTTAAGTCTAAATTTGAAGAATGGTAGGTCCCTATTTTCTCTCATGATATTTTAATTGTCGAGGAAGATTGGAATTGGAATATTAGGATGTCAAGAAAAGTAAAAAAGATAGAAGCAACAACTTGAAGAAAATGGTTGCATCTTTATCAATTATTCTCAATGGCAAAATATTTTTTTGGTTGTAAGACTAAATTTTGAAGAATGGCAGGTCCCTATTTTCTACCAATGCATGCCATGGGAACCCCTTAGAATGAGTTGTGTATTTATGACTCATGTATTGTCACAAATGTTCCAAAATGTTGAACATTGGATTAAAATCCAATGGTCGTAAATGAAGTTCCCATGACATGAGTATTTTTATGGTTACTATATATATATATTGGTAGCTTCCCAAGATCAAGGTTCGAAACTTAGACTTTGCCTATGACTTCGCTCACTTAAAATTCGGAATTAATTCGAGGAAGTTAACTTCGACGATGGAAGTTTGACAAAAATTCGTCGGTGCATGGAAGTTTGCGGAATTTCACTTTAAATGTTAAAAAATTCAAGTTTCTTTGTAGAGATGCTAGAAATATACTTAATCATACAACAATAATGCATAAAACTCATATCACTGGAGGATATTGCGAATTTTAAGTATATTTCTAGCATAGACTAAGTTTTAGTCGAAGTTTGCTCAACTTCCACGAAACATAACAATTTTACTTCATGTTTTATTAACTTCCATCGATATTTTCGAAGTTCGGTAAAAGTTAGCCGAAGTTTAGTTGAATTTTTGCAATTTTTCTACGGGCTCTGAATTTTGCTTCGTTCACCTCAAAATTGACAAACTTCGCCCGAACTTCGGCAAAGTTTGTCGATATTTTAGACCTTGTATCAGATAATCAATTTGGCTTCATGTTTGGAAGGTCGACTATGGGGGCGATTTACCTTATAAGAAGATTGTGATGGAGATCGAGACAATCAGGAAGAAAGAGGGGGACGCCTCTGTGTACTTTATTGATGATCAGAGGAAAAGGAGATTACACATGCGAGAGAGAGCCCAAAATCCTAATTGAGAAAGAGTGACTCACTCTTCTCCCCAAGACCAAAAGGTCTTTCCCCACATTACACAATTAGCAAAAAAGATACCCCAGAAGTGAACAACCTCACCTCTTATAGTCCTACTCCACCCACTAAAGGCTCTCTTGCGCTATACCATATGTGGGTATACCACGACCCTTCTAGACTTTCCTATGGGACCACTTAACTACCTCTGTCCAGTCTATCTTTGTTCTGATCCTGTGCCTCTCATGTGCTTCCTCTAGTATACTTTCAGTGTTGGCTTGGAATGGGGCTTGGTTCCCACCTCTTGGGCCTTTGGGTTGCTATCGATCGGTTCAACCATCATCACCACTGAGTTAGGCAGAAAAGGAGGAAGATCCACACTCACCTGAGCGGTACCCACAGTTCGTCTGAGTTGAGAGACATGAAAAACCGGATGAATATCGGAAGAGGTAGGCAAATCTAATTTATACGCCACCGCCCCAACTTTACTAAGAATCTTATAAGGACCAAAAAACCTCGGGCTAAGCTTGGAATAGGAACTCCGATAAAGAGATAACTGTCGATACGGGTGTAACTTTAGGAAGACTAAATCTCCAACCTCAAACGGAATGTCACGTCGCTTAAGGTCTGCCGACTATTTCATTCGTGTTTGAGCTGTTAATAGCTGGTCGCGCAACTCCTTCAACATTTGATCCCTGTTTTACAGCAGCAGTCCCACGTCGGACAGCAACGAGACAGAGGAAGTACCATGGCGAACCAAGGGGGGAGGATCTCTACCATACATCACTTTAAAAGGAGAACAATTCAGAGACGTATGAAAAGAAGCATTATACCAATACTCAGCCCATTGAATCCAATCGGACCACTCCTTGGGTCGTTGAGAGATAAAACAGTGAAGGTAAGTCTCAACACAGCGGTTGACGACTTCGGTCTGACCGTCACTCTGAGGGTGATACGCAGTGCTGCGATTGAGTTGAGTGTGCTGAAGCCTGAACAACTCGCACCAGAAATGGCTGATGAAGACCTTGTCTCGATCCGAAACAATGCTTCGAGGAAACCCATGTAACTTCACGACACCTTTAATGAATAGTTCTGCCACAATTTTTGCAGAAAATGGGTGTTTGAGGGGTAGGAAGTGACCAAATTTGCTGAGTCGATCTACCACGACCAGTATAGCATTAAACCCCCGTGAAGTAGGTAAGCCTTCCACAAAATCCATGGAGTTATCCTCCCAAATGGCGATTGGAATGGGCAATGGCTGAAGGAGGCCACTTGGAGCTACGGACTCATATTTGCTGCACTGACTTACCTCGCAGGTCGAGATGAATGCTTTGATGTCCTGCTTCATCCCATCCCAATATAATTCTGCTGTGATGTGTTTATAGGTCTTTAAGAAACCCCCATGACCGCCCACGGGACTTGAATGAAACTCCCTTAGGATACTCCGTTTTAAGGATGAGGATGAGGATATCACAACTCGGCCCTTGTAGCGTAACTGCCCTTGGGACACAGACCAGTGCTATCTGGCAGTCGGGTCAGCAGAGACGACATGAAGTATGGGGCCCAAGAAGGGATCATCTTCAACCTCTTTTGCAAGCATCAAATTGTCAGCAAAGGATACGATTGAAATTGAATGCATTTCAACTGTGGAAGGATATCTAGACAGTGCATCAGCCACCACATTCGAATGACTCGGCCAGTAATGAATATCAAAATGAAAACCCAACAACTTAATCAACCGGCGTTGATATTCAGGAGCTATGTCGCGCTCTTCCAACAAGAATTTGAGACTCTTCTGGTCAGTTCTCACTAAGAACCGCCGCCCAAGAAGGTATTGCCTCCATTTTTGTACAACTAACACAATCGCCATCAACTCTCGTTCATAGGCTGATTTGTTGCGAGCTCTAGGGGATAATGCTTGGCTAAAAAAAGATATAGGCCTCTCCGATTACGATAGGACAACACCCACCCGACCCCTGAAGCATCAGTTTCCACCAAAAAAGTCTCCTCAAAATTAGGGAGGGCGAGAGTAGGGACTTGCTTCATGGCTTGTTTGAGTGTTGAGAAGGCTAGAGAAGCTTCATCATTCCATTCAAAAGCATCCTTGCATAGCAGTTGGGTCAGTGGGGCTGCGATCTTCCCGTAGTCGCGCACAAAGCGACGATAATATCCAGTAAGCCCCAAAAAACCCCGTAACTCCTTAGGGGAAGTCGGGAGTGGCCAGAACTCCATTGCTCGCACCTTCTCCTCATCAGCCATGACTCCTTGACTACAAATAACGTGACATAAATAGTCCAACTGAGACATAGCAAAACAACATTTTTTCAAGTTAACAAACAAAGAGTTAGATTGGAGGATAGAGAGGACCTGTGAGAGGTGGTTGCAATGGTCGCTCAAGGTCTTGTTGTAGACCAAAATATCGTCAAAGAAGACCAAAACTGATTTCCGTAAGAGCTCTTTGAAGATTGAATTCATCAGTGATTGGAAGGTGGCAGGAGCATTTGATAATCCGAATGGCTGACTAAAAATTCGTAATGTCCCTCGTGTGTGCGAAATGCTGTTTTGTGGATGTCCTCAGCCTTGACCCTGATTTGGTGATAGTCCGAACACAGGTCGAGTTTGGAGAAGACTGCTGCCCCGTGGAGTTCATCGAGCAGTTCATCAATGTTGGGAATAGGGAATCGATCAGGTATCTTATTTTCGTTTAGAGCCCTATAATCCAAGCAAAATTTCCAACTACTGTCTTTTTCACCAAGATCACCGGACTAGAGAAAGGCTATTACTTGGCTAAATTATCCCGGATACAAGCATTTCTTAGACCATCTTCTCTATTTCCTCTTTCTGAATATGCGGATATCGGTAATGCCTTACACGGATGGGATCAAAGCCTTCCTTCAATGTAATTGAGTTATCACAAGAGCGAGGAGGAGGTAAGCTGGAAGGAGGGTTGAATAACTTAGTGAAGGAATCCAAAATCGACTGAATACACGGCGCAACTGCCATATGTTCCCCTGGTGTGATCGGTACCAATACATTGCAACATTCGATTAAGAAACAACCTAAAACATCGTCGATTGATCGTTGGATTGCCTTGCACGACCCCATTGCCCGATGAAGTGTCGGATCACTGCGTATCACCACTGGTTTGCCGTCCATCTCAAAGTACATTGTAAGATTCGGCCAATCGATGGTAGTGACCCCAAGCGATTTCAACCAAGTCATTCCCAAAATGAAATCTGTGTTCCTCATGCCTAGAGGGTAAAAATCCACGGCCAACGTCAGACCTTGAAGTGTTAAAGCAATGTTGCGGCATACCCCGGAACCTGATAGACGTGCACCTCCTCCAACGAAAACCCCATATTCCTCGGTCGAGGAGACTGGAAGAGAATAGGACTCCACCAACGCAGGTGCAATAAAATTGTGTGAGGCTCCACAATCTATTAAAATAACAACTTCCCGGCCCTTCAGAACTCCTCGTACTTTAATCGTGCGAGGGTTCGAGACTCCTTCCAAGGCATGAGCTGAGAGCTCCAAGACAGCGCACTCCCCTTGTTCCCCAGGGCTCTCGGGACGTGATTCACTGAACTCATCGCTAGTGTCATCGTTCACCAACATCACGTTCATCACCTTGGGCCAACAACGATGTGTGGCATGCCATTTCTCATCACAACTGTAGCAGAGCCCTAGCTTCCGGTGAGCCTGTGCCTCCGTCTCGGTCAGTCACTTGAACTTTTGAGGGGATACATGGGGCGCGACCGCAGCAGACGAACTAGGGCTTGAAGATCCTGACGAGGTGGGACTGAACTTGGCAATCGAACTCACAACTGAACTGGTTTTCTGTTGGGGAACATATGGGCTTTTGGTGGGCCCAAAAATCGTGTGTGATACCCAAGTGGGCGGGCGACCTTCAGATTATTTGGGATGCCCAAATTGGTTGCGGTACTGGGCCCAACGGGAGACACCCCTCCCAACCCATCTCCTTCACTGAGCTTCTTCTCTATCTGTTCTGCCCTTTCCACCACCGCCTGCAACGTCGTCGTGGAATCCACAAGCATCTCCACGCGAATGCGATCTTTGAGGCCGTTGATGAACATCTCGATTTTGAACGGCTCCGATAACCCTTTGGTGTATAGCGATAAGAGTTCAAACCTCTTTCGATACTCGGCGACTGTGGTTTCTTGCTTGATAGCGAAGAACTGCTGATGAAGATATAATGGGTTGGCCTTTGTAAGTCGTCGGCATAACTGGGCATGCAGCTTCGTCCAACAGTCGAACGACGTCTCCAATTCCTCATTCTGTAACCAGATTTGAGCAGCTCCCACTAGACAGATCCAGGCCGCCCGAAGCTTTAACACCTCCGTCATCTCGAGTAAGGCGAAATAATGTTCAGCTTGGTTTAGCCAGACCAATAGATCATCCCCGTCATACGTTGGCATCTTGATCTTCCTTACATCTGAGCCAGATCTGTATGGAACTCCTCTCCGATCCAGTCTCCCGTCCACCAGCGACTCCAGTTGTACCCCTAGATCGGGTGGGTCTGGACCCTTAGTGCCGCTAGTCTCTCCGATCTGGTGAGACTCGCCTCCACTGGCCATCTGCTGGTGAAGCAGCACCTCCAACTTCTGGGACAAAGCGTGAAACTACGATTCCATGGTGGATCGTTGTGCCTCGACAGCCTATCTGAGTTCTCCTATGGATATCTTTGTCTTCGTCATCTCCGCCTCCAACACATTGACCCGAGAGTCCACCTTAGGAGCCATAATTGACGTGTTGAGATGCTCTGATACCAATTTGATGGAGACCGAGACAATCAGGAAGAAAGAGGGGGTCGCCTTTGTGTACTTTATTGATGATCAGAGAAAAAGGAGATTACACGCGTAGAGAGAGAGCCCATAATCCTAATTGAGAAAGAGTGACTCACTCTTCTCCCCAAGACCAAAAGGTCTTTCCCCACACAACAACAACAACAACAACAACAACAACAACAACACGACCTCAATCCCAAATTAATTGGGGTCGGCTACATAGATCAAACTTTTCCATTGTGCTCGATTAAGTGCAATTGATGGTGAGCTTTGCAAACCATTCAAATCCCTCCTAATTAATGCATCCCATGTTAATTTTGGTTTGCCCCTACCTCGTCGAATTTTTACAGTTTCTATTGAACAATTAGCAAAAAAATACCCCAGAAGTGAACAACCTCACCTCTTATAGTCCTACTCCACCCACTAAAGGCTCTCTTGCGCTATACCATATGTGGGTATACCACGACCCTTCTAGAATCTCCTATGGGACCACTTAACTACCTCTGTCATGTCTGTCTTTGTGCTGATCCTGTGCCTCTCATGTGCTTCCTCTGGTATACTTTCAGTGTTGGCTTGGAATGGGGCTTGGTTCCCACCTCTTGGGCCTTTGGGTTGCTATCAGATTGATGGAAAAATATAGAGAAGAAAAAAGATCTTCATATGGTATTTGTAACTTTAGAAAAAGTATATGATATGGTTCCTATAGTTGTTCTTTGGTGGGTTCTAGAAAGAAAATGAATGCATGCTAAATGCATATACACAATTAAGGATATGTATGATAGTATGAGGGAGTAGTAACGAAGGTTTGAAACTTCGACTTCGCCTATTACTTCGCTCACTTAAAATTTGGAATTAATTCGAGGAAGTTAACTTTGACAATGGAAGTTTGACAAAAATTCGCCGGTGTATAGAAGTTTATGGAATTTCACTTTAAATGCTAGAAAACTCAAGTTTTTTCGTAGAGATGCTAGAACTATGTTTCATTTGAATTTAGCCGAAGTTTAAGTATATTTCTAGCATAGTTGAAGTTTCGGTCGAAGTTTCAGTCGAAGTTTGCTCAACTTTCAAGAAACATGACAATTTTACTTCATGTTTTATTAACTTCCATTGATGTTTTAGAAGTTCGGTTGAAGTTAGTCGATGTGGAGTCGAAGTTTTGCAATTTTTCTATTGCCTATGAACTTCGCTTCACTCACCTCAAAATGACAAACTTTGCTCGAACTTCGCCGAAGTTTGTCGATTTTTTAAACCTTGCCCAAGATATTTAAAATGTGAGGAAGATCGGAATGGATATATATATATATATAGAGAGAGAGAGAGAGAGAGAGAGATCATTCATAATTAGCTTAGTTTAATCATTCATAATTAGCTTAGTTTAATGATTCCAATTTGGTTGATTATTCTTTTTAACAACTAGTCTTTATGTGGTTGGTGATTGTTTTACATAATGCAAATATTATTCAACATACAGAGAAATGGTGGATGGACTTGGGGAGGAGGCAACCTTAGCAGCATGTCTGCTTCTGTCTCTACACTTGGAGACAGTGGTTGGCTAATACACATTCAGAATGTTCTTGCTGGTTCAGCTTGGATTGCCGCACGAGTTGGTCTTGAATCATCATCAGTGCTTGTGCATTGCAGGTCTCTTTTTCTTATGACCGAATTTCTTTTCTGTTTGAAATTTGTTAACTGGTGGATAGAATATTATAAATCTACCCTAAAATCGTCAACTATGCTTCAAACTTGCTATTTTCAGAACACTATCTATCTTGATTATGTTATATTTGATTCTTATACTCTGTCACTTGTTTGTTATCTACTAACTTTAGTTCCTACATTTTTTTTTGCTTTATTGCACTTTCAATCATCTATTCTTGTTATCTTCCATTTGAAGTGATTTTGGCACAATTTGTTTTGATTTTTTTTTCCATGTGGATGCTCTGGTTGAAATTGTTTTATGGGAAATAATTATTTGATGAAGGTGATTGTATCCAAATTATAATAGTTACAGGAAAACAACCAGGCTAACATTTTTTTTGGGTTTACCACAGTGACGGATGGGATAGAACAGCTCAGTTGGTTTCACTCGCAAGTTTGCTGCTCGATCCTTACTATCGCACATTTTCAGGATTCCAGGTATTGTACTGCGTTTGCATATCCAAATCTTTACTCTCACAAGTTCATGTCAAAAGTTGAAGGTGTTCTTTTTTTTCGCTTGTGAGTTTGATGGACCTTGATCACACATATCTGTGAATATTTGTGAATCCTGGAGCGTTTTTGGCTTTACTGTGTATTTATTTCAATCATATTGTTATTTTTTTAATTTTTCTCCACATAATGTTAAGTGTGCCTCATCGCTGATTCTGTCGTAGCGCCAGATGAATTGTTTGATTCATCTCATTCTTAGACCTGAAACCTTTAAACACTTATCCAGTTATTTGTTCTTTTTGAATGATTGTAAGTTTTTTAAGCTTGGATTTTCCATTTTCTCTTTTCCAGGAATTATACATTTGAACTTCCTTGAACGATAGCTGAAAAGTAATTGTTCTTAATTAATCACAGGCACTTGTGGAGAAAGACTGGCTTGCGTTTGGTCATCCATTTTCAGATCGGGCTGGAATGCCTACAATATCTGGGAATGATATTGCATCGTCAGAGTCATTAAGACAATCCTCATCAGGGAATCTCCCATCTACACCAGCGCGGCAACCACCAGGATCTTCAAATGCACAATCCAATAGTTTATCGCATCCGCAGATGTCAAGCAACTATTCTCCAATATTTTTGCAGGTATAAGATACAAGAAATGTACAAATTCATAAAATCAAGGGTACTGTGCCTGATGTTGTAGCCACGTCATATCTTGGGCATCAATTCATTAATCTTGTTCTAATTAGTTTTCAAATGCCATCCTCTCACAAACTTGTCTGCCAATTCACATGTCATTTTATAGGTCATTGACTCATTGGGATTAATGATTAATAGGGGACATAAAATTGAAGTCTCACTTTTTTGTATTTTGTTGATAAAATAATCTTCTTATTTTAGCTGTTTCCTTAGTGCTGTACAGTTTGAAGCTAGGAAAGATGAGTCCTTAGGGGATGACTTTTGAAATTTTAAATAATTAAAGGCATGCCAGGAAAGAGAGGAATGACTGGTGCTTGAACGAATATAGATGAAGTGTATAGTTTATGTTATGAACATGCACGATATAGCACTTGTTTATATATGCTTTGGAATTTGTGGTTTGCTTTTCTACTTTTCTTTCTCATGTAAACTTCTTTTCCTAGATCATTTTCAATATATAAGAATTTAACACTTTTCAGGAAGAATTTTATAATAAAAATCATCAGTTTCGACAGCTTACCTGAGCTCTACGAACTAATATGAAGTTGGCCCAAAAAGGGGTTTTTATAGTGGGTGTCTTTAGCAAGAAACTGGTGAAGGGGTTGTCTTAAAAAACTCCAAGGAAATGAGATGCTTAGAAGGGTCTATTTTTTATATTATTTTTATTTCATATGAGATGGCGTTGAAAATGTAGCTGACCAGAAAGTAAAGCTGAATGTTGTTTGGGATGGGTAGAATATTTCTTGGGGGTTTCCTATCAATGCTTTCTAATAAAGTTAGATTAATATTGCTAATACGACATTCCTTGCAAGTTGCACCATGCTTAATGATTTGTGTGTTTTGATATTGAGAAAATGTTATGAATTGACATGCCTCTGTTTGCTGATAGTGTTTTTTTTATTGTTTATGCTGGAATCACTTACTTCTAAAGTGCAAGTATATAATTCATTGTACATTTTGTTTAAAAAGGTCAATAGGTAATGAATGATCAGTTCTGGAGTCATTGTAGGTGGATCTGTGAAACTCGTAGTGAATCCTAAGCAAGTGCCAATTTTGATATGTGAAAGAACTCCTAAACATGTGAATGGTTGATGCATACATCATGATAACTTTGAGAGGATGCTTTGATAGGGGTGAGGAAACTTTGGCCGCAAGATATGCTAACCGTATATCAAATTTCTAATGCTAATGCTTGTTGTAAACTTTGGCCCCAAGATCTCCTATTATATGCCAAGCTTATCCTAAAATTCAAGCTTTATGACTGAATTCTCAGTGTATGCTGCTAGTGTAGTAGTGTTTTGTTAGACTGTTACTTCTTCTCAATCCTTTATTGAACCTTTTTTTAATGCTTCTGAACCTTCCTTTGCCTTTTTGTAAAGCTGAAGCCAGCTTGATAAATATTTAAGAAGCTATGAGCCTGTGCAAAATTGTAATTATCAACTTTTCCTCTTCGCATATCTTGTTAGGCCTAACTGGGATCAAGCTGGCATGTTGGCTTTACTTTGTTGAAATCTGGTGGTGCATTGTTATTAGGATGTGAAAGTGCCTCATTAGATTAATATGCTCTTCTTATTGGATTATTTTCTGCAGTGGGTAGATTGCATTTCCCAGTTGCTACGGATGTACCCTTTTGCTTTTGAGTTCTCCTCGGTATGTCTCCTTTTGCAGTAGAGGCTGTCTTTCTCCGTCAATCTGGCCTGTCTTATTATTTATCTGTCTGATTTGCTTAACAGATTACTTGATCTTTTTTTGTCTTTTTTTGTGATCCAGGTTTTCCTAGTTGATTTCTTGGACTGCGTGCTGTCTTGTCGCTTTGGGAATTTCCTTGGCAATAGGTAGTTCTTTTACTCCTAAGTTGTGTTTATGCTTAACAAGCCTTGGGAAATGAAGTCAGAAATGCATATTACTCTAGGATGTGGGGTGATAAGGGTGTGTTACATTCTTAATATTATAGGGTGATGATGGTTTTTCGTAAGGGTTATATCATAAATTATTAGTATGAGAGGGTTGGCCGTTTGGGACTGATTGTGCATTGTGGGATATTACATTTAGCATAGGCTACGCTTGGATCACCCTCTAGAATTTGCTCATAAAGCACAAAATTATTTCTCGTGATAGGTGCAACTTAAAATTTCTGTTACGATTTTCCTCTCCCAAAACTAAAAATATTATGGGATTACAAACACTTTTGTAACAATTCCATCATAATGACAAAATTCTTAGCAATGAATCAATGATTATCATTGTAAGACATGGTAATTTGTACTGACCATGAAAAGCAGTAAGGTTGGGAGAGTTAGTAACGGTATCAGTGGAGGAGAATTTGAGAGAGAAGATGAGAGGGAGGTGGGAGGAATAATAATCAGTGAAGTCTCTGTTTATCAAACATGTCTGGCATTGTGGTGTAACCCAATGTATAAGCATCCTTGAAATCGTAGGGAACTAAACCCCATCACCTTTGTTATCCTTTCTACCTTTTCTATTTGCTCGCCTCGCATTGGTTTTCCTTTGTCACTACTGCCTTCTTTTTTGGTGCGTGAATGCTGATGTCGTTTTTCTCAAGACAAGCCTGTTATTGTGGGCCAGAAGTTAGTGGGTGCAACTGTGCAAGTAATAACGAATTTATAGCGGTGATGTGCTATGACTCAAGTTTTTTGTTTGAACACATGTTTAGTCATGATGTCCTCATTGGTCCATATTATTGGCAATAAGCTTCCAGCGGCTACTAGCACTCCTGCATAGTGCTTATGAAAGCTGTTTCTCTTTATTGAGTTTCTATATGTTGGTTGATATCCCATTACTGTGGGCTCTTTACTGCCATGCTTTGGTCTGTGGATGCTATACTTTGGTTTATGGCTGCCAGACTTAGATTTGTGTCATGTGGCAAAAATTTGCAGACTTGCACTTGTTGTGCCAATATTTTGGCTATCTATTGATCTTTGGGTTTTTGAACCGAAGAAACAAATCAATTCAATTGCCATTGTTGATAGACTCTATGGAATGGCATATTTTTAGCATTTCCTGCATCGGGTAGGAACATGTTTTGTTCTGTGTGCATGTGGATTTGCTTTGCAGAGAATGCTTGGGTCACAAACTTTTTTGATACATACATTTGCTACACAGTTGTGGGTGTCCTTTGGACAAACATCTGCACAAATCCTGGGGTACCAACAACCATGTAGCGAAAGTATGACCCCTAATCATTTTCCTTGCTTTATTGCATCACTTCTTCGTTAAAATTAGATCAATTGCTTCTCATCTTCCATAGATCAACAAACAAGAGCAGCATAGACATCTCCTTTGATTTTGAAGTTTATTATGGCTGGTTTTTTATATACAACAACAACAACAACAACATAGCCTCAGTCCCAAATTAACTGGGGTCGGCTACATGGATCAAACTTTTCCATTGTGCTCGATTAAGTGCAATTGATGGTGAGCTTTGCAAACCATTCAAATCCCTCTTAATTAATGTATCCCATGTTAACTTTGGTCTGCCCTTTACCTCACCGAATTTCTACAGTTTCTATTGAGTCAAGTTTTCTAGTTGGGGCATTTGTAGGCCATCGTTGCAAGTGACCAAACCATCGCAACCGCCATTCCCTAATCTTTGTATCAATTGGTGCTACTCCTACTTGTCTTTGAATTTCTATATTTCTTATTCTATCTTTACGAGTTTTACCACACATCCACTTAAGCATCCTCATTTCTGCTACGTTCACTTTATGTAATTGTTGTTGATTTACCGCCCAACATTCACTTCCATAGAACATAGCAGGCCTAATTGCAGTCCTATAAAATTTTCCTTTTAACTTAGTAGGAACATTTCGATCACAAATCACCCCTGTTGCACTCCGCCATTTCTTCCATCCAGCTTGAATTATATGTGTGACATCATTCTCAATGTTATCATCATTTTGTATGATTGATCTTAGCTATCTAAAGTGGTTTACTTTAGGAACTTCTACTTCCCCTAATTTTACCACACCGTCATCTCGATGTCTAGTGTTTCCAAACTCACATTGCATATATTCGGTTTTCGTCCTACTCAACTTAAAGCCTTTAGATTCTAATGTATTCCTCAAGAGTTCTAATTTCCTATTCACTCCATCTTTAGTTTCATCGACTAAGACAATATTATCTGCAAATAGAATACACCATGGTATATCGTCTTGAATATGTCTAGTTAGTTCATCCCTAACTAAAGTAAATAGATATGGGCTTAAAGCCGATCCTTGATGTAGTCATATCGTAATGAAGAATTCTTTTATAGCTCCTCCAAATGTCTTTATACTCGTTACTACTCCATCATACATATCCTTAATGGTGTCCATGTATCTAGCATGCACTCTTTTTCTTTCTAGGACCCACCAAAGAACATCTCTAGGGACCCTATCATATGCTTTTTCTAAATCTACGAATACCATATGAAGATCTTTTTTCTTTTCTTTATATTTTTCTAACAATCGTCTTACAAGGAAAATCGCCTCCATAGTTGACCTCCCAGGCATGAAACCAAATTGGTTCTCTGATATTGTTGTTTCTCTCTTTAGCCTATTGTCAATTATCCTCTCCCAAAGTTTCATAGTGTGACTCATAAGTTTAATTCCCGGTAGTTTGAGCAACTTTGAATGTCTCCTTTGTTTTTTGAAGATTGGCACAAGCGTGCTTTTTCTCTAATCCATTGACATCCGTTTTGATTTTAAAATTTTATTGAAAAGTTTTGTTAACCAAGTCAATCCAATTTCTCCTAAGCATTTCCAAACCTCTATGGCTGGTTTTTTATATATATTTATATATTTATATTATATATTATTGGGATGCATCATAGATCCATGTGTATATCTTTCTTATATGTTTTCTGTTTCTGAGAAAGTAATTATGTTAAAAAGAATACCTTATCATTTTGTAGACCTTTGGATGCATGAAAAAACAAGAAATACAAGTTTGAAAATATTAATGGTACCCTAAACTTTGAGATTCTGAGTTTTATTATAAATCTTACTCATAGTATGATGCAGATATGAATATTAGGGATTTAGATGTCAAACAGTTCAAATTAAGATTTAACGCTTAAGGTATAAGATTTAAATTGAGATATCATATTTTGTCAGCTATGACTTGAGCAGCTAGTTTAGTTGCTGGTATAAGCTTATTTAACATATGTTGACAAGATACCTTTAAATCACGAAGCTCTCTCTATTATCTATTTTCATTGTAGACGTTTGCACTACGTTACTTGTCTATGAAATATCTGACAAATTCAAGCTTGTTTCATATATATTTACTAACAACAACAACAACAACATAGCCTCAGTCCCAAATTCAAGCTTGTTTCATATATATTTACTAGATACCATTAAATTGTAAACATCCTCTCTCAATCTCTTTCTATTTTCATTGTGGCCATTTGCACTGTGGTTCTTGTTTATTACATGTATGATAGCTTTGTTTTCTTTCTTTTTTTAGTGTGATATTACACGCACTCACAGTCAACGCATACAAAGCAGTTACTTCCTCTCATAATTGAGGTTTTCTTCCAACATGTTCTTAATACCTGTTTTCATGCTTCATTCACAACTTATAGACATAGAAGTACTTGTAATCCTATTTGAGCTCCTGGATGTTTGCTACTCTGTTTTAAATGTCTAAACCTTCTTATTTTGCACCCCTTGACTGGTAACCAACACTCAATGGAGTTTGCCACTCGCTCATTCATAAGTCTCGTAACTTCCAATTTCGCCGTAACTAGTGTTTCAAATTTTCTGCTGTTTCAGTTTCATGTGGATGTTCTATTTTCCTTTACTCCTTTGCACGGGACATGCTGTCTTGATTCTAATTGCTCAACATTTAGCTTCACTAAAGCGTGCTTCTGTCACCTGTAATGACCTGGTTAATGAATCATATTTTGGGGATCTGATAGTATGTCATGAATTGGCTGCCATTTTACTATCCAGTTAATTCTTACATTACCATCTTCATTTTATGTAATGTGGCTTACTCGCTTGTTGAAATCTAAGTACTTGTTTGCTTGATATTTACGACGTCAGTTGCTAAGAGTGTGTTTGAACCATAAGTGACACTAAAGTTAATGGAGTGTTCTTGATGGTGTTTCCAATTTTATTCATTTTAGAAGTGACAAAATACCATCTGTTCAAAAGTGTTAACTTCTTCGTCACACATTGGATGTTAGTGAAGATCGTTTATGGAAGTCGCATATTTTTCTGTTTTGTTTGAACTCCAAAATTTGCAGTAGCCTTGGGTACTACCGTGTAAAACATGGAGTGCTATCTGAAAATGCTTTGTTTGCACGATCTTATCTATTGTTTTGTGCATTTCAGTGAAAAGGAGAGGCAGCAATCCGGCATTGCTGACAGTTGTGGGTGCTTGTGGGTGTATTTGGCTGAGTTGCGTTCTTCCGAAGGAAACACTCATCCCCATTACAATTTCTTTTATGATTCACTTAAACATGTAGGCCCACTATTGCCTCCTGCCGCAGCATTGGCTCCAACTCTCTGGCCTCAGTTTCATCTTCGATGGGCCTGTCCAACAGAAGCACAAGCTGGTGAAGTTGAAGCTCAATGTCGCGCAATGGCAAAGAAGTTTTCCGACTTGCAGATGGTGATAATCTCCAACTTTTTCTGTTCTGAGTGTTTCAGTTCATTTTGTTAGGTTTCATTGCTTATATCCTAAAGTCGTCAAAGTTGCGTTCTTTTTACTTTTGCTATAAGCTTATGGTAGGTTGTTTGTATTGAAATAGACTTTCATTCGGAAGGTTTTTCTTTCTTTCTTTATATGCTTGCTATGCATACTGTGCAATTCACCAATAAAACTGTAAATGATTTTAATGATGGGAAGGAGAAATATAGCTAATTAGCCATGGTTTTACATCCTCTCATAGTCTCATTAGATTTTAATGTCTTCGATCTTTCTTAACATGCATGGTGCGAGCATTGAACTTTTAGGGGTACTCACATTATTAACATCTGTACAATTGTATGGTGAAGTAGCTAATATTGTGTTTTTCATTGGAGACAACAGGCTAAAGAAGTGGCAGAAAAGAAGGCCAAGGACATCGCAGCCAGCGTGGAGTCTCTTACAGCAGAGCTTCAGAAGGAGAAGCAGATTAGCTATTCAGCCACTGACAAGGCTAAGAGGTCATTCAAGGAGAGTGTTGCATTAAAGCGGGCTATAGAATCTCTTGGATGCGGAGTTAGCTTCTCAAGTAGCGGTGAGTGTGCTGTGGACATTGAGGACAGGGCCGTAGGATCACAAACTAGGCTCGCATGTTCAAGTAGAAATGTAGATGGTATTCAACAGTCGGAGGACCAATCAGATGTGTCTGTTTCAATATCAGTTCAGACAGACAAGGATGCTCCCTGCAATCGCATCGCTCGTGCATGTGAAAGTCTTTGCCCATTCAGCAGTAGAGAGGATGTTTGCAAGTGGCCACATGCTGGTTGTGTGCAGTTTGATAGTCAGTTAGTTGGGGTCAAGGCGAACTTTGACGCATTTGATAAACTTTCCATTTACGATTGTTACTTCGGATTGTAACCAGAAAGCTCTCGAGCACAATTTTGCCTTCCTTTTTGTGGGCCAATAGGCAAGTCATCAGTGAAGGATGAGAATGGAAGCTGCGGGTGATCTGTATAGGTTTTGGAATATATTTGGCTCCAGAGCAGTGGAGGTTGAGACAATAAACAAAGGTCTTCTTAGGTGTAGGTAAAGCAGACAACAGTGGCCTTGGATACAAATTGTACATACAGGAAACAACAAATGTTGTACAAGTGGTAAATTTATAACCCTGGTCTACCATCACCATATCATGCCAATGAGTCATCGGACCGTAGGTGCGTCGAAGCGCATTCTTTCCACTGGAGCTCGAGGGAAACCTTTCTGCTAATAAACCATAGTTGATTCATTTGTACAGATTCAGATTTTGTTCATTAATTGTACATTCTTGATACAAATAAGATTTATGCGGAACAGCCATTTTGTTCGTGCATATTCCTTTCCTTTTATTTATTCATTGACAGAAACTCAAAGTTCGAAAGAAGGAAACAGGTGTATCGTTACACCATCCATTATTGAAGATGCCTACCCGGAAAGCCCCGTCGCGAGTTCTTCATTGAATCGATGTAAGTATTGCTCTTAAGCCTCTTATTATGTATTCTCAAATGTATCTAGTTATTCAAGTGTACATTCTTTTGGGCTTTGTTATGTCTGGCAGGAAGTTCAAGTTTTGGATGGTGACAACAAAAGAGGCTACTGGCAGGAAGTTCAAGTTATTCAAGTGTGCACTCTTTTGGGGTTTCATTGACTTGAAAAGGTAACAACTGACAACTTTGAAACGCTATTCCCGCCTTTGATCTCTCTATCTGTCTCTGAATTTTCTTCTATGGGCCCCTTTAGGATGCTTAACAGCTAAGAATTATACAAGGAAAAGTGAAAATGTGATTCTCTCAACTTTGCAAAGTGAGGGGAACTGGAAAACATATCTCTCTATCTAGGTACTTGAGTGGGGCCACATAGATTTCTTTTGTCCTTGTGTTTTCTTTTGTCCTTGTGGACTCCACACTTTTCACTTTACTTGCCATCTCTCCTTAGGTGCATACAACAAGTGTTTTCATGGTTCAGTTTTGTTGTTTAAAATAAAGGAGAGGACTTTATGTTGGAGATAATTTAGAATTAGGATGTTATTATAGTTCTGGAATGGTTGATTATGATTTGTGAAGACCTTGGATCCATCTAGCGAACCCAAATTAATATCTGACTAGGCCTTCTTGTTTTTCTTGTTTTGGTCGTGCAATTATGAATTAATTAGGTTTTCTATATTCGAATGAGATTGGGAAGGCCACTCTAATCTGATGACTGAAAACGGGAAAAATAAAAATGAAATGTGTTATATAGCGTGATATATGATGCACATAATGAATTTATGTACATGGCAGAATTATGTTTTTTTTAGTGTTATAGATCCACATTTAACAGTTAAAGACTAATCTGATGACTGAAGTTATTCTGTTGGTGATATAGATTTATGGGTTATCCATTATAGATTTGACTGCTCGTAATATTATTATGGAATATGCTAGGGTGAACTTTTTGGAACACCTGGTTGTTGGTATTCATTCAATACATATCGATTGTGTGTGCACAAGCATCGTTGCGAAAATGAATGGACATCAATAAACGGGTGTCTGTTCCAGGGTCATCATAGTATTTTCCTATTATTATTATTATTATACTTCCTCGAAAAAGTTGTGATTTTGTTGGTAGCTTTTGGTGCAGTTTGGTTCATGTAGAGAAGGCTGGATAGTGAAGATCGGTGAGCTGTCTTAGCGTGATCGACGACAATGAAAATCAAATAATTATTGATTATGCTTTGTGAGCTATCTTTCAATGATCATAGTTTGATCGATTGCAGAAGTCTACAACATAAGTTCATTTTTTTTCTTTTAATCGTCGCATCCAAAGTTATTCATAACTATTCTTTAGGAGGCACACTTTACATGATAAGATGAATCTTTTGAAAAATTAGAAGAGTCAATTAGATATTATAATCATTATGGTGAGGGTCTCTTCGGATGTATCCGATAAAATTGGAGTGATACAGAGAAGATTAGTGTGGCCCTTGTGCAAGAATAACATGACAAATCACTAGTGGTGCAGGCAAAAAATGATACACCACTTCATTGTAGTGTTTTGGTCTGAACCCTAAATACAAAAGCCATGGGAATTGTATATATTGTTGACTAGCTTACAGTGTAGAAGTACAGAGTTGATACTGCAAGGCACAAGAAAGAGTAGTCTCAACCCAAATCACAGTGAAGGCTGTATGTCTGACCACTCCAAATAAATAAGTGGGCTCCCTAGCTTTTCCAAATTTTGAAGATACCTACTTCACTGATTGATGGTTTTGTTTCCCTTTTTTTGTGTATTGAAATAGGCATTGATAGGTACCATTTATTCACATTGGAAGCCGAGACAATTTTCCATTAGAGACATGGCCAACTTTACCTTATTTTATAATTTTATGGAGATTCTTCTCCTCTCAAGATCCATTAAAAACTTTGCAAAAGCTGCTTTTGGTTTCAATAAGCAAGAGAAGATGGAAGAAAAGGAGTGTCGGTCCCCAAAACCTTTTTAGGCCTAAAGTGAAGGAGCTCAGAGCAGCAGCTGTACCCACTGTAATTTATAGTCTCTATTAAATTCAGCTAGGAAAAGAAGATTTGAGAGTCTAGTGAAGCAGAATTTGAGCTAATTTTGTGAGGGGCCCATTACACACTAGTTCTAGTTTTTTTTTTTTTTTTTTTTTTTTTTTTTTTTTTTTTTAAAAAACTATTGTACCTTCATTATCATTACATTAATACAACTTTATAAATAGGGCTCAAATCATGAATCTTGAGACTTAATCTCTGCTCCTTAGCAATAGTTTGATTGTAGCGATCTTCGCCAAATAGCTAAGCATCATGCAACAAAATTGGCTAGTTTATAATGCATTTCAAATGCATTGGGGGAGGGGTTGCACCATTATATTCTTTAGGTGCCACAGTAGCACTTATTTGCTACCCAGATGATCTAAATTGTGTTTTAGGTTAATTGAAGTAACCAAATCATTTGGAGTAACATGGACAAAAAAATCATTTGGAGTAACCTAAATCATCAGATTATCTACAAATACAATCTTCGTCTCTAGTTATTTTAAGTTCAATCATTTCTACTTATTTTAAGTCAACATATAGAAGTCAGTTTTTTTTTTTTTTTTTTTAATATTAAAAAAAGTTACATACTTCTCTGATGAAAGTAAGAGCTTTATAAATGGTGATTATGGTTCGCTCAACTACATTAAAATGATTAAAGATGTGCCTCAAAGTTGACTTGTAGGGGAAGAGCCACCAAACTTTCAACAGGACAAACAGTCTTTGTCTAACAAAATTTGGTTGTATAAACAGAGCAATTGATGGTAACACCATGTGGGTCTCTGCTGCATTTTTTAGTCTCAACTCAACCAATAAGCACATGTTAATAAAGCCTGCAATTGCATTACAAAATCAATCCCTCCTACCTACATTTTCTAATGCATTTCATGATGGTTGGTCAGGGGTTGCATGCCTAAAGTGAAGCTGTAATTGGTGAAAAGGGCATTAGAAGATCAAAAAGTAAAAGGAATACACTCATTTCATTGCCCACAATAGAGCAGCAGCAATAATTCAAACATGAAAAATGTAACCACAACAACCACCACCACAACACAACACAACACTCTATAATCATTCTCACTTAGTAGAAAAAAAAAAAAAAAAAAAAAAAAAGCAAGGAAGATAGAGATGGGCTTGCTTTAATTTGTTTGAATTGTTGTTTCAAAAGTTCAAAACCAACCAAACCTTCTCTTGTGCACACTTTGTGACAAGTTTGTGTGACATGGGTTCCCTTCCAAGCCCCTCAACCATTTTCATTTCAATTGCAACTCTTCTCCTATTCTCATCTCCTTCTAAGTCTGCTTATGGAGCTCCAATGCCTAATGACACCGCCGCGCTTACTCGCTTTCGACTACAAACCGATGCCCACGGCATCCTCTCCACCAATTGGACCTCGGGCGACGCCTGCTCCGCTTCGTGGCGTGGCGTTGGATGCATCAATGGGAGAGTGACATTGCTCTCCCTACCCTCCCTAGACTTAAGAGGACCTATTGATACATTATCCGGCCTCGACGATCTTGGCATTCTAGACCTCCATTCGAACCGTCTCAACGGCTCAATTCTTCCCCTCGCCAATTGTACTAATCTGAAGCTCCTCTACCTCTCCGGCAACGACTTCTCGGGGGAGATACCGGGCGAGATTGCGTCGCTGAAGCACCTCCTAAGACTAGACATATCAGACAACAACCTCAAAGGAGTGATCCCAGTAGAGATTTCTAAGTTAACTCATTTGATGACCATTCGTTTACAAGACAATGTGCTTAGTGGGCAAGTCCCAGATTTGTCTGCAGAGCTCCCTGACCTCAAAGAGCTTAATTTCTCCAACAATTTGTTAACTGGGAAGTTGCCTGATGAAATGCAAAAGAGATTTGGTGACAAAAGCTTTGCTGGAAATGCAGCTCTTTGTGGCTCTAGTCCATTGCCTGATTGCTCATTGATCAGTAGTAGAAACTCTTCTACACCACCACCTCCTACAGCATCTGCTCAAACTGTGGTTCCCTCCAATCCTAGTTCATTGCCCACGATGTCGGCGGGGACGTCGTCGGCTCCAGCTCCACATGATAAGGGGCTAGGCACTGGTGCCATTGTTGCAATTGTTTTAGGCAATGTGGTGGCTTTGTTAGTAGTGGTGTCCTTTGTGGTTGCTTACTATTGTGGGAGGAGGTATGTTGAGCATAGCGAGGAGAATTCGAATTCGAATTCGAATTCCAAGGCGGGGAGCGACAAGGGAAGGAATAAGGTGTATTCGAGCCATGGAGGCGGCGGCGGCGGCGGAGACAGTGATGGAACGAGTGGTGGTAGCGATCGAAGTAAGCTTGTTTTCTTCGAAAAGAGGAGTCGGTTTGAGCTGGAAGATTTGCTTCGCGCCTCGGCAGAAATGCTTGGGAAAGGGAACCTTGGGACTGTGTACAAGGCAGTGCTTGAAGACGGCAGCACCGTGGCGGTGAAGAGGCTCAAGGATGCTAATCCTTGCGGTAGAAGAGAGTTCGAGCAATACATGGATGTGATCGGGAAGCTCCGCCACCCCAACATTGTTCCACTCCGGGCCTATTACTATGCCAAGGAAGAGAAGCTCCTTGTCTATGACTACCTACCTAATGGAAGTCTGCACTCACTTCTTCATGGTCAATTCTCTTCTCTTGTCATCTATTAATTAATCATCTACTATATCTATATTAATCAATGAACAATAACTCAATTACGTACGCCTTTCGTCTTTGTTAATGCAGGGAATCGAGGGCCGGGAAGAGTGCCGTTGGATTGGACGACGAGGATAAGTTTGGCCTCGGAGCAGCTATAGGCCTTGCTCAACTCCATGAGGAATACAACATGTCTAAGATACCACATGGGAATGTCAAGTCTTCCAATGTACTACTTGACAAGAATGGTGTTGCATGCATATCAGATTTTGGTCTAGCATTGCTTTTGAATCCAATTCATGCCACTGCAAGGCTTGGAGGGTACAGGGCACCTGAGCAAGTAGAGACCAAAAAACTATCACAAAAGGCTGATGTGTATAGCTTTGGAGTGCTATTGTTGGAACTGCTTACTGGTAGACCTCCAAGCCTGTGTCCTCCAAATCAATCCTGCCACGGCCACCAGGATGATATGGCGATGGACCTCCCGAAGTGGGTGCGCTCGGTGGTGAGAGACGAGTGGACGGCGGAGGTGTTTGATCCAGAGCTGTTGAGGTACAAGAACATTGAGGAGGAGATGGTGGCAATGCTACAAGTTGCAATGGCATGTGTGACTCAACAACCAGATAAGAGGCCTAACATGTTAGAGGTTGTGAAAATGATCCAAGACATTCGGGTTGAGCAGTCTCCGTTAGGGGAGGACCTCGAATCGCGTAGCTCACTCTCGCCGTCGCTTGCTGCCACCGACGATGCACTGACCAACTTCTGAGCCCATATATGCATCTCTTAATCTCAATTAATCCAATCTCCATTTCAAGAGTTGCTGCATGCTGCTCTATCTGCTTAATTAATTATGTTTCTATCTCTATACTACTTCACTTTGTAGTGTGTATTTGTTATGTATGTTGCATTCTCTCTTTGCATCTTTTGGATTAATCTTCTGTACTACTTCACTTTGTTGCTGATTTTATCATAAATAGCTTGCCTTTGAATTCAGTGCTACTGCTAGGATCAAAGCTTCATTATAATCTACATAAAAGCTTTAGACTGCTCTATATTAACTCTAATTGATTCATCATTTCATTTTGTCAAATTGGACTGGACTGCTAAAGTTACAATCCCCATGAATTGGACTGGATTATGAGTTGCGTGCGATTCAATTTGAAATTCGATCCAATTTACGTTTTATCTACATTGGATGTATATAGAATTGAGACGATGTTAGCATTTGTGCTGCTAATCCATATATTATTTACTTGTGTACGCTTGAAAATATAATTTTTCGTAATTTAAATGGTTTTATTTCATGTTTAAGTACACATTTTATGCTATAAAGTCAAATACAACAACAACAACAACATAGCCTCAGTCACAAATTAATTGGGGTCGGCTCTAAAAGCTGAGTATAGATCAGTGTCGCTAGTGCAGTCTTATTAGAAATGATCGACCTGAACTAACAGGCACGGCTAGTTGCTCGACATTGTGCTTCGTTGATTAGGAGGCCTAGGTGTGTGAAAATTACACACGCATCTAGGTAAGGTAAGGTAAGGAAATAAAGCGGTAGACTAGATGACAAACCATTCCCAAGATTACGTACGTACATTGCAGATTTTTGTTATTTTGTATCACTGGGTATTTAATCCCGGCCATCAATTAAAAAAGAAAAATGATTTAATTATGAGATAATGATCATATATAATTCATGAGAAGCCTATAATTATATATGTAAATGGAGGATGTGGGATCGAGGCCTAAAATGCTTTCTCTTACAATTTTAATAGACTTGACATGTTAACGAATCATGTCAATTGTGAATAAATTCTTATTTAATCGCGTCACAACATGCAACATTGAGGTAAATTAATATGTGCAGTATATGCGCATTCTTAGACTAACAAACACCAATCTATATAACAAAGTTAATTACTTAAATCCAATTTAATTAGTTGGGTAAACTTAAATGAGTTAATCCAACATTTTTATTACGCTCCATTATACGCATGTACTAACTTATGGTGTTCAGACATGAATACTTAAAAAGCAAACAATTCTACATTCTCTCACTTAGCAAGCTTACAAAAAATAACAGATTAAGATGAGAAAGACTTAGATTTACGCAAGAATATTTGTGATTCGATCGAGGGAAATAATTAAAAGACATCTACGGACTAAAATTAACATCATCGAACTCACACTTTGAAGTCGCATCGGCTTTGAGAGTCGTCCGTATGCGGCTTAAGATGCATGTGCACCCGATTCCCGATGCATAATACATGTTCGATGTGACATTGAGGGTGAAAGTAAGTTGATGTCAAAAAATTATTTCTCTTTAATCATATGAAAATGAACTACATAAATTGTTAAAAACTATGTCCAATAATTTTATTTTATTTTTGATGAAAAATATATAGATGTATTAACTGCCCTCGTCGTCAAGTCATCCTTTAGCAGAAGAGACGAACCATGCGTACATTGCATGGTCTCTTGGCCCTCTTCTTATTTCTAGGTGCTCCATTGAAAGATAAATACTACCCGCCTTTCTTGTCGACAATAATAATTCACCCTCTTGGCCATAAGTTATTTTCAATACCCTATATATATAACTTGGAAAATAATTTCTTAACATTTTTGGTATATACATTTGTTGCGTAATAGTATAAATTTTTTGAAATTATTATCTTCAGTGCAAAATGAAATGCAATCAAATCGATTTGTAAAATGTATAATGGCAAACAATTCAAAATCAGACATATAATTAATGTAGTTTAATAATTACTTGTAATTATGTCTTTTTATATAATTGAGTAATCTAAATTATTAGTAAAAATCATTTGAGTCTGGACTCAATCAGAAATATAATTAATGTAGTTTAATAATGACTTGCAATCTTTTTCTTGGGTTTTGAAAGTTTGCTTTGTGTCCGAACAATGAACATGGATGCTGCATTTATTGCACGAACGGAACGTCGCCGCACCAACCAACGTTGTGGGGTTGCTCTTATATAAAGTATAAACGTTACTGTATACGAGTCAATATCAATTGGGAATACAAGAAAGTAACCTTCCCAGCTACTGTCAAAAAAAAAAAAAAAAAAAAACTTTCCTAGCTACTGTTTATAATTTGGAATTTATTTTAGCTTCTAATTAAATTATGAGACACTATGTATCAAAGCTCGTCTCATTGAGTCCCGACTTAGCCAAATTTCCCTAATTAGGCATATAATGCATTTCATTAACTTTCATTTCAAAATAATATTTATTTCAAATTCTCAATAATGCTTCAAAACTAAATTTATATCCTCAATAGACCTCAGTTCATTATTTGTTTAATTTGAGCAAATTAGAAAATCATACGGAGTACTATCCATATTTTATAAAAATCTCGGTAACACCTCCTTTAAAAATGGTCTACTAGAAAATTCACCTAATAGATAGCAGAATCGGGAAAAGCCTAGAAGGACTCACAACTCCCTACAATTCACAATATATATATATATCAATTTAAAACAATTAAACTAACTTAAAATCTCTGATACCTTATTTACAACTTTACAAATCCAAAATAAATTAAAATTGAATAATATATAACATAATTATAATGAGAATTAAACTTTAAAACATGAAAACATTCACTAAAGTTCTTCGAGTCTTGTTCTTTCTTTCTTGTCTTCATAGAAACGATATCATAAAAAACAACTCGATAATGTCCGATAAGTAAACTCTTACACTGCTTTGTACTCCTACAAATGTTAGTCTGAATACATAGAGACATTTCCAAATAAAAAAAAAAATTATATAACAATGTGAAATCTTTTTATTATTATTCAAGGTTCACAATTAGGTTGGCCGACCCAAGAATGAACCTAAAACAAAAATAAAAGTCCAATGCATGCTCGCTGGAAAACTTGCATGTCTTAGGTCTTCCGTGTTCCAGTATATCTGGTTATAAAACCTAGCCTCGAGTCTCGTTCGTGAGCGTAGCACTAACAAGTCATCGTCCAGAATGACATGAATGCATGACCAATAATAATGCAAAATGCAATGCAAACTAAACACAAATGCATGTACAAAAATAAATTCAATAAATAGTAAAGACCACTGTAGAGTTTACATACAATCTAACCAACTTAAAATTAATACCGAAACCTCACTTGGAGGTTCTCCGCCTTTCACGTACTTTCATATGTCCTATTAAATCATAAATTTCACATTTTAGAGTTAAAACTTAATCCTAATATGTCTAAGTTGCAATAGGATTTAAAATCCATTTTTCATCTCCCAACGGAGTTCAAGTGTCTTAATAAGTTTAACAACTCTTTTAAGAACTCAAACAACATATATTTTACGAATCAAACATAGAATTCAGTTAAATCATGTAATTCATTTATTTACATAAACATATAATGCATTTCATCAACAATCCTCATATTTTCTTATTCTCAATCAACCAAGATAACAACACAAGACTATTGCATCAACAACCATACAACAAATCAATCAATCAGATTTATTCCAACTGAAACTCTATCTCATCAGTTTCCTTCCTTCCAAACGATACCAAATTAACAACACAACAGTAACAACAACCCTGCACATCATCGAACCCACAACCACACAATTCAAAACTCAATCAACAAGCAACTGAATAACCAATCATCTCAATGAATTAATTAAACTGAAATTCAAACCTAAACTTACCTCTACCGTGGTTGCTTCCAGTCTTCTTCATCGTTATCCATAAAATCCTCACCTCCATCTACCGAGACAACCAATCAATTGAATAAACTATCAATCTTTGATTCACAAACCACCTTAATCTAGGTTCAGACTTCCTCTTTTTCTGCCCTTCACTGCTGTTAGAGTGAAAGTTGGGAGATAACTCGTAGGCAAATTAGGCAACTAAACAAGATTAGTTCACAACTCCTTCACTAGAACATTTTTTGCTTTTAATAGAGGTTTTAAAACCTTTTATTAAATAAAGTGTTATTAAATGTAATGTGAAAATGTGTTATATTTTAATTTTTAATACATGTATTACATAGAGGTTTTTTAAAACCCTTATCAATTAGGTGTTATTTAATAACACACCCCTTTAATAAGGGTTTAAAAACCTCTATTAAATACTGAAATTGTTCTAGTGCTTGTAAGTTAGCTCTCGCGAGATAACTCCACCCCTAACCAAACAAGGCTGGTTTAAGTTTAAAAGGTTGGTTCCAAAATTACCTATTTGCCCTTCAATTTTTATCCAAACTTTTACACATGTAATGCCCCTTTTGGTCATTTCACATTTTTTTTAACTTTTCATGTTTATCTTGAATTTAATACCCAATTAAGCCCTCGAAAATACCCCAATTTCCACTAAAATTGAAAAAACAACCGAACATGTTCCGAAACACTCGAACATCATTTTTACACCTTAATTCAACCATATTTCGTGACGAATAGTGTGTTACATCCACTAGACACGCATCACACAAAAATAATATTTAAATCTATAATCTTCAGTCCGAAATGTGTGAGTCCTACTTCGGATACTTAATTTTCGATTAAAATATGTAATTCACTTAATTAGTCATTGATCAAGTTTATGAAATTTTTTAATTTCACCATATGATTGGAAGAAACTAAAGCCAAATCTCAAAAGAAATTTGTCATAATGTGTGTTCATGCGCGGAACCTTTTTTCTAAGCCATCTCCCAACTTAGGTTCCAACGTATCTCATGTACGAAAGTTAGTATGAGCGTGAGTGATTCTATCTCATAACTATAGCGGAATTCGAAAATTTTCGAATGAAATTTTTGAATTTCACCATACGATACGAAGAAACTAAAGCCAAATCACAAAATAAATTTGTCATAATATGTGTTCACGAGCGGAACCTTTTTTCTAAGCCATCTCCCAACTTAGGCTCCAACATATCTCATGTACTAAAGTTAGTATGAGCGTGAGTGATTCTATCTCATGACTATAGCGACAATAGCAAATAATGAAAAATCGATGTCAAATTAGTTAAGATCGACTATATTACTCCGTTAGATATAGATAGGTAGAAAGCTCTTGAAAAATATAATATCAACTCCGATGATTTTCGTGCATTTAATTGGTAAATGTATTTACGTAGCTAGAAGGTCCAAGACTCCCAAGGTTCTTTTCAACCTTTAATTGACTTCAAAAATTCATTTCTATTTCATTTTAACAGAAACTTTCCACGTCCAGGAGTCTAGAAGACCAGACAAAGTCCTCTTTCTATGGTTCTTCCACCGACATCAAAAAGTCAATATTGAATCTTAATTCCGCTTACTTTTCTTCAAATTAATCTATCTTTTTTTCTTGCAAAAGTCAAATTAATTAATCTATCTAGATATATTTACGATGATAAACATAAACATAATCATAATCAAAGGATATATTTATGAATTAATTCACATTATAATAACTCAAATTAATCTAAAACTAACAAGTTTTCTTTTATTAAAGGATGATTAAACTGTCACTGTGAAATTGAGTTTTAGGTTTTAATATATGTATTACATAGAGATTTTTTAAAACTGGCTATTAATTAGGTGTTATTTAATAACACCCCTCTTTAATAAAGGTTTTAAAACCTCTATTAAATACCGAAATTGTTCTAGTGAATTAATCTAAAACTAACAAGTTCTTTAGGGATGATTAGAACTTCACTCGAGAATTGAGTTGGAAAAGTGTCTTATAGTAAGTTGGGTAAATAACCCATGTTTTGGGAAAATTTAAGGAATATGTTAGAGTAAGTTGAGTAACCCACTTTAAGCATTTAGTGGGCTCAAGTGTGTGTCCAGCAGTCGTGCAATACATTTCGAGGTGTATGCGTAACATCTCAAAATGTGCATGCACACTCCTCGAGGTATATCAAATGTAGGGAAACCCACTTGGCCCTACTAGCTAGGTGTGCCCCCTAAGTGAGTGTCCAAAGCATTTTCTATTTGCTAATATTAGGAATGTAAAATTAGTAAGGTGAGACGACCCTCACCTGAATTAGGGTCGAGTCGCCCGACCCAAACCATTACTCAAGCCCGATACCTGAACCAGGACCCAAATAACAGTTCGACACGCCTATTTCAACTTGCGGAATAACATACTAACCATTTGAAATAATAAATGTGGAAGTAAAAATCAAAACTAGCATTCCTTATATCATAAGATCAACATGATGAGAGTTCAACTATCTAAGTAGGTTCAATCATTTCAAATAGCTTATAATACTCTCAATTAGCTTCTAAATAGTGCAAAATAAATAACGAGGGTTTCAAACTATCCAAATAATCTAATTTGAGTTACAACCCAAGTTTATTGTTATCAAAATCAAATAATTAAATAATAGGAACGTGCAACTTCTCACAAAGTAAGGAAAGACTTCAAGTGGATATATTTCCCTTGTCACGAGCTAAAGCGGATGTGGACGCACCTGGAGAATAAGTAGGGTGAACTAAAGAACCAACGGAGCTCGATAAGAGAAAAGACTCGCTCAAACATTAAATATGCAAGTACAACCTACATATTAAGCAAAATCTAACATGAAGTTGAAAAACTAAATCTCAAACATTAAGTAGAAAACACATAGATATTGATCAAATTCAAATTCAAGAATGTAGATAAGATATAAAATCATGTAGAAACATGATAGCATTGTTCATCGACATAAACTAGGATATAGTCATGCATTCATAACTTCTAAAAGAGTTTCAAGAATCATTTAAAGCATAACATAATTCAAATCATTCATGCAAGGGGTTCGCAAGAGATATACCATAAGAGATAATAATAATTATAAGTCATTGGTTCATTCAATGCATGCTAGTTAATAATATGAATCCGGTGATCGAAACACTCACCCTCGAGATGATGTGAACCATTGGTGGTCACAATGGCCGTTGTAACCTCCACCTAGTTCCATCAAACCAACAGTAAGTATTTATAAGCCATCACCGATTTGTGACCACTTATGAACTTGATATTTCATGGTGCATGCAGACCACTCTCTTTTTGGTGGGATCGTGACCACACCACTGCAATTCATGCGCGGACCACTCCCTTTTGGTGGGCACACTGCCACGCCACAGCTACACGTGGCGCGGACCAATCTCTTTTGATGAGCATACTGCCACATCACCGCATTGGATCGAATAACGCAAGTGTTCCCATCACATGCATTCCATAGATAAGCATATCCATACTATTGACTAAATGCAACCTAGTCCCAAGTTTTTCGATAAAAATATGTCATTTCTATTTATCTAATATTCAAGCCACATTTAATGTATGAGCGAAGCTCCCCACTTACATCTACTCACAGTGACGCCTATAACAATTTTTAGTACACTCGGGGCCCGATGTTAACCTTCGCGCGACACTATACAACCATAATACATATCATCAATAAATGATTTAATTTAAATTAATTAAATTTTCTATTTATTGGTCTTTGAGATCTACTAGTGTTGGTCACGTGGGTCCCCCTTCGCCCGATGCGATGGTCGAGGGGTGAGACTCGATCAATCCCTCTAAGAGACGTGATAGCGCCTCATTCGAAATCAATTACTTTGCTTTTATTTTATTTATATATATTTAGAGAGTTGACTGATTAACTGTGTTGACCGGTCAACCTGGGAAACCAGGGGCCAAACGCCCCAGGTTGTAATCTCCACCAGGAAGGGGGACATCCCCCTCCCCAGTCGTCGACGAAAGGGGGCCCAACGTCGGGCGACGCTGGGTACCCTCCCCGGCTATGGCTGGTAGGGGCGCAAATCTCCACCAGGAAGGGGGACCTCCCCCTCCCTGGTCGTCGACGAAAGAGGGCCCAACGTCGGGTGGCGCGGGTACCCTCCCCGGCTATGGCTGGCCAAAGGGCGCAACCGCGCCCCTACCAGCCATGGCTAGCATGCCTCTTGGAGGGGTGGGGTGGTCATAACATCACCCCTTGTAGCATCTCCTAACCTGATTAGGGCGATACTCGGTTTGAAACACTAATTAAGCCCAAATTACCCTTACCAAACTTAACTAGAGTCAGCGGCCTTACCATCTTTGCCTGATAAGTACTATTGTATATCAATTATCAATTAAAACATATACGGTATGCAGCGAAAATTTAAAACTTTTTCGATAATCAAAATAAGATATACAATATTTAAAACAAAACCGGAATAAACCATCGGTTATACAATTCATCCATCCCATATCATATTACAAATAAGTAATTCAAGACAATATATAAGATCAGAGGAAACCATTACATCGAAGAGAAGTTCAAGACTCCTACAACTTCTCCATCCCATAGTCGTAGCGTTCGTCGGTTATACCTGTAATTCTTAATTGGGGTGAGCACTCCAACTTGCTCTGTAAGTATGGATTCACATAACCATCAACATTTCATATAATATTCAAAGGAAACATGCAATAACAATATGATCCAATAATATCTAACAAGAATATGGAAAACATATAGTTAAATACATATATGGATGCAAAGCAAATGTTTTGGATTAGTACATTGTGGTCCCCATCATTTTATGAAAGCTAGGGTTGATTACCCACCATCGCCATTAATGGAATTGTTAGACCAACACATTGTGCATATGTGCTCTCTAGCCCATCCACTAATGCCCAATGGTTCTATCCTAAGCCCCCTAGTGCGTATGTAATCCATACAACCTATCAAATTGAGCAGGATTTATATATAGGCGGGAAGGGAACCTATCTCTATAAACATATTCTCAAAATTATGAGTTATAGCATGGTCACATTACACACCGTTTTCCATTTATTGAAAACCACCACAATGCATATAATCCATCATTCCATTCCAACAACTACATGAGTTATATATACTAAATAACCAGACAACATTGATAAATAAGTGAATTGTACTTACCTCATGTTAAGTCCACATTACCCAAGCTTCTAACTTTTGGTCCTCTCTCATTTCCTGGTATTCCTCAACCTATCATCAACCATTTGGGTTTAATACATTATAAGTAGACCCCTAAACCAGTCCCTAAGTCCCCGGACATTCGGAGTAAAAATTAGACAAATTATTGATTCCATAGCAGGATTAGTATGCTAATAAGTAGGATTAGCGTGCTAATTCCCTGACTAAACCTCCTGGTCATCATTTCCTGCACACCTAGCACGCTAATTGTCTAATCTAGTGTGCTAATCGCGCTAATCAGCAACAACAGCGTTCTGCTGCAACTCCAAATCCTCAAAAACACCACCAAATGATTCTCAACAACCACAAATCATCTACAATAGCTCAAATACAACCTTTAGTGAGGTGAAAGATATAATTGATCAATAAAACAACTCAAATAACAATGATCATAGCATCACCTACGATTCAACTTTAATAAACACCTAATCAAACATACCTATGTGACGCTCTCGAGCCGTTTCTACTGATTAAGTTTCTCAACTTGGCTCGAATCGACTCCGGAATGACCGCCCATCGCGCCAAATCCAGCCGAACCCTCGTTTTTGTTCGAATGAAGCGAAATGAAATGATAAACATTGAATATATATATATATATATATCTCCTCGAGATACACATCGAGTCATGTCTAGATTGATCGAATCGTTGATGTGTTAAAGTGACACGCGTTATCGTGACATAAAATTTGACACATCTGTGACTTTCGCTTCGTTCGAGACGATCAAATGATATATATAATTTATATTTTTCTTAATTTTCCAATAAATATATATTCATATATATATATATATATCATTATATATAAATATATATTTCATGTTTATATCTTGCAATAAAACGAGCGTGCACATTCTTGCCACGTTTCCCTTGTCGCTCACTGTGTACCGATATTTTCATATTTCTCGTGTATTTTGTCCCGTATAGGCTTGTATATACCACATTATATACACAACCTATTTATAGTTTAATTTCACAAACCAAACAAACACCATACATCATGTAAATGCACGCGCACACTAATCGAGGTACGCCGAGCTTAATCACGAGCCTAACTCGGATTAATTATGATTTAGATTAACACTAATCAACTTAAGGTCGATCGTTGACTTTACATTAATTGTAAGGGCAACCTAGTGCCCTCACTATAGTGACGTTGTTATTCTTTGTGTACCATCCTCACCAAAACTTCAAATAACAAGAACTTGAATAGTTAGAGATTAACTTCTCAAATAGTTATTGGAACAAAAAAGTCATCTCTAATGCAAATGTGTATTTTGAATGTCAAACCGATATGACATATAAGAAATATAATGTTTATTTTCAATGTTTACGTTTGTGCAACATCGACCAACGTGTTATGCACCGGGACGATGTCATCGATCGATCAAGTAACATCGTTAATTATGTAATTATATATATAAGATATTTATATATTTCTTATGATTGAATCTCTTATGGTTGAATCTCCAAAATATTAGCCTAATTATCCTCATTTATTATTTTTAGGTTTAATGGAGTTGCGTTTGAATCCGAGGTGAAAACTACATGAAATAGTGTATTTATATGCAATAGATGAGCTACCGGAGGATCTGCCTCGAGACAGCAATACCCAGTTGATGAAGAGTTGAGGAGAATTGAAATGACGTAACACATTGACATTTTTTAGCACACAGTGCTTCAATGAGTATCAAGATTCACACATTAAATCGCACATCAGATGAGAAATGGGGTTTGACCTTGCCTCGGGATGCGTACATGTGCTGTCTCCCAGAATTTCATTCTCTCCAGCGAGTTCTCTTATTGATTCAGTAGCCGTTCGTTGGTCCTCAAGATGCGTGCGTCCTCTCTCCCACATCTTCGCACGCCTCACTTGAGCTTTCTCCCCATACAGAAGCAGCCACGTGTCGCGTCCTTAATCGTCACAGCACATGCTCCAACAACCTTTTCCTCCAATCAGCTCATGTCACGTCAGCTGCACGAGCGACTTCAGCCAATCAGTTATTGACACGTGTCTTAGACCCTACATGAAATTCACAATAGCCACGAGATCGTCCTCAGCGCATCTGTCAATAATGATACACGAAAATCACATTCTCTCTCTTTCATAGAGCAAATTGTAAGGGTTTTTTATATTAAGACTTAGAGTTTTATTGGAGAACTTTCTTCAACATTTTCTCTCTCGACTTCTATTCTTTTTTATTTTGTTTTGTGTTCTTCATCCATGAGACACTAATCCAATGACCTAGGCAAGACTGCGAAGGAGATTCGACCGTTCTTATTTATGGATTTGTGAGATTTATTTATTTTAATTTTATTGTATTTCAACAGTGTTTTATTTTCTTTTGTATTAATTGATTGATTAGGGTTAAATTTAGATTTAAACCTTTTAAACCCTGATTATTTTACCAGTGAGTCATAAACATTCATTTTTATGCAAAAGGACTACACAAGTGGGAATTGGTCATACCAATTGATTCGACCCTTTTGGGACCGGTCAAATACCTTAGAGATCTAGGCTAAATCGGACACACTAGTGATTCAGTTGTCTAGGTATAGTGTCTTCACAAAACTCATTGCGATCATTGTGTTAAACCCAATTTACTTGAGTATAGGGTTATACGATTGACTAGAGAAATAGTCATTGTCATACCTTGGCTATCGATAATAAAAAGTGTGGGAAACCGCGTGCGTTATGCCCGGGTCTATAGCTACACTAGAATACTTTTGATTTGCATAATCCAACATTTTATCGAGTCGAACTTGAATGTCTTGAATTAGACATTTTTCATTAATTGATTTCAAAACAATTACGATTGCTTTATTTATTTTATTGCTATTTAGATTAGTTAATTTGTTTATTCTCTTAAAACCCCCATTTTTTTTTCTTTCTTTTAAAACTTTATAAAGAATATCAATCTATGTGGATCGACTATTTACCATATCTACAAAATAGTTGGTTTAAGAATTATATTTTATTGACGCGTTCAACACGCGCCATCATCCATAGCCACATCAACAATTCTCTTTAAAAATATATAAAAATAATAATAAAATTTAAAAATAAAAAGTTCAATTTACGTTGTCCATTAGAAATCACTTTAATTTGAAGTTTAATATATATTCAAGGATCTTAAGATGGTGACGCGATATCAATCATTTATGACATCACATTTTGAGCATTTACCATTAGATGCTCTAAAAGTATAAAAGTACTCCCTTCCCTTCGTTCCATAATATATGACATCACATTTTGAGCATTTTTTTGATTCACAATATGTGTCACACTAAGAAATTAAGAAAACATTAAATACTTCATTTTCAATGCTACCTCATTCTATTTAGTTAATAACACAAATCACACAATCAATCACTTTTTTTACACAATAGATATAAAAAATAAAGTCATTTATGAGAGGACAATTTAGTCTTGTTATAAGATTTTAACGGTAAATTACTTATCACCTTAATTCTTGTGCACAAATCAAATCGTGATAGATATCATATACAATATCAATAAGTCTACTTGGACTCATGAGTCCGGACTCATATGGTGGTTTTAAAATTTTTGTAAATATTTAAGGGATATAATATGAATTTTATAAGTGATTATGATTGTTTCATTAATTGCTCAAGGATGTATTTGAAATTAAAAAAAAAAAATTGAGTCCGGACTCATGAGTTCAAATAACATTACCTATTCAGTATTATACATAGGACGTTATACATATGACGCTTTTATATTGATAGAAATTACGAGCATCAATCCCAAACATTTCCTTGACCGAATCCTTCTTCCTCATTTCAATGCTGTCATGCTAACGTTACTCCGACCAATGAAAGTAGGTTCAAATTCTTCATCATTAATTAAAGTTTTGGTGCCATTTATTAAACTAGTATTCACAAGTGGCCGCATGTTCCATGGCGTAGCGTAGCCCACAGAACACCACATAACCATGGTCGCTTTCGCACAAAAAGGGTCTCCAGAAGGTCTATTCCAACATCTTCCTATCACCGACAACATTCCACGCTATTGACGGCTCAGATTAAAAGAGTCTTATTGACTCGTCACATGTCACATAATTAGGCCGAGAGCATCTGATCTCTCTGACCTATAGAGACACCGAAGCTCTCTTGCTCCGCAAGTATCCGTTTTATTTGCCACGTGCACGATTCAAATCACCTCAACTTCTCGCTCGATGTAATATATCGCGATAAATTAAGAAACATTGCCCTTTTGCATGCACCAATGGGCGCGATATCGCACGGCACATTAATGTTATATTCCGATGAGATTCTTACCAAACGACACATGCGCTCAATTTGACTAGACGCGGCCAAACCTTAATTTGATAGTAAAAACTCTCAAATCGCTATCAAATTAAGAGTTCACGAGTTAATTATTTTCAAATCATCATCAAATCGTAAATCTTTAATATCACAATTAAATTGACTGCAGTCTACCCAATTTGATCAATCTGATTTTATGATTTTTCAGTGACACATTTTTAATTAAAAAAAAAAGCTATTACATATTTTTTACATATTCATCAACAAAACGTACAACAAAACATATGACTTTATAAAAAACACAATGAAACAAATAAAATCAATAAATAATTATGAATCTTAGTTGATTTAAGAAGTTAAAACAATACGAAAAAAACTTTGAACTTCATTTTATTTCATTTCAAGTTTGAAAGTTGTTTTGAATTTAATGAATTGTGATTTTTTATAAATAAAAATCAACAACAAAACACGAAATTACGATTTTTAAGTTTTATAAACTACATAAATTTTTAGTTTAAAAACTAAATGAGATTTTTTTAAATAAATATTTATAAAAGTTTAAGGTAGTAGCCTAAATAGATTTATTTGCTAAATGAGACTAGATAGTTTGGGCAGCCTAAGCCTGCCTTACTGTCAATGTTCGGCAGTAACAATCGAGTGCTTAACATTTTATAACGAGCCGCTTAAGAGGAGCCCTTGCAGTCACTCTGCTCTGCCTTTTCTTCCTCCTCGTCTTCGCAGTAGAGATTCTCCGATCGATCGAAAATTAGGGTTTCGATTCGATTTCGAAGGAGAAGAAGAAGAAGAAGAAGAACGACAGATTGATCGAAGATGCATGCGACGCACTTGCTGCTCGAAGAGCCAATCAGGATGGCTTCGATCCTGGAGCCGTCCAAGACTGTACGTTAATCGAACCCTAGATCAATCGATCTGGTTTTGCGTTTCTTGGTTTGTGTTGTTTTCGTGGGGGGTTTTGTGATTGTTGTTGATGTTTGGATCGCAGAGTTTCTTCCCTGCTACGACGAAGATCGTTGGGACGCTAGGGCCGAAGTCGAGATCGGTGGAGGTCATCTCTGGCTGTCTCAAAGCCGGGATGTCTGGTATGATTCGGGTTCTGTAGTTTGTGATTGTCGATTTGAAGTGTGTAGGGGTTTTTATTAGGGTTTCTTTGGTTGAAATCACGATCAAATGCTGGTTTTACTGATAAAGTTTGGATTTTGGGAACTCTTGTGGCAGTTGCGCGGTTCGATTTCTCGTGGGGAGACATGGAATTTCATCAAGAGACATTGGAGAACTTGAAAGTTGCGGTCAAGAGTACGAAGAAGCTTTGCGCCGTTAGTTCTCTATCCTTCACTTTACTGCCTTTTTGTTTATAATCCATTGCTGTAATTTTTTGGGTCAGTTTGGTATTGAGTTCATTTTTTTGAATTCCTGTGATAGTTATTGCGAATGTTTTAGAGTGTTATTGTTATTGTTATTGTAGTCAATCCCAATTAATGGAAGAGTTTGATCTATGTAGCCGACCCTAATTAATTTGGGACTGAGGCTATTGTAGTCAATTTTCTTCCTTTCTAACGAATTTCAATCTGCTTGGGCAGGTCATGCTAGATACTGTGGGTCCGGAGTTGCAGGTTATTAATAGAAGTGAGAATTCAATTTCCCTTGAGGCAGATGGTGTTGTTGTTCTAACTCCTGATCAAGAGAACGATGCCAGTTCACAGCTTTTGCCAATCAACTTCAGTGGTCTGGCCAAGGTGTGGATCATATATGCTTGAGAAAATTGTTATGTACAAGGTTTTATGTAAAGGTTTTGAAATAATGTCAAATGCCCAATCAGTTATGGCCATGTGTGACTTGAGGTAAGTAGCACCTGTAGGATGCGCTGCCTTTAGCCTCGACCCTTGTTCCTTCAAGCTATGTGGAAGAAGCCTGCCCACTAGGCAGTGATCGTATTAGTAGTTCTCATTTAGACACAAAATATGGTTCAATAGATTGGCTCTTGCGATAACTTTTAGTTAAGTGTGTGGCTAAATATATTATTAGCATGATATCTACATTAAAAGATAAAAACAAATGCAATACTTGAAGAATGTAGAGATGTCATTGGAACTTGCATGATATTATATTAGTTGATTTTGTTGAAGCTTTGATGTGATCCACCAAGTCATAAGGCTTATGCTTGTGGGTATTCTGATTGAATGATGATTCCACGTACTTGGGTATGAAACCTGACTCGAGTTATAGAATTAATTGAGTGTTGCAGTTCCTCATTTTTCCTATATTTTTATTTTTTGAACCCTTTATTTTGTGGTTTGTTAATCATATACATTTATGGAACCTGACATTTTGCAGGCAGTGAAGAAAGGAGACACCATATTTGTTGGTCAGTACCTGTTCACTGGAAGTGAGACCACATCTGTCTGGTTGGAGGTAAGATTTATTAGATACTGGATCACTACTAAAGTCTGAGATTTGTGCCTTTATGGTTGTTCAGGTGCTGGTCATGGCTGACTTAGTTCAGCCAAATATCTAAGCAGGGGAATCATCTCTTGCTTATGAATCTTTTTCCTGTTTGGGACAAGGGTACTTGGGTTACTTGCGTTGTCAACACAATGAGTCTGGTGGCCTGGTAACCAGTAGCATAATCTCGGGTTATTGGTCTGGTCTTCAACTGTAAGATTGAAAATTTAGAGTGCCACTGCAGGTAGATGAGGTGAAAGGGGAAGATGTGGTTTGTGTGATAAAGAATTCTGCTACACTGGCTGGCTCGCTGTTCACTTTGCACGTCTCTCAGATTCGTATTGAACTGCCAACTCTAACAGACAAAGATAAAGAAGTAAGTTTCAGTTGAGCACTAATTTACAAATCTAGTGCCATTATTTCATATGTTTTACTGACCCCTCAGCCTTGACTAGACATCTTGTGCTCATTATCTTGAGTTGAAAATTGTTCGGAGCCTCGTTAACGAATAAATAGTATTTTCTCCTCTAGGACCTAAAAATGGTTCTCTTGTTCATCAGAAGTAAGAATTTATATGGTTGAATGTTAGGTGCTTCTATATATCATTAGTTAGGCATTCTAGGACTGAAAGTTTGCTATATATATATTCTCTTTGGTCCAATAGTGCAGCTCCCTGAGTAAACACAATCCTTGGATATTCCGTCAGGAGTCACTCATTAGATAACCGTTAACTGCCTAGCCATTACAATTAATGTGCTGTTGGCAACACTATAATTTGGCTTGGAAGTATCTTTGGTACATAAATGCCTAGCCAAATGCATATGTTTGCTTAGGAACTTGGTGCATGAATCATGGCGGAATGTTATTGATGCTTATGTGATCTTACAACTGCTAACTATCATGCAGGTTATCAGTACATGGGGTGTTCGTAACAATATTGATTTTCTCTCTTTGTCATATACTCGTCATGCAGAAGATGTTCGCCATGTAAGTGCAAACTCTTTGTTTAGTATTGTTCTATTATTATATCTTTCTGAAGTGCTTTTTGGAAAGCTCACCATCAATTGCTTTAATTGAACACAATGGAAAAGTTTGATCCATGTAGCCGACCCCAATTAATTTGGGACTGAGGCTATGTTGTTGTTGTTGTTGTTGTTGTCAATTGTTATTTTTGGTTTTACGCCATTGCATAAATTTTCTGATGGGTTTGTTGCAGGCCCATTAATGCCAATGTCGTGTGTATGTCTGATTAATATTTTTATGCTGACCTAGTTAATTATCATATTTTTTATTTTATTTTGCATGGTCATTGTTATAGTTTTATCTCACTGTCTGTCATTTTGTGTGTTTGATGCAGGCCCGTGAGTTTCTTTCTAAATTGGGCGATCTCCATCAAACTCAGATATTTGCAAAGATTGAAAACATTGAAGTAAGCTGCTCTAAGCTTATACACTGCTTTACTTAATTTGGGTCCTTGATTTTTTTATTTTTTTTTTTTATGTTTTGTGCATTTACCATAAAATTAAGCATTCTCTCCTGAAATTCTTCCAGGGATTAACCCATTTTGATGAGATCCTACAAGAAGCTGATGGTATCATCCTTTCTCGAGGGAATCTTGGCATTGATCTCCCACCTGAGAAGGTGAGTGTCTTCTTTTAGCATGTTACAACTGCAGCTAAGAGTGATATTCCATGACAATGACTTCCACTCCAGAATATGATTTCCTCCAGAGTCGTCCTTCATTCAGGGATAAGCTTTCATCTTGATTCATTTATCTTTCTTAAGTGACATGTCAGTTTCCCTTTATAAGTGCATGAATGGGGTGCACATGGGAACTTATGGAAAAATCACTGCATAGTTCATGTTGTGGGGTGGCCCAAACTTAGTTGTGGTTATGTACATATTCATAGTCATTTTGACATCTATGCACATATTCTTTTTTTCTTACATGTTTAAGTATTGCAATTAGTTTCTGTAGTATGCACAAACTTCACATACCTGAAAACTTGAGAAAAAATAGTGCTTATTGCTTTATGAACTACTCTGTGGGTCTGCGCAATTGGTGGCTTGATTTTCGTGTGGAATGTTTTGTTCTGGGTGTTACACTGAACTATGAACTTTTTTATTTGGGACCTTAAACCAGAGAAAAAGGTTCTTCTGTTCAGATCATCATTTTGAATCAGTTAATCTTTTTTTTTGTTCCCCTCCCCTACATGCTGAGGTACTCCTTAAAACACGAGCGAGAGAGCGAGTGGAGGGAGGGGATGCAGAGTTATGCCAATTTCTCACATCTAAAAAATCACTCACCGAACTTATCTCATGAAAGAGAAACCACTTTTTTGTGGAGCAACCCATTACAATGCATTATGCTTACCACTTATCCATAATGTGAAATAGCACCTAAAATGATCGACTTATTCCAGTACTTTTAATTAGTAATTCATGCTTGCCAGCTGCAGTGTTTCAAATTTAGCCCCTTCATTTTGTCCTTCCATTGATGTTTATCCTGTGCTTTTCTCCCAGGTGTTCTTATTCCAAAAGGCTGCAGTTTACAAGTGTAACATGGCCGGAAAACCTGCTGTGGTTACTCGTGTCGTGGATAGTATGACTGATAACCTTCGGCCTACTCGCGCGGAGGCAACTGATGTTGCTAATGCCGTTTTGGATGGTATGTGATTTTTTCTACAATGGAAGTGTTCAACTTATTAGCTTTGGAGTAAAAGTATGTTTCAAGTTCTTCTAGAAAGCATGTGATTTCAGTGACAATCAATAATGTTATAGTATCTCATTTTACATAGGGCTGGTAATTGTTTTGTTTGGCTCAGAAGAACTCCATGTTTGTTCTGTTTAGCAGACATTAAGTTATGCACATATTATGTCGTGTTATCATTAATCCTGCAAAATGTGAAGATATTCGTTGTTTGCATCTATTGTAAAAGTTTGTGGACTAGACACAATGTTTGCAAAGGAGTGTTGAATCATATGTGGACTTCACTTCAGGAAGTAGCTAATGAAAACCTATGGCTCAATCTTACTAGTCTTTACACTATTGCAGGTAGTGATGCTATTCTTCTAGGAGCAGAGACTCTGCGAGGTTTGTATCCTGTTGAGACCATCTCTATTGTTGGCAAAATTTGTTCCGAGGTAAGTGCTTTTATTTGGCATTATTTTCCTCGTTTACTTATGTTTTATGAGTTTGCTAATTACTCTCTCCGGTCGCAAATATAAGTCGTTTAAGATAAGGATACAAGAATTAAGACAACTTTAATTATAAGTGTGATTTACATATACCCCTTTGACATTAAATGAATTGAAGAATTGAAAAATTATAAATATTTGAATAAGGGTATAATTGGTAAAAAAAATAATAAATACACTTTCGAATTTCGAAAACGACTTATAATTTCGACCAAAAAGTTTTTGCTAGAAAGACTTGTATTTTTTGACCATAGGAAGTAGAAAGAAAAAAAATTAGGGTTAACGAGTGTGATCTATACTTTTGTCTCTTGGAATATGCAGGCTGAGAAGGTTTTCAACCAGGATCTATACTTCAAAAAAACTGTGAAATATGTTGGTGAACCGATGACTCATTTGGAGTCTATTGCTTCGTCTGCGGTATTCTCTCTCTCTCTCTCTCTCTCTCTCTCTCTCTCTCTCTCTCTCTACCTCTCTCCCCTCTAAGTAATTATGCCAAGTTTTATTTAATTTTTTTAAGAAAATTGGCCGTATAATTTCTTTTTTGGTTATATTGCATGGTTGATAATACTACCTTTGTCATATAGTCCTTTTTACAACTACGAAGTCATAGTTTGTTATTACTGTTTTTTTTTTTTTTTTTTTTTTTTTTTAAATATTTGGAGTTAAAACTATGATAGGTTCGGGCTGCAATTAAGGTGAAGGCATCTGTCATTATTGTCTTCACTTCATCTGGAAGGGCTGCAAGGTATTTTACACTGGTTCATCTTTAGTATTAATGGATGGATAATTTGGAACATTCTGATGTTTCTTGTTACATCCCTCCAATCTCATAGTTGAATTGACTCAAGTTATTCTATTTGAATTTTTGTTGGGTGCAGATTGATTGCCAAATACAGGCCGACAATGCCCGTGCTTTCAGTTGTCATTCCCCGACTTAAAACAAATCAGCTCAAGTGGAGCTTTACTGGTGCCTTCGAAGTTAGTGTTGGCTCTTTTTTTCTACTTATCATTTTAAGACCTTTTCATGTCTAGTTTGTGAGATTTACCATGATTTGTTCTATTTATCTATATTTATCTCGTTTACTAGACTTATTTTCTCCTGTTTATATGACTATAATTGCAGGCGAGGCAGTCACTTATTGTTAGAGGTCTTTTCCCCATGCTTGCAGATCCTCGCCATCCAGTAAGTTGGAAATTTCTTTTTGTTGATCATTACCGATTTCTTTTTGCTTTATTGTTGAGACATTGTTAGAAATTTCTGCTAGACGTGCCCCTATTAATAGTTAAACATCTCATCATTTCTCTTGACTACAAATTAAGGTCGCTCATTTAGATTGATTTGGCAATTATGGAATACAATCTCAATTTTGTATAGTCTTATCTTCCCCTAAATTTATCTTGATTTGAACTTCCTGAAACACAGCATTGCAAGACATGCATCTGCTAATCTCCAGTTATGGTCAGCAATATGTCATCCTATTTTATTGCATCTGACCAATACGTCTTAATCCATGCATTCTTTTGTTTTCTAGTCCCCTTTTCTGTCGGTTGTTTCTTCTACTTCAGTATCCAATCCTGCAGTGGCTTCATTTTGCTCACATGTTCTTATCACTACTATCATTTTCAATCATTTATTGCTGCCAAGTTTTTTAAAAAGGAAATGCTTTTGTAACCCATCAACAACACGCATCTGTTGGCATCCCTTATTTTCACATTGATGGGTGCGCGCGCATCCCAATGCGTATAGGATGTCAACATGTGCATGTCGCTGCTGGGTTACATTAGCAGGGCCTTTGCTGCTTCCCTTGCAACAATTTCAAATTTTCAATATTTGGATCTCTCTATGACTATCATTTTTCATGGTCCCTGACACTACTCGAATCTGGAGATGGTTTGGTACTGTCACATGATTTGACCCATGATTCTTGATCCAACTTTTGATCCTCAACGATCTCTTTATATTTGAGAATGTGATGAATGAGAATAACCAGTAGCGTAAACTGTTGATTGTATCAATGTAGTTTATGCTTTGCTTGAATGTCTGTCATGTTCAATGAGTATTGAATGTACAGTTCTTGGTCACTACTTTTAGCTTGGCTATAACGTTTTCTTCTTGAACTCTGCTTTGTTCGATGAATCACTACTTCAATAGTGCGCGCCTTAGTCTAACATTTTGATTTATACAGGCTGAATCTACAAGTGCCACGAATGAGTCCGTTTTGAAGGTTGCCCTCGACCATGGCAAGGTCTCCGGCGTAGTTAAATCACACGATCGCGTCGTTGTGTGCCAGAAAGTGGGAGACGCATCAGTGGTGAAGATCATTGAGCTAGAAGATTGAGGACATATTCCTCACCTCATGCTTTTGTTTCTTTGCATGTCAGTTATAATTTTTGAGACAAACGGATAAAGATCACCGTTAATGAGCTTTTTGGTGAACATGTATTTGAGAAGTACAGTGCGGAAAGTTCATAATCGAAAAATGCAGTGGCATTAACACTTATTAATTTATCTTCATTTCGGAGTGTAATATATTCTATTTAGTATGTAACTTGAATGTATCAATATGGTCTTCGAGTAATTAAAAGGCAAGTACATAGATTGATGCTTCAACTGATTGTTATATTGCCATATAAGGCTTTCAGCACACTGACTCAATCCAAGCAAACTTATCTGTACAGGGCAACAAAATTGTAAACCAAACTCGCAAGGAACTGATTGATCAGAGCAAATGTTACATGTTCAGCATCAAAAGGGCTATGAAAATCTTAGCTCCGCCGGTCCTGGACCTAAAATCCCTTTGGCCGCTACTGGTATTGAAGCATCGATTGGCATCGATGGCTCCACATGAATCTTCTTCTCTACGCTCGTTGCAGGCATATGGTGACCCCAGTTATTCTCTTGCCATTCCTGAAAAATATCAGACACAAACATTTATGAACTTTCAGAGGGACAAAAAGAAGACATGATATGTGTCCTTGTAAGCGCTTACATCTTCTTGTATGTGATATTCATCATCCATCGTGGGTGTCAAGAGTGGAGGAGCGAGATCGGGATCGGGCTTCTGAAATATGAAGGTGGTATACAATCCTGCAATGAGGAAAGTGCTAAGGAGACGATGCGATGGGAAAGGATAAATAACGCGAGATGTAAAAACATAACGTCGATGAAAAGAAAATCAAAGCGTCGCTGAATCACCTAAAATATCAAAGGATCGTGGAAGCAGTCTTCCTCTTGGATCAACAAAGTTAGGACCAGCATTTAGGAGCCTGCCAGCAAGTAGTGCTCTAAGGGAATTCAAGACAGTATCAGGATTGCAATAAACTCAAATAAACATGTAAAGAGAAATGCATATCACAATCACATGCCCTTCAGTTAAAATGAAAATAACAGTATGTAGCTTCTTTTTTTTTTTTTTTTTTTAACGGAACAATACCTGTTATCATCGTAGAATTCGGTCAAGTTCTGCATCTCTACAAATTCAAGGCCAGCCTCTCTGGCCAACCTGGTCAATCAAAGAATTTCTTTAAATTGTCAGTCCGTGTTAAATTCCCCATTGGACAAGAAAAGAAACAAACAATGTATTTTTGTTCTACCTAATCAAACTGGGAAAATGGACCAAGCAATGGCTTTCTGAAGTAAAATCACTTGCAAATTTTAGTTGATACTTCTTTCCAAAGAGTGGAAACCTGAAAATTCACATGGTTGACAAGGGTTACCTCAACAAAGTTCATTGAATGGATTCACAAGAACCAGCAGAAAGGAAAATTACTTAAATATGTAGAAATGGGAAGGAAAAGAAAAAAGAAAAAAGAAAAAAGTAAATGAAGGATGAAGAAAGAGCTAGGGAAATTGACTTAAAAATATATGTTCTCACTTCTCTTCTTCAACTTCAAATGTGATCATGTAGTTTTCCGACCGAATGCAGTTTGGAACCAAATTTGCCTTCAGACCACCTCCTTTGTTGTGCGAAGCTTCAACCATCTTCTGGTACTTAGCCCTTGCAATCAAATCAATCATGTCAAATTACTGAATATTCAATGATGCCAAATATATGACAACTAATAATGCAGAAGATTATAACAGTTAAAATGGTCAAAACTCAAGATGCAAAATAGAAATGGCAAGGACTCAATGCATAGTGCATTAAATGCACAACATTACTCACCATTGGATTAAGATCCAATGGTCAAAATACATAGTACCCATGATATGGGAACTTATTTTGGATCCCATTGTACATATATTTTGGATGTCACCAACATTTTTGAATTTTCCATTTATCCCTAAGCCAAAGCAGGTCCTAATTCCTCATTGTTCAAGTTATGTCTGAATGTTGCACAGGTTTTGATGAAAGGTCGATGCTTTTTCACTATATTCTTCCGAACATGAATAATTCAAATTTTAAAAACAGGAAACTAAGTGATAACAAAAAAGGGAAACTAAGACATAAAATATTTGGTTTCTAGCAGTTTATTACTCCCTCCGGTCACAAATATAAGTCGTTTAAGATAGGGGGCACAAGAAATAAAACAACCTTAATTACAAGTGTAATTTACATATACACCTTTTGACATTAAATGAATTGAATTGAATAATCATAAATATTTGAATTGTATAAGGGTATAATTGATAAAAAAATAATAAATACACTCTCGAATTCCGAAAATGATTTATAATTTTGACCAAGAAGTTTTTGTTAGAAATACTTATATTTTTGACTGGATGGAGTAATAGATTTCACAAATTAACAATCTGTCCATATAAATTTCATCGTCACATTTAACAAATGCAGAAATCCGAAAATTTTTAAGCTCTGGCCTTCCATTTGCACTGCAGAGGAGCATTCTCATACCATTGAGCAATGACTTAACCTTAGAACTGGACATCTATCTACAAAATTCGCAGTCGAATATGATGTTACCGAACCACAAATAGCATCATCTTAATGAACCAACATAAACAACAACATAGCCTCAATCCCAAATTAGTTGGGGTCGGCTACATGTACCAACATAAACGACGAGTAACAAATTCCTTAAATTCAAACCATACCATATAGTAGATGAGTCAGGAGTAATACCAAAAAAATAACCTCCTGGTTTCAACATAGAAGACACATTAAGAAGAAGTCTCTTTGCTCGCTCCTCCGTCTCAAAACACAACTGCATTTCCAAAACCACAATCAATCCACAAACCAAGCACCAATCTTTAACCAATTTCCACAACGAAAACGCGAAAACCAACATCAATCAGACCTGCAAATGCTGCATACAACACACAATGTCGACCCGAACCCCCTTGTCGCGCAACAACGACTCCAAATTCTCCTATAACATCACATAATTGAATAAAAAACAGTAAAATTATTGAAAAACTGAAACAAGGGCATCGTCCAAAATTCTAAATTTGTTGAAGTACAGTCAAAATTATTTCAAAAATCGAAACTAGGGCATGGTTAAAAATTGTAAATTTGTTGAAGCACAGTGAAAATCATTGAAAATTGAAACTAGGGCAGGGTTAAAAATTGTGAATTTGTTGAAGGGGCGTACCGCGCAGGGATCTGCTTGGACAAATTGAGCGGTGTAGGGCTTTCTCTGGCTCTCCCAGACATCTAGGGCATGGTTGATGAGGGAGGAAGAGGCATCTGCGAAGCAAGGAAGAGATGATACAAGTGTATAGGAGGAGATGAGTTGTTGAATGTTAGAGAGATAATGCACGAACCGATTCCGATGTAGTGACCGATTTGGGGGTCGTCCCAGTTGTCGGAGTTGGGTCGGGGTCCGCAGTAGAGATCGCAGACAGAAGCGTAGGGAGAGGAGAAGATGTTGATGAGAGAAGTTGTGGAGAATTCGTAGAGGCGGTGGTGAGGGGAATCGGTGGTTCTAGGGCACTGCCACCCAAATGATGATGATGATGAACTCATCGCCTTGCCTCAACACCAACAACACCAACAACACCAACACCAACACTTCTCTTTCTTCACTCTTTCTTCTTCTTCTCCTCCTCTAAATAATCAACTTTAGAGCATCTCTAATGAGATGTAGATTCAAATGTTTACTTTTAAATAGGGCAATCCATGGTGATGCCAATTCTCTTCAAAATATATATATAAAATAGTAAAATTTTAAAATAAAAAATACAATTGAAAGAGCACTTTCGAACTTCAATGCATATTCAAGCTACATTCATTGCACGCTTACAATCCGTATTTATCAATTGGTCTTGATATCTTGCATGTCCTCAGTTTGTTGATGCATTCTTGACAGAATTTAGTGGTGGAATGTGGACATTGGCTGGATTCGATTTGAGGCATGACGTTTCGATCTTTCTCATGAGGAAGGGCTCGGTTTTGTGTTGGGGATTGAAGTGGTATGTGCTTTTTTTTTTCCATTTGCGCAAGACACATCATTGTGATTGGATTTTTGGGGATGTTTTGCTTGTATCACTTGCATAACTCATATTTTGCTTTCCAATATGGCTATATGCACCCTACAAATTGATTTGGGCAAATCACTTAATTTTTTCTCTTCATTTCCCAAAATGCCCTTAATTCAAATGACGATTTTACCTTTTACAAATTCAAAAATGACCCACATACCCTCATCTTCTTCCCACCTTGTGCACCCTACACTAGTTTCCATACTTTACCCCGACGAATATTCCGACGATCGGCGACACGAAGTTGCGTTTTTGCTCGCCACGAACATCATAAGAGTCAATTTCTTCATTGTTATTTTTTGAAAACATGGATTTGCAATGTTTTGTCATTCAGTTAATGGTTCATGAATTTTGGATTTGGGTTGTTAGGGTATTGTTGTTTTGTTTTCTTTAGTGGATTTTTAGCATAAGTAATGGAGCAAGGACGTGTGGAAGTGACGAACGTGCAAGATGGAGAGGTATTGATTCATGTTTTTTAACCTTTTTAATGTTTCGGGTATACGTTGGTGCCCAGAAATCGCACTGTCGTTCGGTCTGCGGGACCGATTGGATATCATTTGTTCGGTCGTGCAAAATCGATTGTGTAGATGTAGCTCGGTCAACACTGACCGATCAATATGTTTATGTTCAGTTAATTGCATTCAAACAGATGATTTCAATCGGTACATTCTTACCGACGAAGCATACATTTTTAGTTTGTTTGATTTTATTTGTGATTTTTTATTAATGGTCTATTTTAATGGTTTTATTAACCATTTTGCTGGGAGATTCGTGTTCTACTTCATATGTTGACCAAACATTGGAGTTCACTTCCAACGTCTCATTTGGAAGTAGGGCGGAGGCAGTTAAATGGGTTCAAAGTCGAGGCATTAGTATCGGGTTTGTAATAATGACCAAGAGCTTTGATGCAGGGGGTGATAGGCGTCATCGGGAAAGGGTAAAGATGGCGTGTGAGAGGCATGGTTCTTATAGGGGTGACGCTCAACGAGTTGGAAAAATGAAGGCGAGTAACGCTGTGGTTAAGGAAAAAACTTTGATGGATGAGAAATGGGAGGTATTGAGGGGGACATATAGAGAGAAATGTGGTTGCCCATTTGAAATAAATATCAATGAACATGTGGATCCCTTATGACGTGTCACAGTGACGTGTGGGCGTCATAACCACGAGGTATGGTTCTATATTTAGGGTTACTCACACGTTGGTACAAATGATGGAAGGAAATTGTCACGGCCCAATAATTAATGCACGTTTAATTCGAGTTGGACAAATGATGACGTGGGAGTGCGATACGTGTCACTACCGAGGCACGGTGGCCGAGGTAAATATTATATTTGTTGTGTTGTTTGCCTGTGTTAAGGACTACTAAAAACATATACCGAGATGGATGTGTCTCGATCACGTGCGACGTGGGAGGTAGCGGCTCGTGGGGTAAGTCTAATTAGAAATGGGAGGTCGACCAAGCTCGAAGCATGGTGAGTTGTTAATTTCGTTGTCGATTCGGTCGTTGTTGTGTTGTCGGTGTGGTGCGTGGTGGCCATGGAGGGGGACATATATGGAGTTGGGAGGCACGAGCGGCTCTGCGAGGAAGAAAGGGGATCGGGTCGGGTCGACCCGAACCCACGTGGGTCGGGTCGGACCGACCTCGACCGGCCGTTGAGGATCGGGTGCGGGTTGCCCATCGGGTTTGACCCGGACCCACCCATTAATATATATATAATATTTTATTATTTAATTAATTAAACAGTTTTTAATATATAATAAATTTGAAAAAAATTATAGAAAATCAGGAAAATCTCGAAAAATGGGAAAAAAAATGACCCAAATCAATAAAACTTCCATATTTCTATAAAAAGGAACATGAAATCGGCAAATTGATCTCGAACTCAATTTTGATCGCGTTATGATCCTAGAGGAGCTATTACGTGTACATCAGCTTAGAATTGCTCGTGTATGTAAGTAAACTGATTTGAGACATTTATTTACATTTCATTCCATTTATTTATTTATTTTCAGTTATTCGAACTGAATTACCTTTGAAATCCATATGCTATGTGGGCATCATTGATTCTAACCTATACTTTGTCATATTGATTGTCGTGTGTGAATGACACACGAGGTAACGTGCCTCGAACGGGGTAACCGGACCTCGGGGTTTGTTGGGGCAAGAATAACTTGGTTGAACATGACGAGTTTTAAAACTCGGGTATGTTAGCAAGTATACATTCCAAGTGACGACTAATTCACTTGGAATATAAAAGGCGTAATCGTAAGTACGACCTTTTAATATTATGATTAGAGCTCAAACTTATATTGAAATGGGTTACGACCGACCCTAATCCATTACTCATCATATGTGATTAACTCAAGTATCTCTTTGCATGATATTCCTTTCAAAGATAAGTTTCTATTTAAATTATGCAATTTGATACTTGTTGCTTATTCGGGAATGTGGATCAATGTCTCTGTATTACTTAAATATATTAGAGTTTGTGACGGTGGTGCAGATCGGAGCCGGTGGAGGAAAAACACGTTGTGTTGGTATAACATTTTTATGATGGAAGGAAATATTAAGATTTTCGCGTGAAATTTTGGACACTAGTAATTTTAAGAAAGAATAAAGATAAAAAAAAATTAACTCGATTTATAGGATGCAACTAATTCATCGACAATGACACTGGTTAGGTCGATATACAGCCGTGTGAAATGACATTTTAAAGAAGAGGGACAACTAAAAACACAAGTTCGACAAAAAAGAGGCGGAGGAGATCACAAATGCAACAAGTCATGCATTTGCTTGACACACATGGTTATATGTCGTGGCATAGAAAAAAATGAGGAAACATAAGTTGTTATAGACTTGTTTTTAGCTCATCCCGACTCGTCAAGTTATTGCGATGTTTCCTGCTAGTTTTATTTATGGATTGCACGTACAAGACCAACAAATATTGCATGCCTTTACTTGAGATCATTGGTGTGACGTCGACTGGGTTATCTTTCTCCGACTGGTTTTGTGTTTATATTCGCAGAGAAAAAAGATAACTACATTTGGGCTTCGGAGAATCTCAATAATCTCATGGATGGGTGGTCTAAACCTAATGTGATACTTACCGACAGGGAGTTGGGATTGATGAATTGATTGAATGATATTCCCCATGTCAACTCACCTTCTATGTAATTGACACATTAATCGGGGCGTGGTAGGAAACATAAAGAAATATTTCGCACGTAATGAATACTTCAACCTTTTCTTAAGTAGGTGGAATGCCTTAACAAGTGCCACAACTAAAGTTTCCTTCAACACAAGAATGGCCAATTTGGTCGCCGATTATTGTTGTGTACTCGGGTTGCTTGAATATTTGATGGAGACATGGGTTAGAGGTTACAAAGAACGTTTTGTAAAAGCGTGGATAGATAAGACATTGCATCTTGGACATGGTATGACCGGTAGAGTTGAAAGTGCACATAATACTTTGAAAAACGTTTAGACACTCACGATGGAACTTTGAGGATTTGTGGCGGGTTATCCACAGTATGGTCTGTAACCATAATTGTCATCTCCCCTAACATCGTCAACCCTTTCAATGTGATCCAACCATTCTTCAGGGGCCACACCACGAAAACCATCTCTACGCACATTATGCAAACATATGCGAGTTCTATGAACTTTAAAGGGCACTTCACGACTACCCTTAATGGGTATCAATTCTGGATGAAGGACGTACTCGTGATGGCTTGGATCTCTCTTGGTAAACTATTCACCATCGTATTTCTTAATGACCCTCCTTGTCTTACCCTCAAGTGTCACTTTTCCTTTCCCCCTTGTGAGGCCTTTCTCCCCCTTGTTTTTAATTTCTCAATTGGAACCACTAATGACACCGATGATGGATAACTAATCTCTCGAAGCTACTGCACAATACGCATGCACAAATCCTCGATGTGGACACTTTCAAACCTCTCAATAACCCTTTGTATTTCAGCTTTGAAATTGTATTCAATACGATTGACTGCTTGCTCGGTTCATGCCCAATTTTTTCCAATGTATGTTAACATCGTTTAGAGGTATATGTGAGCCTAATAATTGGTATGTGCAATTTCGTGGGCACACGAAAGGCCAAATGTCATGCGCAATGCACATCCACACCTAATTGGATCAGTACCAACATTTTTTACACGTTCCACCTCTTTGCGAACTTGTTCTAACGCATACTGCGACACAAATCCACGCAACATACGATACAATGTATCGTCTAACCCATATTGCGCAACATTCAAATTTGTTTCAAAAGAAGCCTTGATCTGAGTATGAGTGGTTGCACAAAGCCTTGGACATAATGAAGATGATGCATGGAAGAAAATCCGCGATAATATGTATTGGGAGCTTCATGGCTATCAAGATTTAAGGCGCGTAATCCTCGGGGGAGATCACTATGACACAACTATACAAGTCGTGCAGCACTACGACGACACCGCTGACGCTCCATTTCAAAAATGGATGACAATGTCCGATATAGGACTTGTCATTGCTACATGTTATAATGTCGTTGTATTGTTCCTATCATCGAGTGGTAGCACGACCTTCCTGCCACTCCAGGGCGCACCACCATCTTGGCCAAGTGACAAAGTCGTAATTGGGATGACACACGTTAATGAAAACCACTTTATGAGGGTAAATTGCACTAATTTTTCAATATTTTGTCTATTTACTTGATTAATCACTCTTTGACATAATACCAAACTACCGCACTTACGCAGGTGTTATTCAAGGTCGATTCCCCTTTCCTACAATTGTATCCGAGATGGCGAAAAAATATATAACTGGAGTCGATATGATGGAGTAAAAACTTGAACATCAAACACCCACTGCGAGTGGTAAATTATTAAGATGGGCCTCCCATCACAATAGACTTGATCACACCTTGATTAGGATTGAACATAAGGTACATAGTTCGAAATTTTGTACATTATTTACACAATATATCATATATTAATGTTTAGATGATGCCATCGTATCGGACTTGCAATATTTTTGTGCGGATCCGGTACATGAAGTATAGTTAGGTGTTGTTTATTAATTTTTGTATACTCTGATACATGACTGTATATGATGTTTTTGAAAGGATGGAGTTATAGGTTTTGTGATTTTTCATTCATTTTATGATCTGTTCAGTCAACAACGACTTAGTAAAATGATGTTAGTTATTTGTTGTTGACCGAATAAAATATTTACTTGTGCATAGTTGTTTGTTCGGTCAGACTCTGACGATGAATAGTTCATTGATCGATTATGTTACACTGAACTATAACGTTCAAGTCGATTTTGAAAGCCTAACAAACTCATAAGAAGTAGTTCAATATTTGTTCAACATATGACCGATATGTTACCAACTGCTTGGTAAGAAGGAATATAATCAAACACGGTAAAGTCGGTTTACAATGACCGAACAATATCAAAACGACATGTTCAAATGTTGGATCAGTCGTGCTCGACCGATCGTGACAAAAGTACTCGGCGACAACTCAAACAGACTATGAAAGGACACATTTTGAATTTGATTAATTGCATGTACTTTACCAATGCAAAAGAAACCAAATTCACAGCAAGCGGAAATACATTCTCAATTAAAAAACTCGTAATAGCACAATAAAAGTCATAATTGAAATTAAAAATCAGCCACATCAAATTAAATATGCAAAATAGTACATAAAATTCAGTCAGTGGTTGACAAAAAAATCCTAGAATAAGGGTTTCAAGTCCTGCTATTCTTGCCCTTGCTCCTCGAAGGTCCTACTCCCGTTTCTGCCGCGATTGTCTTCCGCTTAGATGGTGGAGGTTGGGAAAGAGTGGCAGCAGATGTTGTCGAACCCGACGTCGCACTCGAACCAACTACAAAGAGGTGCTTTAACACCTCGTCCGCCATCTTAACGTGGAAGCCCTATCTCTAACTCCAAACGACAAGGCCTTCCAATCGGTGCAACCTCCACAGCCCGTCTTACCCGCTACACAAATAACAAATCACTAGAAATAGTAAATGTGAATCAAATTAATTAATTAATTAATATGAATATTGGAATGTCTTGTCTAATCACATCACATCATATATGTCATCGTCGTCTTCCGTCCCAGCCTTGCTCCTTGACGGATTTTCAACTTTTGGGTGGGAGACGTCGATGTACCACCCCATGTAGTCCTCATTCGTAGCCCATGGGACAGACGCCCATTGTCCCCTTGATCATGCGGATAGTACATGATCTTGTCATCTCTCCCGCAGCTCGCTTGGAAACCGTGCTTCACCACATAGCTTGTAGCTACCTTCCCTCTCTGCGCTTGAGTAGGACTGTATCGTGAAGAGGCGATCCTTTGTACGTGACCCAACTGCCGCAAAAATCTATCCAGGGTGATAAGGCTCGACAATGCCGAAAAACTTTATGGTCCCGTGTAGAATGCCAGCTCCGTAATATCCTCATATGTTCTCAAACTCGAGTACGGGTCCCACGTAACTTGATATACAAAATGGAAAAAAACAAGGATCACATAAGTAAGCCAATATGTAAATCATATCAAAATAATTACAAATTTGTGTATCAAACTAAAAAGTAACATGAGTACACACACCTTGTTTGACCGAGTACTATGTTAAGTGTTATGTGAAGTAGTGTACATGATTTATGTTCAGGACCTGCTCCGACTTCACGATCCACGCTTGACACACGGGGAAGGTTCCCAACATAAGTTGGGTTCGAGCGTGCTTCATGCAGAACCACATCAAAATGGTCGTATACCTATCCCTGCAAAAGAGAAAACAAAGTAAGTCAGTCGAACTAAAATGAAAAAATTAAACATTCAACAACTTATGGTGAACGCATATCTAGAAATGCCAGATACCCAGCAATCTGACATACTTTCACCTGGGTTGTCAATCCCAATTGTCGATACAAGTACGCTGGAGCGGCTACACCCCAAGCATATGTATGGACCTCTTCTAAATTTTCCACCAAGGCTAGAAGTTCAACTGGGACCAACGTGGATGTCTTGTCAACGAATGGAGTGCACCTCAATAGGTACCACAAGTATGCTCGAGTCGTGCACTCAACCGCAGGAAACGCTTGCCTTTTCTCGTTACATTTCTTTGAAGGCTTTAGCAAATCTCTCAATTGTGACTTCAGCCAGGACTTCAAAACCTTATGGACTTCAAAACCTTATGGTCTTTGTTCAAATGTTTATCAGCTTCCATATTTGACACTTGGAGTGCCCTGACCATCAACTCAATCGACTCATCCCTGGACATCAAGGGACAGTCTATAACCTTTCCCATCATGGGAATCTTCAACAACATGCTGACATCCTCCAGCGTGATTGACATTTCACCGAACGATAGGTGAAATGTGTTGATCTCTAGCTGCTGTCAAGGTCTTGTGTGCCTTCTTGTATGTGCACTTGGTCAGCACACTCAATCCGGACACCTGAATAATGTTATAAAGGAGAATTCTGTCTCGACAACACTTCGCAAATCCCATTGTACCAACTATGAGCCATGATTGATACATCTTAAAAGGGATCGTTCCTGAGAAATATTCGAGTCAGTACGAGCTATATATATATATATCCAAAAAAAAAAACAAGTCAATAAAGTTAAAAACAATTGAGAAACACTCTGTTCTGTTTGAATCAACCGAACTAAACCCATTTGGATATGTCTAAGGTAACCGAGTGAAATACATTCACTGGTTGGCATACCGAACAAAATGAATTAGATCGGTTTGTGTAAATCGAATAGAGTGTTTCTAATTCAATTTGTTAGTTATTCCTTACTATTTCATATTAATTTTATTAAAATTGTACATACCTCATCATTCCATATCGCAGCGGCGACATGATTGTTAAAACTCTTCAAGCAGCGATCTGGTTCTTAGGCCCTCCAGGGAACGGTGTGGAGGGGTCATATGTTGGCTTCTTGCCTTTGGGGGTTCTCGGCTTTGCCTTGCTGCCACCCTTTGCAATAGCCCTTTCCCCCACCACAAATACCTCTTTTTCTTTTCTTTTTCATTTTCTTTTTCTCTTGTTCTTCTTCTTCTTCTTCTTCTTCTTCTTCTTCTTCTTCTTCCTTATTATTATTATTCTTCTTTTCAACTCTTCTTCTCCTTCGAATCACCTTCTCCTCATCATCACCACTTGATCCTCGAATACCTTCTCCTTTTCTCCACTATCATTTTTTGATTTTCACCACTATCACCTTCTCCTACCTCTTTTCCTCACTTTCCCTTTTATTTTCACTTTCATTTTTCTCACTATCGCTATCACCTCCACTTGATTCACTAACTTCACTGCTTTCTTCTTTGCTTTCTTCTCCACTTACTTGTTCGCCTTCTTCTTCAGATGACTCAGATGAAAATTGATTGTTTATTTCTTGTTCGCCTTTTGGTGGCTTCTTCCTTACTTTCCTCAGTTGAGTTGGTGTTTGGTTGTTGAGTTGCATTAACTTGGCTCGTAAGTATGGCCAACTCCTTGCCAACCACCTCCAAGGCTGGTGATGCGAATGCCTCGTTGGATAAATCATCAACTTCATTGCCCCCTTACCCCGTCCCAACTCCTTTGATTTTCTATACGAAGTCATTTGAGCTCTACGGCCACCCCGCACTCCCTTCAATCGTTCGACCCCAGTCTCTTCCTGACAGACGGTGTACTTTGTGCGAGTCATACCTATAACGATAACACAAATAGAATGTCAAAATCAACATTAACTAATTACTCAAACAATTTTAAAAACAAAGACAATATAGCTCTTCATAACAGATGGTTCGGTTAACAAGGACAAAACTAAAATGAATAAGTCGATGGATAGAAATCGACCAAAATACTATTGATCGGTCAAGGCCAACCGAACTAACGACTCTCAATCGGTGATGTTTGACCAAACAAATAGCCTAACGACATTACACACAACAATTACTCATTATAAAACAAAGAAAATAATACTCATCAACTAAGTGCTACAGTTAGTACTAGTCGGGTTAAGTCTACCGAGGGAATTTAGTTTACTCGGTTTTCTACAACTAATGAATTTTATTCGCTCGGTCTTACAATACTATATAAATCTCAATCAGTTTAACGTGACTGATCAAATACACTTCGTTCAGTCATGTGTGCCCGAATGAGACTATACGGATCAAAATCAATTTAAAACCTCTAAATGCGATTGATTCTTGTGTTACCAACAAATATAAACCAACTATAAGTTATCATAAACGAAATAAACTTACCAATCACATCCATAAACGAAAAATACAAAATCTACCGAATGACATTGAACTCGCATTTGAATAAACGAATTCAATCTTATTAAACAGGGTACGAACGACAATGAACGCTTAGATAACAACAATTAATCATCGATTCAACATCCAAATTCAATAAATACGTGAAATCTCACATTCCAAACTCGATAACACTTCGAGCTCTTGAAAGGAAAACCCTTTGCAACAATGAAGACCTCGACGTCGACAGCCTGAAGGACGCAGGAATGTGTCGAGATCAAGATGATGCGAAGATGAAAAGCCCTCTGCACCTTCAACAATGAACACTTTGAACTAGTTGCTCTTCTTCTTCCCCTCCACTTCCCTATTTCGACCAGTTCGATTCGATTTCTGTATGCGGGGTGTGCAGGGGTAATTTGGGAATTAGTCAATTTTTTAGGTGCCCACATCTTCATTGGGTGTGCCCTCATCTTGTGGTTTGCCCATATGAATTTGTGGGGTGCACATAGCCGCATCATTTGCTTTCCCTTACCATGTTCTATTTTTTGAAGTGGTATGTGTCTTTTGTTCCATTGCATCCTTTTCATAACAAAGGAAAAAAAAAAAAAAAAATCATTAAAATCTTTAAAAGTCCTTTAAAATCTATGACAATCCTTTCAAATCCTTGAATCTTTATAGTAAAAATTCTTTACAATCATACAAATCCATGAAAGTTAATGAAATTCATGAAAATCCATAACAAAATAAAGTCCATTAAATACACCCCCCACATTATGCTTTTTGTTTTGTTCTTTTCTTTAAAGTCGAAAAAGGCACATTGAATGTTGATAACCCAAGAGGGCAAGCGAGCTTATTATAACATTTCAACAACATGGTGAAATGCAATAGACACTATATTGCAAACAGAAAAGGTTGTTCATAGCTCCCACAAAACAACTAAAATTAGGGGTGGGCAAACTGCGGTTTGGTGGTGAAAACCATCACCCCGACCAAACCGGGAGTTTACGGTTTGATCATTTTGCTAACTGCCACCAAACCGTGAACCCTCAAAATTGCAACCAAACCGACCGTAGTTTACGAAGTTTGGTCGATTTGATTTTGTTGTTTTCCTGCGATACATTTACAACAACAACAACATAGCCTCAGTCCCAAATTAACTGAGGTCGGCTACATGGATCAAACTTTTCCTTTGTGCTCGATTAAGTGCAATTGATGGTGAGCTTTGCAAACCATTCAAATCCCTTTTAATTAATGCATCACATGTTAACTTTGGTCTGCCCCTACCTTGTCGAATTTCTACAGTTTCTATTGAGTCAAGTTTTCTAGTTGGGGCATTTGTAGGCCGTCTTTGCAGGTGACCAAACCATCGCAACCGCCCTTCCCTAATCTTTGTATCGATTTGTGCTACTCCTACTTGTCTTTGAATTTCTATATTTCTTATTCTATCTTTACGAGTATTATAACACATCCACCTAAGCATCCTCATTTCTGTAACATTCACTTTATGTAATTGTTGCTGCTTTACCGCCCAACATTCACTGCCATAGAGCATAGCTGGCCTAATTGCGGTCCTATAAAATTTTTCTTTTAACTTAGTAGGAACATGTCGATCGCAAATCACCCCTGTTGCACTCCGCCATTTCTTCCATCCAGCTTGAATTCTATGTGTGACATCATTTTCAATGTTACCATCATTTTGTATGATTGATCCTAGGTATCTAAAGTGGTTTACCTTAGGAACTTCTACTTCCCCTAATTTTACCACTCCGTCATCTCGATGTCTAGTGTTTCCAAACTCACAGTGCATGTATTCAGTTTTCATCCTACTCAACTTAAAGCCTTTAGATTCTAATGTATTCCTCTAGAGTTCTAATTTCCTATTCACTCCATCTTTAGTTTCATCCACTATGACAATATCATCTGCAAATAGCATACACCATGGTATATCCTCTTGAATATGTCTAGTTAGTTCATCCATAACTAAAGTATATAGATATGAGCTTAAAGCCGATCCTTGATGTAGTCCTATCGTAATGGGAAATTCTTTTGTAGCTCCTTCAAATGTCTTTATACTCGTTACTACTTCATCATACATATCCTTAATAGTGTCTATGTATCTAGCATGCACTCTTTTTCTTTCTAGAACCACCAAAGAACATCTCTAGGGACCCTATCATATGCTTTTTCTAAATCTACGAATACCATATGAAGATCTTTTTTCTTTTCTCTATATTTTTCTAACAATCGTCTTACAAGGAAAATTGCCTCCATAGTTGACCTCCCAGACATGAAACCAAATTGGTTCTCTGATATTGTTGTTTCTCTCCTTAGCCTATTGTCAATTATTCTCTCTCACAGTTTCATAGTGTGACTCATAAGTTTAATTCTCGGGTAGTTTGAGCAACTTTGAATGTCTCCTTTGTTTTTGAAGATTGGCACAAGCGTGCTTCTTCTCCAATCCATTGACATCCGTTTTGATTTTAAAATTTTATTGAAAAGTTTTGTTAACCAAGTCAATCCGTTTTGATTTTTTCCTGCGATACATTTAAAAAATAAAAAATAAAAAATGTAACACATTCCATATTTAGGACATTAATAAAACATGCAACAAAACATATAGATATCCATACATGACCACCAAAAACACAATGAAAGGCATTAATTGAATCAAAATTATGAGTCTTACTTTATTTTCAAATTTAAAACAATATTAAAAAGTTTCAATTCAATTTCAAGTTTGAGGGTAGTTTTGCGGTTTGGTGAAACAGTTTTTCATAAATGAAAACCACCACCAAACCGCGGAATCGCGGTTGTCAAGTTTTCTAAACCACCCCAAATCGATTTTAAAAAACCACACCATACCAAGTGATTTGGACGGCATGGACGGTTTTATCCCCAACTAAAACCATTGGCCAGCCACCCAACCTCTTATAACAATAGAGCGCCAAATTAATACAAGTCTTGAACATGAACGTTCCTTGGCGCCTCTTTTAAGTTCAAATCGATCGATAAAATTCTTCCTTTACAACCTCCCAAATGTCGACCAATGAACAATTCCAACACAACAACAACAACAACACACAACCCAAAACAGAGACACTCGTGGAAGCAGCGCTGCGAGTGCTTAACACGCCCGATCCCTTCGAGAAGGCCAACCTTGGCGAAGCCGTCGCTTCAAGATGGATTCATGGCTCCATCACCGAGTCCTTCAGCCAATGCGTCGACCTAAACGTTCCTGACCGACCCGCCAGACCCTCCAACGTAATTCCTTTCTTGTCTATCTAAGTGCACTCTTGTTTGTATTACAAGTGTTTGATTAAATGCCCCAATGAGTGAATGAAAACCACGCAGGTCAAGCTGGTCTCGCCAAGTCTAATGCCGAAGCTGGGCAAGGCTGGCGGGTTGAGGAGTCGACAAGCCATTCTTCATAGTCTCGTCCACACCGAAAGTTGGGCTATCGACTTGTCGTGGGTATGCTACTATTCCCTTCTGCGTTGACTAATCCATGTTCGGACACTATCTAACGTCAGGCGGTCTTAGTACATTGTTATTTGAATGGTTTGTGCTTTTGTTTGCTATCTTATGTTGTTGCATTGCAGGACATAATTGCGCGTTTTGGGAAGCAAGAGTCGATGCCGAGAGAGTTCTTCACCGACTTTGTGAAGGTGGCACAGGACGAAGGTCGACATTTCACGCTACTTGTCAAGCGTTTGGAAGAATTGGGGTCGTCCTATGGAGCGTTCCCGGCTCATGATGGGCTCTGGGAGTCTGCCATTGCGACTTCAAAAGATCTCTTGTCGCGGTTGGCGGTAGAGCATTGTGTTCATGAGGTAGCCAGAGATGTTGATTTGTTGTGTATAACCTTCTTCGTTACTACTTTGGTAGGTAGATTATTGAGTTGGGTGTTGTTTCATGTTGTCTGCAGGCCAGAGGACTAGATGTGTTGCCCACGACGATCTCGCGATTTCGCAAAGGAGGAGACGATGACACCGCAGATCTGTTAGAGACTGTGGTGTACCCAGAAGAGATTACTCATTGTGCTGCAGGAGTGAAATGGTTCAAGTATCTATGCTTGAGACCAACAAATCCCAGCTGCCCAGAATCTGATAACATTTACAGGGATGCAGCAGCGAGTTCTGGCAATGACAACGATGTAGATGCGATGGTGATCGACAAGTTTCATGCCACTGTCAGGACTTACTTCTCCGGACCGCTCAAGCCCCCGTTCAATGAGAATGCCAGGAGCGCCGCTGGGTTTGGCCCTCGGTGGTATGAACCTCTCGCCGTTAAAGAGCCCTGAATGAATCCTCACACTTGCTTTGTGCTTCAGTTCTTCAATTTCGGCGAATCTTCGTCAATTAACCACAAATTGATCTGTAATACTTGATGGTCAGGATCATTGCCAATGAGAGTGGCATGAAAGATTTGCTTTTATTATTGCAGCTGCTTCTGATACAAAACAAGTACCCTTGTTTCTACAGCTTTCTTTTACATTATTTTCGTACAGGGAAACATGCTACATTCTCCAGGAGACTCATATGAAGCATGAAATTGAAAGACTCAGACAACTAAACTCAATGTGCAGTCAATGTTGGCAACATAAATTATAACAAAATCTGCAAACAAAGACTGCAAAACAAATGCAGACAGGTTTTGGTGACGCCGCATGCGAGATTTCGATCCTTGAGTGCCACTTAACAAGAGATGAGGATCTATATGATAGATTTTTTTAACATGAAAAAATTATAGGCATCATTGATTTTGCTGTAATATGTTATCACAAGAGGAGTCTTCGAATGTCACTGAAGTTGAGGCGCAAAGCTGTAAGGAATGAACCTGCAATAAAAGTATAGGTTAAACTTACTCATTTGCCTGAATCAATGTGCAAAATGTTGAAGATAATTACTCATTATTAGGAATGCGTTTAGGGTGACTGAGCATTTAAGGGGAAATTAGCGAGTAGAAAGAGCCTCAAAACCCATGATCAGTGATGGTATTCCTTTGACAATATGCTGGCGCAGGACAGTGAATCTTAAGTCTTCCAAGACAACAAATGAGGAAAAGAAAGGCCTGAGATTTGATATAAGGCTATTGTGCTAATAGGAAAGGCATTTCGCCATTTTACATTGAGCGAAATGCTCCATTCGAAAGCCAAAGCATCTCTAGTGAGATTCATGAGGAATCACTTGTCAAAGACAAAGTTAGGGGTTCGATTCATGCTGGAGTCAAGGGTGTTAAGTTGGTTTCTTATCAGAAAAAACAAACGAAAAAAATAAATACCCTAAAACAAACATGTCGATCAAATGGTCTACATTACTTTGCATGTGCGTAGGCGGGTGAGCCTTGTTTTTTTCAATTTTTTTAACTGTGACTAAATAATGAATATTTTCTTTGATTCATAAATGACTAATGTTTTCAGATATATCATATACGTACTTCCAACTATTTCATCGAACACACGATGGTCAGCTGATAATGTCAGGCTCATTTTGTTGACAACTGCAAGTACCTCCTTACCTGAAGAAAGAGATAAAACCAGAACTCAGCCACATCTGTCGAAATCTATTACACAAGAATTCATTTGTTTCAATCAGATGCAAAGAATTCTTACCGTCGATACCTACAACAGGTTCTACAACCTTGTTGCCTCTACCCACGGCTAGAATGCAGGCCTGCAAAGAGAAGAAAAAAAAGGCAATTACGCTTCCAACAAAGAGAAAGGACCAACATCGATTGGCTGAGTGTCATAGTGTACAATAAAATGTGATTGAAATGGGGCCATCAATTTTTCGTAACAAAGATTTGCCTACAGCTTCCTTATCCTTTTTATATATTTTGAATCCTATACCTAGAACTGTGAATTTCCGTGTAACCTGCGGTATTCCCTATCAAAAAAAATAGGTGGGGGATTCAGTCGGTGACTTTAAAAAGATTACTAACCTGTGGAGGGTTTATAATTGCACAGAACTGATCCACTGGAAACATACCGAGATTTGAAATGCTGCAAAAGGAAGTACATTTACAAGACAAATATATGATCCAAAATGTTGAGAAGGAGTATTCGTTATAAAAGCTTTCATGGGGAAAAAGACAAAGAAAAAAAAAAGCATGATACAAAATGTTGACCTGAAGGTTCCTCCTTGAAATTCATTAGGTGCAAGCTTCCCTGCTCTTGCTTTCTCAGCCAATTCCTTGACCTGAAACATCAAAGATGATTTATTTTGAGAAAGAAAACTAATTTTGCAATTCATTCAACTTCGCAATGGAATAATGGTTCACAAAATATGCTTTAAAATATCCAGTGAACCGATACCCAAAACTGTCTAATTAAAATATCCGTAGTACCTATACAAAAATTGTCTAATTAAACTTTCGGTTATAAATTTAAAAATTCTTATTTAATACTGTAAGCATATGTTTGTGCGCTTTTACATTCATATAAATGAAAGAAATCATCAGGTTACAACTTACAACACATTCAACAACGTAGCCTCAATCCCAAATTAACTGGGGTCGGCTACATGGATCAAACTTTTCCATTGTGCTCGATTAAGTGCAATTACAACACATTCGACTAGTCACAAATTTGGTATTGATTCCTGATAAAAAGAGTTCAGCACGAGCATCTTTTGGTTCATTAAACCTTGCAAGTTTCACATTCAACTAGTCACTAATTTGGTATTGAATCTTATCGGCCCACCAGTAGAACTAGACCAAAATGTGCACCTTTTAGGGAAACAAAAAAACACGAGAGATGTCCATTTTCAACCAAAGGGGAATACAATTTACTAAGTCGCCAAAGAATTTTCTAACTTTCATGGATACCTCTGAAGAGATTGACGAGATACTCTTTTGATCTGCATTCCTCACAATTGGAGTCATCAGGCCCTGTAATTTACAAAAAAATTTGTTGATTAAAAGCTAAGTATACGCTAGAGACTTCTCATTGCCTTTCATGTACCTTTTCAGTAGCTACTGCAATTGAGATGTCAACAGAATCATGCAAAGTAACTTCTTCTTTCTCAGCATTCCAGTAAGCTGCAATGTAGCCAGAAAGTCGCATAAGGTCAAAATAACTTAACAGTGTTAAAGCTACAAATGCAGAGAATAAAGTAAAATAAGATCCAGCAAAAGGAGTTCGATGATTACGGTGGTTTGGACACATCCAAAGACAGCCCACAAATGCTCGAGTTAGAAAACTCGACACAACAAAAACTGAAGACACTCGATGATGTAGGCATGGACCCAAGATAACTTGGGATGCATAAAGTGAGAAAGAAGGATCCCGAAAGTAAGTCATCAACGGCATTAAATCGAGTGGAGAGGAAGAGTTTGATTCATGTAGGATCCAATTAACTGATTTAGAGAAATGTTTTTACCATTTGCTTCAGGTGTATTTTTCAATGCAACTGCTACAGCCTTGATGACAATGTCATTCACTGAAACCTTAAAATCATGCTTCTCTGCAATCAAATGACATCAGGTAATTGTCAGTCCAACCTAGAACTAGAAAACTCAAAAAGGCATCTGAAAAGAAGAAAGACCTCAGATTTTGTACCTTTAAGTTCCTTCCTGAAAGCAAGTAAAGGATCCAGAATAACATCTGATGAGAAGAATCAGATATTTCAATTCTTTCGAGGAGTTAACAGTAACTAGGTAATCACTTTGACCTAAAAGGATAGACAAACCTGAAGATAAATATAAATGCGGTATGCTCTGTTTGGATTCCAACAACCGTTTTGCTATCACCTGTAATTGAGTGTTAATTTATATTCGGCAAGGGTAGACGGGCATAAAAGATGCAACCAACAATTTATTTATTTTTTGGTGTCTTCATCCAACTATATTTGTTATAATGCACGCTAAACAATATAGAATTAGCTGTCCACATAACATAATTACAAATTGAGAACAAGAAACAACAGATAACAACATTATAATCAGGACTCTATCTGTTGTCAATGAAAAATTATCCCCTTCAAAAGAAAAATCCAACAAATTAACTATTTTAATATGATATGCAACCCAGAATTGAACCTTAAATCCAATCAGTAAGGAGGCCAATTAGCAGAATCATAATGGACTGGTGTCTCAACCTTTTTAACAACATCTCTTAAAACCTTCTGCAATTTACAAATTTTTATTCATTTTTTTCGAAGGTAATTTTTTTTTTTTTTCATTTTCAGACTGCCAGAACTAACTTAACTTTCCAGTTTTTTTTTTTTTTTTAAGCATCTCTAAAGCACAAACTTTACTTCGTTTTCAGGCTGGTACAATCAACTTATTTTGCCAGTTTGATTAAAGGGTTTGAGGCCAAATTTTGCTTAACAAGTAAACAGAATAGCTTTTAAAGAAATCATAGCAACATAACAAATTAGATCTCATATTAGGTATTATAAATTCATGCATCATTTACAAATGGCAAATAACTTTGTTTTTCATATAACGTCATGCCAATCAAAATATACAAATCTTTTGCTTGAAGAGACTAGAATTTAATCATAAGAAGTTCTGATTGATGACATTACGACTAGCAACATAAAGTTGGAATCAGCAAATATACAGAAGAACCGCGAAAGAGATTGTAACCATTATATGGGCAACAGTAACCATTATATGGGCAACAGTAACGAATTCTCTTGGGGCAGTCATGCACTTGTTTTAGGTATTTATGTTTGTTTCTTTCTCAGATAAAATCCATGAAAGATTGTTGAGCAAATTATAGTCATTGTTGGATTAAATTTAAGAACATGTGATTAAGTTGGATAATCAGTTCAGAGAACTTACCCTGCGAATTTGACTGTTTGGAAGATCTTCATGATTATCTATCTGATGTGAGTGTGAAATTGACTTAGAAGATGGCGGCGACTGAGATGATTTAGACGGGGAAGTAGGTGATGCGGACTTCTTCTCTGGAGGTGAATGTGCTGGTTTTTTAGGTCCCTTTCCAGATTTCATCGCAGCTAAAACATCACCTTTCAGAAGTGTACCATGAGGACCTGATGCCCTGAGTGAAGATGCATCTAGCCTAAATTCTTTAATGAGCAACTTGGCTGCTGGGCTTATCCTGCTGAATCCTGTTTTATCAGTTATCTCAGGTTTATCAACACTTTGAGGAGTTGACTTCCCTTCTTTAGCCACTGAACCACTTGAGATGGACACCGAACTGATATTTTTTATATCACCTGCATCCTCAACCTTGAAACCAGCAGAATTCTACGTTATGGCATTCATCAATTGACAATGGCTACAGAACCAGTACACAGAATGTAATTAATTAAAAGCATCAATGTGGGGAGGCATGCTACCAAGCACTGATGCATTCAAGCACATGCTCTACTATAAATTTAACAACTAATCACACAAACTTTTCCACATTGTTTCTCTTGTCAGTCAGACTACAAGAAAAAATCATGCACCCTAATTCTGCAGGGTCCAGTTTCACCAATTGAACAAAGCTGCATCAGTAACAAGTAAGAACTAAAAAGTGATGGATAATAGCCACACTGCTGCTAAAGTTTCTTGATATTTTGCTTGATAAAATCCTCTAACAACCGCATCTCCGAGACCCTCTAAAACCACCATCCAAAATACAGAATTGCTTCACAAAAAATGCTAAGGAAGCATAGCATGAGCAAGCAGTATGAGAACTTACTGTTATTGCAATTGGCTGTCCCACAGCAACATCTTTTGAACCTTCTGGTGCAAGTATCTTGGCCAAATACCTGAGTGGAATGTACCAACGGAAAGTAAGGCTAGAGTACACCGAACAGAAAGAGACATTGGCATCCACATTGATGTAGACATATCTAAACAACTCAACAGACGATAAATGATGATTATGGTAATTCAAATCAATGATATTCTGTCATGTCAATGCTGAGGCTGCCGACGCTTTTCCATATTGATTACTCTACGGAACTATCATTCATACTAAAAAACATTCACAAGCCAAGTGAAAATTTCTCACTTACAAACTTATAATCTTTTTCAAAAAGAAAACATTATTGAATGAATTAGTAGACAAAGGAAGGGTCCGTACTACAAATATTCATATAATTGAATCAAAATTCGGAAGAGTTTTTATGAAAATCTCAAGTCTTATCTTTTTTTTTCTTCGGAATAAAAATAAGATAACCAAGTTACCAATGTGTATCCATCATAACTTTTTGTCAACATCCAATGCAAAATAATAATAATAATAAATAAATAAATAAAGTAAAAAAAATCATCAGGATAGCGAAGTTACCCCTCTTCAAGACTTTCAAATTCAAGGGTAGCTTTGTCAGTCTCTATCTCACATATGACATCTCCCACTTCTATCTGTAAAGTACCAAATAGATAAGAAATGATCTCAAGATAATCTCAAGCACAAATCAGCTCTTATAACTGACCTTATCCCCTTCCTTCTTCCTCCACTTTGTAATATTGCCATGGTTCTATAGTGGAAATATGAGATAAAATCAGCGTTTATCAACACAGAGATGAGGAACAAGAAATTAAAAGTTTGTACTAATTTTCTTACCATTGTGGGGATAACGCAGGCATTTCAACAACTTGATGAGGAGGAAGATCTGAAATAAGCAACTATGTCAGATACCTATTTTTAATTGGAGAAAAGCATTTCACTTTTAACCATAAGAGATTTCTTAAATTATGAAAACAGTGAAAGTAATATATCAACCAAGAACTTGGTGAGGAGGAAGATCTAAAATAAGCAACTATGTCAGCACCTATTTTAATCTGAGAAAATCATTTCACTTTTAACCAAAAAACAGTGAAAGTAAATATCAACCACCAGTTGCATAACTCTGCTTGGTGAGGAAAACTGAGTCTCAACAGAAGCAGACTCTCCACAACATGTGTTCCACTCAACAGTTGCATAGCTCTGCTCAGCAAATGCACACCGAAAGCAGGGATATGGTGAAATTTGCACAATTGTTCCAGACAACACATCAAGCATTTTCTGTCTTTATACGAACTGCAAGTTTTGTACTAATTTGGGATTGAGGCTACGTTGTAGTTGTAGTTGTTGTTGTTGTTGTTGTTGTTGTTGTTGTTGTTGAAGTATACAAACTGCAAGTTTGGCTTGCAATAATCTATCAAAAGAAGATTAACACTTTCTTGCTTCATCCACACCAGATTTGCAAAAATAATTATAAATAAACACCGAGCCTTCAAACAAGATACTCTTTTAACTATATAAACTGGAATTAAACACATCAAGGAATTTAAAACATTAAAACAGGACCAGAAGAAAACCTGTAGAAGTAGCTTCAGTTCCCAAATTTTGATTAGTTGATTCCTCTTCTTTCAAATCTGAACCACTCAATAAATTGCTGGGAAGATTTTTTATGCCATCTTGATCCTCAACCTAGCAAACCAGAAAGTATCAAAAATGAAACTACATTTAAAGAAATTGGCTTGAAAGATTTAAAGACGTTATCCAGAATAGGACCAACTATGGAACAACATACACCAATGCAGTTCTAACAACCATCACTGTACCAATCAAGTGGAGATTCTACTAGCAGAAAAAATACACCATGAAAACATTGAAAAAGATCAGAGAAAGTAAGCATGCCTTGCATTATCTTGAACTTACCGTTACTGCAATAGGCTGACCCACTGGAACATCCTTTGAGCCTTCTGGAACCAGTATCTTAGCCAAGTACCTATAATTCATCAACAAAATCAAGAGTATCTAAGGGGATTCATGAAACTGAGAATATAGTTGGTTTAGAGCCAAATATCATCACCAGTTCCGATCCTACAAATTACTTATATGTTATAAGCAACTATCAGGTTTATACTTGTTTGATGCATGGATGAAACTTTGAATCATTACAATGCCAAATACGAGGAACCCATCAAAATTATGGCAAAAGAAAGTAGTAAATAATATTCACTCAGCCATTGTTGATGTAATCTTTCATTTGTTTGTTTTCTCACAGACTCACATGCATCAAATGTACAAGAGAAAAATCATGTACCCCTCTTCCAGACTTTCAAACTCAAGCGTAGCTTTATCTGTTTCTATCTCACAAATCACATCACCCACTTCTATCTGTTAGAAAAAGCAAGTAATCAAAAACCAAAAATGAAATCAACTGCAATAAAAAGAGGCAGGGTAATGTTTTTGGTTAAACAATGTAAATACCAAATTCAATCATAACTCACCTTATCCCCTTCTTTTTTTCTCCACTTTGCAATGTTTCCTTGATTCTAAGAAACATAAATTTAAGTAAGCTTCTGAGAAAATTAGGCAGCTCAACAAATATTAAGAATCAAATACCATGACCAATGTTTATTCTCAACTCACCATGGTGGGGGATAATGCTGGCATTTCTACAACTGTATGTGAAGGAATCTCTGCAAAAAGCCAACAGCTTGTGAGTCAATAGAAGCCTGAGAAGGCCTCTTGGTTGCAACTATAACATCTGTTACATAATTTCAAGGAAAGGCATTGATTAACAGACTCCGAAACATACGATTTCCACATGATTATTGAAATATGTTGGATCATGCATTAAAGTGTCCTGTACACATCTTGATGCACATCCAACGAACACCATCAAGTGTGTAGCAAATGTTTGTATCAAAAGTATGCTGCCCAATCACTTTCCTAATTTCATTCTTGAATTAAGACATACGTCCCACTCACGGACCTAAGCCAATTGCAATGTTGTCTCTTCGATATAAAAAGATGGACATGAACTAAAGTTTCTCAAACAGTTATGCAAAGAATAATCCTCCTTTTCTCTTTGTTCAGTTGTTACTTCTTGAAACTAAGATACAACAGAAAAAATGTTATGACTTTGAAGAGATGATGCAGGAGTAGATTGGTGACTAATTAATGGCACACAGAGTAGAAACAAAAGAGAAAATGAAGTAGTAAATTTCAATGCTCTTTCCTCCAGCGAAAGATAACAATTAGATCAATCATATACAAATTCAACCCTTTATACTGGCAAAGTCACTAACAGATCAACTATACATTGCAAACAAAACATTAAGAATAAAATTGACATGAATAACTTCTCAGAATTTAACACTAAATAAGAAACTAGAACCAAAGATTTCATGCACGAATAAAATTTTTAAAATGCTCAGATGAAGTAAAAGATTAAAAATGCCAAATCGAAATTAGGGTGCAGTGCTAGGAAGAAGAGAGATCACAAAGAAATTGAAGTACTGGACATGATATAAAATAAAGAAGGCTAGCAAACTTGTTTCGGTATATAGGCAAAAGGAAAGATAGCATGAAGTCAAATTTAGCTTCTTTCGCTTCAGGGACTTGTGAGGACTAAGTTGTCATATGATAAAGGAAATTAAAGAGTATACATATCACCTTTTACTCCTCAACCTCAACTAAAAGCCCCGTCTCATCCTATGGTTAGCAAATCTTTCTGGCTAAAATATAACGGGGAGGATTTATGTGCAGAAGCGCATTTGCTCATTTTAGTTATGCTACTTTTTCAAATACAAAAAGTACTCCAGTAATTGAAGAGATCTCATTGAACTCTAAGTGCAATCTTTTGGAGCTCCCCTATAAGGCTATAACCCATGATCTAAGGCCACCAATTGATCTATCCACCAAATTCAGCTTTGATTATATCAGTATTTTCAAGGCGCCACCTAGGCCCGGCTTAGGCCTTTGGGGGCTTCCACCGGGCCTGAAAATAATTATTAAAAATATTTTTTATTGAAAAATTTTATTTATGTATTTATTTTTTGAAAATATTATATATATTTTTTTGAAAATATTTTTATTTCAAAAAGTGTGGAGTTAAAAATATGGTGGTGAGAATGTGTAGGTGAGAAAGTGCATGCCATTGAGGGGTCTCTAAATAAATTAAATTATTTCTTAGGGAGGTCTAACTAAAAATTTTTTCGCCCGCCTAGGCACCACCTCAACTAGGTGGGGCTAAACCGCCTAACACCGCCTCGCCGCATTGAAAACATTGGATTATATCCATCATATCCGTTAGATTGAAGAAAATGAAATCATCAAGACTAATTCCAAATATATAAAGGGCATCATTAGAAAGGCAATACAAATGAAATGAAAAATAAAAAAATAAAAACTAAAACTAAAAAATCATTAAAATGCTCAACTGGAAAGGATTCAAGTATTGAAAATAGGAAACAATTCTTACCATTAGATGAGAAAAATCTTGCTCCACTATGCAACTGTCAAGCCATAAATTGACAAATTTAGACAACTAGAAAGCAAGAGTGATTGATAGACCTAAACCTTCGAAACACTAACCTTGAGCATCAAAGAACTATCATGGATTCCACCGATCATACGGAGCGACACGTTTCTGGAAATAAATTATGCTTGACATAAGTAACGCATGAAAGAAATTTATAAAAAAAAAAAAAAAAACCGCAAATATTTTCCAAAATAGAATTTGCAAGCTCAAAATAGGTACATAAAAATGAAAAAGTGGAAGTAAAATAACCTCCAGAAAAGGAAAAGATGTCCAGGAAGTGATCAGACCTCAACATTTGAATAAAAAACTGAAACGCATTTTCATTAATTCAACATAGAAATAAAAATAAATAAACCTTTCCCTTGAACTAACAAAAGAAGTGCTGCATGATCAAACCATCCATAAAAAAAGTTATTTTTTGGTAGAAATAAAAATGTTTTTTATAAGACTCAAGCCAACACATGTGGCAACAGAACCCTTGGATCTAAAATCCTAAATGACCATGCTGCAGATTAGGGAACCCAGAGAATTGCACCAACCTTAACAGCAGCCTGTTGCCACTGCCACTTCCCTCCAGTAAAAAATTATGTACACCAGCCAAGCTGCAGAAATAACTCAAGAACAACCAAGGAAAAAATAAGAGGCAAGTAGCCTGCTGGAATATGGAACGGGATGCACACATTAAGTAAAGGAATGTTGTAGATAATAGAGGAACAAGTAGAAAATATTTAGTAAGCAAAGAACACTAAGCAAAGGTCATACCAGCTTAGCTTGTTGCCTTTAAAATCTTGAGATTTTGTTTCAGATCTATTGTTTTACAAAAGATAGGGTCAATGAGTTGAGTGATTTCTACACTCTGTGAGACACTTCCTTGCCGCAGAGGACTAGGGGATGAACTTGACTTTTTTGATTTAAGACAAGGAACATTATTCTGATTTAAAACAAGGAAGACATTAGTATATGGTACTATTTGCCATCGCTTATTCACTGGTCTCTTATTTTAAGAAGATAGTTCCACCTAATTAGCAAAATAGATTCTCCAGTGAGATTAAATTGACCATAATTTCGCGAAGCACCAAAATTATCCTTATTTCTAACATCGACCTTGTGCTTTTTATATATTTGCTTATGGAAGTAACAAATTACCAATAAAAAAAAGGTTAAGGTTGTAAGGGCAACAAAGCTATTTTGTACCTTTGACGCCAAATAAAAATTTAAAAGCACATTAGTACAACTGATGGGTTGCTCCACATTACCTCCCAAAAATGTTTCAATAGGCAATTTTTGTAAATTTATTCATAACGCATATATTAAACAAATTAATCTTTTGCACCAATAATATAAAATAACTATTTTTTTAATAGGCAATTTTTGTAATTTTTTGTATTTTTATGCCCTCATAAAAATAAAAAGTAAAAAAGCAATTTTGAAAATAGGAGAAGTGAAAATCAATTTGTAAAACACCTATTAAATTGCTTCCAGAAGTTAATGATTAAATTCATTATTCGACCGAAAATTTATGATGCAAAAACAAGCACAAGTGCTTGGTTTATAATTTCACGAAGAAAGCTGAAAATGAATTATGCCGAACATGCCATCCACATGCATACAAAAATGACTAAGAAAGGGATGTCAGTAATAAGAGAAGTCGTCTCTTTTCAAATCTTTTATACATTACTTGCATATTTCGTATAAATAGCAACCAAAGAAGTCGTCTCTTTTAAACTTTTATGCCTTCTTGCTTATAATGCAACAAAATCTATCTTAACTGTCCTCCACTACACGACAAATGTACTAATCACTAAACAAGCTCATAGTTTACATAGAAATAAACTTTCACGGTAGCAGAAGTCAGGAATTTAAATTATCCATGTCAACCACCATTAATAAGATCATTTCATTTTATCAATTACTTTTTTGCACTTTTTCGGTTTCCTTTGCTTCAATGGTAATTCAATATTTGGCACTCCATGCATCATGAAACTTGTTATCTCAAACCGATAGAAGAACATTATACCTTATCATACCAATAACCATCTTATGTCTTCTACTGCTGCTGACACATTGGTTCTTCTTGGAATCTGTGGTCTCTTAAGCAAAGAATTGCGCCGAAACTCATATATTATGAAATCATCCATTCTTTTAGTTTATAGGAAAGGGATTTATGACTTCATGCTTTAGTTCTTACAAAAACTGAGTAGGCAAACATCCGGTCATCAGGTCAGTAGTTGGGAGTTGAGTGACTAGTGTCATTGAGGGGGCCACACCTGACAAATGTTGCACTCCGCCATCCTCTCCGATTTCTTCCATTAAAGAATGAATAGTCAATTTTTGTTCCAATTCAGCTAAGTACATACCAATTAGAAATATTTCAGCCTTTTTCCTAGGGAGTAGTTTGGTTAAGGGAATCCACCAGAGCCGTCGGCCGCAATACATCTCCATCACCACCATTCTTCCCCTAGTGCTGATAAATAAGGACGTTAAGTAGAATTTGAGCATTCCCACAAGAATGACAGCTACTACAACTAAAGGGGGGAAGCCTAGTCTCCATTGAATGATATAAGAACTACTTCTCTCATCTTCGATAACGCTCAATCTATTCGGTTCGGTTCGGTTAGCATACATGGTCAATCAATAGGGGTTTAAATTGTCAATATATTCTCATTGTCGAAGCTAACAACTCATTCATGTTCTGCTTCAATGTTATGCATTCAACTGATAATCGAATTGATCATGCGAAATACATGCCACAACTCGATGATGACGACACTATTTTTTTTCAAAATCTATCAAAAACACATATAATTTTCATTGACAATTTCGCATTCAACCGTTTAACACCTTCAATCTTGCATTCTTTCAAACTCCAAATTCCCAAACAGTCTGAAAACCCCAAATTGACAATCCCGCTGCGCAATCATCGCTTCGAATTCAAAAGAGCGATCAAACAAGATGCGAGAGAAAGATGCGTACCTTGAGAGAGATCTACAAGTGGAGAAAGGGCGAGCCCTAAGAAGAGAAGGAACTCGAGAGACGACCGCCTGACGAAGCCGACAAACCGCCATTTCTCTCTCTCTCTCTCTCTGTTGATTCCTCTCTGTGAGTGCAAAGATCGATCAGCTCAATCGACGGATTCGGAAACTACGATCGATCGAGATTCGTCGATGGAGTTCAGAAATGGAGAGAGAGAGGGGAGTGATGTCCGATCGCCAAGCCAATTAGCCAAGCGAAGCTCTCTCGCGGTCGCGGTGGTGACCGAACTTCCTCTTTCGTTATTTTAATCAATCTTGGCAGGCTTATGTTCCGTATTTGATTCAACCCGATACCACCTTTTCTGTACAATGAATATACATTTCTAGTAATAAGTTCCAAATTATACGGACTCCCTTAACTATTACACTACTCTTGAGATATTACAATGATCCATTTTACACCCCTCCACAAACTCTAATGTTTTCAATAGGGGTGTATTAAGAGATTTTTGATGGTTACTTTTATAAGTTGATGACTTTTTTAAAGCTTGTAGATTTTCGTAGATTTTTAAAGACTTTGATAAAATTTTAAGTAAACTATTTTTTATGACCTTTATCAATATTTAAGATTTTTAGTTACTTTTGTGAACTTCTAAAAAAAGACGGATAATTATATTTCTTTTTCTTAAGAACTATTATTAATTTTTTAAAAGTATTTTTATATTTTAATAAAAAATCATATAGATATAGTAATAAATTACGACTATTAAGATAGTAACATAATAAATAAGTAAATAAATATCAGCAAAATAAATATGTACATGAATAATTTTTTAGTGGCAAAAAAGGAACCAAGTAAGATCATTGTGTGTAAAAGTTTTGCACTTTTTTTGACTTAAGTAAAAAAAAAAAACTTATATCTTTTCTTTAAGAACGATAGTTTAAAATTTTTAAAATGCACTTCTTGCATTTGAAAAAAAATACACAATTATTTTCTCCAAAAATAATAATATTACATTTTTTGAGATTATAATTATACACTTAATAAACAAAATTTCTTTGTAAAAAAATCATATAAAATGTACAATGATGCAAAAATGAGATCTTGTTAATAACGACATCATTTTCATTTTCATCAACATAAACATTAGAATATAATGAGTGAGCAATAAAATTCACGAGTTGTTGAGTGATTGGAGAAGTAGATAAAAACAATTGATAAGAAAAGACATTATGAACAATTAAGTCCTTATTGAATAAGAGAACCAACAAAAATTAGAAGTCTCTAAAAGTTTTTGGGTTGAGGTGATGAGAAGTTGGAGATTTATTTATGTGTATTTTTATACAAAAAGTCTATAAAAGTCGAGATTTTTAACCAAACTACAAAAGTCATCGAAAAATTAAATACACCTTACTTTTATAAACTCTCTAAAAGTTTAAATTGAATACCTCAAAATTTTTATAAACTTTTAAAAAGTCTATAAAAGTTCACATTGAATACACATCTGCTTACTTTTAAAACTCTCTAAAAGTTTTAATTAAATACACCTAAACTTTTTTAGTAATTAAAAGTAATCAAAAGTTTATTAAAATTTCAATTGAATACACCCCTACAAATGTTGAAAAAAAATGATGCAATTGTCGTCAAAATACTAAAGACTATTGCAAGGTTTTGTGTCCACATTATTCGAGCTTCTGGACTCCAAAGACTGCAAGACTTGCAGGGGTGTATTCAATTGAGATTTTAATAGACTTTTGGTTACTTTTATAAGTGAATGACTTTTATGAAGTTTTATAGATTTTGCTTTGAAAGACTTTGATAAACTTTTATGTAGATTTCGTTATGATGACTTTATTAACATTTAAGATTTTTAGTGACTTTTGTGAACTTTTCAAACATGATTTTGATGATACTAATAGATTATTGTGATTTTTAAAATGAAACAAATATTTTGCACTTTATTATAAAAAAAATAATTATATTTTTTTAATAACTATTACTAATATTTAAAAAAGTATTGTTGTATTTTAGTAAGAGAAACATATAGACATATTAATGAATTACTCTCAAAGTAGTAGCATAACAAATAAGTAAATAAATATCGACATAATAAACAGGTAAATAAATAATCCTTTAGTGGTAGGATCATTGGAAATATATTTTTTTGAGAAAAGATAATTGAAAATATTTAGTGTAAAAATTTCGCACTTTATTTTTTTGTTTGACTTAAGCAAAAAAAAAGTATATTTTTTCCTTAATAATGATAGTTTAAATTCTAAAAAAATGCACTTCTTGCATTTTAAAAAAATTATACAATTATTTTCTTCAAAAATAATAATATATACTACACTTTTTGAGGTTATAATAATACACTAAATAAACGAAACTTCTTTGTCAAAAAAAAAACTATAAAAAATGTATAGTGATGCAAGAATGAGATTTTGTTAATAATGACATCAATCCATTTTCATCAACATAGATATGAGAATATAATGGGTAAGCAATGAAATCCAAGAGTTGTGGAGTGATTTGAGAAGTTGATAAAAACCATTGATAAGAAAAAGTCCTCTTGTGAACATTGAAGTCCTTACTGAAAAATGTAACCAACAAAAATTAAAAGTCTCTAAAAGTTTCTGAGTTGAGGTGAGGAGAAGTTGAAGACTTCTTTATGTGTATTTTTATACAAAAAGTATACAAAAGTCAAGATTTGTAACCAATCTACAAAAATCACAAAAAAATTAATACACCTTACTTTTATGAACTCTCTAAAAGTTTAAATTGAATACCCTAAAACTTTTAGAGACTTTTTAAAAGTCTATAAAAGTTCACATTGAATACACCTTACTTTTAGAGACTCTCGAAAAGTTTTAATTGAATACCCCTAAACTTTTTTAGTCAATAAAAGTAACTAAAAATCTATTAAAATCTCAATTGAATACACCCCTGTTGATCTAGACTGCTGATCTAGACAACAAAGTCATGTTCGATTAATATGGTTAGGTTTGATTAATTAAATCCAATTGTTCACTTTGTTGGATCAGGTAGTCAAACAGACTAGTTAGTACTCAATCAAACGGACTAATCTAAACCATGATTTCTACCTTCTTAACTTAGTCCGGATGAGTGCACTTTAAAATTGACAAACTTTACCAACATCATGTTATCCCAATGTAAACACTTCCAACCCAACAAGTCACCCACTTCCTTCTTAACTTAGTCCGGATGAGTGCACATGAAAATTGACGACTTTACCAACATCATGTTATCCCAATGTAAACACTTCCAACCCAACAAGTCACCCACTTCGGACTAATTAGTTCATTCAAGTCATAACCTCTCAATGTATATGTTAACCGAACAGGCTAAATACCGCAACCAAATCGAGAGAGTTTACATGATACAACATCATAACCTCTCAATGTATATATATGAACCAACAGAGAGTCATGTTGCCAACGTTGCAGCATAGAAAATCTCAAATTGGTTCCTATATATTCATTGGGGGCAGTGGAAGTTCAAATAATGTACTTAAGTCTTTTGTGTCAAATCCAAGACAGTGCAAAACTACTCGTCTCGAGTCCCTTAGTTCAGTTTTAACTTGTTCAAATCAATTCTAAGCAGAGACGAAGAGAAGTTCTTTGACATAATTTATAGATACAGAAAATATATGCATGAACATGGACAAACGAACAAGATGGATACAACAAAATTCTTCAGACAGAGTTACAAAACGCAGTTGAAGCAAATTCCTTCATGAAACCGAGAAGAGGCTTTCTGCATTTTTCACTATGCATCGCCATCGTTCTCGCCTCACACCAAAAGAGCTCCAATGACGCGGTCAGAGACCATAGTGGAATTTGGCCCTAATAAGGTCCACTGCCGTCTGAAGATAACACAATATTACAAGTTTCTGAAATGTAACATATCGATCCATGAAGTTTTATGCTTACGATGAGGATTCGCTTAATATAACTTAAGAAAAAGAATTGAACATTGAATATCACAACTTCTATGATTCATAAACGTTTTCCTGGACAAGAGGGGCTACACCTTTTCGCTTTAGCTGGAGGATGCAACCGGTTTCGCCATAGCCTTCTTGATTGCTTCCGCATATGTCCTGTGCTGATAGGTGAGTGTCGACTCCAACAAGTCCCACAGGGAAGTCTTGGGGTTCCATCCTGAGAAAAAGCCCATAAGGTTATTTTGCGATTATCCCGGGGCTATGAAATGAAATGACTGGAGGTTGGAAAATAAATTACCGAGCTGTCTATTGATTATTGTCATGTCTGGGATTCTCTTGTCGCTGTCATCATATCCTTCGCCGTAGAATTCTTTGGAGCTAACATCAATAGTTGGTACCTCCAGAGAAGGCTCTCCACTTACTTTCTCATAAACCTATTGATTTGAAGAAGTATGACACAGTTTTCCAATCGCAAGAACAAAATAATATGGTGACATATTCATTGGTAACCGAAGTTATTCTAATCAAAAAGCATATTTGAATTTTCATGAGTGTACCTCGGTCATCATTTCTGCAAGTTGCTTCACTGTTACTTCATTGTTTGGATTGCCCACATTGAAAATATGCCCATTGGCCCTAGCTGGATTTTCCTGAGAGAAAATGAAAAATTTTAGTTTACTTTTTCCACTCTACAACAAAAGAACTCCTCAAAGAAAAGAAAGAAGAATTGAAACTAGGTAGTGCTGGTTGCATACAATCATTAACAAAACAGCTTCAATGGCATCCTTGATGTAAACAAAGGTTCTCTGAGATTGGCCTCCATCAACAAGCTTGAGTGGTTCGCCACGCAAGAGGTTCTGGATATTATGAAGAGGCAAACACTCAGAAGGCAACTGAACAGCATATATTTCAGATATGAAATTAAGAAAGAAGCAGAACTTACATTACTGAAGCAGGCCAGAACCCTTGGTACACCCTCACTTGGGCCATCAATGCCAGGGATGAAATCCATCCTTGGACCAATCCAATTGAAAGGCCTCACAATGGTGAACTCGAGGCCATTTTCTGCACCCTCGGCTGTGAATGGCAACAGATTAAGAGAAGAAGCAATTAAAATGCATGCTCATGACTTCGTCTTTCAATCAGTTTACTAAGCATACTATTCACCCACCATATACAAGCCTCTCTATCAGCTGCTTTGCACATGCATAGGACCACCTCTGCTTCTCAATTGGGCCAAAGATGCAGGGAGAGACATCCTCTTTAAGTACATAGAAGGCAGGATCCTATTTCACCAGAAGATGCACCAATGAGAAAAATTAGTAAAAAACAATTGAAAAAAAAAAACCTCGCTAAAATAAAAATGGCCCAGCGAATATAGAAATCAAGAAATTGAAGCCTTTCATGCAAGCTTGTCATCAATAGTGTAAAAATTGACTTTCCATTTTTATGTTCAAAATGAAACACAACGAAAACAAAGCATATCATTTACAGATACCCAAGAAATCCATATACGGTTCTAATGATTTGGAAAATGCTTCAAGCTCTCTCATTAGATATAATCAGTTGACAGAATTAAGTTGAAAGACAGAATATCAAAACTAAGACGGTATTTATTGGAACTCCAATCAAATTAAAGGGGCCCTGGAAAACGGTTCAGCTGAACATCTGTCCAGTTCATGACCAATTAGCAAAGATTCTGATATAAATCAGGGGTCAAATTCAAATGCATTCCCCCTCAACAATTCCTTTTGTGACTTAGGAGCAACCTCAAAGAATTAAAAAAAAAAAAAAAAAAAAAAAACAAAAAACAAAACAAAAAAACAAAAAAAATTGTTAAACCACTACACAATCAAGAGCGAATAGACTAAGATAGGAAACTGATATAAATAATAACTACACCAAAAAAAAAGACCAATGGTGAAAGTAGGAGCTAAGCATAAAAAGAAATCCTACTAACTCCATTCCAAAAAAAAAATTCTATTAAGATCTTTGCAATAAGTGATTACAGACAATGCTGGGAAAAGATAAAGACTGAGGCAAGGACTCTCATGTCATGAGTTGGCAATTGATAGTATGCAACGTACCGGGCATGACTCTTCCAAATTAGGGACTGGTAATGATGACATCAAAATAAAACTACTAGGAAAGTTTGATGACAAAAATAGTAGATAAGCATAGAAGACCATAACAAAAAGGGCGCGGCTAAAGGCACACCAAAATGTTGGGGTGCCTCACATAAAATGCATGTAAAACTGGCTTGCCCTTACAAATAACTGGGGTGCCTATAGTGCCGCTCTAACAAAAAACCTCACACAAAAAGCCATCTTCAACCTGATTTGAATCTTACATTGTAAAACAAATTGGTTTCAAAGATACGAGGGAAAGTTAAAAGGGCAACGCGCCACAACGTAAGAGTAGAGGTAAAACCTATCATATGGCTCCATTATATATAGGAGGATTGTGATTTATAAGTCATTTATTATTATTTTTTAAATGAGAAACGAATACTTGTTGATAAATTTAAACTGCTAGCAAAAACAAATACTTGTTGATAGAGAATAAATGATATAAAAACCTATCAAAATATGAACTACGAACCCAATACCATGGCTTTTTCACTTGCTAGCAAAAACACTATCTCTAGTATATCAATCAACTAATCAAATAACTTCTCCACACTACCTCCACAAAAAGGTAACACAATAAAAGGACATGACCCTATGGGACTTCAAATGAAACAATGAAACACCATGTAGACACAAAATTATATTCGGACATTAGACAACACCAAATAGAAGATACAGAGAACAGGAAAATTATATTCACATTAGACACACCAAATAAAGAAACTATTATTTAAGATAAAAGGTAGACAAAAGGGGGGAAATGACCTCATAAGGTACAAAAACTCATGCAATGAAACATTATCATTTCCAACAAATCACTTTCTTCAGGACTCATTGTACAGTTCAACATCTGAGCTTCATGAATAAAAAATATTACATCCTCAAAAAGGATTTCAAGAGTTCAAGATCCAAGACACCAAATGGAAAGGAGGGTTGAAGGGGACAAGGAGAAGACAAGGAAACTACACTGGTGAGTGGTAACAAATAGACATTTGCTCTAGATCATTGACGTGCTAATACCTGGCAGTTCCCAAGAACTAGATGGCATGTAATGAATTCAAAGAGAAGAATAAGTCTCAAAGATATTGACCCCCCCTATTCCCAGTTATAAAATATAACTACAAAAATGAAGTGAAGGCTAAATGAGCCAGAAATCCAACCAAAAACAGAACCGCCAAGAAAAGTAAGTCGCTTCTCATTAATTCACCTCCTCTGTAACTCCCTAATGCTTTTTTTATACATGACTCACAAAAGGTTGGGTACACACTACGCATGGCATGCAGTTCAATCCAATACAAGGGCAGTGATACTCCTCTCCATGTCCCAAGTTTTGAACTCACAGTTGTTTCTATCAAGGAACAGTACCTGTAACAACAATTGATGCTGGAGCTTACATGTACCAAGAAATATTTCGGGCTTGCAGCCTTTAAACCAAATGACCGTCTCAAAAACTTATTAAAAAAAAAAAAAAAAAAAAAAAACTAAAAGAAATATGGTAAAAGCACAAGGAGATGAATCCAAAATGAAAGTTCCTTATCAAAAAAATAAAAAAAGATCCAAAGAAAGAACAAAAGGAAAAAAATGTAAAATTCTTTCATTGGCTATATATGCAATTAGTATTACGTCATTTTCCTAACAATTGAAGGGTGAAATCAATTAGTCCCACAAAAGCAAGTTGCGGCCTCAACCTTATGACCAAGAAGACACCAAAGCATTTTCAGAGTGGCTGCAACAAATTGAATAGACAGCTTCTGCCGCAGTCAAAACCTCTCAAATTCTCTTAATCACTCACAACCACTCTACAATCGTCAGCAGCTCTTGAGAATAAACTGTCTAATTTTTTTCTTTCCCAGAAAATACCCATTGACATAACTAGAACCAACCAACAAATCAAACTAAATTCAATCAAATAATCATACACGCCATCACGATTGAACTGAAAAGAATAAAAACACAAACACTTAATGCCCTAAAATGCATGCTCTAACTCACATCATCACTACATTCTATAAAACAATTCATGATAAAAACATATAAAATTCCCCTATCTTATCAGATCACATGACTAAACAATGAATACTCCTTTAAAACATGCATTTGGATTAGACCCATGAACAAATGGTTGATAAATGATTACAAAATAAAGACAAGAAATGAAATGCATTAGTATCCAAGCAATACCTGACGTAAATCATGATCCTTAGGAAGAAAGCTTCCTATCGTTTTCCCATACACTTCACAAGTAGAGAAGTGAATCAAACGCTTGTTGTTCTCCGAACAGTACTTCACCTGAAAAAGAAGCCACAATTGACAATTCACACAACACATCCACATCGCAAATCCCAAACAACGAACCACCAAACACAACAAATCGACCTACCACCGGAAGCGCATCGATGAAATTGCTATAAATCGTGTCGAGAGGACGCGTATTGTAATCCGCAGGAGTGCAAATCGCCGCCAAATTGATGGTCTGCACCACAAGAACACCAACCACAACACACATTAACAAGATCTCAACCAAAAACAACCGAAACCCTAACCCTAACCCTAGATTCTCACCAGATCTGCAATCTTAATCAATCCTTCGAGCCTGGAATCGTGTTTGATGTTGATCCGGTGAAACTGGATCCTGTCCGACCAAGGATTCGTCTCCGGCTCAAGAAGGTGCTTGATCTTGTCGCTATAGACGTCCACGGCGAGGACCTTGTGCTGCGTCTCCGCCATTAGCTTCTCGCAGAGGTGCGACCCGATGAAGCCCCCCGCTCCGATCATGCATATCGTGATTGCCTTGATTGGGTTCCCGTCCAGATCTGATCTCGCATTGGCCGCCATTCCCGCACAGGTTCGTCGATTTCGTTCGATTTCTTCGTCTTCTTCGCGAGATCGAGAGAAGGCGAAATCTGAGAGACTCCTCCGCGAGAGGTGTTGTGGGGATTTAAACGGAGTGACGTAAATGAGTGACGGTTGATGATAGCAACGTGTGAGGATCCTCTGTGGTACGCGTTTAGAGACGGACGGATGAGACGAGCGCGTGACGGATTTGGCGTTATCGAGATCTGATATTTGTGACGTGGCAGGAGGAGATGAAGACAGACATTGAGGTTGATGAGCCTGCGGAACAGTGGAGTAGGAGAGGCGTATAAAGGAGTGGATTAAAGAAATGGAGGAGAGATCTTGCCACCGCCTCATATTTTTTGTACGTGTTTTTGTAGGATTTTTACATAACGAAAATGGTGACACATCACAGCTGCTCGGCCGCCCTTGATTCGTGGGGATTAAACGCATCTCGAGGTGCGTGGAAGGTGGATTGCTATGTTTGTGTTTCACATGCTTGTTCTATCTGGGGCATAATAACATTTTTTTTATGTAATTGAGTGATAAAATTTATTTTAATTTTATTACAAAAATATTTTGATGCTCTTGACAAAGACACGCATGTGTTGGCGATATTGAATTGTGATACAAAGGGCACCCATCTCATCATGTATTATACACGTGTTTGTCATAAGGTATCGTAATAATCAATAATTTCACCCTTCAACTCTATAATCCAAAAATCTGTTTTAATTAGAGGTACGGTGCTCAGATTAAGTCGTCACTTCATCACATCAGTTCGAGACTAATTCATCTGAAAATCTCAAATAGAATTACTGTTATAATTTCTTATGTTTGATGGTGATGTTATTAAATTTATGCCTGGCTCATAGCTTAAAAAAAAATTTCTTTCAGAAGTTGAAGTATATTGCCATAGGCTAAGGAAAAAGAAGTATCATTAATTCATTATCAACTTTATTGTTTTAAAATGTAGGTCGGAATCATAAGAATACTAAAAAAAAAAAACATTAAAAAAAAAGAAAAAAAAAAACCCATTGACATAATTAGCACCAACCAACAAATCGAACTAAATTCAATCAAATAAGCATACACCAGAAGTAACACTTAGAATTTTGATTGTCGGTGGTACCAAGTGTTCATAGAGCCACGACCCCTCGAGGTGACCAAGACCACAAATTTTGAGATGTGACACTTTAAATGAATATAGATTCCAAGTGAAGTTTGATGGGGATGTGTGAATCAAAAAGAAGTACCACGCCAAGTAAAATATGATTTACAAATTAAGTATTTCAGTGAGAGACTTCAATGAGAGCCTCTCGTTAATGTTAATACAGAGTCATTTTTAGATAAAAAAAAAACTCACTAAAAAGTGGTAAGTGGGGGGTTCGAAAGGGATAATGCTATTTGAACTTATGAATCTAGACTTAAAAAAAAAAAAAAAAAAAAAAATTTATAATCACCCTCAAATAATAAATGAAGCAAACACAACAACTTGTAAAAAAATTTGATGTCCCTTAAATATTTGTAAAAATTTTAAAAATTCATCTATGAATCCAGACTCTTAAGTCCAAATAAATTTATATTTATTGTATCTTTATATACAATAAAATTGATAACTCATTCACAAGTTTGTGGCACTTTTTTGTGCATCATTGAGCTATGTAACATTTTATGAGGCATACATTTACTGCACAATATTGTAAATTTGATTGGGATGTGTGCCGCATTAATTTCAATGGGCGTACACCATTGTGTAGTGAATTTATGATGCTGAAGAATGTTAAAAAATGATTTTCCTTTCAATAAAACCACTTTTTATTTTTTCTTCTTTTATTTTGTTCTTTTCAAATGGCATTTGATTGTTTGTTCCCGACCCAGTTCATGGTTAGATATTCGATCACTTCATGGTTTTTAATCCAAAATCTACACCGCCAAGTAGGTTTTGACATTTTCACAAACCATAGCAACGCCCATCCACCTACGTCAAAAATAGGTATTTTCAGAAAGTAATGTGGCTTTACTTTTTTAATCACTAAATAAGGAAGGTTACTTTGAAATTAAAAAAAGTAATGTATGTCGCCTTTTGAAAATGAGTCATTGATGATGAGGTGGCGTGGTGGTTTGATGAGGTGGAAGAACTTGTATGAATGACTCTTTTTGAAATGAGCTATTCATACACTTTTGTATTTTATATGAATAGCTCATTTCCAAAATGAGTTATGTGTTCAACTCAAATATGAGAACCACTACAAGCGACACGTGCGTATCGAGGTAGAGAACCTATGCAACTTATCGACAAGCATGTGTCTCGAGATGGACATAGTAAGGTGGGTTTACTTTTTTATTCATCAAATAGTGATGGTTACTTTGAAATTACAAAAGTAATATATATATATATACTAGTTTCAAGACGTGCTACGCACGATTCTCCCGCTTGCTTCGCTCGCGGGAATTAATTTCTAAGAATTTATTAACAAAATTTAAAATTGTAATTAAAATTTAAAAATCAAAAATACAAGTACATTTTTTAGCTTATCAATATTCTCTAATGTGATTGAGATAATATGTGAATGAAAAAATAAACTAATCATGCTAGTACATTACTTCCTCAAAAAAAGTGTATTAGATTGATGAGAATGACTTCATAATTGATTTGGAGATAAAGAAAAAAAAACTTGTAGTGGATTGATAAGGAGTTAGAGTTTGATTTGGATACAAAAGAAAAGGTTGATTTGGAGATAAAAAAAAAAAAGAAGTATAGGCAAATAGGTAAATTTCATTACCACTCAAAAAAAAAATTAGAAATACAAGTACCTTTTTTAGCTTATCAATATTCTTTAATGTGATTGAGATAAGATGTAAATGAAAAAACAAGCTAATCATGCTAGTACATTACTTCCTCAAAAAAAGTGTATTGGATTGATGAGAATGACTTCATAATTAATTTGGAGATAAAGAAAAAAAAACTTGTAGCGGATTGATAAGGAGTTAGAGTTTGATTTGAATACAAAAGAAAAGGTTGATTTGGAGATAAAAAAAAAAAAAAGTATGGGCAAATAGGTAAATTTTATTACCACTCGAAAATTTGTGATTCGTGCTTTTATATATATGATATATATATATATATATATATCTTTTTTAAAAGGAGCTATTGATGATGAGATGGATATATGGCGTGGTTGTTTAATGAGGTGAAAGGAACTTGTATGAATGACTTTTTTGAAAAGGAGTTTTTCATACAAAATACTAAAGTACATGAATTACTCATTCTCAAAAGGACGTATTTGTTCAACTCAAATATGACACACACGTATTGAGATGGAGAACCCATGTAAATAACACGTACGTATCGAGGTGGAGAACCCGTGCAACTTAACGACACGCACCTGTCTCGAGATGGATAACCCGCGTCACGTACCTTTAGGCAGACAACCAATGTAAACGACACACGTATCTTAACGTGGACAAGCCATACAAACGTCACGCGTGTATATCGAGATGGACAACTCATGCAAATGTCACGCACGTATGTCGAGGTGGGCGACTCATGCAACCTTGTACAATTCATGCAAACATCACGCACGTACATCAAGGTATGCAACTCATGCACCCTCGTGCAATCCATGCAAACCATGCAAACGTCACACATATATCTTGAGGTGGACAGCCCATACAACCTCGTGCAATCCATGCAAACGTCACGCACGTATTACGAGGTAGACAACTCATGTAACCTCGTGCAATCCAAGTAAACCATGCAAACATAACGCACGCGCGTATCTCGAGGTGGACACCCATGCAAACAACACACGTATATTGAAGTGGACAATCCAAGCAAACGACACGCAAGTATTTCGAGGTGGACAATCCATGCAAACGTCAGAAACGTATCTTGAGGTGGACAACTCATGCAACCTCGTGTAATCCATATAAACGCCACGCACGTATCTTGATGTGGACAACCCATGCAACCTCGTCCAAACCATGCAAACATCACGCACATTATTGGGGCATGTGAAAATGTCAATCCGTTAACCGTCTTTATGAAAACTTTTAGTTAATAAAATAGATTATTTCATTTGCTGTTTATTATAATTAATTTGCATGTTTACATTATAATAAGATCCATGGGTATTTACGAAAATATCATAAATGTCCATAGTCGATCATTATACTGTGAACTATAATGAATTAAGACTAGTGTGAGTCTCAATTGAATATCATATGATGATTATACGTATAGGGATACGAATAAAGATCACGAGTACTTGTTAGGGAACAAAGTACTGGACTGACCCGCTATGAGAATATCACATGGATTAAGTTATAGTTGTTTCTCATGATAAGTATATTTTTCGGTCATCCGACTTGAGATTACCAGAGACTTTAACATTAGGAACACAGCGATTTGACACAATCAAATGTTGTCTTTAACCGGACGATTATAAAGGTTGTAATTGGTTACTGTGTGAGCAATGTGATGAAATTATGTAATCGAGATAGAATTTGTCCCTCTCATATAAAGAGAGATATCCAGTGGATCCCTCAATGTGTTAAACTGTTAAAAGGCATAGTCTAAGTGAATTGATATTGATCAATGTCACTTGGATGTTTTCAGTCTACCTAAAGATCGAGATTAGTACGATTGAACATGTTGGATAACAATTCCATGCCTTATTTTTGATGAAAAGGATATCGTGTGACAAAAGGATCTTATACACTATTGATTGGGTTGTATCGATTTGATATTCGTTCAACTTGGGTAGTCATAATGTCTTGCCAGAGGTCGCTTATGACTTGTATACCAAAATATGTTTTGGTACACTGTCAACGTTGTATGAGTTAATTGGGTCGCACACTAAGAATGATTTTGCGAGATTTTAAGATGGTTCAGAAAAACGAGTTTTATATGATAAAATTCATGACGGAAACGTCCTTTTGGTGTATTACACTTATACTTCTTTAAGTAGGGGTGTATGTGTAATTTACTTAACCGTCTATATATAAGGGTTGTATAAATAGACACTTTAAGTTAGAACACACGTATGAAAGATTTTGGGCCGAAACTCTATTTTCGTTTAAAAAACGAATTAGGGTTTTCTAGTACGCTCTGGATCGTTTTGGAGAGAAACAAGAAGGTTTGATATTCTCTCGAAGCTAGCATTTCAAATCTTGACCGTCGTTCGTGTGTGGACTGCTGGTAGAGGGCGTTTGTCGTTGGTTGCGCCTTAAAGATCGATAAACCTTCAGAAAGGTATATTGCGACTGAGGTATGATTAAATTTTCATTGTTTAAACGTTTTTAATGGAATTAGATTTGCATCCTATTGGGGTTTTTGACAAAATTATTTTGTAATATCCGCTGCGTATGAACCCCAAAACTCAACACACATATCTCGATGTGAACAACTTGTGCATACTCATGCAATCCATGTAAACTATGCAAACGTCGCGCAAGTATCTTGAGGTGAATATAAGCGACTTGCATATCAATTACAATTGTAAACTCATACAACCCCATGCAGCCCACCGCCTATCAAGCTAGTCAATCGCACCCCACCGCCTATCAAGCTAGTCAATCGCACCCAACCGTCTATCTTGACTTAACTAGCCTCGCCCATCGATAAAACTCTACATGATGGGTATTTTTATGATTTCCCTAATGATAGTACGATATAATATATATACACTATATATAATATATAAACTATATAAATTATTTATATTATATATAATATATATTGGCATTGTAAGAATGGCGCATTCGTTGAATGCACATTCTTGAAATGCCACTTTGGCACCTATTTTGCACGAATGACGCCTTTTCAAAAGGCGACATTCGTGCAAATAATGTTGTCACGTGGATTGAACTTGCTACGTAGATATGAATGTCTATGAATGACACCTTTTCAAAAGGCATAATACTCTATTTAAAGAATAAAAAGAAATTATATAGTATTTTAAGAATTTAAAAATAAATATACTGTACTGCTGTGATTTTTTCTCAAAAATGGTTGCTATTCTTTCTTCTTCTTTTTTTGTAGCAGCTAAAGGGACCCCAGTTTTTACTAAACGAAATTCATTACTTAAACATACCTTGATTTTGCTAAACGTACCCTACCTTCATTTTTATAAATTCCAAAAATATATTACTTACACATGCCTTATAGAAATGAAAAAATGTAGCTCGCAAGTTTCGGTCACATGTGGCCGAGGTCTTAGTTGGCTTACACCGAGACATCTTTAGAGGTCTTGGCCGACTCCCATTAAGACCTTTGAAGAGGTCTCGATTTGGTGTTGTCTCGGTGGGAGCCGACGAAAACTTTAAAAAGGTCTCAGACTTTGTGTAATCGAGACTTCCAAAGCGATCTAGAACTTGTGTAACAAAAATTTTTAAAATAGTCTCGGCCCTATGTATTCGAAACCTACGATGACAAGAACGAACAAAAAAATTTAAAACTCCAAAAAAATACATGAAAGCAACCAAAAAATTTTTAGTGGGTTTTGCTCGGAATCACTAGATATTCTCGATTCCATCAATATTGTATCAAAAATGCAAGATTCAAACTCCAAATTAAAAAGCCCTAAACCCAACAACAAAACCACAAAAAACACCATTACCGACTCAAAAAAAACACATAAAAACCAAAGAAAACATAAAAATCGACATGAAAATAAGTTATGAACACATTCACGACATCGAATCGATGTGGTTTCACTTAAATTTCGTTGAATTTGAGCCGAAAGTGAGAGCGCTATTCGAGAGAGGGGTGAGCGGGGTATGAATAAGTGGGTGTGAGCGGGTATTGGTGTAAGCAAAAACTCATTTATATGAGAGCGGCAGTTAAGTCATTTCACACGTGCATTAAAAATAATTTTAAAAAAAATTAGAGTTCGTTTAGCAAAAATTAGAGTCCTTTTAGCCGGTTTTTTTTTTTTTAACAAGGACATCTTGTTCATTACATTCCATTGATTGGTTAATTATTGCGGCATTTTTTACTGCAGCATTTGGAACCCAAATCCACGGCCCCATCTAGTGTAGACGTTATTAAGGCCAATAAGCAGTACAGGGCTGAGAACTTTTTGGTGGTCGTGAATAGAACACCTAACGATGGCGTACCTGCGCATTCCTGCCAATGCAACCGCCATCAACAAAACAGACTAAGTAAAAAAAAAAACACATCAAACTAACCACAAATGTCTCCCATTCCACCCGAGGTAAGAGCTCAACAAAACAAACTAAGTCAAAAAACACCTCGAACTAACCACAAATGTCCGTTCCAACCAAGGTAAGAGCTCGTTTGTCGAACACTAGCATTTTAAATAAATATCTATAACTTTGCAATAGTTAATTTTATAGTATATGAAATTTTACCCGGACAAGTTGACCTAATGATAATGGCGAAAGAGGGATTGTATGTGTTAAGCGTACGGTCTGCGTTCAATTCTTCACAACAATCAAGCGTCAAGTCACTAATGATCTTTTTCAATGATCATAAGGCCTATGAGACTAATCAGACAAGTACCAAGATACCCATAATCAAACAAATAAAAAATAGTATGTGACATTTGAAACCACCTTTACTTTTTCTAAGTGTGACCAACAAAGGTTGGGTTTAATGGCACTAAAAATGAGAAAAACTTTGTTTTTTTTTTTGAAGAAAAATAAAAACTTCATTAATCATTCATATCTCAATACAGGTGTTGATTTTTCACGCCTGCTGAACATTATCCGCACATCTAAAAATTGAAAGGTGTTCAAGTCGGGGACAATATTGGTACTGGCAGAGATCATAGACTCGTAGAGATGTCCGCAGCGGACGCACAGATAACGCAGCATGAAAAAAAATTGAAAGATTCAATCGAGACCTGTTGAGAAAAAATCCCTTGGATAGATTTCGATACAAGGTGGAGTGTTGAGATGTGTGAATCGAAATAATAGTCCTACATCGAATAATTAAAACTTCATAGTGAAGTAGTTAAATGGTGATCTCCCTTTAATTAGAATTGAGGTCTTTTAAGATAAAACCCCACACCTAAAAATTGAAAGATGGTCAAGTTGAGGATAGTATCGGTGCTGGCAAATATCATAGACTCGTGGAGATGTGCCGCTTGCGAATAATGTGCCGCATGCATGAAAAATCAAAAAACCATAGAACATACGTATAAGAACAACTTTGTTAAGAGACCTCTTCCTATAAATGAGTTATGAGCCCTCAATAGGTCTAGACTATTTAGAACATGGATCGACTTCCCGCTCAAGGCGGAGAGACCGAAAAAAAGAATGGGTGAGTGAAGTGGGGACCCTTAATCTTTGAACACAAGGAAGGAAGGAAGGAAGGAAGCAAGCCAGCCTGCCTGCCTTAGGCCTCTGATAGGTGCCCTCTCACCCCTCATAGTACATGGCCCAATCTAGTACCAATTAGACAAGGCCGGTGATGGCATGGCGTGAGTGAAGGGTGGAGAAGCATTGTCAGCTAAGGTGAAGGGGCAGTGAGGGCGAATCAGCAGACCAAGAAAGTGACCTTTGATTCACACTTCCTTACTTTCCCACCCCACGCATGGAAACACTCTTACTACAACTTCTGTCTTCACTGCAACGTTGTTCACACACAACTAACATTATACATACTATACTATACTGCTACTGCTACTGCTACTGCTACAATTACTACAACTCATCTCTGCTAAAATTAAAGCCATTTCAATCTTCCTCTCCTTGACTCTTCCCTTTATTTGTACAAAGTCTTCTAACTTTTTTCCCCACGTTTCTGACCCTCCTTGTCAGCTTGTTTGAGCTATGTATAAGTATATGTAACACACCTAAGTAGGCAGTTGGGTATGGATTTGGCAAAGATGGCTCACTGGAATGGGAGTTTCAGACCATATGGTGGTGCTCAAGCTGCTGTGCAGTTCCACAACTTGAAATCCATATATGACCATGACTTCGACGCAACAACGATCAGTAAGTGATGCTGCACTATTTCTATTCCTGGTTTTTCTTTTTTTTTTCATAATCGCGGGTTTCCGGGGTTACTATCCTGACTATTCCCACAAAGTCCTGATGCTCATAGACCGGGAATTTAAGGGCCCCAGTGACCTAGACAATCTTGACATGCCGGGAAATCAAACCCGAGACCTGAGCCTAACAATCGCGCACTCGCCATTACTGCCTGATTCCTGGTTAATTTAGATACTACGCTTTGTAATTCCCTAGCCTAAACTAGTTGGGATTGGTATTTGGTCAGGGGAGGAGGTGTTGAGGGATCTCATAGTGGCGCAAGCGATCGCCGTAGTGCAGAAGCCTGCAACGACACTGGTTACGCAGAGCGACTCTAATGACTCTATCAATGTGTATAACAACAATAGTAGCAGTAACAATGGTAGCAATAGCAATAACTGGAACAACAATCACCTGGAGAGGAAGAGGAGGATGACGAACGAGCAGCTTGATTCACTGGAGAGGAGTTTCCAGGAGGAGATAAAACTGGAACCTGAGAGGAAGATCAAGCTGGCTCGGGAACTGGGGCTTCAACCTCGGCAGGTGGCTGTTTGGTTCCAAAACCGTCGAGCGAGGTGGAAGACGAAGCAGCTAGAGCACCTCTACGATGCACTGAAGCAAGAATTCATTGTCATTTCGCGAGAAAATCAAAAGCTTCATGAGGAGGTAGGTACACATATGCTCAACTCTACAATATTCCAAGCAGATTATCTCATTATGCATGATGTCCAACAGAGAAACAAATTAGTTTCACAAATCACATACTATGTAATAGAAATTCAGCTATCAACATTCATGAATTGGACGACAAATATAGCATGCAACCAAAGACAGGCAAATACAAACACCCAATTAATTTACAACTCACTTGGAACTACTTACATAGGTACTGAAATTGAAGGCCAAGCTCGAAGACCAGGTATCGGCGAACCAAGGCTCCATGGGAACGTACACAGAGGCCTCAAATGACGAGACTGTTGAGAGCAAGTCAGCTGTTAATCGAAGCTCTGGCAATAAGTTACAGCAAGGAAACAATTACTTCGACCGATGCCAGATCGCTAACTGCAACTACCTAATCAATGTTGAAGACCATGCAATGCCCACGCCACCTTACTGGGGAGGCTTACCTGCTTATCCTTAAAGATTCTTGTAGGGGAGACAGAGTGATCAGGTTCCTGTATTACACTAGAGCAATCGCTTTTAAATTACAAAAGTTGCTAACAGTATCTCATCAACAACAACAAAAAAAAAGGTGCTAGAGTATCCAATGTTTATGTTAATATGATACCATTTCTCTACCCTTGTTTGAGAATCGACTTTTTTCGCATATAACAAATTATAAGAGCAAGAAAATTTGTCACAACAAAAATTATAGGTTGATGATGATATGCTGAAAATGGGAGGAAAATACTTCATAAGATCGAGACAATGATACTAACATTGTCACTACTTAACTTGGTATGGTATTTGAACTAGTTCAGTGACAGCAAAGAAGCACCACTCGAAAGAGAGTTTCTACTTTAAGAATTGACACATTCTAACAACCATAAATCAAAGCTAAGCCCACGAGATCAAGAAAGAATCCCCAGTATAGTATAGGTTAAAGATAACAAGGAGACATCCAAGATGTTTTTATTATGATCCCAGTTATTCTCTTAAACTGCATCATCTGCATCATAAGATTATGTTCAAAGGAAAATGTCATTTGAAATATAACATAGATTCAAATTTGTTTTAACACAACAACAACATAGACTCAGTCCCAAATTAATTGGGGTCGGCTAGATCAAATTTGTTTTAACACATTTCTTTAATTTAATTGGGATCAAAGGATCCCCTATAAGAAGTTAAAATGTGTTCAATTCCCGTGCAAAAAAACTTACGAACACAATGTAATGGCTCGCCCGAATGTTTTAACAGCTATAGATGGTTTTCAAACATCCTTCCTAGAAATAATGCATCCACCTGGTTAAATTTTTTTATATTTGTATTTCCAAAAGGCTTAATTGGTTAAAATATCCTAACCTTTTAAAATATCTTAACCGTTTAAATTTGAAGAGGTGACACCTAAATAATGACTTTAAAGTCACCTCATCACCTCTAATTACTAAAATAATTACTAAATTTATTATTTAAGTTCATTACTTAGGTGTCACCGCATCAAATTTGGAGTTAAAAAGTGACTTTGGATATAAATTTATCAATTTATAAAGGTTGAGATATAATAACAAATTTGAAAAGGTTATGATATAATAACAAAAGTTGTAAAAGGTTAAGATATTTTAACCAATTTGGCATTTCCAAAATAACAACCCTGCATGACATAAGAAAACTGATTTTGCAACATCCTCCAACAATGCTCCAGCATAAATAACCACCCTTCCACCCCACTAACCAATAAAGAAAAGAAAGGAAAAAAGACGCAAAAAAGAGAGGCAACAAGCACATGAATTGATAAGTACATTTAACTTTCCACGACTATTGAGACCCCAAAACTAAAAGAGGGAAAAAATAAGAAGTTACAGTTAACAACAAACAGCGATAACAGAAAAGAGAACACAACATGAGAAAGTTGATGAATGACCTGCTGTTAAGTTCCTCCTCCTATACATCCCAACCATTATTGTGGCCATCAAATTTCCATTTCTGGTTTGCCAAATTCCCATACATCTCAGTGAACTTGAGAAGGCATTTACTTCTAACACGATAATGCTCCTGTGTATTCCGGCTAATTGCTACCCCAGAGAACTTGGACATATCAATTGCCCATGCTGGCCTCACATAATCAACTGTCCTAGATGAGCTAGCATTAACATATAAAAAGTTCAAAAGCACATCTTCACAATTGAAGTACTGATCCACCAAGTCCCTACCAAACTTAGCCTCTTCACTCGAGTACCGTTCAAATGCCATCATACTGTCAATGAAAGCAGCCCCAGTCAATATCATGTTGTAACCCCCACGTGACCGTGCATACTTCTCATCCCTATATTTCAATGGCCTCCCATCTATGAGACGAGGGTAGAAACCAACTATTCTATCTGGATGCTCCCTCCAAACTCTAAAACCTCGTTCAACATCATCACATGTCATCATAATGTCATCGTCAAGTTCAAGAACAGCCCGCGTCTTGATCAAGGGGTCCTTCGTGAACCGATTGTTGAGAGAGTTCCGCTTCTCTACCCTGATCCTAACAGGCACCACAGAGTCAAAGTCGCTTGTACTTGGAGGCTGCCCTTTGTTCCACACCACAACAATCTCCTTCACAGATGAACATCTGGAGTAATGCTTTATATACATCTTCAAATTCCAAAGCCTAGCATCATAGGTCATTGTCAGCATAGTAAATTGAGAATAGTGACCCTTCCAAGGATAAGCTTCCTCCGCACCACTGCCACCGTAGATGTACTTAACACCTATGCATATCAGCACGACCCCAAATATCAATATTAAAGCTAGAACCAATCTTCCAGCACAAGTGCCGAGCTTAATGTGACCTCTGAGAAATGGGGTTGCCCTGTTTAATCGAGCACAGAACCTCCTTAACTTGGAAGACAACAAATGTGAGCGCTCCCATGCTGGAAAGGCATCACTTCTTTTTCCTAAGTTGTGCGTGCACCAGGTAAGGGGAATAATGGATTTCACAGCTCCAACTAATATTCCCACAAGTAAAATGATTGCAACCACAACAGCAATTGCAGCAGAGCCAAGAATAAATCTATGCATAGAGTCCCCAGATGGAACCCGATCCCCATCCATTACTCCTATCCACCCACCAGAGCTCAGCTTTTGCACATCCAAGTGATGATATCGAGCACCATTCCAAGCATTTCTACCCTTCTCTGGTTCTTCTACACCTGAAGGGACTTCAACTTCCTTGAACTCATCCTTGGTAAGAATCTCCACCTTGAATACCCTTATTCGCCGACCATATGTTTCAGCACAGTCTTGCCCAACACGGTAGAGATTTCCATTGTACAAAAATGGCCTGCCACCATTTCTAGCTCCAAAGCTCTTGTCGATGTTGTAGATAGGGTTTTTCTTGTGAGGTTTCCAAGGGCCCAGTGGTGAATCACTGTACCAGATTTCCAGTTGCCCATTCTTCTTGGTACCAAACCCACTATGATCTGAACCAAAAAGCCAGTAATTGCCATCATGGTGCACAACAAATGAATCCACTAAGGGCTTCTTCAACATAACTTTTTCCAAAGTCCATTTCAAGGGAAATTTAATTGCCTTGTAGACGCGGAGTTCGCCTTTCCCACTACTCTCCGGCATCATGTATATCTGTTGAAGCATAATCAATTCAAAAGAAATAAAAGTTCAGTAAACATAAAATATAAGAGCAGAAAAGAAATTTTCAGGATTAGTCCTGCACGAATACAGTGTAGTAGTTTACAAACTGTAATGAATCTTCATTGCAAAACAACCAAAGAGAAAAAGCGAAGTTACAAACAGATAAGAGAAGTAGATTTTTACTTGGTTATTGTAGTTGAAAACATATGGATAAGAAAGATGCCAATCTTCGTCTAAAGCAATACCCAACTGCTGCCATGTTGCGCCTTTGTCAACACTTTTTGCAACACCAATATCTCCTTGCAAAGTAACAGAATTCTTGGTTTCATAGAACAAAAAGAGAGTATCCTCCTGGAACATTAATCAAACATAAACATAAGGGACTGAATGACCAAACTAACAAAGGCAAAGAAGAGAATACCACAAAAATTTACTGTTATTTAATTTACAAAACAATTAAAAAAAGGATATCATAAAAATTGAAGAATGACCCAGCTGAAACTAGAACCTCCTATTGTCCCAATGTCGACTTAGAGCTGTTACCATTTTTTTTCACATAGACGAATCCGTATTTCCAGTAAATAAGCTCAAAATGCTCAACTTCATGCTGAATGCTTCTCAGCATTAATTAATTTATCACCTCCTAATATAGAAGCAGCATTGCTTCTAATATTTGAAGAATGCAGACGACAATGTAACACAATTCTTATTTAAGGGTGCATGCACTTTCAAAAATAGTGCAAAATCCTCAACTAGTAAACGGCAACCTGTGAAGCAATTTGAGTTGAACATGCCAAAGCAATTCCCGGAAAACATCAAAATCGCTCCCACTTATCTGTGGACTACCTAACTTAAACTTAAAAGGAACTAGCTTAGTGGCCTAAATACAGTTAGAACACACAACAGTTTCTCTGTTTTTAACCTTTAAAACAGCACTCCAATCATTCTAAGTAGATAGTTTTAGTGTCGCAATTTGGTGTAAACACAGGTTTTTTTTGCAGAATTGTAGCTTCCAATAAGTATAACACTAGAACTAGAAGGTTTCAAGGTAGTTAACTCATAAAACTTTAGAAAGGTTATTATGGAAATATTAACCGTACAGTTTCTTTTGCTCTAGGTTTCAGGTGTCCTCCAAAACTGTAGAAGCAAATGAATGTCCTAGGACAATCTCTTAAAAGAATGAAAATGAGGAAAGGGGGAAAGGGCAAGTTCTTGAGAGAAAGAGACAAAGGTAAATCCATGGGAACAGTGAAATTACAAAAGCTGCAGTTATACTTCAAATCGATAAGGATAAATTACCTCGATACAAGGCTATAATAGATAGGCTAAGATCCTCTTTTCTAACAGTGATGAGTCGCCTAAACTTACTCCAAGGATATTGCGACCTTGCTAATAAAATTATTCACAGCAATTTTTGACTAATAAAGTGATATGAATCAAAGAGATATCATCAACACTGCTGAAAACTGAAAAGAGATCTAAAATCTTGACTTGGACCTACATGAACAAAATTTTCTTCATTTTAAATTCTAACAATCTGCAACAGCCTCCATCTATCACCGTTGTATATGAGCTTTGAGTTCAAGGAGTTAAATTTATCACAGATCACATTACCTTTGAAAGCATGAAAAACAAAGCTTTTGAATCCAAAGGCGAGTACTCACTAGTCACTACAGGAAAAAAAAAAAAAGCACAATTTGTATGTCTTAAGACCTAGCCTCAAAGATCAACACTGGAAATCACCTCTTTGAAATAGGATATATTGAAGTTCATTTTGCCATTGTTGTTACCCAAACAGAAGATCATGTAGGCTACACTTTCTTGGGACTTCCCCCTTTAATCAACATACTCAGGGCTGAAGAAACAGTCTATTCCGTATAATCTGATAACCACCAACTGAATCAGATTGCAAACTCTATAAAACAAACTATTCGCACAAGCACAGTTGAACTAATCTTCCGACAAATCTAGATAGAATGAATTGTGAGACAGGTGTCTTTGCTAAATGGAGACGAACAGCACCAATATTCTAACCTAAAGTGTTTACAATAATGACATATGCCTGGAGCGTGTTTGATAAAAATAAAAATGAAAACCCCAGCTCTATATTGACCTGGAAATTTTGGCTGTGGAAAAAGCCACAATATTTTGAACTCAAACCCCCAAAATTTATCAGATAAATGAATTGCTTGATTTGTTTCAAAAGCTTCACGGTAATTTTGTATTTTATGAAAATAAGATTCTTTTTCCTTTGTATTTACATTTACAATTATCCCATGGATCTTTCAAAGAAACTTTCTTTCATGGTTTGGAGATACGACAACAACATAGCCTCAATACCAAATTAGTTAGGGTTTGGACATTAACAGAGATTTTTCAAGGGATATTTGTGGGTTTTTATGTTTAAAAATATATTGATAGCAGAACATTTCGGCAGTGTTACAAAAGAAACTTTTTGGACCTGCTACGTCAGTCATTCATCAGATTCTAATATACCATAAAACAAATAGAATCTTCAAATAAAAGTACATATAGACAACAGAATGCATCCTCAGCGATATAAATTCTAACAGAAACATGAGACGCGAAGAAAAATCCGAAACCACAATCAGCAAACCACTCACTACCTTAATAAAAAAATTAGTCCAGCCAATCTTCTAGGTGTTTTCTAGCACCGATGTATACATAAAGTAGAAGTGCATGTGGCAATAAAAGTCGCAGCCCAACAAAGATCTTATCTCATAAAAGAATCCCGAATGCCCCAATCAACCACGACGCACACTGTGGTTACTGAATAAATGAATAGGTCAGCTATTCCCCCAGTTTCCCACTCTAATCACAGATACTAAAACAGAAAATAAACTACAGTTGGTTGAAAAATCATTCCCTAGAAACCAACAAAAGAAAATTCAATAAGTAACTCATCTGTAATTGCACACTAACCAAGTGAGTAGCTCACTGGATAGCTCACTAGTTTGGTGCGAGGTCACTTGTGTAAGAGGTTGGGGTTCGAGCCTTGATGGGGGCAAGTTGTGGTTCCTTTCTTATCCACGATAATTATACATAATTGCACTAATTCACACATACATGTCTAATTTCTTCAACCATACATATTATATGGGTATGATTCCAAATGACAATCTACGCAAGAAGTTCACTTCCAGCATCATTTGCTAGTTCAACTGACAGAGACCTTATTGGTATTACTATTACCCATCTAAGATAATCGAAAAATCGAAATTGCGCGCAGAATTCACCACATCCAGTAAACAGAAAACAAAACATCAAAAGCTAACACAGTACTGAAATCAGCACAAGAGACAAGGATTTACCTGGACATAGAGAAATGGATCGGCAACAAAATTACTAGGGACGCCGGCATCCGAAACCGACGCGCAAGTAAACACCGGGTTGGCCACCGGCCACGCGGCGGTCTCGTCCTTCCAAACCCCCTTCTGTTGACACAAAAAAAGCATCAAAGATCAAGTCTTTCTATCAAAACACAGTCAAATGACGACAACAAGAACAAAACCCCCAAATTACCGATTCGATTGGTCTAAGCGAGAACGGAGAGTCCCCGTAGAAGACCCCGATCGACCAGGAACCCTCGCCGTCCTCGCGGCAGCCTAGCGAGGCCGGGCCGGGGCGGCGGTAGGGCGAGAAGGCGAACCAAGAGTAGAGACTGGCGACGCAACAGAAGGCGAGGAAGGAAGCGAAGAAGAAGACGAAAGCGGAGGAGAGCAAGCAATGGCTATGGCTCCACCGCCATTTGAAGCCGCGCTTGAAGAAACTGAAGAAACTCATCGTCTCAGTGTTGTTGTCGGCGCCGCTGCTGCACACAACAACAGGTGTCGGAGCGCCCATGCCCTAGATTGAAACCAGAGCTCCTCCTCCTCCTCGGGATCTCATCGGCGAAGAACGCGAGGAGCATCGGCTGGGCGGGGAGGCGAGATTGAGAGCATTTGAGGTCGGATTGGAGTGATCGGTCGAGCTGGAGAGGAAATTAGGGCTCGCGAGGTTCGCCTTGGATTGAAACTCTGCTTCGGATGCTTTGTTTTTCAATGAGAGTTCTGAGAAATCGAGTCTGCATTGGGAAGAACGAGAGATAGAGAGAGAGAGAGTTTTTTATTTGTTTTTTTGAATCGACGGCGACACGAGTCAGTCAACTGGTATTATGAATTTGGGGGTTTCTTATTTTGATTTTTACAGGTGGGGGTGGACCAAGTGGCATCCATTGAGGATCTAATCAATGTTTATTAGGCGATGTTAAAAATTGATTAAGAAATTACTTTTACTTTTAATTTTTAGGCCTTGTTTGTTGAGGTTGGAGTTGGAGGAGTGAGATAACTTCCACCTCGAAATTATTTTTCTAGGTTTATCGACACAATTACTCATTATTAATCATATCTTTATTACTCTCGTATGTCTCTTGTTTGAAGGATATTTTATGTCAATTTATATATTTTATTGATTTTTCAAAAATTTGCAATTTTCAAATAAGTTCAAAGTTTAACCAAATTTTAAATTATAAAATTGTCATATGAGTTAATTCTTTTGTAATTTGGCAACAAAAAAAATCAAACGAGGCCTAAGTTTGGCAACTCGAGATGTTAATGAGAACTAATCGTGGAAATCGTGGAAATAGCATGATCATAATTGGAACTCATCAAACTCAACTCTTATAATATCTTTAGCAACAACCGTCGTCATTGAAATCAACTATTGTTGATCTAGTGGTTACTAACTAGTAGCTAATTGTTCTCATAATCTCATTCGAGTCTATCTGAGGTTGTGGTCTTTAGTTCGAATCTTTAAATTTTGTTGAGATACGTCTTTTATAGGGTGTGGTGCATCTTTTAGTAATACAGTCAAAGCATATTCTTAAATACTATAATATATTAAATAAAAAAAAATCATTTTGAACTGATCACCAAAAAATCTCTAGTGACTTAGTTATTTAGAGGAGGATAAATCATTAGCGATATAAGCCAAAAGATGATAATTTAATATTTTAAGAGACAAACATTTGCTACTCAAATGAGTAGATTTGATTGAGATATTTGTGCACAAACAAATTTACTCGTTATGTACAAAAAAAAAAAAAAAAAAAAAAAAAAAAAAAAAAAAAAAAAAAATTGTCAAAAAATCATTTTGGTGGTAGTGGCATAGTGGTGGGGACCGTGGGGTAATGATTCCGGAAAGAGAGAGTTAGTGGCTCGTACGCTTTTTCTACACGTACATTTGCTACACGTTTGTGAGAGTTCGTCGGATAGACATTGCTTGGCTGATGGCAAGATCAATGGCAAATTGCCACAACTGTGGAGGCAATATGTGTCTCGTTAAATTTTAATTCCTTTTTCCTGGGTGGTGAGAGTATCACGGACTTTGCTTTTGGAGATTCTTTGCAATCTATGGATAAATGTATAGTATGGATAAGGACTCTCTCCTAATGTAACTCATAAAACATACACAACATCACTCACTTCTTGACGTCCGTTCAATGTGCCTCGAGATGCACAAAACCAAAATTCAAGACTCTCAAGCAGTAGCGTCGCGTTTTTTGTATGTCTTTGCTTACCAAAGCACTTTCTTATAAAAAAAACATTTTTTATTCTATTAAATTATGAATGGAATCTGGCGTTATCTCAATTTGTATTTTATTTTATTTTTTATCTCGAACTGATGATTCCATTGAAGTACAATTCAGGATTAAATTTGATAATTCACTCCAAAATTATATTGTCCTATGACTTCGCGATGCTTTTGTCATATGAGTAACCTCATTTGCTTATCGATTAACATGACGTATCTTCTTATTTTAATTAAAAATTTTATTTTTTAAAATTGATAGGTAGTTATCAATTAATGATACTTAACAAAATATATGACATACATTAGACACATTTTCTTTCCATTTATTGTAATACCAATGTCAAATAAGGGTAAAAAACATGAAAACTAGAGCGACTTATTAGATTGAAGATTATAAGCTTTGTTTATCAAAGAAAAAAAATATTATAAAATTTATCCCTTACTTTAAGAGACATTTTATGTTACGTCGAACAATAATGATTAAAAAAAAAAAAAAAAAAACAAGAATGACTTTGCATATTTACACTTTCGCCTCATTAACACTTCAACTGAAAGTCATCAAATACACATCCGAATTATACATCGGCCCTGTGATCCTTCCACGCACGCATCGTGATATGTGCACATAAATTTTCGATGCATAACGTGCAAGATATATAGCACAAGGCACAAGCGAACGATTATAAAAGTTAATTATTAAGGTTAACATGTGTTTGAAATGTGTTCGGTGGTGTCAAAAAATCATTTTTTTTTTGTTAATGAGGCTTAAGTTAGTAATAAAAAATTAATAATTACTCCCTTATTAATTCTCTTCATCAAATGACACATATCATGTCTCAATTAGTATTTGTGCAAACTTTACAATTTTGAAGGTAGAGAAGCTGCCCCAAGAAAACGTATAAAAACTCATTCCACGATTCTTGTTTAATTTCCATACAAACGTAATCACGACATCAAAATAAAAACAACAATCGAAAATGCTAGACTGACATTACTAGAGTGCACATACTCCTACCTCTACTTCTACCCTTACCCAATCGTACTATAAATTTCGAGATGCGTAAACTCAAATGAGGTGGACACGAACAACGAATGTGGCAGCTGTGAGCTTTTGGAGTCATTCTAAATCGAATCAAAATTACTGAAGATGAAATCATAATTGCATCTTTGACTTTTGTCTTATAGACAAGCACTTGTATAAGCTTCTAGATATTCACATGCAGCCAGGCCGTCGGTCAATGAGCGCGGATGCGTATATCCCAAGTCACCAACCAAGTCAAAGTCGTCTTTTTTTTTTTTTAAAGAAAAACATTTTTTTGTTATATATTTCTTATATTTGTTTTGATTTCTCACGCTTCACCAACGAACCAACTACTCTATATTGCACAACATCAGAATTCATTTACGAGACTTCAACTTAATACCTCATTTAAATAAAATTAAGTTACCTTATTTAACAACAAATTATCAACATTAATTCATGAAAATTTTTATACTAAAAAATTGACGCTGAACTCATGTGTCCAAACTCGTTGAGGTTTTTTTTTTAACAAATTAATGTATTTTCTGAGAGTCTACTAATTCAAAAATAAAAATTTAAATTCTCATAATTTATAAAAAGATGTTTGAATAACAACGTAAATTTTGAAGAATGATATAAAAATAACAATAAATCTACTCGGACTCACGAGTTCAATTTTTAAAATGTTTGTAAATATTTAAGGGGTATAATAAGAATTTTACAAGTGATTATGGTTGTTTCATTAATTGATCGAGGATGTATTTGAAATTAAAAAAAGTTTTGAGTCCGGACTCACGAGTTCAAATAGCACTACTCTAAAAATAATTGGTTAGGACTTAGAACTAGCGAGTTTAAATGATAGGACCCTTTTTGTAATTTCGAAGTGCCGGTTGGGGTGAAGTCTCATTAGCCGTTTTTTCTTGAATCGATGATAAATGAGAGACCATGGCTGTGGTCAATTTTGGGTGCTGGTTTCTATACTGTAATAGATTTTCTTTGTTCAATTTTATACGGCATTGAAATAGTGATAAATGAAACAAATGTGCAATTAGATTACTACAGTCATTAACTACTCTAACTAACAAGCGAGTAAGGCAGGCCTACTGCTGAAGTGCCCTGTACAAACTTAAATAGTCAATAGTAAAGTACGTAGAGTAATTCAGTTTATAGAAGAGTGAATTATTTTATAATTTAAGGTTTGACATCTACCAATTAAACAAAATCACGTCCCAAGCTGATCTATATTTTTGTTGATGTTGGGATTAGGGCGGCAAAAAGTGTTTGGACTCGTTGGTTTGCATTTGTTATAACCCGCTTTTAACAGGTTTGGACAATTTTTTTTTTGTTCGTTTTGAAAGACGAGTTCGGGTCGAGACAAATTTTTTTTTAGAAGGGTACCTGTTTAGCTATTAATTAAAATAATATTTTATTTATTTATATGGGTATTTTGAAAACTTTCATTATGTTTGAATTGTAATTTCACTAATGATGATGTTTTTATATTGAAACATCTAAGGCTTGAGTTTTGATCAATATATAACGTATTTTTTTTGTAGTGATGGAAGCACAACTACATCAAAATTAATCATGCATTTTTTGTCGATATATAATTAAGTGAAAAAATTATTTTATTATGTTCAAAAAATACGGACAAGAAATGAGTCTTGTATGTTTTAAAGACTTACGGATCCAACAACAACAACAACATAGCCTCGGTCCCAAATTAAATGGAGTCGCCTACATGGATCAAACTTTTCCATTAAAGAGTTACAGATCCGAATGAAAAAAAAATTGTATGTTTCAAAAAGGGGTTTCAATATAGACACTATTTAATTTTGTCGTTATTAAGGGGGCGTCTGGATCCGTAGCCATTTCAACCCATTTTTTTGGCACCCCTAGTTGGGATAGTCCCACATCGACTAGTTAGAATACAAAAATAAGACTTACATGAACTAGTTACCGCACTCTCTCACCTTGAATTGACCCTATTAATTACAAAAATAGAACGATTTTTTCATAAGAAAGGCTAACTTGCCACCATTAAAACTCAAACTCCAACCTCTTACTCCTTACCTATATACAACAAATCTCACTTAAGTTGGTGTAACGGCACGCTTTAATTAATCCCGATTAACTGGCTAATTACAAATTAAGAACATAAGCTCAGACCCACGTGGACGTCGCGAAAAAGTCTATAGCTCGCCCAATTGGGAAAATATGTTATTTTTGTGTGGCGAATGTTTATTTATTTTACTATTATTTAATAGTTCGTGCCTTGTTAATTGAGAATTTCGCGTGGTAGCGTTATACGCGCGTAGTGACGAGAGTGTGCGACGTCGCGGAGTGTGCGTAACGCAGATGTACGGGTTGTATGAGATTGAGTGGTCGCATCACTCACCCCATCATGTCGCACATCACATCAAACCCAACCTCATCATTTCACTTTGTCTTTACTTCAAAAAAAAATCCCTTTAAAGAGAAGAAACGAAGAGAAAGGAGAGAGGTAAGAGAGAAGAGAAAGAGAGAGAGAGAGAGAGAGGAAGGAGTGGCTCCCGCGAGGGCAAGCCGGAGGCGGCTGGACGACGTCCCAGCAGCGGAGGCCGCGGACCAGCGGTGACTCCTGCGGCAAGCGCGTCGATTGACAGCAGATGGCGGGATGGCTAGCAGCGCGACTACGCGTTGTCGGACTTCGTCGAATCCTTGACGAGGAGTGCGATTCGACAACGAGATGGAGGGACTTAGGCTATCATAGTCGGGTGTCGGGTACGTATCTCGGGGTAAGTGCGGGACGTTTTGAAGGCGTTATGCAATTTGTTTGAGGTAAGTAATCCCACGAAAAATTAGTTAAAATTCAATTTAAGACACTTACTTTATTTTGCATTCTAAATTATTCTATTATGCTTTCCATTGTTGTTCATTTACTGTTCATCCACTCCCACATGTGTATGTATATTTGTCGACGGGGTCGGGCATGGCACGGACTCACACCCCGGGGCTAGCTACCCTGTGTTGTTCGAGTAATTGATCATGTTAGGGCTACGAGGTGATTCTTTTCTGTGAAACCCGTAGGTTGAGAGATGTTTGACGAAGACGTATTCGTCAATGGTTCCTCTCGAGAGTTGTTTGGATATCAATGGTTCCTCTCATTTGACCGTGAGACGTTTGGCGAGGTGGTCGTCAATGGTTCCTCTCGGTTTAGCTACGATGATTCCCAGATGTCGACCAGGGTTCGCTATCACGCTATACTCGTGTCAAAATTTGACTTCTCAACGACTTATTTTCATGCGATTATTTTATTCTTGTCATTTATTTAAATTGCATGGATTACCGTTTCATTGGAATTCGTGAATATTAGCTAACGTTCTTTTGGATTTACTCGCCTGGGATTTGTCATTGTTTTTGTGACAAATCGCAGATATTGTGACGAGCCGGGGCAAGGGCATCTCAGACGACTACGTTTGAGTTAGGAGAGCCTATCATTTTTGCGTAGGTGTTGTATGTATTTATTTACTATTTTTATGAAGTTTTTGGAAAGACTTGTATACCTAATACATGTATATGTCATCTTTAGTACCTTGTTGCTCTTGATATACATGGTATCAAATGTCGGGTTTCCACGCTATAGGGTTAATCATACCATGCAAACTAGGGGTGGGCAAACCGCGGTTTGGTGATTTTTCAAACCACCACCAAACCGTGGACTACCAAAACCGCAACCAAACCGAACCACGGTTTGCGCGGTTTGATCGGTTTGGTTTCGCGGTTTTGGTCCAGAGAGGTGAGATCCAGAGAGGTGACGAGAGAGTGAGCGGCGGGAGGCGGGAGGGAGGAGAGAGATCCAGAGAGGTGAGATCTAGAGAGGTGGACGTTTTGAGTGAGCGGAGAGGCGGGGGGAGGAGAGAGAGATCCAGAGAGGTGAGATCCAGAGAGGTGACAAGAGAGCGAGCGGCGGGGAGGCGGGAGGCGGGAGGGGGGGAGAGAGAGATCGGGAGGCGAGGGAGAGAGGTGAGATCGAGAGAGGTGACGAGAGAGTAAGCGGAGGCGGGAGGCGGAGGGAGAGAGAGATCCAGAGAGGTGAGATCGGAGAGGTGACGAGAGAGTGAGCGGCGGGAGGCGGGAGGGAGGAGAGAGATCCAGAGAGGTGAGATCTAGAGAGGTGACGAGAGAGTGAGCGAGAGCGAGAGGCGGGGGGGAGAGAGATCTAAAGAGAGAGAGATCCAGAGAGTGACGAAAGCGAGCTAGGGAGGCGGGAGGCGGGAGGCGGAGGCGGGAGGCGGGAGGCGGGAGGGAGGAGAGAGATCGAGAGATGTGAGATCAGAGAGGTGACGAGAGAGTGAGCGAGCGGGAGGCGGGAGGGAGGAGAGAGATCCGAGAGAGGTGAGTGAGACGGAGAGAGTTTTTTTGTTTTTGAGAGTGAATGAGAGATTTTTTGTTTTGTTTTTGGTGGTTATTTACTAAAACACCATTCGGTTTGGTGAAACGCGGTTTTTCCAAATTGAAAATCGCGACCAAACCGCGATTATGCGGTTTTTACATTTTCCAAACCGCACCCAAACCGCGAGTTTAAAAAACCAGACCAAACCATGCGGTTTGGGCGGTTTGGGCGGTTTTTTGAAAACCGCTGCCCATCCCCACTAATGCAAACTCTTTATTTCTACCTCGTTGCATGTTTTAAAGACTTCCGCTTGATGTTTAATTTATAATAATTTGATAAATCGTGAACAACTTAACTTAGTCGATTTAATGTGAATATCCATAAAATTTTCATAAATATTAAGTTAAGGCGAATAAGGTACGTATAAAGGTGTAGGTCGCATGCAGTCAAAATTAAGTGTCCGGCGACGTGGCGGTGCCTGGTTTGCCTCAGAATTTGGCGCGTCACAGTTGGTCCGATCGATCTGAATTATGTAACTCAGTTTTTTTTTTTTTTTTTCCGACTAAAAGGAGATGAAACTACACAATTTTTCTTACAAATTTGATACGTAGATCAAAATCTTTTTACGTCAATGCAATAACCATGCATGGCCACTTGGGCAGGTCCTTTAATTGGGTATACTATATGTATATTTTAATAACAAATGAATGGAACTAAGACAAACTAACATTCATTTTCGTCTCTCTTATTATTGTTGACAACTCAGACCAATAAAGTTCCCAAGGTAAAATTGTTGTAAACTAAACCCTAAATTAAATTGTAAGCCAACTAGAACTTAAGTTGAATTTGCTAGAGACTTAAGCATAGAAAGGATAAACTAAGAATACTAGAACAAGTAGAGAAGATGAGACAAGATAGAAGAGAACTAGAAATCAAAACATAGAGATTTCATTCATACATTTGTGTGTTCTTCACAAGTAAATGAACCCCCTTATATAGGGCCTTAGTCATGATGGGAATAAGTACTTGCACAAAGTGTGCAAGTTACATCAAAGTCTCATGTTATATAAGATTACAAGTTACATGACAATACATTGATAAATTATTATACATTGGAGTTGAATACAAGTTATGTAGAGTGTACAAGTTACATTTAATGTAGAAGTCATGCTTGATGTTACAATTCAATGTGAGAGCCATGCTTGACAATGTGATCATTCATAAGCTTGGTTAAAAGTCATCTAATTTACAACACTCCCTCTTGGATGACACTTGCTGAGAGAATATGTCTCGTTAAAACCTGTACTAGAAAAATCATGTAGGAAAAAATCTAGTATAGAGAAAAGAGTACAATGTTCTTGTCGATCTTGATTTGCAGTATAATATTATCGATTGCCTCATTAAAAATTTTGCTAAGAAAAATCCAGTGGGATAAAACCAAAGCTAAGGAAAAGAGTGCAACACATTGATACACTTTGAGAGAATATATGTAACGGCCTATTTTATTAAATTTGCAGACGTGGACGCCAACTCGGATCTACGTGGACGACGAGGTAGGCTAGGACACACGGGGACTTAGGTATGCTAGGTATTGTGTGTTGGATTCTTATTTGCAGTGAAGTTTATTGAAGTACATCGCATGTGTGTATGTTGCATCAAAATACGTGCGAGATTGTGAGAACTGTATTCGCCTCGATATGCGTGTCGACGCGGGTACTAGGTAGTTGACGGGACCGAATATTAGGTCGGGGAGACTAAAACACACAAATTTTATATAAAAATTTAGAAAGTGACTAATATGGAATGATATTAGGTGGCTAGTGACGCGGCGGTACACGTATATCGCGGTTCGGAATCGAAATCGGACGTCGAAACTCCCGAAAAATGGGCGAGTGTCCCGATTGTGTCACAATTTTATGTCAAGGACACAAAGTCAAAATTTATTATCTTTATCTAAACCACTCCACCACCTTTCCTCTTACCTCACACACACACACACCCCGTACACTCCCGCACACACACAAATGGGGAGGCCGAGAGGGAAGAATGAATCGGAGAGGAGGAGGAGAAGCAGCTGGGAGGGAGAGGAGAACGTGGAAGCGTCACGATCGAGGTGCGTTTTTGTGGTTTTTGTTGAGTTTTGGTGGTTTGCCGTGGTGGCGAGACGGGGGTTCGGCCATGGAGGTCGAACCGGGTCGCGGTGGTGATGGCAGGGTGTCTCCCCTGCCATCGAGTCCATCGGAGGTTGGGGTGGAGAGCAACCCCAACCCCAAACCCCAAATCTCGAAAAAAAAAAAGAAAAATTCTGATCGAACCAGTGAAAACTGGTTCAATCAGAGGATGAAGATGCACAGGCGCGCGAGCGTGCGCGCGTGTGCATCCCCCTCATGGCCGGGCCCAGAATGGGCCAGGCGGTCCAGGGCCGGGTCGGGTCTGACTCGTTTGGGTCGACCCGACCCAAACCAAACCCGGCTGGGGCCGGGCCGGGTCCGGTCCACCCGTCTGGGTTGACCCGACCCAGAGCCAAACAGTAAAACCAGGAAAAAAAAAGGAAAAGAGAAGAAAAATGGAAGGAAATTTGGGAAATTTTTGGAAAATTTCGGAAAAAATTGGAAGAATTCTGACAAAAATATATTTCCATAAAATAAATAGAAATTTATGAATTTCTATGAAAACTAAAATATTTGGATATTTCGGAAGCGACTTTTTGCGGGGTTTTGCCTCGAAAAGCGTGAAATAGGTAATTTGGCCTAAAATTTTTAGAAATTGTTGAAAATTGTCATCGTAAATTAAATTATTGATAAATGGACATAGGTTGACACGGGTGATCAATTGGCGACCAAGGACCCAGTGGACTTGGACTCGGAGATTGATTAAGGGATAGGAGAGCGCGTTGTGAGGTTTGTAAAACCCAAAGGGAAAACTCTCGAGTATTTATTTTGTTTCGTATTTTCATTCATTTTCCAGTATTCCTTGTGGTTTTTAATTACATTCATATATTGTCATCTTTTGGACGGTTGGTTGAGTTACTCCCACCGGATTTCCGGTTTGTGTTTATGCATTCTAGACCATAGCATGTGTATCAGGAGTGCTCGGTGGATAACGACCCGAGGGAACTGCTACATGTGTTGGTGCGTCGAAGGTCTACGTCGACCACCGAGAGGGATCAGGTGATAGCTAGTTGGGTGCGCCCACTAGTGGGATCCTGGAAGGAAATCTCGGAGTATGGTTTAGTCTGACTGGAACAGACACACACAGTTGCACTTTATTGTTATTTACGCATGCGATGCCCTACTTACAGTTGTCTGTTTACATTTCGCATGTTTATTTAACAGTCTTTACTGAATTCCATTTGCTTATTGAATGCTCGGAGAAGTTCCTTGGGATTTTACTGACTGTACTCGTCATCCATTTTCTTCTATGATGATTGAGTGCAGATCCTAGTACAAGTAAGGGCAAGGGGATCTTACGTGACCACATCTGACTGCCTACCGTTGAAACTTACTTGTACGTGTGTTTTTATTTTGATATTTTGATTCTTTTGGGAACTGGGGAGTGACATGACATTGTATATATGTACTTGATATGGTACAATCATCTACCTTATTACGCAGTACTTTTCGGGGTTTTCCACACTAGGTTTTGTTTACATGGATTAATATTTCTTCTGCATTTACGTACAACTTCCGCTGCATATGTCATATATACACTGTACACACACGTGGATACAAAATTCGAGACAGAAGAAGGACGGACATGTGCCGCACACGTGTAGTTAGGCCACCTGGCAGGGAGTACACGGAGACACGTCACCTCGGGGCCGCGCGGGCCGCCACGATTTATATGCCTCATTAAAATCTTTACTAGAAAAATCCTATAGGAAAAAAAAATTAGTATAGGAAAAAGATTACACTGCTCTCATAAATTTTTTATACGGAGTATAATAATGTTATGATTGCCTCTTAAAAAAAACTTGATAGGAAAAAATCAGTGGGATAAAATCATAGCGAAAGGGAAAGAGTGCAATACACTAATCAATCTAGATACATAATTTTAATATTGTTAGAATTGTCTCATTAAAAACCTTGCAAAGAAAACTCAATGGGATAAAACCATAGCAAAGGGAAAAAGAGTGCAATACACTAACCAATAACTCATATTGATTATCTCCCTCATGTTCACATGGGTGAGACATTTTGTGTATTTGTTGCACATGGACATCATTTTCTATATGAACCATTTAATGCTGAAGCATATGATTGTCACTTTTTTGTATATAATACTTGCATCAAGTAATTGATTTATAACTTGTTGCTACTGAATGATCCTTTGAACTTCGAGTTCATATTAATTTATACATGAATCATAATATAACAAATTTAATGCAATTTGATGTGTTTCAAGCAATTTCATGTCATTCCTTTTGAATTGGCTTATATCTCCACCTAATGGTGGAAAAATTGTTCCATCAAAGTGACAATTAGCAAAACTTGCTATAAATAAATTCTCTATTAGGGATCCAAGACATCTTATAATATGATTGATGGAGAGTTAAATCGATATAAGTCTCATATTGATTTGCCTTAAGATAATCTCCAGCTGATAAAAAAATTCGGTTCGATAAAGGATGTTCGTGCGAATTTACGATATATTCGCATTATTGATGATTATGGATAATCAAATAGATCTTTCCATATTATGAATGTCATTTGATTTATGACGACATTCATTTTAATGTGCTTTATATATTTCAGAAGTTAAAGCCAAGAATATTATACTCATATTAAATTATATTCATATAGATAAATTTTTTATTATTATGAGTAGACTTCTTCTGAACAAGACATTAACAATAAAATTGTTGTACAATATATTGTCTGAACATTAGCCACCGCTAAATTCAAATTCAAGAAATAATGTATATGTATGTAACACGATACACAAAGTATAAACTCATCGCCCATATTTAGGTCATGATTTAAACACATCTCGATGTGCCTATTTTATCGAGCTATTTTCAATTATAAAATTCATAATATTTTGCCTTTAATTTTGAAAGCATAGTAAAGGTCACAAAAATATTCGGGTATCTATATGACAATATTTAAGCAAAATAACCTTTCATATATGACTACAAAATGTCACAATTATGAGCGCTCATTATCAATAATTATTTGCCCTTTGTAGTGGTGCACAACTTTTGTTCCAATTTTTTGTGGAATTGTCAATATGACATCTACATGATATTTTCACATTTTCCACGTCCATAAATTTGTTATTGCGATCATGATCATTATATGCAACATATGCTTCTTAATTTAAAGCTGAATTAATTGGACGTGAGCGATATTATATTTATAATATCTCATTATTTTACTCAAGCTACCATGAGACAAGAAATCAATCCTTAATATTTATTGGATTGGCGTGCGCACTCGATATTTGTTGCGGCAATAAATCGAGGCTGACCACATGACATTGACCTTATTTTTATTGTCTCATCAGTCATATTTCCGCATAGCCTCAACGTAGAGGTAATTGAAATTGCAAAATTATAATTATTGTTTCAATCGCTCATTTTGAGCTTTTTGAGCATTACATTTTTTGGTATTTATATATTTATAACTTCATAGGGTGAAAAGATATATAAAGTGAAATATTCATTTTTCAAATATCTAAAGAGATATTGGCAAATGATTTAAATTTTGTATAACACAACATAGTCTTGCATATATGTTTTATTCACAAATTATAATATCTAACTGTCATGACAAGTAATTAATAAGGCAACAAGTTCAACTATGGTTGAATAATATTTTGAAAATAAATTTAATATAAAATAGTTTTCCCCTTTTTATGTAAAAACATAACATATGATTAAATATATGTTTACAACTAGATTCATTAATAAACAAAATGTACTATTCGTATGAGTTGGTGAGACAACCTCCAAGTTGGGTGGCGAGACATAGTCTACTTAATACCATGCCTCCTCGAACGGGATAACCCGTCTCTCTTTCAATGTTTAGATTTACCGAGGACTAGGCTTACCCACTATCTACTCAAACTTATAGTGTTATTTGTATTATAAAATCAAGAATAGAACAATAACTAATCGTTTGTAGTTTTAGAAGAAAAACTACATGTCACACATTGACTTTTGATTTCTGATGTAAAAGATCGTACAAGACGCAGCTACAAAGCATACTTTCGTAGTCGGCGACGTTACAATGCATAATGTATGAATAAAGTATATTTACATAATTAAATATGCATGTAACAAAAAAGAAATTAACCATGACAACATGGAAATAAATTGAACTTATTTAAATTAATAAAAATTATACCTTCTTAGTTTTATATCTTTGAAAAACTTCTTGATCTTCAAGACCTCATCTCGTAGAGCAACTTCGTGTTGATAACGTGTTGTAAACTAAGTTGTAAGCTCAACTAGAACTTAAGTTGGACTTGCTAGAGACTTAAGCATAGAAGACATAAACTAAAAACTAGTAGAACAAGTAGAGAACATGAGACAAGATAGAAAAGAGCTAGAAATGAAAATATAGATATTTCATTCATACATTGGTGTGTTCTTCACAAGTAAAGGAACCCCCTTATATAGACCCTTAGTCATGATGAGAATAAGTACTTGCACAAAGTGTGCAAGTTACATCAAAGTCTCATATCATACAAGATTACAAGTTACATGACAATGCATGGATAAGTGATTATACATTAATTGGAGTTGAATACAAGTTATGTAGAGTGTATAAGTTATAGTTAATGTAGAAGTCATGCTTGATGTTACAATTCAATGTGAGAGTCATGCTTGACAATGTGATCATTTATAAACTTGGTTAAATGGTCATCAATTTACAACAAAAATTAGTATTTAAATGGTTGAAAGATTTATTAATTTGTTTATCATTTGAGCGATGGGATGATGAGCTAGCTAGATTTGCTAGAAACAACCATGTGTTTGACGCGCACACACACACACACACACATCTATATATATAATCAACTATACAGTTCATGAAAAATAAAATAAAAAAATAACCCTGATCGATATGTATACAGATACAGACCAGCTCATTGTCATTGCCATTAGAATACATGCATAATTATGCAGCTAGTATGATTTTTTGTTTTTTGCATGCATGGCACCTCATGAATTTCTTATAATTTCTAAATTGTAAATATCAACTATATATATGCTCATTGCATTTATTTATTTATTTATTTTTTGCAAATACATTCTCATACGATGCACTTGTATATAAATTGTGAGGTTTATTAATTTGCTTTAGTTTGGGTTTTTTTTTTTTTTATTTCCTTCAACCAGAGTCAAACCCACGACCTTCCAAATCTTGCACTTTGGCAAGTGATGCCATCTATCTAAATAAAGATGCTTGACTATATGCATTGTTAAAAATTATTAAAAATTAAATTAATATATAACAAAATATTGTTTATAACAAAATAAAATAAAATAATGTGTAATGATTATTTAGTATTGTAAAACAAAGAATCTATATATATATAAAAGTTGAAGGAGAGAGAAAGTTTCACATACTCTCTCCTTCTACTATTTCATTTTTAGAATTTTTTTAATTTTTTAATTTTTTATTTTAAGATATTTATATATTTGTGTTATTTATTGTTTTAAGCTACATTCATCCCCCTTATTTTTGAAAAACGAAAAATAGATATTTATATATTTATTTTTTTATTATTTTAAAATATATTCATTCCACCATATTTTTGAAAAACTAAAAATCTAACTTTGAACAACTAAACGACCGTCTAATTAATTATATATTCATATTCTTTGTTCGAATCTTACACCATCGATTTGGTTGCCGCAACATTATTTATATATACTGTTTAGGGCATTAAAGCAACAATTAAGTTCATTCGAATTCTTTTTTTTTTTTTAAATGAATGGTTACTTCAATGATTTATAAGTAAATATTTTTTAAACCTTATATTGTATATTTTTTCTAAAAAAATATGGGTTGATTATTGTGAATTGTAATTTTAATTGTAAAAATATTATAATGTATTCATATAAATTAATTTATTAACTTTATATTAACGTTTTAATAACTCCTGTGCAAAGCGCAGGAAATCGACTAGTTTCATTTATAGGTTAAGTTCATGGGTTACAATAAGAAGTTCGGGAGTTGGGCTGATTCGAGGTTGGGTTTACGGAGAACAGGCTTTAGGTATTTTGTTGCTATTTTGGTGTTACTGCATTGGGCTGTGTTAATGAAATGGAAATCGTTAATGGAGCTGGGTTCAACTTCGAGCCGTCAAGGTGGGTTCTTGACTTCTTGTTCTTCTAATGTGATGGACCTTAATAGTTGGGTTGGGTTGGAGGATCCCATGCGAGATGAGTGTGGGCTTAGGATATTCTAATCTTTTTTTTTTATATATATTTTTTATAATAATGTCAAACCACGTATTGTCATCTTGAGAAAGGCCCAATCTGTGCTTCTTACTCAACTTTGCAACGGAAAAAGCCAAGTTATAACTCAGGACAGCTAGCTCAGCTGTTTCGGCTGGTAGACTGTTTAAGAGCATGACTCAGTTTTGAGTCTGCACAAATGCAGTCATTATTCTTGGGGAGCTCCAAAATCCCTTTGTAGGCTGACTACGGGGCGAGTGCGAAGTAGTCGGGCTTGCCTGAATACCGCGGCTTAGACCAAAAAAGAAAAAGGAAAAGCCAAGTTATAATGAACTGTTTAGTTGACATAATGGAAGTGGGATGTTGTCCTTTAATTAGTTGTTAGAGTTTGAGTTTAGGAAATGAAAATATAAAGCTTCTCCCACTTATATGGTGTGCGACACAAGGCGAACCCAAAGTAGAAAGATAGTCCGACAAATTATAAGGTATAGTCTGATTATTATTCTATTGATGTGATTAGATGAGAAAATGGATAGAATTCATGCATGGTAATTTGAAGCTCATAGAGTTTTCCTAAAATAGAACCACTAGTTTTATGAAGAATTTGAGTTATTATGATGAAATTAAAAGTTAGTATTATTTTTGATAATTAGCCCTTTCCTTATTAATCAACAAAATCCATATTTAATTTGGTCTTGATTAAAAAAGAAAATATTTAATTCCAAGGTGAACATATTTAGTTTTGTCTCGATAAAAAAAAAATGGCGCAACAAAAAAAGAAGAAACCTTCGTATTCACATTACTTTTTTAGTTAAAAATAAAAAAAGAGATGTTAGAGTAACTCACTTTGGACATCTAGTGGGTTTAAGTAGATGTCCACCAGGGCAACACCTCGAGGTGTATCATATGAAGGTACACCTACTTGGGCCCATTAAGTGCCTAAAGTGGGTGTCCAAAGTGAGTTACAAAAATATTTTTCATAAAAAAAAATAATTTTAAGAAGATCATAGTGTCTTAAAAAATATTTCCATAAAAAACATCTTCATCAACGGTATTGCGTGAATTTGTGCGGCGCTGGCTTTATATTGTTTTAGTTTTATTTTATAGTTAGTTTTCTTCTCTATTTGGAAGTTTTTGATTTATCTTCTTGTAACGACCCTAATTTTTCACAAACTGGGCCCCGCCCGGCCTAAGCCCACGTGGACCCCGAGCCAGTCTCGCAAGGTTAACGCAGGCTTAGTCAGCCTTCCAATCTCTCAGTATTAAAAAATTCATAATTTTAAGTTGAGTTATTAGTATTTCTCAAGTTTTACAAATTAGCGGAAACAATTAATACATTAAATAACTCAATAATAATGTAAAAGAGTTGGACAACCTAATTGTGGAACCCTGTTAATATGTACATTCATGTACATCATGTGTCAATTGTTATAACTAAGCAAAATTGATATACCAGTCGTGTGTATCTCTCAACCCAAATAAGTATCCCAAGTGTGATAACAACATATATAAGTAATACAAAAAAATAAAAACCTAAAAAAATGTGCGGAGGAGGGCCGCTCCGATATCCTCATAGTAGATCGCCAAGTGTCGGCGTCTTCCCCTTGCTCGGCTGCGGACCTGCACTCGATCAAACACAAGAATGCCGAGTCTAGTAAGTAAAAGCCAGTAAGATCTAAACAATAATTCAAAATAAATGAAGGAGTCTAAAAGTCATGCGGATAGAAAGAAAGCTACATGGAACGCATGATAATAAGATTGTAAAAATGAAAGTACAACGAGAAATGAGTATTAAAGGAAACAATAGAGAGGTGCCCAAATAGTCCAAAACCACCGAGTGCGGGTGCCACAGGGTCGGGGTCATAGAGTCGCGACAAAGCCAAGCAGACTCGGGTCCTGGGACGCGACATTGACTGCTGTGACTGGACCGTCGCGAATTAGGGATATCAACGGTGCCCGAATAAAACATATCTCATTCAGACCAAATATTCAAGTGACTTGAGGTCATGGCCCCTATTGCAAGCCGACAACCACTCCAATCAGAGACACTAGTATGACTCACTTGGCCCTCGGACACTCATAAGTGGATGAGGATTCCAAGAAAGGGACACAATAAAACATCAATAAAATATAAGCTCAAATGAACTACTGTGCATTTCCTAGCTGGTTTTACTTACATCGAGAATGATTAATCGTCCTCAACGTCCCGCTCACTCTTCGATATGTGCACCCGACAACCGACTATAGCCTCATAAGTCCCTGGTGTCCATTTATATCATTATAACTGTTTTAGAGTCATATTAAGTGAATTTATACTATTGAATCATAAATTTGTAATTTTATTTTCAAAAAATTTATTTTTAGCACTCTTTTTGAATTATATTGGGGTGTCAAATGCCCGAAAAAGCCTAGAACTCATTTTTCTAGCTTTCCCTAATTTTTCATATTTTATTGAGAATTTTCCGAATTTTTCATAATTTTTATCTATTTTATCTATTTTCTGTAATTTATTTTTATAAAATCAGTTTAATTTAATTTGATTTTAATTATTATTTTATTAATGGGGTGGGTCCGGGTCGACCCGACCCAGTCCATTCGGACTCGGGTCGTTCCGACCCAATCCACCCTGGTCGACCCAACCCGGTTAAGCCGGACCCGGGTTGACCCGACCTACTTACCCGTCACCTCTATTAAAACGCAACTACAACATCAATATCAACCCAACAACAACATTAAAACTCTCGATTTCTTCAAGAATTTACAGCATAAACAATAACTCACCTCGATCACAAATAGGTCACCGATGAGGGAGGTCCCACTATTGAAATGGACGCGCATCAAGAGGAGGCCAGATCTTGAGGCCGTGGAAGAGAGGTGAGAGTGAGACCGAGAGGTGAGAATGAAGAACATGAGAGGAAAAGAAGAAAGTTTGGGTAGAGGGAGAGGTTGAAATGTGTATTTGATTTGGAGAAGATAGAAAAATTTATGTGTGAGAGAGAAAAGTGGGGATGGTGATATGATTTAATTGGTGATGTGATGGGAAGTGTGATGTAAAAACTAAATCCCGGACTACCCTATACACCCGCGTTACACGTACACTGCAACGTTGTACCCTCTCGTCATTACGCGCGCACATTACGACCACCAAAAATATTAATTGGTGTAATGTGAATTAACAATAATATAGCTAATTTAACACATGTCACATAAAAATAAATGTTTGTACTTCGATTGGCGTGCCTTAGACTTATCGATGGTGTCTACGTGAGTTCGACCTATGGGTCATATCTCGGTGTTGACTCTTAAGGGTTGAACGAGTGTGCAACATCATAACGAGTCCGGGTCACGGTCCTGAGATGTCACGTGGCACGTGTTAAATTTTTAGAGTCGTTACACTTCTCCTTATTAAGAACGTTTTAGGTTTTCTTCTCATTGTTGAGAAATTTTGTTATTCTTTTATTGGTTCTAGCAGTTTTATATATTGTTATGAGTTTCAAGGTTGTAGAGAACATATGACGGACCTAGTTCCCTACAAACTAGGCCTCGCCCGCTTAAGCCTACGTGGACCCCCGAGTAAATCTCCGCGAGGTCAACACAAGCTATACCTATATTAGAACCACATATATATATCAAGTAATAAGTGTAAAGTGTGCAAAAGTGATATACAAGTCATAAGTATTTCTCAACCCATCAACATATCCCAAGTGTGATTTTTAGTTAATTTGAGATTTTAAGATGAGTTATTAATATTTTGCAAGGTCTCATGCGCCACTAAAGTTACAAGTTGGCAAGCAAACGGAAGTCTTAAATTAAATACAAGTAAAACAATTAAACAATTAATAATTAAAATAACTCAACAATAAAGTAAAGGAGTCGAGATAAAGTCGACAACCTATATGTCGAAAAAGCAAGATGGAGAACCTACACCAAGCATTTATAAGGAAATAAATAGATGTCAATAAACATGTCAAATAATATATATCTAAATCATCACATGAATAAATAACACGAAAGAAACAAAGTGTGTACTCGTATATATTCAAGTAATAAGTGTAAAGTGTGCAAGGAATAGAAAATGAACGATGGAAATGTAAAAAGTGATATACAAGTCATAAGTATTTCTCAACCCATCAACGTATCCCAAGTGTGATAACACATCATATATATGATGCACGCACGCAATATCCCCACCCCATCTTCTTCTTCTTCTTCCAGCGCCTCTGGTTTTTCCTTTTTTTTTTCTTCTCTTTTCTTTGGTTTGGGTTGGGGTTTCTATCCACCCCAACCCCGGTGGACTCGATGGCAGGTGGAGACACCCCTGCCATCTCCACCTCGACTGGTTCGGCCTCCATGGCCGAATCCCTTCATGGCCACCATGGCCGACACTTCGACCACCCAACAATCAACAATGTAAATGGCTTACCTCCACCCCGGTTTCCCGCGCTCCAGCTCTCTTCTTCTTCTTCTTCTCCTCCTCCTCCTCTGTTTCTCCTCCTCCCGGCCTTGTGAGTGTGCGGTGTGAGAAGGAGAGGTGTGGGAGAGTGTACGTGAGGGAGGAGGTGAGGTGAGGGAGTGACGTGAGAGAGAAGTCAACATGATGAGGGAGGTGAGGTGGAGTGTACATGTGGGTAAGCTAGTTGACCCTTTGTCTTTGACTCCAAAATGTGACCCGGCTGGGACATTCGCCTATGTTTTCGAGCGTTTCGACGTCCGGGTTACGCGTCCGAATCGCGATGTATGCGCGCCGCTGCGTCATTAGTCACCGAACATCTACTACATAGTAATTATTTGACCATTATTTATTTATTTATTTATTTTGTGGGTTTTAGTTTCTCCGACCTAGTGTACCCATAGTTCGCTCCTCAATACCCGTATCGACACGTTTTTCGAGGCGAACACCCGTTACACTATCTCGCTCGATGATGATAGAATTACACACATGCGATGTTAATCGAATACTCGATGCACAAAGCAAATAGGCAAACAATCACACAAAATTACTATTTAGTATGATCTATTTGCGGTAACGTGGAAGTACGTCCAAATCGAAAATAATTAATAATAAAATTTGGGCCGTTAAAGCAAATACAAAAATGATGAGTCCAGTAAGTAAAAGCTAGTATGATCTAAAAAGTACTTCAAAATAAAGCAGTCTAAAATTCATGCGAATAGAAAGAACGCTATAAGGAATGCATGATAATAACACTGAAAAATGAAAGTACAACGAGAAATTAGTGTCAAAAGAAGCAATAGAGAGGTGCCTAAGCTGTCCAAGACCATCGAGTGATGGTGCTACAAGGTCGAGGTCATAGAGTCACGACAACGCCAAACAAACTCGGGTCCTAGGACAAGGCAGCGCCTGCTATACCTAGATCGTCGCGAATGAGGGATATCAATAGTGCCCCGGATAAAACATATCTCATCCTGACCAAACAATTCAATGAATCGAGGTTGTGGCTCCGGTAGCTAGTCGACAACCACTCCAATTAGAGACACATTCCTGACTCACTTAGCCTTTAGACACTCATATTGGAGTGGAAATTCCAAGAAAAGTAAGACAATGCAATAAAAATAAAATATAAGGCTCGATGAATTACTGTACATTTTCTAGCTAGTTTTACTTACATCGGATCGCACTACCACGCTCTCGCAGCTCTAACATGACCCAAACTAATCCCCTGATGTCTGACTCTAGCTCGCTAAGTCCCTGACATCCATTTTAGATAAGTTTTAAGTGTGTTAGAGTCTTGTTCATTCATTTCCTATGTATGCACTCACATTAGTCTACAATTGTCTTTCTAGTATTTTATCCTAAGTAGTGGAGTCTTAAAATGACACTTGTTAGCTTAATTGTATCCTTGAATAACTCGAAAAGGACTCGTGTCACTTATATGACATTATTGGTTTTAATTTGGCGATAAAGTTGTCACGACCCAAATCTCTAACCCCGTTTTAATTCATTAATTAGGATCACCGACCCTTGACGTGTGACCTACACCATGACACGTGCATCGACCGAGGCACATGGCCAATGTATATTGTATTTTTATATTGATGTATGCCTAGTGTTATATATTGTATAGACTTACTAAGTCGATTTGTAAAGTTGTAGACGTCGAGACGAGAGTAGGGACCGCCTCGAGTAGCGTGCCAACAGGGGAACATGATAGTTAGCATTTTGGTAAGTATTATTTAATACTAATATGATATAAGGAATTAATTATGAGCCTATGGTTGTGTTTGTTAATGTAAATCAAATTAAAGGTCTATAGTTGAGTAAATTAAATGAAAAACATATGATTGCTCTATAGATACGCATTGACATATCTAGGAACTAGGTGAGTAATGAAATGATGTAACTTGAAGTTGAGTTAGTGGGATATATGAAAAATGTGGACCATTAGATATTTCTAGGGATACATAAATCCATGAAAATTAAGGGCTAGGAAGGAACATCACCTTGATATATAATATTAGTGATCAAACAACATGCAAACCAAATCACTCATTCATTTTTGTTAGAGAAGAAGAATGTGGCCATTAACCAAAATAGGGAGGACACATGAAAATGGCAAGCCGAGAGGAATGGGCAATACATGGTTAGATCTGCAATGATGATACTGAATGACGAGATTAGCACATCGAATCTTATTTTGGGGGAAACAATTTGGCAAAGCACTGCTCCATTAAAAGTTAATTTTTTTGCTTGGGTGTCGCAACAAAGGAAAATAAACACAGCTGAAGCTTTACAAAAGAAAATGCCAGACTGGTACCTGCAACCAACCAGGTGTAAGCTATGCAAGGCTGATGGTGAGTCGAGCGATCATCTTTTTCTGCATTGTCCCTTTACTTCCCACCTATGGTGGTGGTTAATGAATGAACTGCACTTGATTTGGGTCCGGTCACAACGCATCAGTGAATGTCTCAATGGGTTATGTGTAAGCTGCCCAAGCCAGAAAGGAAAACTCTATGGAGAACGGTTGTACTAGCTTTTGTTTGGGGGGTTTGGCTTGAACGAAACAATCGTCTTTTTAACCAAAACGAAAGAGAGTGGAGCTCAGTTAGAGACTTCATTAAACACCAAGTTTAGTGGTGGGTTTCACAGAAAAAAGATTTTGAAAATTGGAGAAGAAACGTTTTGATGGGTTCTTGGGAGACATTCTAACAGGAACATGAATGACAATAAAGAGATTTTATGTATACAACTGTAAACATGAAAGGGTAGGTGGGGTCTAGTTGAGATGTGATTAATTATTTTGATTTAGGTAGGTACAATTTACTAGGACAATCAGTGATGTAATTTGTTTTTACCACTTTTGTAATTCTGTCGCACTAACGCGTGGTTCAACCTAGTTGATTCGATGTGAATGCGACACCGTGTGGTGATTAGACTACATCTTTTGGGTGTTACTTATGAGGGGGATAAAGGTATTTATATATGGACGACGTGTTTTCCCCTACTACATTGGATAAGAGTTTTTTTCGACTTTATTTTAGAGAAACACATTATTTCTCGTCACGTACATATATATATATCTTGGTTATATAAAATAAAATATCGTTCCTTATCAAAAAAAAAAATTTTTTTGGTTTAATTAGCCAGTTGTTAAAAATATTAACGTGAGTAGCACGTGCCCTTCCCCTTACTCAGGATAATGAATATACTTTTTATAATAGAGGTGGTGAAACCTGAACCCATCGGACCCAAATTTTTGCCACCGGTTACCGGTAGGTGCCAAGTTTGAATTGTTACCAAAACCAAATGTTCTTTAGTTCTCGCGCGGATTTCCGAAACCCTTATTTTCCGGGAGGGAGACGAATCGATCGACTGGATTCTCGATTCAGTCGATAATCAAGGTTCTTCAATGGCCGATTCGGTGAAATACGAGTGGAGCGACATGCTGCTCGTCTGAAGACGAAGGAGCCGAGGATTACAGCCACGGTGGCTCCAATTGGGGACTCTTCGAGGCGATCGCAGATCCCTAAGCGTTTCTCTCGACTTCGAATTTAAAATCATTGCTTTCGCTTCTCAATCCGTGTTGGTTGGTTCTTGTGTTTGATTCGATTATTTCGTTTCAGAGAAATCCATGCTTGACTCATTGAGCGAGGAATTGTTTCTGCTCTCAGCTCTCTGGTTTTGAAGCTTTGCTGCTCTACTATTGTATCTACATTCTACAGGTTAGCGTGAAACTCAGCAGTTTTTTTTTGAAGTTTCGCGATTGGATCTACTGTTTATTTGGTTAACTATTGCGTTGACTGGTTCTTGTTTTCGCGAGTGTGTAGAAATTGTTGTTAAATTGTCTGTTTTCGTGGAAGAAAATGTGTGTTTGGTGGTGGTGGTTTGTGCAATCAAGGAATTCTCGCTATCGTGACTGAAATTTTAGTGTCGTTAGGGCTCAACCTTGTGTAGTTCTGATAGATATAGGTTTGTGATCTAGCAGTTTGATGTACCTGTCCGTGATTTGGCACGCCTAACCGACCATTTCATCGATCTCCATTTTTCTAGCAGTTGAGATTTAGCAATTTTGTAGGAATGTCGGCAAATCTGGAAATAGCGTTGGATGTTGCATTCGTGTCTTCGTCATGATTCTATGCGATCCAGTGTAATCATGCTAAGAACAGTAGGCAGTTCTCATCTGCCATATGGTTGAATTTTCGTGAAGCCAAAGTTTCGTTAGTTACGTAGTAGTTCCAATGGTGACTGCGTCAGAGTACTATGGGTGGCTCTTTAACCAGTGAAGGAGGAATTGATCACTATCATTTGTATTGCTGATGATATGTGTTAGCATAAACCATTGATTATGGATTGTGTAAATGATCATCATGTATGTATGGGAGAGAAAGTTAGTTAAGGTTGTTATGTTTGTTGAGTTTGTTAGAGGATTGTCCAATGTAATGTAGACATGTGTAAATCACTACTGTAATGAGAACTTCAGATATAAATACATCTCACTCTCTTCCTCTTCAAGATTGAGAGAAGAAGAGATGAGTTTCATGTTCAAGTCTTGATGTTGACATGGTATCAGAGCTTTGTAAAGGCTCATCGCCATTGTTAGTGACCTGTGGTTCTTAAGGAATCATCATCACTGTGGTTCTTGGAGAATCATCAACGACATTGAAGACTCATCATTGCTGATACTCTTGAGGTATTACTTCTGCAAATTCAGAAATCACCATGGATGCTTCAAGTCTCTCTTCTCCAAATGTTTCCAGTTCTTCTGCAAACAATCAATCAATGATTACACCTTCGGTAACTCTCTTAACCAAATTGTATCGATCAAGTTGAATGATAGCAATTTTTTGTTGTGGAAATCCATCATTGTACCTGCAATCGAAGGATGTAGGTTAGATGAAATCTTGTTTGGAACAATTGAAGTTCCTTCACTGTTGAATGATCAAGGAGAACCAAATCTTGAATATCAAGTTTGACATTCTCGTGATAGGATGTTGTATGCCTGGCTTTTATGCACATTGGAACCACACATTGCAACATTAGTGGTTGCAAAGGATGGAAGAACCTACACAGCTAATGAACTGTGGAAATCCATTGAAGAATTTTGTGGTTCACACAATCGAGCACAGATTCAGTTCAACGTAAGCGCAATCGAACTACAAGAAAAGGATCTACAAAGATGAGTGATTACCTTAGAAAGATGAAAGAATTTGCTGATAACATAGCTACTGCTGGAGAGCAATTCTCAGTTGCAAAACTTATATCTTTTATACTTTCTGGTTTAGATGAAGAGTGTCTCCCAATTACAACTGTATTGGAAAGACAAGGAGATCTAAAATGGACTGAATTACAGTCATGTTTACTCAGTTTTGAAGCCAAACTTGGTCAGTTACAAATGATTTCTAGAATAAATTCTATGACTCTTCAAGGCTCAAATCAAGTGAATTCTGCTGAAATAAAACAAGGTGGATCAACCAATGGTTGGAATAACAATTCTCAGAAACAAGGAGGCAATGGTGGAAGGAATTTCAATAACAACAATAGAGGTCGAGGTGGTCGATTTCGAGGAAGAGGAGGCTTTCGATTTCCAAACAATAGCAGACCAACATGTTAAATATGCAATAAGGTTGGACATTCTGCTGCATTCTGCTGCATTCTGCTACTACAGGGCAGATATGAGTTACATGGGCACACAAGCTAGTCATTCAAATGGAAATCAGTTCAATGGTTTTCAGGGAAATCAGAATTTTAGAGGAGGAGGCCAGTTTCGGGGAGCACAACCAAGTGCACATTTTCTGGGTATACAGAGTTCTGCTGGAAACTCTTCTGGTTCTGGTTCTAGTTCTGGTTTTGAATCCTCAAATTCTGCAAATGATACATCTTGGTATGCAGATAGTGGTGTTACAACACATGTTACTCCTGATACTTCTTAAATGAATCATATCTCACCTTATCAAGGTAATGATTCTTTGATTGTTGGCAATGGTAATTCTATTCCTATTAAGTATTTTGGCAATGCAAATGTTACATCTGTTGATCCTAGACTACAATTTTCAAATACTCTATGTGTACCAAACATAAGGAAGAATCTTATTAGTTTATCTCAACTAGTTAAGGACAACAATGTTGTTATTGAGTTCACTAATAAGGATTGTTTGGTGAAGGATTCTTCAACTAAGGAGATCTTACTTAAAGGAGTTCTTTGAGATGGACTTTATCAATTTGCCAGTTCTCCAATTCTGTCACAGCAGAAACTTTCAAATTCTACACAAGCTTACTGGGCATCCAGAAAATCAATGTCATCTTTGTGGCATTTTCGTCTAGGACATCCTGCTGTTCAAACTTTACAACAAGTTATGCGATCTCATCTTCATCTACCATGCTCCTCTGCTGATTTTTGTCATGTCTGTCCATTGGGTAAGCATCATGCTTTACCATTCTCACAGTCAAGTTCAAGATGTAAACATGTACTAGACCTCATTTATTCAGATGTTTGGGGCCCTTCTCCAGTTACTTCTCATGATGGTTTCAATTACTACATTGTATTTGTTGATGATTGGTCGAGATTTACATGGATTTTTCCTTTAAAGAATAAATCTGATGCACTTCAGGCATTCAAAGTGTTCAAATCTAGAGTTGAAAATCAGTTTAATGCCAAGATTAAATGTTTACAATCTGATTGGGGTGGTGAATTTCGAAGTTTCAGATTGTTTTTGGAGGAACAAGGTATTTTCTTTCAACATCCATGCCCATATACACATGAACAAAATGGTAGAGTTGAAAGAAAGCATAGACATATAGTTGAAACAAGTCTAACTCTTCTTGCTCAAGCTGGATTACCTTATAAATTCAGGTATGATGCTTGTGAAGCTGCTACTTTTCTGGTCAATCGATTACCTGCAAGAGTGTTGCAAGGATCTTCTCCATATCAGTTGCTCTATAATGTTCCTCCTGATTACATGATTTTGAAAGTGTTTGGATGTTCTTGCTATCCATATACAAGACCATACAATGCTCATAAATATCAATATAGATCTGAGAGGTGCTTATTCTTGGGATATAGCTCTATTCATAAGGGATATAAATGTATGAATTCTGCTGGTAGACTATATGTTACCAGACATGTCCTATTTAATGAAGATGAGTTTCCATATCAGTTGATGTTTTCTTCCAAGCCATTACCTCCAGTTACTTGCTCTACTGGTCCATTGATATCTCTACCTGTTTGTTCTTCATCATCATCAGAAGCTGTGTCTATTCCTTCCACTTCAGGTTCTACAACACAGTCTGTACATATGCCATCACAATCATCTCTTTCAACTTCAAGTTCACCAGGAGTTGCTGCTACCTCCTCTGCTCCAATTCATACTACAACTAATGTTCCCATCAATACTCATTCAATGGTCACAAGATCTAAAGATGGAATTATTCAGAAGAAGGTGTTTGTCTCTACTACTTCTTCTCCTTTAGATGAAAAAGTTCCTAAATCAATTAAACATGCTATTTCTATTCCTCATTGGAACTAAGCAATGGAAAAGGAGTATCAAGCTTTGGTAAAAAATGGAACTTGGTCACTTGTTCCACCTACTACTCATCAAAATATAGTAGGTAACAAGTGGATCTTTACAATCAAGAAGAAATCAGATGGTTCAGTGAATCGATACAAAGCTAGATTGGTAGCAAAAGGATTCAAGCAAGTCCCTGGCATTGATTTCTCAAAAACATACAGTCCAGTGGTTAAAGCTTCTACTCTTCGAGTCATTTTTTCCAATGCCGTCACTTTTGGATGGAATCTGAGACAAATCGACATCAATAATGCATTTTTAAATGGCCATCTCAGTGAAGAAGTATACAACAATCAACCTGAAGGTTTTGTGCATCCAAATTATCCTAATATGGTCTGTCATCTTCATAAGGCATTGTATGGTTTGAGACAAGCACCCAGAGCTTGGTTTGACAAGTTAAAGTCTCAATTACTTTCTTGGGGTTTCCACAATGTAGTATCTGATACTTCATTGTTCATTTTACATCATCAAAGCACCCTTCTATATGTTCTAGTGTATGTAGATGATATCATCATCACTGGCAATAACAATGAATCAATACCAAACCTGTCGATACATTGATCAATTGATCAATTGAATCAGAAATTTGCTTTGAAAGATATTGGTAATCTCAATATGTTTCTGGGATTTGAGGTCCATAGAGATAGCTCTGGTCTCTATCTTACACAATCCAGCTATGTTTGAGTTACTGAAGAAGTCTGGTATGATCAATACCAAACCTGTCGATACACCTGCTGTTGTTACCAAGATGCTGCTTGATGTCTCTGCCACTTTGTTCACTGATCCTTCTCTTTATCGAAGGATATTAGGGGGTCTTCAATATGTTGTTAATACTGGTCCTGACATTGCCTACATTGTCAACAAGCTCAGTCAGTATCAACAATCTCCTTCCACCTCACATTGGCAAGCCTTAAAAAGAGTTTTAAGGTACTTGAAAGGGACTATTCAGTGTGGTTTGTGCTTTAAACCAGGATCTTCATTTTTGCTTACTGGTTATTCAGATGCTGATTGGGCATCTTCCATTGATGATCGTAAATCCATTGCTGGTTATGCTGTATATTTTGGATGCAATTTAGTGTCCTGGCAGTCTAAAAAGCAAGGTGTAGTGGCAAGATCTAGTACAGAGTCCGAGTATAGAGCTCTTGCTCATGTTGCATCTGAGATCACTTGGCTCAAGTCTCTCCTATCTGAGCTTCACTTTCCTCTTCGTAGTACTCCAGTTGTATGGTGTGATAATATGAGTGCGACTGCATTGGCCAAGAATCCAATTTTTCATTCTCGAACAAAGCATATTGAAATTGATGTTCATTACATTCGTGATCAGGTTCTCAAAGGCTTGTTGGCTATACATCATGTTCCTTCTCATGATCAAGTTGCTGATTGTTTCACTAAGGCTCTATCTACTTCAAGGTTTTGCTACTTGAGAGACAAACTTGGAGTCGTGTTACTCCCCCTTCGTTTGAGGGGGGATGTTAGCATAAACCATTGATTATGGACTGTGTAAATGATCATCATGTATATATGGGAGAGAAAGTTAGTTAAGGTTGTTATGTTTGTTGAGTTTGTTAGAGGATTGTCCAATGTAATGTAGACATGTGTAAATCACTACTGTAATGAGAACTTTAGATATAAATACATCTCACTCTCTTCCTCTTCAAGATTGAGAGAAGAAGAGATGAGTTTCATGTTCAAGTCTTGACGTTGACAATATGTAAAAGAATTTATAAATAAGTGGTAAGGATGGCATTTACGAGGGCACCTTATGAGAAGTTGTTCACGCGAATTGGATGTGGTTGAGCATGAATCCTATGTCCCAGAAAGCTGTTGGATGCCATTTAAAAGGACCTACAAAATAAGAATTTCAATCATGCATAGTGTCAAGATCTTCAAAAGGAGCAAATATACTTAATACTAATTTATAGTAATGGAATTTTGATTTTGTGAATGAGGAATTGATTTGTGTTCTTGGTTGATTTCCAAGTAAAGATTAACATGAACAAGGTGACAGAAGCTGAGATGTCCTCTGAAAAGATAAATGCAATAATATAAAATAGAAATAAATAAATATTCAAAATAATGGGTGATATTTAGAAGATTTTGCGACTCCAATTCACTCCCTCCCTTGCTCCATCTTCATAGGCACAGTAGCGCTCTCCTAACAAATGAACTGCTGCTTCCCTTGCCGTATACGCTTCTATTGTCTGGTCTGATTTCTTTTGCTACATCCTATAATGAAGCCTTCCATAAATAAATACACACATTTAAGAGCCTCTGGTCATTATTCTTGCCGTCATGGTTTTGTAGGACTTGTGTTCTTTTATATTGTATGTTCAACTCTCTGGATTTTTACTTTGTCATGTTAACTTCTATCACAGAGGCTTAGGAAACCCATGTACTCGTGTTTCTCTATCATGTTGAGGCTCTGCTTGATACCATCAACACCTATAAGCAAAATTCAGTAGCCAATAAAAGAAACATATAGTTAGCATCTACCTTATCAAATCATCATTCTTGGTGAAGTAGTGATATCTGCAGCAATGTATGAGTATGATTAGAGAAATACCCATTGTTAAGGCGCTTGCAAAGATAACTGCCGATAGAATTAAAACAATGATTGAAGCTCTCCCGAAGAATTTGACCAACTTCGTAACAAGTAACTGGCCCAAGAATCCCGCAATTACTGACACTAATATTAGATATGAAGCTGCAAAAAGAAAGAAGTGATGTCCTTTAATTTTCATCTGATCAATTGTTCTTTTCCATCCATTACAACAACAACAACAACAACAACATAGCCTCAGTCCCAAATTAATTGGGGTCGGCTACATGGATCAAACTTTTCCATCCATTAAATGAGATTTTTATTTGCATTATGGAATTTAAGTGAAATGACAGATGCTATGGAAGTTGATAATGAAAAGAAAAATGCCATAGAACTTACTATATGGTATGGGGAATCTCTTCAGGAGGTAGAACTCCACAACTGATAGGGACGATGAGAAGAACATCACAAAAGTTGCTGTTGCACTCGCCACCTGAGATTTGAAACACAAATTTCTTTCTCATCATTGTTCTAGGAGAAGACTACTGGTGTGGGATGTCGTTTCAAGTTATTTATTCTGTCATATTAGTGTTGCGCAATATGATGTTCTATGATTGAATAACTGAAGCATATTATCTATATGTGCTTGGGATGCCCTTTCAATAAGCAGCAATTTGATTTCATCTTTGCAAGTAGTTTCATCGAGCTGAGTGGAAGTGCTTGATCCATGTAGTTGACCGCAACTAATTTAGGATTGAGGCTTTGTTTTTTTTTTTTTTTTTTTTTTTTTTTTTTTTTGTTTGTTGTTGTTTTTGCAACTTGCTTCCCTGAATAAGGCCTTGAGATAGTACTGAGTGGATTATTTATTCTAATTTGGATGTCATGTCATGTTAATAACCACTGCAAAAATATGCGGCTATGATGCAGTGTGAAGGTGTTCCTTTGGAATCAAATGTATGATAAATGGTACTTATTATACTTCGTCTGCGTCCTGTCTTGAAGTCTTACTTTCTTTTCACAAGCCCAGCTTACACATGGAAATGTTCTCTAATTAACCATTAGTCTAAATGATGAATCCATTTCCTAATAGGGTTCTCTAGTTGTTTTGTTCTGTTCGATGTACCGTTTACCAGATCAATTCAAAAGTGTATCATCAGGCAATTGGTGAACACAAATGTTGGCTAAATCTTATTTGTAGAAATTATGTTTAATGTATCATGTCTCCATGTTGCAGTGACCTTACTAAGAATTCAAGGGTCAGGACTCAGTTACGGATCTGACCTGAGGAATGACTCCAAGCTCAAGCAGGAGAGGACCCTGTACGAATCCACTACCAGAACCAAGTAGGCCACCTACAATACCTCCCATGGTACCACAGAAGGCACAAAAAGCGATATTTGGAGGTGTCCAATCAATGGTAGCTTCACAAACTGACTCCATGTTCCCATTCATTTTTCTTTCTTGTTTTCCCTCCATAGTCTCACTGCTTCATATCCAAATACTAGAATTGCAATTGGTATCTGGAAAACAAACTAAATATTAGAGACTGAGAACAAAGATGGCAATGAGAATTCTCATTGAGAAGATTATACCTACCTGTAAGGCATTGACCACCCAGAACAATATACTACAACTTACTGTCTTGCTCTGTCAAAAAAGGCCCAAGTTGAGAAAATAAGAATAATTTTTGATAGACATATAAAGAGGAATTGAAATTAAACGATCGGATTGTTAAGGTTCCAACTTGCCTTGATGATCTGGAGTAGTATAAAAGCAACCCAGACAGATACCAGTATGATAAATTTTTTCCATCTTAGATTGAACTTCATCATCTCCTGCGCGTTTTGAAGAAAAGTAGGGAAAATAGGCTTAATATTCCTAGGTGTAGTGTGAGCAGTAAAGGGTCCATCTGAAAACACAAAAGATGACACAATTTGGGAAGTTAACTAACTGATGCGGATTTCTCTTCTCGAGAACCAAGGACGTGGTAATCTGTGTTAGTAGACACTGCAAAACAAAATAAGCACTTTTGAGTAGAGGTTTTATTATTGAGAAAAGATCCTAATTTTGTTACATATATTATAATGTTTTCCATGACCATTGCTTCCATCTTGTTGTTTCTTTAGCTCCTTCTGCATGAAGAATAGAGAGAATTAGCACTCAATGGATATTGAATAGTCTTAAATTTGAATATGTTTGGTACTGATATACTTTCAAAATTGTCTCTTGCTTCCACATCTCAATTCCATTGTAGAATGACCTTGAAGACGTCCCTGATTGAAATCAAGTATATTCTAATACTCAAACAGTATAATTGCAAGGAAGTCATGATCAGGTTTTGTCTACACAAACTCTAGAGATTGATTGAGCTTTCTGATAATAAATTTAAACCAAACCTAAGAAGAGAATGACAATGAGGATGGTGATGAGCCAGAAGGGAAAAGCAATGCTGAGAGTGACACCAATGGTGATTCCCAGCAATAGCACTGGCTGAAAGAACAAGGAGAGATCGTAGTCAATGATGGGTGCCTCCTTTGATGGATGAGGCACCATTAGGCTGTACCAAACTGAGGATGCAGAGGCACCCATTATTATACCTGCGACGATGAAATTGAGAATGTTTATGAACTTCCTTAGATCAGATCATCTATAAGATCAATTATATAGTTATGTATGCATACATTTAGAAATAGCTGCAGAGGACTTGGTGTCAAAGCCAACAATGAGATTGAGCATAGGAACAAAGATGCCGCCGCCACCAACGCCGCCAATTGTCCCAAATGCAGAGCCCAGAAAGCAAATCAACGTTGCCAACACACTTTTCCAACCAAATTCCAGTTTCTGCAGGGTTGTCATTAGTCAGATCCGAGTTCTGACAAACGTTGTATCACTGGCCTATTAAATTAAGCATTCTTTTAAGGTGCAATGTTCAGTGGTGATTACTTACAGGCCAAACTTTTTGGTTGCTGCTTGAGTGCTTGTTGAGATGGGCAGGAGTGCTGGTCAAGTTGTTTTGGTTCAGAGACGAAGCAAGGGAACGCGGCGCGTTAATGCTGTTGAGGAAGAAAGTGCATAGAATGGCCAGAGAGAAGCCAGAGATGATCAAATACAAAAGGAAGCCTCTGGTTCCCATACTGGCTGATTATGTGTGGATAGAACTCCAACACTGAAAAGCCAATGTAGTAGATACGCAAGAGAATGGAGACTAGAGAGAGAGAGAGATTTAGAGACGTGGGTTTGAGGACAATGTTTTCAACCAAATTAATAAATCACTGGTCCCGTCCAGCAGAGTAACCAAAGAAGTCTGAGAATTTCAGCTATCATCCTCACTGTCATTGGCAGTGACCTATTAGCCAAATTAACCTCGTGTCCTATCCAGTCGACCGGTCCAAATGGCAAAGTATTAACTGCATGTCTTCTTCACATGTTTCACATTTTGTCTAGCTACTCTTACAGGGGTGTATTCAATTGAGATTTTTAGAGACTTTTAGTTACTTTTATTGACTAAAAAAGTTTAGGGGTATTCAATTAAAACTTTTAGAGAGTTTCTAAAAGTTTGGTGTATTCAATGTGAACTTTTAGAGACTTTTAAAAAGTCTCTAAAAGTTTTGGGGTATTCAATTTAAACTTTTAGAGAGTCTCTAAAAGTAAGGGGTATTCAATTTGTTTAGAAATTTGGTAGATTTGTGGGTTTGGATGACTTTTGGAGACTTTTCACATAACCCTATATATGTTGAAAGTCTTCTCCATCTCTTTGCCTCCACGAGAAACTTTTGGAGACTTTTTTTTTTCTTATTGTCGCCTCTCTCTCTCATCGCGAAATCTCTCTCGCTCTCTTTTTCTCTCTCGGTCGTCTGCGCTCCTCCATCGTCTCCATCGCAGCCTCGCTTCTCCATCGCTGCCTCGCGTCTTCATCGCTGCCTCGCGTCTCCATCGTTTGCTTCGACACTATCGGAGGTAACATCCAACGTCTCTCTCTCTCTCCCTCTCTCCCTCTCTCTCGCTTCTCCAACGTCTGGTTCTCTTTGTAATGCATTCACAATGTGTTACTTTTGTTTATTTGCTTAATCCTAAACCCAAATATCTATACAAATAAGAGACGAGGATGTGTTACTTCACTGAAAGAACAAGAATGTGTTGCAACAATGTGTTACTTCTGTTCACAATGTGTTACTAACACATTGATGTTTATTTCTATTTATTTGCGTCTTTAATCATTGAAGTGCTTCTTTCAGTGAACACTTTCTTGTTCTTGCGACACATTATTATTTTCGATCAAGAACCCTAAAACTACAATTACTATTTTCGATCAACACATTATTATTTTCCATCAAGACCCCTAAAACATCAAAAACGCGCCGCATAACGATCGAAAATAGTAATTGTAGTTTTAGGGGTCTTGATCGAAAATAATAATGTGTTGCAAGAACAAGAAAGTGTTCACTGAAAGAAGCACTTCAATGACAGATCTGAAATCTAGAACCATGAGTTATGTTATCTTGTAGGAACAAAAATTATATTTCGTAACTGTTTAAATTTTTTCACTGTTTATCTTCTTGAGGCTTTGTTGTCATCTTTGTCATTGCTATTGTATTTTCATTTTTCTTTTTGATAAGCATGCTTTGTTTTTTTAAAGCTTAATAGAATGAATTGATTGATTTTCTGAGTTTTCTAAGCCTGAATCAGGTACTTGAAATCCAATGAGATCTTATATGGTAAAGAACAATAATATATGTACTGAACTGTAGATTTGTTCAGTTTGGTGAAAGCTGAACAAAAATATATGCCTAGTACTAGTAGTGATGCTAGCTCTACCAATTCAACTTCAATCTTTAACATAGGCCAGACCGACAAATGATATCGTCCAATCAAAGCTAGCTTGAATTTAAGTACGACAAGGTATGATCTAATTAATGTCAAAGTACTTGTTTTTATATTCTTGTATTTAATTTATTTATTTTTACTATGTTTTTAGGTAAATATTTTTTGGTGGACTGTGGTTTTCCGAATCGGCGTCAGTTTTTAGCTCCTTTTCGAGGTTGTTCGTTATCATCTTTTCGATTTTACCGGGCAAGGGCGACATCCTGAAAATGCTAATGAATTATTCAATCTTCGACATGCATCTTTGAGGAATGTGGTTGAAAGGTTGTTTGACATATTCAAATCACGGTTCACAATTTTTAAAACATGACTCCTCCATTTCCATTTAAAATTCAAGCAGAAAGTGGTGTTGGCTTGTGCGAGATTACATAACTATCTTCGCAAGGAGTGTCGTTCCGATGAATTTCCAATTGAATTAGATACTGAAGATGCATTATCCTCAGATAGTGAAGAAGATGATGATTTTGAAATACTTTCTGAAACTCAAGAACAACAAAGGGAGAATGCCAACCAATGGAGAAATTTTATAGCTACTGAAATGTGGAGTGATGTTGATGTAGTAAATAATAATATGCATTAGATCTATGTTCTTTCTTTTGTACTTTATTTGTTATTTTTACAATAAATATTTTTAATAACCTTAGTAGTTTATTTTTTTAATTAAAAAGTAACCGAAGCTTTAAAAAATGTGCAAGAAGTCCATCAAAGTCAATCGACCCATTTTTTTTGTTTTTTGGATGGGGTTGAGCTTAAACTCTTCCCTCCCCCATAGCCGAATACTAACCAAAGCCAACCCCCCCCCCCTGTCAAGTCATCTTCTTCCTCTCTCTCTGGTTCGATTGTCTCGGTCTTTTTTTTTTTTTTTTTTTTTCTTTCTTGATTACTTTTTCCTTCCTCCCTCTCCCTCAATCACACAAACACCCATACATACACAGTCCCTAAAATCAAAATTAACAGTCTCGTCTTCTTCTTTTCTTCTTTATCCATCATAGGGGCAAAATTGAGAGAGAACGAGAGAGGGATTGAGAGAGAGAGATTCAGCAAGACAATGAGGAGAGACGAATGAAGAACGAAGCAAATGTTGAAGATGGTGAAAAGTGGGGCACATACCCCTGTTCGATTTCGAGATTTACATGGATGTTTATCAAAAGTCATCCAAATAAAAGTTTATCAAAGTCTATCAAAGTCCTTACAAAAGTCCATCAAAGTTAATAAAAGTCATTAAAAATAAAGTCTATCAAAGTCTATAAAAGTCTCTAAAAGTCTACAAATCTCTAAAAGTCTCTAAAAGTCATCCACTTATAAAAGTAACTAAAAGTCTATTAAAATCTCAATTGAATACACCTTATATGAAATTTCAGTAAAACTCGGAGCTTCTCTCATACTCGGTCAATCCCATGTTCAGACAGGTGAAGATGGGTCCAAACCTTAATAAAGGAAACAAACCTAAATTAAACATTTTAGAGTAAACCTCTAAACCTCAATTTGAGTAGAATGATTGATCTGGGTAATTTTGGCCCTTCAGCCTGCGAAAAGCCAACCCATGATGACTTTTCTATAAACAGAAGGCCAGAATTGTCATTTGAGTCATTTTAGACTAAATATATATGTACATACAAGTAACAACCAAGGCATCATGCATGGGTAAACTATATACAGCTCAGTGTTTGCATGATATTGAAAACATGCTTTCCTCCAAGGCTCAAATGTCTCAAGAAATGCAACTCTTGTAGTTGTCTAAGCATATTTCATTCAAGTTTGCTCAGTTGTTATTTTTCTTCCCTGCCTAAAATCTGTGGAGACGATGGTGATGGCGATGGTGGTGACGATGATGATGATGATGATGGGGGTGTTTCGAGGCAGTAGTCAACCGGTTTTTGAATGCAGAGATGCATTCGAACTCCGATCCTCATCCTGTGCATAGTCGTCGAGTACAAATATCCAGAATGCAGAGTCGAGGGACTGAGTAAACCGTTCTTAAACTTTAGTGACCGAGCGATTGAATTCGGGCAAAAGAATTGGAGCCAACATTATGGAAAGAAAGCTCCCACCTAACTTTCATCTTATTATATGTTCTTTTCAGAGAGACTCGTCAAAATCTTCATCGATCCATTCAAATGGTTTACCGATAGTTGGGATTATTATTAGTATTTTTTGAAAGCCAATCAATTAGAATATCTCACTTTCAATCTTTTTTTTTTTTTGGTTTCATATGAAGTGGCCTGGCCCAATTTTTCCATTCACTAGATTTGAAGGAAAATGCTAGAATGATACGCCTTAATTGACACTTTAAAGTGATACTCCTGTGACGTGGCGTAGCGCGGGGTTCATTCATGGGTTATACATTAAAAACTATTTTGCACACTTTTTTTTTTTTTTTCGTTGAGCCGTTATACATTAAAAAGTTATTTTGCGCATGTTAATTAGGGTGTCATTCTAGCATTTTTCAGATTTGAATTTGAGACTTGATTAGAGAGAATCGAGTCTTTTACCACTCAAATCGATCGGTAGGTGGTTTCAGTATTAATCTAATTAAGCACATGAGAGAAACGAATGAGCACGGTTCCTTTAGACGTCGTGGTGAGAGGGGACATAGTGTTTTTCTCTTCTCTAGTTCTCTTACGTTCTTGCATGGCTTTCCACAGCTGGAGACGAATCGATCGACTGGAGTGGATTCAGTCGATTTCAGGCTCTTTAATGGTTGATTTCTCAACTGCTTTTCCTTGTTCACTAGTTTCTGTTCACTTGTGAATGCTGCAATTTGAATGTACAAGTTCAATTTTATGTGATGATTTGTTTGATTAGTGAATTCAATTTGCTGATGATAAGTGAAGAAATTCCAATCATCTTTAGTGCAAATCTTCAAAAGCAGCAAAATGCACTTGCTATTGATTTATAGGAATAGAATAACAATTGCAGTCTGTCAATGAGGAATTGACTTGTTTGTTTGTTGATTTTCTGAGGAAAGATTAACATGAACAAGATAACAGTGGATGAATGCAAAAAAATAATGGGAAATCGACATTCATGAGATTCTGCAGTGCCAATTGACTCCCTCCTCAAAACCACAGTAGTCACTTTCCTAACAAATGAATCACGCGCTGGATGCTGCTGCTGCTTTCTGCATATGCATCTCTTTTGTATTGCGTGTTCAACTCTCTTTGTTTTCATTTTTAATGTTAATTTCTATCGCAAATGCTTAGGAAACCCATGTAATCATGTTTCTCTATCATGTTGAAGCTCTTCTTGGCACCGGCAACACCTGGAGATGAGTTTCAGAAGCCAATAGGAGAATGTTACATTTAACATCTACCTTGTCATGCCATTATTGTTAATTAATTGGTGGAAAAAAAAAAAATGATAGCTGCAGCAGTGTATGATTTTGTTAAGGAAATTATAGTAGTTACTATATTTCATAGTTTAAGTAGTTAGAGAAATACCCATTGTCAAGGCGCTTGCAAAGATAACCGCTGATAGAATGAAAACAATGATAGAAGCTCTCCCGAAGAATGTGACCAACTTCCTTACAAAGAATTGGCCCCAGAATCCAGCAATTACTGATACTGATATTAGATATAATGCTGCAAAGAGAAAGAAGTGGTGTCCTTAGGTGAAATAGCAAATCTTTGGAAGACAATAATGGAAGAAAGATGTTTTGGAGCTTACCATAGGGTATGGGGCACCTCTTCAGGAGGTAAAACTCCACGACCGATAGGGACGACGAGAACATCATCACAAAAGTTGCCGTTGCGCTAGCCACCTAAAGATTTGAAACACCAATTGCTTTCTCATCATTCTATAGGGGAAGACTACGTACTATACTGGTATGATGTCTTTCCAAGTCATTTGTTCTGTCAGAAAATGTTTTAATGATGCGTAATATGATGTTCTGTGTGATTGAATCATTGAATTATATTATCTTAATGTGCTTGGGCTGCCCTTTCAACGAGCAACAATTTGATTATAATTTGAGGCTTTGCTGTGGCTTGCAACTTATTCACTGAACAAGGCCTTAGAGATGTTGGCTGAGTTTTACTTGCAGAATTTATGTTTAACATATTGTCTCTCTATGTTGCAGTGACCTTGCCTAGAATTTAAGGGTCAGTTACTGATCTGACCTGAGGAATGACTCCAAGCTCTAGCAGGAGAGGACCCAGTACGAATCCGCCACCAGAACCAAGTAGGCCACCAACAATACCTCCCACGATACCGCAGAGGGCACAAGAAGCAATATGGAGAGGCGTCCACTCAATGGTAGCTTCACAAACTGACTCGCTGTTCCCGCTCATTTTTCTTTTCTTGTTTTCCCTCCATAGTCTCACTGCTTCATATCCAGACACTAGAATTGCGATTGGAATCTGGAAAACGAACGAACTAAATATCTGAGACCGACAACAACGGAGGTATCAATGAGGAATTCTCATCTACAAGATTATACCTACCTGCAAGGCATTGACTACCCAGTACAATATGCTACAGCTTACTGTCTTGTTCTGTCAAAAATAAGAATATTTTTGGATTGTTGATCAAAGTGGAATCGAAATCAAACTATAGGACTGTTAAGGTCCCAACTTGCCTTGATAATCTGGAGGAGTAGAAAAGCAAACCAGACAGATACCAGTATGGCAACTCTTTTCCATCTTAGATTGAACTTCATTGTCTCCTGCACATTTTGAATAACTATAATTCCTAGGCGTGGTATGAGCACTGAAGGGGTCCATCAGAAAATGCAAAAGAAGACGATACAATTCAAGAAATCACTAACCAATGTGGATTTCTCTTCTCGCGAACTTAGGATGTGGTAATCTGTGTCAGGAGGCACTGCAAAACAAAAATAAGCACTTTGAGTTGAGGTTTTACTGTTGAGAAAGAAAATAAGTTCGTCATATAGATTATATATATTTTTTTTGCCATGACCATTGCTTTCATGTTGTTGATTCTGTAGCTCTTTCTGCATCAAGAAATAGAGAGAAAATTAGAAGTCAATGACTGTTGAGTAATCTGAATTTGAAAATGTTTTGGTACTGATATGCCTTGAAGATTGTCTCTTGCTTCCACATCTCAATTCCTTTCCAGAATGACCTGGAAGACGTCCCTGATTGAGATCAAGTATATATATATTTTGATACTCAGCCGATATCATTCCAAGAAAGTCATGATCAGGTTTTTTCTAAGAGAAGTACTCTAGAGATTGATTGAGCTTTCTGATATAATAAATTTAAACCAAACCTAAGAAGAGAATGACAATGAGGATGGTGACGAGCCAGAAGGGAAAAGCAATGCTGAGAGTGACACCGATGGTGATCCCTAGCAAGAGCAGAGGCTGAAAGAAGAAGGCGAGATGGTAGTCGATGATGGGCACCTCCTTTGATGGATGAGGCACCCTTAGGTTGTACCAAACTGAGGATGCAGAGGCACCCATTATTATACCTGCGAAGATGAATTGAGAATGTGCATGTGATCGTCATCAGTATGGTCAAGTAGATTATAAATGATTCATTTATTCTATATAAGGAGTGTTTTATGCATATTACATTTAGAAAGAGCAGCAGAGGACTTGGTGTCAAAGCCAACAATGAGATTGAGCATAGGAACAAAGATGCCACCGCCACCAACTCCGCCAACTGTCCCAAATGCAGAGCCTAGGAAGCAAATAAACGCTGCCAACACACTTCTCCAGCCAAATTTCAGTTCCTGCATGGTTGTGTCATAAGTCGGACCAAACAAATGTTATTATCATCAGTGCCTAGTACTTGAAACTTGAAAGAACAGTTCATTCGTTACAATCGAGATGACGAAATATTTGATACATTGGAACTAATGCTCAGTGGTGATCACTCACAGGCCAAACTCTTCGGCTGCTGCTCAATTGCTTGTAGAGATGGACAGGAATGCTGGATAAGTTGTTTGGGTTTGGAGACCAAGCAAGAGAAGGCGTGTTAGTGGAGTCGAGCAAGAAAATGCACAGAATGGCCAGAGAGAAACCAAAGATCGTCAAATACATAAGGAAGCCTCTGGTTCCCATAATGACTTATTATGTGTGGATACAACAGTTTCAGCTCTTTTTTTTTTTTCCAACTCCAGCACTCAAGTGTCAAGGCCCTATGTTGTATACCTATATATATATATATATATATATATGTATGTATGTATGTATGTAAGAGAATGGAAACTAGGGAGAGATTTAAAAAGGTAGAGATAGTGAGTTTCAGTCCCACTTGACAAAGAGAAGATCCTGCCCAGCAGAACCACCAGTCCAAATTAGTCCAAACCAGGGAAAAGAGAGAGAGAGAGAGAGAGATTCAGTTAGCACCAAAGCTGTCATGCATGGCAATTTTGTTAGCCAGATTAACCCCGTGTCCTATCTAGTTGAACCCACCTGTCCAAATGGCAAATTATGCATTTAACTGCATGCCTTTCATTGAGTAGAAACTAGAAATTGAAGAAATTCGACAATGTAAGGGGTCGATTTATGATAATTTCGGATGCATTGATTAGAAAGGCTTCTGAAATCATGCTAGCTATTGAGGACTTTGAATCGATTGTAGTGGAAGAGTTTGATACATACGGCCGACTCCAAATAATTTGGGACCGAGGCATTGTTGTTTGGTATTTTATTTTAGAATCTCTAACCAAACAATGCATTATATTTATCTTCTATTTTTACTATTTAAGAGCAGTGCGTGTTTAGAAGAGCATTTATAATGGATGAGGACTCTTTTTGTTCTTTTCCAAGTAATTGTGTGCTTATGTAGGTATGTGGGCATTTTGCTGGTAAAGCTTGTACTTTAAATGCTGGGTCTCGTTTGGTTTATTTTTGTCAATTTACAATGCGAAGAAGTTATTTCATAGTATAAGTTTATTTTAAGTAAAATGTGGAAATTGACATAAATGTATTTCAAATATATTTTTAAAATAAAAAAGATGATTTGTGAGGGATATTTTTGTTCATTGAACTCTTGGTAGATATCTCCTTTTGGTGGGAGAGAGAGAGATTACTCACCCCCACCCTTGTAAGTTGGGAGGTATGTCACCCAAACACCAAACAAAGCCAACTCTTGACAAAGGCATAAAAACTGTTTATCCTTGTGTTATCAAGCGATGCATGATAGGAGTAACTTCTCTTAAAGTCATATGATAGGAGTAACTTCTCTTAAAGTCATGTCCTTCCCAATTTTTTTTTTTGGAAGCCAAAAATAAATAAATAAAAATAAAATAAAAAATATCCTTCCTAGCTCTAATTATTTAAAAGTGGTTTAGAAAAATCAATGGAGATTAAGTTAAGTAGTAGGGTCTTAATACTTCTTTAAAAGAAAAACATTTGGGCAATATTAGAAAGTGTGACAATCATATAAACGTAAACGAAATAGTACAAAGACACAACTAGAACCATAAAAAAAAAAAAAAAAAAAAAAAAAATCAACGAGGGGGAGAAAAACAAAACTTTCGACGTGGGAAGACAACTTAAAACTTCCACAAGGTATTAAGGAAACAAAACCACTGAGGTGTATAAACTCTAGACAACATACAACTTTCACCTAATTGTGCTCTATTCAAAGAGAAACTCTAATCAAAATCTTCATCATCTATTCAATTGCTTAACCGAAAGTTGGGATTGTAGTATGAAAAATTGAAGTGTAGGTGCCAAGTTGATTGAGTGTATGCAAATGACAAAATATAATAAGAACTCATTGAAGCAAAACCGAGAACAATAACAAGTCAGAGTCCACCATGAACATCTCACTTTTAATCTTCTTAAGCAGAGAAAAAACTGGTACCAAAAGGATCACAACATAAATAAATACTAAATGCATGATTCCACCTACCATTCTCCATATACCAAAAAAACTTTTCAATCAAGTGCTCAGCTTGGTTTACATGAAAGTTAGTATGAACTTTTAACTTCTCAGATGCTGCAGAAATAAATATGAAACTTGAAGCTAATAGATTTATAAACATTGAACGCTGATATGGCAATACAAAACAAAGGTCTTAATTAAGTATGATGGTGCAACAATAATGAACACCTAAGTAGTGATTTTTGTACTAATTAAAAGAAATAATGGTTCAAGGATGCTAATGAGGGGTCTCTCCCCCGAAAAACATGAATGCGATAACCATGCTCGATAAGGGAACAGAAATATTATCATCAACTATGTCTGTAATTGGAAGGGACTCCACCAGTGTTGCCACCAAAGACACTAAAGCTACCCTTTCCACTGTCAATGCCCAGTCCAAATGGAAGTACCCGAGCGCCGAGAAGTAGTATAGCATCCTAAAGAACAAAGAAAGTAAATAAAGTGAACAAGTGATGTAGCTAGAGATCCTGATTACTGCAAATAACCTTTTGGAGTAGTTAAAAATCATTGGTTCAAAGTTACCCTATGGAAATGAGGACTCCAAACAGAAACATGGAGAGGCTTCCAACCAAACTCTTTTGCTGATTGTAAGGTATCTTTATTGATCCAAACCTCCTTCCCATGATATCAGCAAATCCTGTAAAACATCAACTAGGTGAAGAGGGAAGAATAAAATGAGAGCCTAGTTAAAGAGCAATTATTAGTTTATACAAAGGAGAAGCGCTACCGTCCCCTCCACACATCATTGCCAATGAGATCATTCCGACCGGAGATTCACGCCAGAAAAGGATTGAACAAAGAATCAATATCAGAACGTAATAGAGAGGGCCTCTAAGCAATTCCCTGCAGATTTCAATGTGTAGTAGAGAGGGAATCCGCGTTGCATTTACATTTACATATGCATTCAAAATTAGAGGGAAAATAGATGGAATGACGTGAAAGGAATCACCTTGGATTTCCCTCGCGCGAGATAGATTTCACCAACCATTCATCCTTCACCAATTGCAGTCCGTAGATAGTTAGCCTCAAGCAATTCAAAAAAGGAACCAATGCCGCAAAGTACCGAGCCTCCATTGAGTTGCTATTCTAGGATTAAAATTGGAAACAGACGCAGTGAATTGAATCAGAGGATAGATCATTCTTACCAATGATAGTATGTGACAGATTTTGTAAAAAATGAGTTGTAAGAAAATAGGAAAGAAGAATACCTGAAAATTGGCCAAGAAAACATGAACAGCAAGCCAGACAAAATGTGCACCACTTTTCTGCTTAAACTCTATTTAATTAAGGAAAGTTTGAGAATTAGACAAGGAAATCATCATCTGAAAGGTATTTATGTGCAATAAACATGCAACACTAACTTGGATAACAACGTGATGAGATTGAACTTCTATAATGAGAGACAAACACCATTTAACACAATTTCATTCCATTTAATTTTCCTTGCATTCAGCATAGTTCTTTTTTTTAATGGTGCGACTGCCACAAATCGAACTCATCACCTCTGCCTTAGTCAAAATTATACATTCAACATAATTCAATTCTTATAAGGTTGCTAACTCTAGGAAAATCGTTAGACGGCCTAGCTAGCTCTTTCCTTAATATTCCCTTCCACCATACCATATGGTATCTATCTGCCCTTATATCTTGCAAATCGCATAATTAAATTGTACAATATGGGCAACCAAAATGACTCACATTGAGTTATGCTACAGTGACTCACTTGCAGGCACTGCATGCACTTATGGATTGCCCATGTGATTTGTCCATTGTACCTTGATACTATTACACATAAATATCATAGTGTTTTTTGTTCATTAAAGCAACAAAAATCTAGAAGACTTTATTTGGTCAATTCTAGTTCTTTCCATTGGAAATATCATCAACAACAACAACATAGCCTCAGTCCCAAATTAACTGGGGTTGGCTACATGGATCAAACTTTTCCATTGTGCTCGATTAAGTGCAATTGATGGTGAGCTTTGCAAACCATTCAAATCCCTTTTAATTAATGCATCCCATGTTAACTTTGGTCTGCCCCTACTTCGTCGAATTTCTACAGTTTCTATTGAGTCAAGTTTTCTAGTTGGGGCATTTGTAGGCCGTCTTTGCAGGTGACCAAACCGTCACAACCGCCCTTCCCTAATCTTTGTATCAATTGGTGCTACTCCTACTTGTCTTTGAATTTCTATATTTCTTATTCTATCTTTACGAGTTTTACCACACATCCACCTAAGCATCCTCATTTCTGCTACGTTCACTTTATGTAATTGTTGTTGCTTTACCGCCTAACATTCACTTCCATAGAGCATAGCTGGCCTAATTGCGGTCCTATAAAATTTTCCTTTTAACTTAATAGGAACATGTCGATCACAAATCACCCATGTTGCACTCCGCCATTTCTTCCATCCAGCTTGAATTCTATGTGTAACATCATTTTCAATGTTACTATCATTTTGTATGTTGATCCTAAGTATCTAAAGTGGTTTACCTTAAGAACTTCTACTTCCCCTAATTTTACCACTCCGTCATCTCGATGTCTAGTGTTTCCAAACTCACAGTGCATGTATTCAGTTTTCGTCCTACTCAACTTAAAGCCTTTAGACTCTGATGTATTCCTCCAGAGTTCTAATTTCCTATTCACTCCATCTTTAGTTTCATCCACTAAGACAATATCATCTGCAAATAGTATACACCATGGTATATCCTCTTGAATATGTCTAGTTAGTTCATCCATAACTAAAGCAAATAGATATGGGCTTAAAGCCGATCCTTGATGTAGTCCTATCGTAATGGGAAATTCTTTTGTAGCTCCTCCAAATGTCTTTATACTCGTTACTACTCCATCATACATATCCTTAATAGTGTCTATGTATCTAGCATGCACTCTTTTTCTTTCTAGAACCCACCAAAGAACATCTCTAGGGACCCTATCATATGCTTTTTCTAAATCTACGAATACCATATGAAAATCTTTTTTCTTTTCTCTATATTTTTCTAATAATCGTCTTACAAGGAAAATCGCCTCCATAGTTGACCTCCCAGGCATGAAACCAAATTGGTTCTCTGATATTGTTGTTTCTTTACTTAGCCTATTGTCAATTATTCTCTCTCACAGTTTCATAGTGTGACTCATAAGTTTAATTCCCCGGTAGTTTGAACAACTTTGAATGTCTCATTTGTTTTTGAAGATTGGCACAAGCGTGCTTCTTCTCCAATCTATTGACATCCGTTTCGATTTTAAAATTTTATTGAAAAGTTTTGTTAACCAAGTCAATCCGATTTCTCCTAAGCATTTCCAAACCTCTATGGGTATTTCATCTGGGCCACATGCTTTTCCTATTTTCATTCCTTTCAATGCCTCTTTAACTTCTACAATTCTAATATTGCGTGTATAGTTTACATTTCTTTCTTGGTGTGGGTTTTCATCTATTATAGTATCAACTTGGCCATCATTAAATAAAAGACAAATACTTTGGTGCCTTTCCTAAAAGGCACTCACATAGAAACTTATAAATATTCACTATATGAATTAATTTTTTTAGAGTTGCTCAAATGAAGATTTGAGAGTCAAATTATGAGCCATTTCTCTATTTCTCATGGTGCTATGCATGTGAGATTGTTGAATCATACAATTGGTTCGCATAACAAGTGATTTGAAGTGCTGCTAAGCTTGCTATCCCTAGTGTGATGTTGTATCTTGGTAGACTACCGCCATTAATCCGTGATTACCGTAGTAGGACGGAATAATATTTACGACATTGAGTCCAACTCGTTGCCCCAAGTTTCCCTTTATATTCCCTCCTTTTTAACACTATCCAAAATTTTGCTCTCCCAAGTAATCCATAAGATTCTTTTCAACTTTGAGCCTATAGAAGATCTTGAACACCTTGTGTTTCAATACTAGAGACATTAGCAGTGGTAGCAGCTTGGTCACCACTAGCTCTGCTACCACTAGCTAGAGCATGTTCTCTTTTTTTATTTTTTATTTTTTATTTTTTTATCAATATCTGGGTATCCGACGCAAAGCACAGACTAATTAACTTTGGACTTGAGGAATATAAGACTATATATATAAGGGCAACGCCTCTAGCCAAGAGTTTTAAAGTTTTTTCATTCTCAGACTCAAATTCGAGACATCTTATCAAGAGAGCAGGTGCCATCATCCCCTCCTAGTTTTTTCGCTTAAAATTTAACTCATCATGACATTCTAGTATTAAACAATGTGAGGCAAACAAATTAATCCCAAATTATCCAAACTCATGGGACCCACCACACCTTAATTATTAATAAATAATAACACAAACTAAGATAGAATTTTGTGGTGAGAATGAAGTGGGATCGAAATTAGATACCCGTGGGATAAGATTCCGGCCGGTGAGCTCATCGCAAGCCCGAACGAACCCGTAGGCTCCGACGGTGACCAGCGCCGCCGCCCCGGCGTCTTGGACGAGCGAGGCGTGGATGGCGCGGTGCTTCGCTGCGGCGTCGGCGGCGGAGGAAGTAGTTAGGCATGGAGGCCGCCTCCGCCTGGTGGGACGCTGAGTATTTGTAGAGAGTGAGAATGTGAAGGGAAAATGGGTTTTCAAAATGTGGCGTTGTTTGGTTGTTGGGGAGGGACTGGTGAAGGTTAAGGTCGACGACGCACAGAGGAGGCTCATGCTACCAATCATCGCCTATATACATATATCTATATCTGATGTATGATGATTTTGAGTTTGAGCTCATATTTGGATTTTGAAAATCCTACACTGCTTGGAGCTGCTCATTTTGTACGTATGTCTTATAAAGATAATACAAAGATTGTTAATTTTGAGCTCTTGGATCTCTATCAGTACGGATAAAGATATGTGATAGCAGTGGGTTTGGGAATGAGAGTGATTGGCTAACTGGAAATACCTTTTTTCCCAAAAAAAAAGAAAAAGAAAAAACCGAATACACTTTACTATTCTACTAGTCAGATACTCTTGTTTTGGTAATGGTGTTACTATATATCTATATATATATATATATATATATATATACTAGTTTCAAGACGTGCTACGCACAATTCCCCTGCCGCTTCACTCGTGGGAATTAATTTCTAGAAAATTTATTAACAAAATTTAAAATTATAATTAAAATTTAAAAATTAGAAATACAAATACATTTTTTAGCTTATCAATATTCTCTACTGTGATTGAGATAAGATGTGAATGAAAAAACAAGCTAATCATGCTGGGACATTACTTCCTCAAAAAAAGTGTATTGGATTGATGAGAATGAGTTCATGATTGATTTGGAGATAAAGAAAAAAAAAATGTGTAGTGGATTGATAAGGAGTTAGAGTTTGATTTGGATACAAAAGAAATGGTTGATTTGGAGATAAAAAAAAGTATGGGCAAATAAGTAAATTTCATTACCACTCAAAAATTTGTGATTCGTGCTTTTATATATATGATAGATATACTAGTTTCAAGACGCGTGCTATTACGATTCCCATTCGCCGCTTTCGGGAATTAATTTCTAAGAATTGATTAACAAAATTTAAAATTGTAATTAAAAATTAAAAATTAAAAATACAAATACCTTTTTTAGCTTATCAATATTATCTAATGTGATTGAGATAAGATGTGAATGAAAAAATAAGCTAATCATGCTAGTACATTACTTCATCAAAAAAAGTGTATTGGATTGATGAGAATGAGTACATGATTGATTTGAAGATAAAGATAAAAAAAAAACGTATAGTGGATTGATAAGGAGTTCATTATTTCTAATTAAATTTTTTTAACAAAATTTAAAATTATAATTAAAATTTAAAAATTAAAAATACAAGTAACTTTTTTAGCTTATCAATATTCTCTAATGTCATTGATAAAGAATTAATTTCTAAGAATTTATTAACAAAATTTAAAATTGTAATTAAAATTTAAAAATTAGAAATACAAATACATTTTTAACTTATCAATATTCTCTAATGTGATTGAGATAAGATGTGAATGAAAAAATAAGCTAATAATGCTAGTACATTACTTCATCGAAAAAAGTGTATTGGATTGATGAGAATGAGTTCATGATTGATTTGGAGATAAAGAAAAAAAACGTATAGTGGATTGATAAGGAGTTAGAGTTTGATTTGGATATAAAAGAAAATGTTGATTTGAAGATAAAAAAAAAAAATATGAGCGAATATATAAATTTTATTACCACTCAAAAATTTGTGATTCGTGCTTTTTATATATATATATATATATATATATATATATATATATATATATATATAGATGTATATATATAACAAAATGTATGTACTAATTTTATGTTGCGTGGGCGGACTATGGGTGATATTTTTACCGCAGCCTGGCTCACACGTTAGCATTCACTAATAAATATATATATTTTGCTAAAACCTGTATATGCAGCAATATCGATCTATTGTGTAAAAAAAAAAAAAAAAAAAGGCGTCCTCTGGGAATTTGGCACTAGTTACTCTAAAGACAGAATTATGATGTTATTAGTTGTTTAGAAAACGAAGCAGAGAAAGAGATTTTCTCAATAATGAATGCCAAACAAAGTAGAGAAAGGGATTGTCTCAATAATGAATGTCTTGCGCATTAACATTTGCTCATGAGAATTTTTGTATCCACGAAAATTTGATGAGTATGAGAATTCATCTCTAGATAGGTATGAATATGAGTATAAGTGATAAATTTTTTAATATGAGTAAGAGTATGTAAATGATGTCTTTATTTTCTATCTTACTCATTTGCATTCTCAGTCTAATGTTGCCTCAATTATTTTTTTAATTATTTTTATTTTTATTTTTATTTTTTGGACGCTTTTAACCAGAGTCAAATCTATCACCTCTTCAAATTGTACTTTTGAGTAAGTGATGCTTCATCTATTTCACTGTAAATATTTTAACTTTTTTTAATTTGTTATATTTGACTTGTTAATTTAAAAAAGGTAGTGCTAAATGGACTCAAAAACTCTGGACTCAAACAATCAAAAAGATATAAATACCTTTAATTTAAATTTATTATTAGTGTTTGGGGTAGAGAGTAATAAAATCTTTTACTTAAATAAATATCTTAAATTATTAATAAATTTTTTTTTGAGTCCGAACTCAAAGAGTCGAATAGATTTTTTATTAAAAAAAAATGGAGTAAGTACTTTTGGTGAGATAAGATAAGGCATTATTTTAAAAAAAAAAGTTTAGGAGGGTGTCAATTTGATCTATTGAAGTAAAAACAAAAAATAAAATTAAAAATAATAAAAAAAGAAACCGGGCGTGATAGGGCTGCATCTTTATTGTTACATTTATTATCTCTCGACATCAGTGACTCTGCTCATTTAATTTGTATCGGGAATCGTGAAGACAATTATGTTTGTACTTTCCATCTGCACTGCAAATTCATGTGAACCGCGATAGAGTGAGGATGAATAACTTTGGTGGCATGGTCTCACTAAAATAATTTTCTAACACATTTTTAGGAAAAATTACATATGTAAAATTAAAGATAAAAGAAATTACATATGTACGGTTAAAAATAAAAGAAATGAGTAAAATAAAATAAGTTTTTTTTTATTTCAAAATAAAGGTAAATTGCATTTTCTAAGTGCGTTTTTAGATGTACCCAAAATGTTTATATCAATGGCGCATTTTGAGAATGCGCCATGTAACGACCCATATTAAATTTAAAGATGTGGACGTCAGCTCGGATCTACGTGGACGCCGCGGTAGGCTAGGACACACGAGAACTTAGGTATGGATGTTTATGGCGTGTTGGTTGCTTATTTTCGCGGTGTAATTTATTTAAATACATCACATGTGTGTATGTTGCAAAATAATACGTGCGAGGGTGTGTGAACTGTATTCGCCTGATATGCGTGTCGACACGGGTACCGGGTAGTTGACGGGACCGAATATTAAGTCGGGAAAACTAAAACACACAAATTATATAAAAAATTCACAAGAGTAACTAATATGGAATGGGTATTAGGTGGCTAGTGATGCGACGGTACATGTTTATCGCGGTTCGGACGTGAAATCGGGTGTCGAAACGCCCGAAAACACGGGCGAGTGTCGTAGTTATGTCACGGTTAGGTGTCATAAACACCATCACACTTGTCCCAACCCAAGCAACACTTGTCAAACAAACACCACGTGTCCACCACCCCACTTACACATACACCACACACACACACACATACACACACAAAGACACAAACACAGGGAGCAGAGAGAGGAGGAAGAAGAAACAGAGAGGAGGAGGAGGAAGAGGAGAAGAAGCGGGAAGGAAAGAAGAGAGGGCAGAGAAGCCGGAAAGGAGGTGAGCCTTCGTTGTGGTTGTGGGTTTCGGGTGGTTGGCGGTGGGGTGGCCAAGAGTGGTATTCCACCGGGGCTGGGGTGGAGAGCAACCTCAACCTATCACCGAGATTTAAAAAAAAAAAAAAATTGTTGCTCCCGATCGAACTAGTCGATCGGGAGGCGCGTGTGCACCCCCTACTTGGCCGAGCCTAGAACGGGCCAGGCTCAGCCCATGGGTCGAGTCTGGACCTGTTCTAGTCCAGGGCGGGTCGGGTCCGACCCATTTAGGTCGACCCGACCCAAACAGAAAAAAAAACAGAGAAAAAGAGAAGAAGAAAATGAAATAGAATTTGAAATTTTTTTCGGAAAAATTGAAAAAATTTCGAAAAAATATATATTTTGGTAAAATAAATAGAATTGCTAAAATCCTATGAAAAGAAAATACGTGGGAATGTCGGACGCTACTTTTTGGGGGGTTTTACATCGAAAAACGTGAAATGAGCAATTTGGCCTAAATGTTTTAAAAAATTATTGTAAATTATCGTGCTAACTTAAATTATTAATAAATGGACATAGGTTGACACGGTGATCAATTGGCAACCAAGGACTCAGTGGACTTGGACCCGGGGATTGATTACTGGGTAGTGGAGCGCGTTGTGAGGTTTGTAAAACTTAAAGGAAAAAATCTTGAGTATTTATTTTGTTTCGTCTTTCCATTCATTTCCGGTATTCCTAGTGTTTTTTATTACATTCATATCTTGTCATTTTTTGGACGGTTGATTGAGTTACTCCCACCGGATGTTCCGTTATGTGTCTATGCAGTCTAAACCATAACATGTGTATCAGGAGTTCTCGGTGGATAACGACCCGAGCGTGGAACTGATACATGTGTCGGTGCATCGTAGGTCTACGCCGGCCATCGAGAGAGATTAGTGATAGCTAGTTGGGTGCGCCTACTAGTGGGATCCCGGAAAGGAATCCCGAAGTATGGTTTACATTTCGCATGTTTATTTAACAGTATTTCTTGACTTCCACTTATTTATATGAATGCTCGGAGGAGTTCATTGAGATTTTACTGACTGGACTCGTCATCCATTTTCTTCCGTGATGATTGAGTGCAGATCCGAGTACAAGTAAAGGCAAGACCTTAGGCAACTACCTCTGACTGCCAACCTTTTATAAGTACTTGTACGTGTGATTATTTTGATATTTTGATTCTTTCGGGAACTGGGGAGTGACATGACCTTGTACATGTTTAGTTTTATTTGGTATAGTTGTTTACACAATACTTTTCAGGGTTTTTTCCACACTAGGTATTGTTAAATTATTTCATGAAAATTCTTGCATTTACGTACGTCTTCCGCTGAATATGTTATTTATACATTGTACACACACAAGTGACTACATGTCGAGACAGAGAAAGGACGAGTAGGTGTTGTACACGTGTAGTTGGGCCAGCTGGTAAGGAATACACGGAGACACGTCACCCCGAGGCGGCGAGGGCCGCCACACGTCACCCAACTGGCATTCTGAGAACGCGCCATTCATGTACTGTACCCCGTGATCGTCCTCTTCTCCGAGAACGCAGGGAATATATTCCACGCGTTCTCGAGGTTGTGTAGGCTAGGGGTAGGGGCAACCATGTTTGGGGTTTTTTAAAGTGGGTGTTGATGGGGTGGAGCAACCGAGAAAGCGAGCGATCGAAAGAGTCCTATGTACGGGATGGAGCGAACTAGAGAGAATCGGTGCGGGAGAGACTAGCTGAGGGAGAAAGGAGAGAGCAGACGACTAAGATAGAGTTGGAGAGATCAGCAGAGGGAGGAGAGAGTAGCGATAGTAGAGACGGAGAGGACGGAGAGAGAGAGGGAGAGAGAGAGAGAGAGAGAGAGAGAGAGAGAGAGAGAGAGAGAGAGAGAGTTGGGGGTGGCTTGGGTTGGGTTGGGTTGTGGGGTGGGTAATTTATTTTTTATGTGATAGAGTTGGGTGAGTTGTGGGTTGGGTTGTGGGGTGGGTCATTTTTGTGGTGTGATAGAGTTGGGTAAGTTGTGGGTTTGGGTTGTGAGGTGGGTCAATTTTTTTGTTTTTTCAGGGATTATCAAATAGAAGATAAAAATTAGTGGGTTCGATCTGGGTTGAAGGTTGTTTAAAGGTTCGGATTTATTTATTTTTTTATTACGTCATTTCATTGTAGTTAGTAATATTTATATAAGTAAAACCTAATTTTTTATTTGTTTTTCAGGGATAATCCAATTGAAGATAAAGGAAAAAAAAGAGGGAAATTATTAAGTTAAAAAATTTATTTTTTTAAGTTTGAGTAAGTTTGACTTGCTAATTTAGTAAAAATAAATAAATTTATTTGGAGTTTGTTTGTTTTAAAAAATTAATATGTGGAGTTTGTTTGTTAAAACCAAAATTTTTTATGCCGAGTTGTTTTTTTTTTTAAAATATGCCCTAATTTGACATAACTGATATAAATATAACTTTTTAATTGATGTCATGTAGCCGAATGAGTATGCTCCGTAGTTGTGCTATTAAAACGATCTTCTACATCAGAAAGTTTGCTTACGATTTAAATCCTCAATTTGATGAACAAATGACGTTTGATATATATGCAATTTTTTACATCATCATTGTCCAATAAATTATGTAAGTCATGGAAAATATGAACATCTCATTTCTTTTTTATGCGAACGGTGAAATCGTAAATGGTAGGAATGACATTAGGTACATCGCACCCCCATCAACGACGTGTTGATGTTTAAGTTTGGGACGACTAGACAACAATTGATGGGTCACGTGTGTAACGCATTCAATATCTCATCTACGGAAACTATGATAAGGATGACTTATCGTCACTCGATAACCTCCCGAGGGATCACAGTATTTTGTCTTCGTATTGCTGGAAGACGACACGCACTTCGACTTGATATGAACGACAATGACCAATCTATCATTAACTTCAAGGGTAGATATTTATTTAACATTTGAGCCAATCAACTATTTTCAAAATCGTACAGTTCAATCGCAACTAGTAGATGAAGATGTAGCACGTCAAACACTAGATCGATGATGGAAAGATTGCATATGGAATCACCACATGGTGATGATGAGCCCTACGACGATGATGACGTTAATGACGTGGACGAGGACGTGCGTCCCCCCAAGGATGTTACACCATTTGTCAATTGGAAAAATCTAAATGTTGTCGTGCATGACCCAATGTATGAACCTCCATGGGCAAAAAATGTGCAAGATGATAAGCAGTTTGCTATCGATGAAGAGATTTTCATGGAGGAAGAAATTGATGATGAAGTTCACCAACCATTGCCGGGGTATAATGAAATCGATTCGGATGTGGCTAACTCCACTGCGACCCAACATTCTCATCAAAAAACTGGGGGGACATGTCTAATTTTGATTTGGAATTAGGGATGTGCTTTGATAACAAAAAAAACTTACAACATGTCGTCAAAGTGTGGTATGTTAACAGACATTGTCAATATCATGTGATGGAGTCGACTACAACTTTTTGGGAGATCAAGTGTAGAAGTGCGCAAGACGGGTGCACGTGGCGTCTTCGTGCTTGTTTGCGAAAAAAACACAATTATGGGAGATCACACAATTAAATGTGCGCACAACTGTATAAATAAATCACGGTCATGCCCAACTCGATGCCAACATGCTTGTGAGAGAGATTCAAAGAATTGTCGAGATAGATTAAGCAATAACTATCAAAACATTAATACAAATAATTAAGGGAAAACACGGACACAATGTGAACTACAAGCTAATGTGGATGCCAAAAGGAAAGGCAGTTGCAAATTCATTTGGAGATTGGGACGAGTCATACACTAGATTGCCAAGCTGGTTGGCGCCGTGAATATTAAGAGTTCGGGGACAACAATTGAGTGGTCACATAGACAATGAGCTTCGATGAGATAAGGACCGAGTGTCCTCAATTTCGTCGAGTGTTTTTTGCATTCGAAACATCAATACAAGCTTCTCGATTTTGCAGGTCTCTGCTTCAAATTGACGCGACTTTCTTATATGGCAAATATAATAGTAAGCTATTGATTGTCATCTCCGTTGATGGTAATGGACACATACTACCGGTAGCGTTCTTGCTGTTTGAAATCGAATCTACGGATTCGTGAGGATGATTTTTGAGGATGTTGCGCAAACACGTGACAGATAGAGATGATATTTGCATTATTTCTGATCGTCACCCTGACATTTTGGAGGCGATCAAAACCCCGACCATTGGTTTTTGTCCCCCAAAAGGATACCATCGTTATTGTCTACGACACATGGTCAGTAATTTTAACACCCAATTCAAAAATGAGCCATTGAAAAACCTACTTTCTCGAGCAGCTGGTCAACATCAAGTTCGAAAACTTAATGCGTGCATGGAGTGCTTTGCATACTTATCATCGCGAACCCCTCAATGTCTGCAATATGTCAATACGATCCCCAATGAACTATGGACTCAATCGCATGATGAGGCATGCGTTACGGATGGATGAATTCTAATGGTGTTGGTATTTATGACATACAAATCTTGTTTTGCATTCAACGATTTAGTTTTCATTGAAGTAATATTGCTTACACGAATTTATTTTTCAATTGTAGAGTGTTTTAACAATGTATTGAAAGGGGCTTGATTTTTGCCAATAACAACGATGACTCAAATGATTTACTATAAATTGGTGACATACCACGATCGACGTAAACATGAAATTAATGAAGCAATCTCAAACGGGTAATCGTCTCGAAATATGTCATGGATAAACTCACACATTAAGAACAAGCTGCAAAGAGGCATCAAGTCAATTTGATAAATCATGACGTAGGTGAGTTTGAAGTGCTTACTAGAAGACATGGATATCGCATGCATAAAGGCAACAATACACAAGTCGTTATTCTAAAGGACCTCATGTGCAGTTGCAATAAATGACAATCGTTTGGTTTCCCTTGCTCGCACGTGTTAGCTGCATGTTCCTTTCTTCGGGTGAGCTACTTGCAATTTATTGAATCATACTACTGGATAGATGTGTACATGCAATGTTACTCCTTCAATTTCAAAGTCATTCCAGATGAGAAATATTGGCCGACTTTTGTGACGAAGATCATACCAGACCTAAGGTGCAGACGTAGCCGAGGGAGACCAAAGGGAACGCAAAGGCAAAACGAGATGGGTTTTCCCAATGTTTCAAGAGCCTTGCAATGTGGCATATGTCATCAAGAAGGACATAAAAGAACAACATGTCCCAATAAAGATCGTGATCGAGTCTCTACTAGGAAGAACAGATGCGACATTTGTCGTGCAGATGGACATAACAAAAAAATTGTCCTACCAGAGCTTAATCTTCCAATCAAAACCAATAGTCTATTTTTATATTGTTTGTTCATGGCTTAAGTATGTAATTAGATTATATTGAACCTTTTGAAGTGTCCAGATATTTTACATCATGAAATGTTTACGTATTTGTTATATTGAACCTTTAATAATGATTTGTGATGACTTTTGAACAATACGACTAATTTATAAAACTCCTTAAATTATAGTTCGTACACAAATGGATCCAGATCCGTCAGATTCCTCACTATTACATCTACAATCTACACACAGATCCTTACGAGCGTGGACGGATCAGGTAAACCTTTTAAGATGGATACATCCAATGTTCATGAATGAACGTATAATATATATATATATATATATATATATATGACAACTTATTTTCAATTCTAAAGTGTACGAGACATTGCGCGTGCGTCAACGACGGGCTGCCATTGATCAAACGGTGGAGTATCATTTTCAAATGATCACATATCTACGTTCTAGTGGCTTTTATGAGATTTCGCGTATCATTTTTTTTTGTCTTGATTGGGCTTTGATTACTACATTTGCTGAGAGATGGTGCCCAGAGTTTAACGACCCATTTTATTAAATTTGCAGACGTAGATGCCAGCTCAGATCTACATGGACGTTGCGGCAGGCTAGGACACACGGGGACTTAGGTATGCTAGGTATTTATGTGTTGAATGTTTATTTGAGGTGAAATTTATTGAAATACATCGTATGTGTGTATGTTGCATAAAAATACGTGCGAGATTGTGTAAAGTGTATTCGTCTCGATACGCGTGTCGACACAGGTACCGAGTAATTAACGGGACCGAATATTAGGTCGAGAAAATTAAAACACACAAATTAAATAAACATGACCAAGTAACTAATATGGAATGGGTATTATGCGGCTAGTGATGCGCGGTACGCGTATATCACGGTTTGGACGCGAAATGGGCGTTGAAACGCCCGAAAAATGTGTGAGTGTCCCAGCTGTGTCACATGGTGGTGTCAAGATAAAAAGTCAACAATCTTTATCTACACACTACATCACTTTTTCTCTCACCTCACACACACACCATACTCTCACACCCGTACACACCCCACACACAAAATCGAGAGGCCGAGAGGGAAGAAGGAACCGGAGAGGAGGAGGAGGAGGAAGAAGAAGAGGAATGAGAGAAGAGAAGGTGGAAGACGCCACGATCGAGGTGAGTCTTAGTAGTTTTTGGTTGCGGATTTCGGTGGTTGGTCGAGGTGGCCGAGACAAGGGTTCGGCCATTGAGGCCGAACCGGGTAGTGGTGGTGATGGCAAGGGTGTCTCCCCTACCATCGAGTCCACCGGGGGTTGGGGTAGATAGCAACCCCAGCCCCAAATCACAAAAAAATGTTTCTTCCCGATCGAACCAGTGGTTCGATCGGGGAAGAGGTGTGCACCCTCCAGATGGGCGGGCCAGAACGGGCCAGGCTCGACCCACCTGTTCTTTTCCAGGGTCGGGTCGGGTTCGATCTGGTTGGGTCGACCCGACCCAAACTAAAATAAATAAATAAAAAAAAGAGAAAAAGAGAAGAAAAATTTGAAAAAAAAAAAAGATTTCGAAAAAATTGGGAAAATTCTAAAAAAATATATTTCCATAAAAAATAGAAATTTATGAATTTCCATGAAAAATAAAATATTTGGATATTTCAGACACGACTTTTTGCGGGGTTTTGCCTCAAAAAGCGCGAAATAACCAATTTGGCCTAATTTTTTAGAAATTTGTTGAAAATTGTCATGCTAAATTAAATTATTGATAAATGGATATAGGTTGACACGGGTGATCAATTGACGACCAAAGACCCAGTGGACTTGGACCCAGGGATTGATTACGGGGTAGTAGAGCGCGTTGTGAGGTTTGTAAAATCCAATGGAAAAACTCTTGAGTATTTATTTTGCTTTGTAATTCCATTCAATTCCAGTATTTCCTTGTGATTTTTCTATACCTTATCTTGTCGTTGTTTGCATTGTTGGTTAGTTACTCCCACCGGATTTTTTCGTTGTGTGTTTATGCATTCTAGATCATAACATGTGTATCAGGAGTTCTCGGTGGATAACTACCCGAGCTAAGGAACTGCTACATGTGTCGGTGCGTCGTAGGCCACGCCGGCCACCGAGAGGGATCAGGTGATAGCTAGTTGGGTGCGCCCACTAGTGGAATCTTGGAAGGAAATCGCGAAATATGGTTTAGTCTGACTGGAATAGACACACACATTTGCACTTTATTGTTATTTATGCATGCGATGCCGTACTTACAATTGTCTGTTTACATTCTGCATGTTTATTTAACATTATTTATTGACTTCCATTTACTTATTTGAATTCTCGAAGGAGTTCCTTGAGATTTTACTGACTGGACTCGTCATCCATTTTCTTCTATGATGATTGAGTGCAGATCCGAGTACAAGTAAAGGCAAGGGGATCTTACGTGACTACATTTGATTGCCTACCTCTGAGGATTACTTATACGTGTGATTATTTTGATATTTTGATTCTTTTGGGAACAGAGGAGTGATATGATATTGTACATAGTTACTTTTCATGGTATAGTAAAGTACTTTTAAGGGTTTTCCACACTATGTTTTGTTTAATTGATTAATATTTCTTGCATTTACTTACAATTTTCGTTGCACATGTCATTTATACACCGTACACACAAGTTGATACATTTCGAGATAGAGAAAGGACTGGCAGGTGGCGTACACGTGTAGTTAGGCCCACTGGCAAGGAGTACACGAAGACACGTCACCACGGGGCGGCGAGGGCCGCCACACAGAGACACATACATTTCACATACAATGTTACAAGTGCACTATTACACTCTAGGACGTACAAGTACAACTCGGCTTACCTATCGAAGGTATGTCTGTGACAGGAACAACCGATACAGACTATGTTGAGGTGTGTGAGAGGCTACTTGGTCGAATTCCTGTTGGAGATGAACTTTATGGAAATAAACTAAAAGTCGAATGACTTGAACGTAACATACCGGCTATACATGACGACAGCGATGAGGAGTCGGTGCGACGGTATGTTTGATCGTACATTCTCTAACTAATCGGTGGTTGTCTATTCGCGGATAAGTCAAATCGATATGTACATTTGATGTTTCTACCGTTGCTCGAGGATTTTGACATAGCTAGACAGTATAGTTGGGGGAGTGCTTGTTTGACTTTTTTGTATAGGGAGTTGTGTCATGGATCTCGCGTGGGTGCACATGAGGTTGTAGGGGCATCAATTCTTGTACAATTGTTGGCATGTGATAGATTTCCAATCATAACACCAAGGCAGGTTGGATGTTCTTAGAGTTCAACCTCGAACAATGGATGGAGAAAAGATGCTTAATGACATCCCTTTGGGACACAGGTAATACAAATGTTGTATCGTAATTTCAATAATATTAACTACATTTTCATTGTGACGGCCCCAAACCCCGAGGTCGTCACGTGGGGAGGCACTGCCCCAGCGGTCCTGTCGGATCCTTGACCCATTGGGTCCCACGTGCCACTGACGCCCTTTGCTACATCACGACTCCTCGATATGCGTGTTATCTCCTTACGTTAATCAATTTAGTTCGACAATTAAATCATTTTTATAGCATTAAAAACAAACGTGGAAAGTCTTAAATTTAAAGCAAGTAAAACAATTAAATTCATTGCCATATAAAACATCATTTATAAGAGCAACTCCTATTGTGGAAAACTCGGGAAAATACTCTGTATATATGCGACAATATTAAACAATAATATATACAAGTACAGTGTCTATCCAGTCACCCAATTCCCAAAAGTAAGCAAAATATCAAAATCGCACATACTAGTAGGTCCTTGACCGCGGACAGTTAGATAAAGTCGTCCAAAATCTCTTTGCCCTTACTAGCAGGGTCTGCACTCGACCATCACAAAAAGTAAGATGGAGAGTACAATTAGTAAGATTCCAACGAAGTACACCAAGCATTTATAAGAAAAAAATGGATACCAATCAACATGTCAAATAATCATGCGGAAACTAAACATGCAACTATGCTAAGATCATTACATGATTAAATAACACGAGAGAAACAAACCGTGTACTCGTCCCGGTCACACTAAATTGTACGTCGCCAGGATCCTTTCGGTGGGTGCCCCCACTTCATTTCACCTGGTTTGAATACCCCCTGGATCCTTTCGGTGGGTGCCTCCACTTCCTTTCACCTGATTTCTCGAGTACAACCTAGTGTGCCATAAGTACACCACGAACATCAAGTGTCCCGACCCCCAACCCAAATGTGTCACGAAATAGCATACAATAACAAGGAATAGGGGGAATAGAATCCAATAACCTCGAATAAGATATCAATGATAGAAAAGTAAACCCTCAATGACTTTTAGATGAAATCTTACGTACCTCGAAATGACTCGCTCGCATCTCGATATGCGCACCGACACCTGACTATAGCATCCTAAGTCCCTGGTGTCCATTTGTACCATTTAAGTTACTTAAATCATGCAAATCGCAATTAAAATTAGGTGAAATACATATCACAAATTAGGTGAAATACACCTCACCTCCATCGCGTCGACATTCGTCGATTCGCACCCCTCGTCGAGGAGCGATCGGTCCGATCAACGCCATCGCATCGTTCATCGCGCCACCATCGTCACCGCGCCGCTGCCGGCACCATCGTCGCGCCACCGCTGCACTCGCCGGCGCCGCCGTCCAACTAGCCGCGCCGGAGTCGTCGCTACCGACAGCGCGCGCTCGTCGCTGCCGGCCTTCGGGCGCGTCTCGCCTTACCATTTCGCGCCGCGCTGTCTTTGTGCTGCGCTGCTGCCGCTGCAGGCGCGCGCTGCGTGTCGTGGCTCCGCCGCCGTCACCTCCCCCTGGCGCTGCTGGGCCGCGCCTCCTCTCCGCGCCGCCGCTACCCCCTGTCTTTGCCACGCCACCGCGACCGCCGCTGCTGCTTGCGCACCGCCTCCTCGCGCTATCGCGACCGCTGCTCTCGCCGCCATCGGCTGGACATTGCAGCGCATCTGTCGCCACCGCTGGCTGCGCTGGTCGCGACCTCCTACGCGCACGCCGCGCTGGACGTCAGCCGTCACCCACCACCGCGCGTCACCGCTGCGTTCTTGTCGCGGCCGTCCATGCGCGTCGTTGGAGCCCCGGTGCTCGGCCTCGCGTTGCCGGAACGCCACCTTTCTCCGTCGTCCCTCCCTTTCTTCTCCGATCTCTCACTCTCTTTCTCCGTTTCTCTTTTCTCTCTCTTCAGATCTCTTTTTCTCTCTCTTTCCTTTTCCTTTCTCTCTCTCTCCTCTCCCTCTTATCCAAATCTCTCTTTTTGTTTCTTCTTGATGAAGAAATCATGTGTCATCGATTTGCGTCCAAATTAAACCCCAAAAAATACCTCAATTTCCCCACAAATTGATGAAGATACCCTTCGAGTATGAAATACGAAACATCGCGTCGATTTCAATCCGGATCTCGAGGAGTGGGTCCCACATACGATCCTAAAATGACACGTGGCACGAGTCGAATTTTCGGGCCATTACATTCATCGTATTAATTTATAGTTTTCTATACAGATGGATCGATGCATTTTCGGTTACTCAGAGTGCGATACACGTTTTATCGACTTCGTGCGATGCACTCGATTCGTAGAAGGCGGATGACGTGGTGTGGCAACCTTATGCTGAAGTCATCGGGTCTCTTCCCGAATTCTGTACCGACGATAACGGTAGTTGGCTATCGACGTGTCCCCTAATTTGTTTGCATATAGTCGAGTGACATCGACAAGAAAGAGTTTTGAGATAATTCGAAATGATACAGGTCGTGTCACCAAACTGTGATTATGACACCCGACTACACCGCATCGAGATGCGAGGATGCGTTCAAGAAAATTAAGAGGCTTTTCACGCAAACTATATAAAAATGTGGGAAAATTGTGGTGACAACATAATTACAACGGAACAAGAAGAATGACACGATCAACAAGACTACATGATGTGGTATCGATCAGTAACTAGAAGATTCATTGGTCACGACGGGGCTTTACGTGACTATTCGATAACCTTTAAACTATTATTCTTTTTTCCTCACGATTTACATCTTAAATTGTGTGTACTAACATCCTGTTTTTATATCAGTGTAACTTGGTGCGTCGACTGCAGCAAGTGTTCATTGAGGATGAGTATGAGCAAGGTCTTGCGCGCTTGATGAAGGCCTAAAAATCTTAGATGAAGATGAAAGGCAAAGGTCTACTATATGGAATAGTGGAATTGATGTCGAACATGTCATAGATGAGGAGAATGAAGAAGAAGATGATCAATGCGAATCAAATAGAGAGGTGAGAAGAAGAAAAATACAAACACGGACTGGGTGGGAGCACTAGACGCCCTCGTCCACCACGTCATTCTCGTCGGACAGAGACTACTATTGAGAGTAGCAGACGTTCTCCTACACCATGTTCATCTTGTCCGAGAGCGAGAAGAACAGAGACCGTTGGTGACAGTAGCCAACGCTAATCCCCACCATGTCATTCTTCTCATGGATACATTCCTACATTGTCCCTAATGCAACCAGAACCTCAGATGTTTGTACCTAGTGCCCCGATCATGAATATTCCTCCTTACCATTTTGATCATTATGCACCCGAACGTCGTCTTCATATATGGACCATGGAATGTGACGCGCGCCGAACGTATCAATAAAATTAAAAATACCTAAACCAACTATTTTGTAGAATAGTGGCAAATGGTCGATCCCACAGGGATTGATATTCTTTCTAAAGTCAAAAATAACAAAAAGGGAAATCGGGGTTTAAGAGAGATTGAACTAATTAACTAATCTAAAAATAAACAAAGTAACTAAAGCAATGGAAATAAATTTGAAAACAATTAATAAAAATACATAGGTCAAGACATACAAATTCAGTTCGATAAAAGATTGGATTTGGTCTTCGATTTATGTAAAATATGCAAATCAAAATATCCTAGCGTAGCTATAGAACCGGTAATGTACGCGGTTCCTCGTACTTCCTAATCTCGATAGCTAAGGTACGACAATGACCACTTCCCTAATCAAACACATAACCACAATTCAAGTGAATTGGGTTTAATGTGTTGACCGCAATTGGCTTTGTGAAAGCACTACACCTAAACAATCGGATCACTCGTGTGTCCGATTTAGCCTAGATTTCTAAGGTATTCAACCGATCCCAAAAGAGAGTAATCAATTGGTAGGGTCAATTGCCACTAGTGTGGTCTTATTGCACAAGTCTCAAAACATCTAAAACTCTAATAATAGGTTAATTCCTAAAAACGAATATGCTCAAATTACTCCAAAAATAATGTAATCCATAGTCAAACCTAGCAAAACTCAGGGGGTGGTCTAGTGCCATCAGTGCTCATCAAACATTCATTACACCTGTAAAAATCCAAGAGACCAAGTTAGGGCTTTATTAAACATAATAATAACTAAAACCAAATTAAAACTGAAAGATTGCTGATCACCCAGTGATTCGAGCTCCTAACTGGGAGCTACCTTTTGAGATCATGTACGACGCCAACAACCACGCTGTGGGTGCTGTGCTTGGGCAACGAGGGGGGGGCTTCTCATGTCATATACTATGCCTCCCGAACTCTTGATCCTGCCCAACTGAATTACACCACTACTGAGAATGAGCTTCTAGCTGTCGTATTCGCTTTGGAGAAATTTCGGTCTTAGCTCTTGGGAACTAAGGTGGTCGTCTACTCTGACCATGCTGCCTTAAAGTATCTTATGGCCAAAAAGGAAGCTAAACCTTGTCTAATTCGATGGATACTCTTGTTACAAGAGTTTGACATCGAGATTAAAGATAAAAGTGGTGCAGAAAATCTTGTTGTTGACCATCTCAGTCGTATCAAGAATGGTGAAGCACCTGTCCCGCTTCGAGATGATTTTTTGGATTAACATCTCTTAGCAATTTCTTAGGAACTCCCTTGGTTTGCGGATCTGGTAAACTACCTTGATACACGAGAGTTTTCACCTCACCTTACTCGAGCCCAGAAGGATAAGATCCGGAGCGATTCCAAACACTATGTATAGGATGACCCATACTTGTGGAGGTTATGCTCAGACCAGGTCATTCGTGTCTCCCAGAGTGAAACACAATCTATACTTGCATTATGTCATTCATATGCTTGCGGTGGTCATTTCAGTCCACGTAGTACAACTATGAAGGTTTTAGAGAGTGGGTTTTATTGGCTCACCATTTTTCACGATTCATATCTATACGCCAAAACCTGTGCCAGATGTCAGTCGACCGGTACCTTAAGTCACAGGGATTAAATGCCACTGACCTCGATCCTATTTTGTGAGATTTTTTATGTTTGGGGGATCGACTTTATGGGACCATTTCCACCATCACATGGCTTTCTTTATATCTTACTGGCGGTGGATTACGTGTCCAAATCGGTGGACGTTAAAGCTACTCGCACCAACGATTCGTCGGTGGTATGCGATTTCCTTAAATCACGAATTTTCTCGACTTTTGGCGCTCCACGAGCTTTGATTAGTGATCGAGGTACCCATTTCTGCAACGGCATGGTTGAAAATCTCATGCGCAAGTATAATGTTACACACTGTATGTCTACGGCCTATGTAACGGCCTAAATTTTAACTTCGCCGTTATTATGGATTATTTTCAGACTTGGACGACAGCTCAGAGCCACGTGGATACCGCAAATAGGGCAGGGCATGCTGACTAGGTAAATAATAACTTTGTATGATTGTTTGCCTATTGCGATACTCTATATCGAGTTATTCGCTTAACATTGCATGTGTGTATTTATATCATTGAATCGAGCGAGATAGTGTAACAGGTGTTTGCCTTGAAAAACGTGTCGAGACGAGTACTGAGGAGCGAACTATGGGTACACTAGATCGAGGAAAACTAAAACACAAATTATAAAAAAAGGGCAAGTCAACTTACCTCAACTTACCTTACCTACACTCCACCACACCCACTACCATCATTTTCTCTCCTTCCTCACGTTACTCTCTCCCACACCCTCACATACACAACACACACACTCACAAGGCCGGGAGAAGGAGCAAAAACAGAGGAGGAGGAGGATGAGAGGAGGAGAAGAAGAGAGTGGGAGCGCGGGACGCCGGGGTGGAGGTAAGCCATTTACTTTGTTGATTGTTGGGTGGTCGAAGTGGTGGCCATGGTGGCCGACGAGGAGGTTCGGCCACCATGGCTGAACCAGGTCGAGGTGGAGATGGCGGGGGTGTCTATCCCCGCCATCGAGCCCACCGAGGTTGGGGATGTGCGTCTCCAACCGGGAAAAAAAAAAAAAAAAAAAAAAAAAAAAAAAAAAAAAATCGAACCGAAGAGAGCTTACTGGAGAAGGAGAGAATGGGGTGGGGAGGGGTTGCACGCACGCTGAGGGGTTGCACGCACGCTGAGGGGCTGCACGCACGCTGAGGGGCTGCACGTACGCAGCGTGCGTGCGACCAAGACCGATTGGGCGTCTGGGCCCAACTTGGTCGGGCGGTCCGGGCCCAACCGGACTCGACCCGGGTGGGCCCAAATCGGGTCGGGCCGACCCGGGTGGGCCCAAATCGGGTCGGGCCGACCCGGGTGGACCAGGTCAAACCCGGTCCGGGGACCCACCTACAAAAAAAAATATAATATTAAAATTTTCATTTAAAAATAAATTAAATTTAAATAAATTACAGAAAAATAAGGAAAATAGGTAGAAAGTTTAGAGAAAATTTCGGAAAAATCAAGAAAAATATAGAAAATGAGAAAAATATAGAAAAATTGTATTCGAGAATTTTTCGGGCGTTGACACCCCGGTATAACTCGAAAAGTGGGTCAAACTAAACGTTTGAAATAAAAATCTTCATATTTTGACCGCACATTATATATCCACTTAATTTGACTCTAAACTATTTAAAATGGTTTAATTGGACGTCGGGAGTCGGACGCGTTTCTCGAGACGTGAGTAAGACTTCGGAGTGCGTTTTGAGGTACGTAAGATTTCATCTGAAAGTCACTGAGGGTTTACATTTCCATCGTTGATTTCCTATTCCTTGTTATTGTACTTTATTCCGTGATACATTTGGGTTGGTGGTCGAGTTACTCCCACTTGATATTCGTTGTGTACTTATGAAACACTATGTTGTAGCACGTGTGATCAGGCATTCGGTGAATTGCAACCCGAGTTGTAAGGGTGCACGTGTCGGTTAAGCCCGCCAGGAACAAGGTGAAAGGAAGTGGGGGCACCTACCTAAAGGATCCTGGGGGTCCGAAGTACAGTTTAGTCTGACCGGGACGAGTACACACTTTGTTTCTCTCGTGTTATTTATTCATGTGATGATCTTAGCACAGTTGCCTATTTAGTTTCCGCATGATTATTTGACATGTTTATTGGTATCTGTTTATTTTCTTATAAATGCTCGGTGTACTTCGTTGGAATCTTACTAACTGTACTCTCCATCTTGCTTTTTGTGATGGTCGAGTGCAGATCCTAGTGCTAGTAGGGGCAAGAAGATTTTGGGCGACTTTATCTGATTGCCCGCGGTTGAGGACCTACTAGTACGTGCGATTTTGATATTTTGTTTTACTTTTGGGTATTGGAGACTGGATAGACACTGTACTTGTATATATTACTGCTTAGTATTATCGTCTATATACAGAGTACTTTCCCCGGGTTTTCCACAATAGGTGTTGCTCTTAAAATGATGCCTATTACGATGATAAATTTAATTGTTTTACTTGTTTTTAAATTTAAGACTTCCGCTGTTTTGTTTTTAATGCTATAAAAATGAGTAAAATGTCGAACTAAATGACTTAACGAATGGAGTTAACATGCATATCGAGGAGTCGTGTTGTAGGAAATGGCGTCAGTGGCGCGTGAGACCCAGTGGGTCAAGGATCAGACGGGACCGCAGGGGCAACGCCTCCCCACGTGGCGACCTCGGGTTTCGGGGCCGCCACAGCCTATCACCCTCAGACTAGTAGCCAAGCAGAAGTGTCAAATAGGGAGATTAAATCCATTTTGGAGAAGACTGTAAACCCATCACGAAAGGACTGGAGCACACGCCTTGATGACGCGGTATGGGCTTATCGAACGGCGTATAAAATGCCAATTGGAATGTCTCCGTATCGCTTAGTCTTTGGCAAATCGTGCCACTTGCCGGTCGAGTTATAGCATAAATCTCTATGGGTTGTCAAACGGCTCAACATGGAACTCGACGCAGCCGACAAAGAGAGAAAGTTGGACCTTCAAAAATTAGAGGAAATTCAGAACGATGGTTACGAGTCCGCTCGAATTTATAAGGATAAAACCAAGGCGTTCCACGATCGCAACTTATCTCGTAAGACTTTCATAGTCGGCCAAAAGGTCCTACTTTATAATTTCGGATTAACTCTCTATCCAAGGAAATTGAGGTCGCGATGGCTCGGACCTTTTGTTGTTACTGATGTGTTTGGACATGGTGCAGTTGAGATCAGGAGCATAGACGCAGGGAAAGTTTTCAAAGTGAATGGACACTGACTGAAGCCGTTCTACGAGAACTTCCCACAACATGAGATCGAGATCGAGACTCTAGCAGTTGTAGAGTACTTTGATTGAGAAAGAGTCAGACTAAGTCGAGCCAACGACGTTAAAAAAAAGGCGCTCTTGGGAGGCACCCCAAGCTTCTATCCCCTTTCTTTTTGATTTTTATTTTGGTATTTTTGGGGTATTCTTACTATTATCTCTTTGTGACTTTTTATAAGTGTGTGACCTCTGCATATCACACTAGATTTTGAGAGCCTGATATTGCTCCTGCGGCTCCTCACATGTTCTGTAACTACGGTTAGTCACATCTGCGACCTGGTAAGGTTACCCATCTTCTTTTCGACCGTAGATTTAGGGTTAATGTCAGTCTTCTGCATGATCTTGTCTCATTTCCTTGCCTCTATTTCTATCATCTTCTTTCACCTTGTTGTATGTGTTCATATGTGCTCCTAAACTGTTTTGAACCTTAAGGATTAGGTTCGGAATAAGTTTGGGGGTATTTTAAGATTTGTGGACTGAGCATGATGGGTCTCTATGCGAAAGACCGCAGGTGAGATCGTTTAAATTTTTTCAATTATATGCGGTTGTCGGACGGTATTGGTGGTGTTTTGTATCTCTTATTCACTCATTTCTTCCATTTCTTTGCCCCCCATATTTCACTTTCTCATTTTATTAGGAGTTGATACATTTTCATGCATATTTTTAATGTATTTTTCATTTTTTTATTTCGTTTAGAGTCGCCCGATATTTTGTTTCATGCATTTGGTTGTGGATGAGTACTTTATGGTTGCCCTGCTGACTTGAGACTCAGGAGAAATTAGGCGAAACACTCACTCGAGCCTGTAGCCCAACATTTTTATGATTTCATGATTAGAGACTTAGTATGTTGGTTGAGCCTGTGCTAGATAACAAAGGGGGCAGACGGTCAGAATTGTGTGAGTCTGATTTCTAGAGTACCAGAACGAGGATGTAACTCACTCGAGGCTAAATTCTTATGACTAGAACACTTTCGGGGGAATGATTTAGGTCATTTTTGAATTTAAACCCTTTAACCTTAGACCTACCTTTCATCTTACCACTAGTTAGCCTATTTGAGCCGAATTAAACATGATTTCTTTGATTACCTGTCATTAAACCCTCAACCATTAGCCTTATATCTTATACCTAGTTGGAAACTAGACGTAGATTTGAAATCCTTAGAAAGAGACATGAGGACAAAAAAATCGGAGAAAAAATTGTTTAGTTGCCCAAATTAAGGAGAAATTCATGATTAGAGAGTCCCACCTAAAACAACATCCACAGAAAATGAGCAGGGAGTCGGGTGGTTGGAAAAAGGTGAGGACTACACATCTTGAATGAAAAAAATGAATTTTAGTGCAGTTTAGTCACATTTATGTTCTCTGGTAATCATTTTATAATCTAATTTTTAGTTTTTCAACAGTTCGCATACCCTTTACACCACTTCCTTGGTACCATTCCCCAGCCTTGCTACAGCCTATTGAAGTCCTATTGATTTCCAATAGTGCTAAGTCTACAGTAGTGGAGAATGTGGTTGCATTTCTTGTGCATGGTACTTTTGATGCGTTGATGCGCTATTTTCATGGAAATTATGGACCTGCGGGCTTGAATGTATAGACCAAGAAAACCAGCAAGTAGTTGATGGCGTTTGTCTTGACCATATCTTTATCTTGAAAATGTGATCTTAATTGTGTTTGGGTTGCATTTTTTGACATATTATAACTCTGAAATTTCTTGAGTGATTGGTTAACTTGGCAACTACGTAAATCAAGGGAACTCCATGAATTTGGGTCGAGTATAGGATTAATTGAGTTGGTATTATTATAATAAGTCTAGTTGAGTTTGTGTTTTCATTTACACCTTTGCTCGGGACGCGCAAAGTTTTAAGTTTGGGGGTATTTGATAAGTCAGTATTTTATAAGAAATTAGTAGTCCATTTTAGTATATTATTTATTGAAAATATTTAAGTATTATATTAAATAATATGTTTTTGTCATTTTTAGGTGAAATGAAGTGCGCGGTTGAATTTGTGGCGAAAAATACTCAAAATAGAGTATTTACTTGCAATAATTGGACGTCGGATAGTTTGCCTCGAAATACGCGTTACGCGGTGCGTCGAATAGCAAACATAATGTTTCAACCAATCAAAAGACGCCACGTCAGCGTGAAAAGCCATTCTGAACTTATCAGACGCTGCCACGTGGCATCGTCCACCGACAACCGCGTCACTGAGGTGATTTGGGCCAATCGCTACGCGCCATGTGGCGTATACACGTCGTCCCCACCAATCACATGCCGCCGCGTCAGCATGCCACATGCCACGTCACACCGCCTTATCTTCTATTCGTTCAGTCTCCCTCGATCTACCTCGTGATGCGTACCCGCACAAACTCCCAATATTTCGGTCGAGTCGCACGATTTCCTCCGAGCCACGTGGATGCCACGTGACGCTCTCCTATTTGTCTAGACTTGTCACCATCGCTCGCCCAACTAATCACACGTCGACGCGTTGCGCTGACTCAGCCACACACATCAGTGGCGCTCCAATCACAACGCGCCACGTCGCGCTGCCAGCGAGCCCAACCAATCACACTCTGACATGTGGCGGCCTTGCTGCTACAACAGCGTCATCACAACTGTCTTCCTCCAATCACATTGCGCCACGTCACCTAGTCCACCTCCTTCGCCCAATCACGTGTTGACACGTGGTAGAGACCTGGAAAGCAATTTTACTTAGGGATTTTTGGGTGGGATCGACGGGACGGTTGTTTTTTGGTTTTTTTTGGCGGCTTTGTTTTTCTTTCTTTTTTCCCTTCTAAAAAACCATTATTTTACACTTGATTTTTGGATTTTTTTGGAGTTCTTGACGACGATGGCTGACTAAACTCATCGATCTGAACCAGAGGTGGATCAAATCACCCGTTTTAGCATAAAAACATATGTGAGATTTATTTATTTATTTATTTAATTTGTCTTTCATAATATTTTATTCCCCTTGATATTGGTTGAATTATTGAGATTAAATACTTGTTTAAATCTTGATTTAAATGCCAGTAGGTTGTACGCACCCGTACTTGTGCAATAAGACCACATTAGTGGCATCCGATCATACCAATTGATTAGACCATTTTGGGACCGGTTGAATACCATAGGGATCTAGGCTAAACTGGACACACTAGTGATCCAGTTGTCTAGGTGTAGTGCCTTCACAAAGCCCATTGCGGTCAACACATTAAACCTAATTCACTCGAATATATGGTAATGTGTTTGACTAGGGAAATGGTCATTGTCGTACCTTGACTATCGAGATAGGGAAGTGTGAGGACCCGCGTACGTTACCGGGTCTATAGCTACACTAATTTATTATGGATTACATGTTTCGATTAACGACTCAACAGAATGCCTAGACATCCAATGTATCATTCATTGCTTCAATACATGCTGAGTCTATTTACTCCACAATGTTATAATTACAATATGTCATATAGTGGAGATGGCTCATTCATGAACATGTTAATCATGTCGCCGCCTCATGTTCCTTTCGGCCAACAACATACAGGGAGTCAGTTTTTTGGGACGGTTAAACCTTCGATTTTTGGAAGCATCAGTACCAGAGGTGAGTCGAGTGAAACGAAGGAAGACCATCAATCGACTCAACAAAATTCAATGCAAGATTAGCAACCTCGACAAACTCAACTGGATGTACAAACACAACGTCCAACTCCACATATAGTATGTCCAATTTGCATCACGGAGCAACAACGTCAATGTAACCGTCGATAAACCTGTATGATAAGTTTTTTTGATGGAATGAAATTATACTTTCAAAACTTTCTTATTGTTTTAATTTTATATTCTGACAAATATATAATGTGGTTTTCGCCTTTACAGTTTTTTCACTACATATCTCTTCTTACGATCATGATTGTTTTGCATGATTTTTAGTAGATATGCATGGGTTTCCCCCTCGAGATACATGCGCAACGTTTGCATAGATTTTCACATCGAGATACGTGCATGTTGTTTGCATGGCTTTTCCCTCGCTAGATACGTGCGTGTCATTTGCATGGGTTGCCCACCTCGAAATACGAGCATGACCTTTGCACGGTTTGCATTAGGGGTGGGCATCAGTTTCCCTAAAACTGTCCAAACCACCCAAACTGCCCAAACTGTATGGTTTGGTTTGGTTTTTAAAACTCACGATTTGGGGGCGGTTTGAAAAACTTGAAAACCGCAAAATCGAGGTTTGGTGGTGGTTTTCAATTCTGAAAAATCATGGTTCACCAAACCAAATCGACGGAAATTTAGTAAATTTATTTAATTCACATTTTAAAACCTTAACCAATATAAACAACTTAACCTTAACCAATATAAACAACGGTTATTTCATTTTTTCATCTCCATTTCAAGATCCTAAACATATTCGCCTCCACCAGTTGAGGTCATCCGTTGCTGCATTCCACTAGTCGTCGTCACCGTCGCTTCCCACCAGTCGCCGTCGCCGCCACCTACCAGCCATCGTCGCCGCCGCCTCTCACCAGTTGCCTCCTTCCACCGCGCCACTCGACGCCTTCCACCTCCCACCGCCTCCTACTGCGTCCCACCGCCACCTCCTCTCGCCACCGCCTCCTAGGCTCCTACAGTTATACGTCTCCTCCACTGCTTCCCACTGATTACCTCCACTCACAATTGCTTCCCACTGTTGGGTTTTGGGGTTCATACGCAGCGGAGATTACAAAACAATTTTGACAAAAACCCCAACAGGATCCGAATCTAATTCCATTAAAAACGTTTAAACCATGAAAAACTTAATCATACCTCAATCGCAATATACTTTTAAGAAGGTTGATCAATCTCTAAGGCGCTGCCAACGACGAACGCCCTCTATCAGCAGTCCACACACGAACGGCGGCCGAGATTCGAAGTGCTAGCTTCGAGAGAATACCAAACCTTTTGAATCTCTCCAAAACGATCCAGAGCATACCAAAAACCCTAAGTCGTTTCTTAAACGAAAAAAAGAGTTTTGGCCTTTTGATATTTCGTGTGTGTATTGTAACTTAAAGCGTCTATTTATACAACCCTTGTATATAGACGGTTAAGTAAATTACACATATACCCCTAATTAAAGAAGTATAAGTGTAATACACCACAAGGACGTTCAGTCATGAATTTTATCATATAAAATTCATTTTTCTCGAACCATCTTAAAATCTCACAAAACCATTCTTAGTGTGCGACCCAATAGGCTCATACAACGTTGAGTGTACCAAAACACATTTTGGTATACAAGTCATAAGCGCCTCTAGCAAGACATTATGACTACCCAAGTTGTACGAATATCAAATCGATACAACCTAATCAATAGTGTATATAACATCCTTTTGTCACACGATATCCTTTTGATCAAACATAAGGCATGGAATTATCATCCAACATGTTCAATCGTACTAGTCTCGATCTCTAGGTAGACTGAAAACATCCGAGTGACATTGATCAATATCAATTCACTTAGACTATGCCTTTTAACGAGCCTAACACATCGAGGGATCCACTGGATATCTCTCTTTATATGAGAGGGACAAATTCTATCTTGATTACGCAACTTCATCACATTGCTCACATAGTAACCAATCACAACCTTTATAATCGTCCGGTTAAAGACAACGTTTGATAGTGTCAAATCACTATATTCTTAATGTTGAAGTCTCTCGATAATCTCAAGTCGAGGACCGAAAAATATACCTATCATGAGAAACAACTATGACTTAATCCATGTGATGTTCTCATAGCGGGTCGGTCCAGTACTTTGTTCCCTAACAAGTACTCGTGATCTTGATTCGTATCCCTATACGTATAATCATCATATAATCATCAATCAAGACTCACACTAGTCTTAATTCATTATAGTTCCCAAGTATAATGATCGACTAGGGACATTTAGGATATTTCGTAAATACCCATGGATCTTATTATAATGTAAACATGCAAATTAACTATTATAGACAGCAAATGAAATCCTATATTTAATTAACTAAAATTATTCATCAAGACAGTTAATGGATTGACCTAGGGCACATGCCCCAACATCTCCCACTTGCGCTAGGGCCAATCATACATGCATCTAATGCCTAATGATCTAACATGACCATCATGTTTTGCTTGTAGAAGAGCTTTTGTCAATGGATCCGCAACGTTGTCTTCAGTAGGTACTCTGCAAATCTTTACGTCTCCCCTCTCAATAATTTCTCTGATGAGATGAAAACGTCTGAGTATATGTTTGGATCTGTGGTGTGATTTAGGTTTCTTGGCCTGTGCTATTGCCTCGTTATTGTCACAATACAAACAAACAGGGTTAGCAATACTTGGATCCGCACCTAGTTCGAAATGAACTTTTTGATCCAAAGCGCCTCCTTTCTTTGCATCGGACGCCGCAATATACTCGAGCCTTCTATTGTAGAATCGCCACATGCCTCTTGCTTCGAACTTTTCCAAACTTACGCACCCTCATTCAAAGTAAACACATATCCAGATGTGATCTAAAATCATCTATATCGTTTGAAAACTTGCATCTCGTGTAACCATTTACAACTAGATCATTTTCAAAAACTCCATAGACCAAGAACACTTCCTTAGTTCTTCTTAAGTACTTAAGAATGTTCTTTACTACTATCCAAAGTGACTCTCACCTGGATCTCGACCGATATCTCGCTTGTAGTGCTCAAAGCATATGATACATCGGGTCGAGTGCATAACATGGCATACATGATAGATCCAATAGTGATGCATATGGAATCTTATTCATACGGTCTCGCTCATCATTTGTCTTAGGACATTGAGTCTTGCTTGAGACTTATGCCATGAGACATTGGCAACAATCCTCTTTTAGAGTCTTGCAAACCGAACCTATTCAAGCACCTTGTCTATGTAAGCACTCGACTTAGACCGATTAGCCTCTTAGATCTATCCCTATAGATCTTTATCCCTAGGATATAGCCGCATCTCCTAAGTCTTTCATTGAGAAATACGTCCCTAACCAAGACTTGACATTCTCGCAATGTTGGGATGTCATTTCCAATGAGTAATATATCATCAACATACAGTACCAAAAAAACAACTACACTCCCATTGACCTTCTTGTATACACAAGGCTCATCTTCGTTCTTAATAAAATCAAAATCCTTGATTGCTTCATCGAAACGAAGATTCCAACTTCGAGAAGCTTGCTTTAATCCATAAATGGGTCTTTGAAGCTTGCATACCTTCCTAGAATTCTCAGGATGTACAAAACCTTCAGGTTGTGTCATATACACGTCCTCAAGCAACTTTCCATTAAGAAATGTTGTTTTTACATCCATTTGCTATATTTCATAGTCATAATATGCAGCAATGACAATTAAAATTCTTATGGATTTAAGCATGGCTACTGGCGAAAAAGTTTCATCATAATCAACACCTTGAGTATGCCCGAAACCTTTTGCTACAAGTCTTGCTTTAAAAGTATGCACTTTGCCATCCATGTCAGTTTTCATCTTGAAAATCTATTTACATCCAATGGTCTTACCACCTTCGGGTAAATCAACCAAGTTTCAAACTTGGTTATCATACATGGATTGCATCTCAGAGTTCATGGCACTTAGCCATTTATCTGAGTCTGGTCCAGACATAGCCTCCTGATAAGTGGTGGACTCATTTTGGTCTATAAGCAACACATCACGACTATCAGTAATGAGAAACCTGAATCTCTCTGGCTCACGTCTTACCCTACTAGATTTACGTGGGCCTTGTGTCACTTGTGGAGGTTCAACTGGTTCGGAACATTGTTGAACTTCCAGTAGCGGTTCAGTGTTTACCTGTGATTCTTGAACTTCTTCAAGATTTATTTCTCTCCTACTAGTGTCTTTTGAAATAAACAGTTTTTCCATAAAGGCACCATACCGAGCAACAAACACTTTGTTCTCAATGGGATTATAAAAGTAATATCCTTTTGTTTCCTTAGGATACCCCACAAATAAACACTTGTCGATTTAGGTGCTAGTTTTTCTGAGACTTGTCGCTTTACGTAAGCCTCACAACCCCAAATCTTAAGAAAAGACAAACTATGTCTCTTCCCGTACCATATCTCATATGGTGTTTTATCAACCGCTTTAGAAGGAACTCGATTTAGAGTGAAAGCTGCATTTGTAATGCATAACCCCAAAAGGATAATGGAAGATCTCGCATGACTCATCATAGATCGAACCATATCTAATAAGGTTCGATTTCTCCTTTCGTGAAACTCCATTCCCCGTGGAGTTGCTTTGATGGAGTCAATTGGGAGACAATCCCACAATTTCTAAGATGATCATCAAATTCTTGGCTTAAATATTCACCACCTCGATCGATCGAAGTGTTTTGATAGTTTTACCAAGTTGATTCTCGCACTTCATTTTGAAACGTTCGAAACATCTCAAATGATTCACTTTATGTTTCATAAGATATACATAACCATATCTTTGAAATCATCGTAAATGTAATGAAGTACCGATAACCTCTTCTAGCCATTGTGTTTATAGGACCGCATACATCGTATGTATTAGACCCAATAAATCACTTGCCCTTTCACCGTGTCCAAAGTAAAGGGACTTTTAGTCATCTTGCCCAAAACAAGATACGCACTTTTCATATGTTTCTAAATCAAATGAATCTAGAAGTCCATCTTTATGGAGCTTTGTTATGCGTTTCTCATTTATGTGCCCGAGACGACAATGCCAAAGATAGGTTTGATTCAAATCATTTGACTTGAATCTCTTTGTATTTATGTTAAAGACTCGGAATATCGAGTGGACTTTTTCATGCTTAGAATATAAAGACCATCATACAAATCAAACATTTGCATAAAATATGCCTTTACGAGAAATGGAACATCTATTATTAGCAATAATAAAATCAAAACCATCCACATCCAAACATGAAACAGAAATGATGTTTCGCTCAAAGTGCGAGCACAAAATAACAATTATTTAAAGTTAAAATAAGTCCACTAGATAAAACTAAGTCATATGATCCAATGACCAGGGCAACAACTCTTGCTCCATTCCCTACGCGGAGGATGACTTCTCCTTTCTTCAACTTTCTACTTCGGTGAGTCCCCGCACATTTATACAAATGTGAGATCCACATCCGTATCTAATACCCAGGAATCACTAGTAGATAAATTAATTTCAATAACATAAATACCGTAGTGGTAGTCGCACTACCCTTTTTCTTCCTTAGATCTTCCAGATAGAGTTTGCAATTTCTCGAACCAATGTCCAGGTGCATGACGAAATGACAATTTCCTTCTTTTTCTTTTGGGTGTTTTGAAGAGAGCAGTGGGGCTTGACTTGTTCCACAGGAGCTTTGCGACAGTGCAAAGAACGGCCTTGGCAACTCTAGCCTTGCCTTTGCCTTTCTTCTTCATTCCCTTTCCTTTTGGACCATCAACACATTACTAGAGGTTTCTTGATATTTTGTTCAGCGAGTTTTGAGCATCAAATGCAACTCGAAATTGATTTCTCCATATTATTCATATTGTAGTTCATCGAAATTGTGAGTAACTCTCTGGTAATGAATTCAAGATCAAATCTGTAGCCAACTCTTGGCTTATGGGAATCCGAGTCTATCAAGCTGGTCAACATAGCCCTTCATCTTAAGAACGTGAGGACTAACTGACGCACCCTCAGTCATCTTGCAAGAATGTAGGTTTTTGACTGTCTCGAACCTTTCTTGCCTAGCTTGCTGTTGGAACATTTCCTTCAGCGTTATAGCCATGTCGTAGGCTTCCATTAGTTCCATGTCCTTCGAAGTTCGGGAACCATAGTTGCCGCATAATACATGCAACATCGTAGAATCGTTGACATGCTTACTATGCGCATCCTTCACAAACTTTCGTAGCATTGGGTGGTGGGTCCTCGGGGATCGGAGCATCCAGGACATACAACTTGTGTTCATGCTTAAGAACAATTCTTAAGTTTCGAACGATCAAGAAAGTTAGTCCACGATAGCTTATCCTTCTTAAGGATGGATCGCATGACGATGGGGATTATTGTTACTTGAAGAGGCCATTGATCTACAATAAAGATTATGCAAAGTTTATTTTAGTATAGAGGAATAGACTCCCACTAAATTAACAACCCTCCTAAAACATAGTGTTTATTTAGGGGACTAAAATCCATATTTCACCTAATTATATGACAGCTATGGCATGAAACACAGAACTAGATTATTTATGTAGGTAACAGTTACCAATTACATCTTATGTAATTTTTAGATCCTTTTATGAGATACGGGACATCTTATGTCTTAGCACGTTTTTATCTCATCATTTGCCTAAAGCTCAAAACTATTTTGATGGCTTTATTAAGTCGGACCATTTTAAACATTTAGGTAACTCTTACCCAACTTGTCTCACTAAGATAACACAATACACCCTATACCTATGGTGAAACTATATTAGTGTGATCGAGGCCTTGACAAGTGTTTAAAATGGATGGCGTGAGACTTAAAATTTAATAGAGGGATTTTACTCGATTTTAGTGATTTTTATGTAAACAATGAAATATCATATATTTTATTGATTTGTTCAATCACTAAACAATTTGGAAATTTTTATACTATTCACTAATAAAAGAATTTCCGTGAGCTAGATTAGTTAGACGGCGGTCCGCCGTCTATCAATGGTAGGTACAGTGTGGGCAAAGACCGCTTTTTAAGACGAATCTCAATTCGAAAATTGAAATTCGCTATAGAAAATCATATTTTTCGCTGATTTTACTATACTAAATTTACCCCTTAATTTATCCAAATTAAGTCAATTAAAACATTTTTAATTAACCCGGGCCCACATCTAACTAATCATCTTATCCTAATCCAATTAGGACTTATCTTATCCTAATCCAATTAGGACTAATCTTATCCTAATCCAATTACGACTTATCTTATCCTAATCCAATTAGGACTAATCTTATCCAAATCCAATTAGGACTTATCTTATCCTAATCCAATTAGGACTAATCTTATCCTAATCCTATTATATCACCAATAACAAGATTCTTGATATTTATCTCATATTCTAATTTGTTATCTATCTTTATAAAATAGAAACTTCATAACAAAATATATATAACAAGATAAATAATTAATTTCGAAAATTAATTATTTATTTTGGATTTAAGATATTTGAATCCTAGTATATCACCAATAACAAGAATCTTGAAATTTATCTCTTATTCTAATTTGTTATCTATTTTTATTAAATAGAAACTTGATAACAAAATAGATATAACAAGATAAATAATTAATTTCGAAAATTAATTATTTATTTTGGATTTAAGATATTTGAATCCTAGTATATCACCAATAACAAGATTCTTGATATTTATCTCCTTTTCTAATTTGTTATCTATCTTTATCAAATAAAACTTCATAACAAAATAGATATAACAAGATAAATAAATAATTTCGAAAATTAATTATTTATTTTAGATTTAAGATATTTGAATCCTAGTATATCACCAATAACTAGATTCTTGATATTTATCTCATATTCTAATTTGTTATCTATCTTTATCAAATAGAAACTTCATAACAAAATAGATATAACAAGATAAATAAATAATTTCGAAAATCAAAATTAATTAATTATAAATAAATAATTTGGAAAATTAATTATTTATAAATAAATAATTTCGAAAATTAATTATTTATAAATAAATAATTTCAAAAATTAATTATTTGCAATTCAGGTCCTCATACAAATAATCACAAACATGTAATTGAATCATGAACTACTATCACAATCGAACCTAATGGTGTCATGGATCACAGAACACGAAATTCAATTCATTAAAATTATTTGAATTAACCTAACATGGTTACTAGCATGTACGAAACTGATTTTAATTAAATCACGAATATGTGTATCATATACACAAAACATGATAATAAATCTCAAAGACAACTTATGTATATCACATATACATCAACTATTAACATGCTTTCAATCATATATCATGTATATATCAGAAGAAAACATGCAATGAATTTAATGGAATTGAACTCGAAGGCTCGATACCACTGTTGGGTTTTGGGGTTCATACGCAGCGGAGATTACAAAACAATTTTGACAAAAACCCCAACAGGATCCGAATCTAATTCCATTAAAAACGTTTAAACCATGAAAAACTTAATCATACCTCAATCGCAATATACTTTTCAGAAGGTTGATTAATCTCTAAGGCGCCGCTAACAACGACGACGAACGCCCTCTGTCGTGATCCACACACGAACGGCGGCGAGATTCGAAGTGCTAGCTTCGAGAGAATACCAAACCTTTTGAATCTCTCCAAAACGATCCGAGCATACCAAAAACCCTAAGTCGTTTCTTAAACGAAAAAAAGAGTTTTGGCCTTTTGATCTTTCGTGTGTGTATTGTAACTTAAAGCGTCTATTTATACAACCCTTGTATATAGACGGTTAAGTAAATTACACATATACCCCTACTTAAAGAATTATAAGTGTAATACACCACAAGGACGTTTCCGTCATGAATTTTATCATATAAAATTCATTTTTCTGAACCATCTTAAAATCTCACAAAACCATTCTTAGTGTGCGACCCAATAGGCTCATACAACGTTGGCAGTGTACCAAAACACATTTTGGTATACAAGTCATAAGCGGCCTCTAGCAAGACATTATGACTACCCAAGTTGTACGAATATCAAATCGATACAACCTAATCAATAGTGTATATAACATCCTTTTGTCACACTATATCCTTTTGATCAAACATAAGGCATGGAATTGTCATCCAACATGTTCAATCGTACTAGTCTCGATCTCTAGGTAGACTGAAAACATCCAAGTGACATTGATCAATATCAATTCACTTAGACTATGCCTTTTAACAGTCTAACACATCGAGGGATCCACTGGATATCTCTCTTTATATGAGAGGGACAAATTCTATCTTGATTACGCAACTTCATCACATTGCTCACATAGTAACCAATCACAACCTTTATAATCGTCCGGTTAAAGACAACGTTTGATAGTGTCAAATCACTATATTCTTAATGTTGAAGTCTCTGATAATCTCGAGTCAGAGGACTGAAAAATATACCTATCATGAGAAACAACTATGACTTAATCCATGTGATGTTCTCATAGCGGGTCGGTCCAGTACTTTGTTCCCTAACAAGTACTCGTGATCTTGATTCGTATCCCTATACGTATAATCATCATATAATCATCAATCAAGACTCACACTAGTCTTAATTCATTATAGTTCCCAGTATAATGATCGACTAGGGACATTTAGGATATTTCTGTAAATACCCATGGATCTTATTATAATGTAAACATGCAAATTAATTATAATAGACATCAAATGAAATCCTATATTTAATTAACTAAAATTATTCATCAAGACAGTTAATGGATTGACCTAGGGCACATGCCCCAACACCCACCACCGCCTCCCGCAATTCCATGCCTCCCATCGCCATCTCCTACCAGTGATCTCTCGCTGCCGCCTCCCACCATAGTTTTTTTTTTTTTTTGGAAAACATGTAACAAGAAAAACCGCGAAACCAAACCGACCAAACCGTGCAAACCGCGGTTCGGTTTGGTTGCGATTTTGGTGGTTCGCGAATTGGTTGCAGTTTGCAAAATGACCAAACCATAAACCCTCGATTCGGTCGCGGTTTTGTGATTTTCACCGCCAAACTACGGTTTACCTACCTCTAGTTTGCATTGATTAGACGAGATCGTATGAGTTATCCACCTTAAGATACGTACATGACGTTTGCATGGATTGCACGAGGTTGCATGAGTTGCACACCTTACGATACGTGTGTCACGTTTGCATGAATTGCACGAGGTTGCATGGGCCGGCCACCTCGACATAGGCGCGTGTCGTTTGCATGACTTCTCCACCGCGAGATACATGCGTGGCTTTTGCATGAGTTGTCCAAGTCTATACGCGTGCGTGTCCTTTACATCAGTTGTCTACCTCGAGATATGTGCGTGATGCGGGTTTCCCATCTCAAGATACATACGTGATGCGGCTTGTCCATCTCGATAAGTACATGACGTTTGCATGAGTTTACCACTTTGAGTTGAACACATTACTCTTTTTGAGGAGTAAATAAGAGGTTTTATATTTTGTATAGATGACTCATTTTGAAAAGGTGTCATTCATTCCACCTCATTAGTTGTATAGATGACTCATTTTCAAAAGGAGTCATTCACTCCACCTCATCAACACACATCGGCTCTGTTTGGCAAGGTCAGCTGATAATCTAACTGATAGCTGATAAACTAGCTGATAACTGATAATCTACTAGGTGGTAGCGGAAAGCTGATAATCTAGCTTATCAACTAAAAATTGTTTGGAACGATAGCTGATTGATTAGTTGATAAATGTAAAATGACAATAAAGGACATATGACAAGTATATTAATTATATAATCATATAATTAATTGTTATAAGCAACTCTCTATTTTATTTACAAAATACAAATTAATATCATAAAATAATTTATATTATTTAGAAAACTAAATTATGTGTGTCCATAAATGCTTACATGAAAATAACTTTATATTAATTTATAAGAATTCGCAAAAAATAAACACATGTAAATAAAATACAATAAATGACTTGGATAACTATACATATACCTAATGCATCATCCATAATTTAGAAGCAATGTTATTGCGAATATTATTCATTTCTAGAGAAGTCTCTCTATAACTTAAAAAAATTGTTGATTAGTAAAAAAAAAATTAATAATATGTAGGATAGCCCACCACTCGAACACTACATTAAAAAATATTTTTATAACATCTAAAAATATTTTATACTTGACGTTGTTAAAACTTATTTAATATGTAATAAATATCTAACAAGATTATATATAATTAAGAAATTAATGCGTAACGATTTTTAATTTTAGTGAAATTCTTTGTTTTATAATATTTAGTTAATTATTAATCACTATTTTTTTCATTAACAATATTAAGCTATATGATAATTTTAAATTCAATAAGTTTTAATAAAGTATTATATAACTGTTGGTCTAGCCTAGAATAGCTTGAAATATTGGTTTAGCAATTGCGGGGTACTAATATTCGTGGGATTTGTTTAAGTATTTTCGTATTTTGTTTCCACTAATTTGCAAGGGCATTAATTTATTAATACCACCGAATTTTTGGTTCAAACGCTACTAAGAGTACCGTTTCAATTGAGAGCTTATCATCTAGATTATTTTTAAAATAAGTTACAAACCAAACACAGCTTAAGAAATAAATTAGCTTATCAGCTAGCTGATAAGCTAGTTTGTGTTTACCAAACAGAGCCATCGCCATATGGAGCCACATCATCATCAATGACTCCTTTTCAAATGGAAACATACCTTAGTTTTGTAAATAAAAAGTGTCCATCCTTATTACATGAATTAAAAAGTAAGGTTACCTTACTTTATGAAAAACCCCCATTTTAAGCACGGAGATTTTTTCTTGGATAAACAGAGTCGAGACTCCTTTATTCATATCTATAAATATTTATATACAAGAAATTACAAAAAAATATGGGCTATACTGTGGGAGTTTTTCCAACACTAGGGCTGTTATACAATTTTTTTCACAAAATAGGGAGGTTTTTTTTATCACGGAAGTAGGCAATAACGCCTTCTCAAAAGGCGTTATTGAGTGGGATGTTTTTTGATTTGCAGTGACGTGGCGTCCACGTGGCATGGGTTTGTACAGATAGCTCCTTTTGAAAAGGTGTTATCCGTACATGTGGTCGCCACCTCACCGCCACGTCAGCGCCATATCACCTTATTCAATAACGCCTTTTGAGAAGGCGTTATTGAGCCAAACTTGCGTTTGTGAGGTGGCGCTGACATGGCGCTGACATGGAGGCCACATGTACAGATAGCGCATTTTCAAAAGGCGCTATCTGTACGAACCTATGCTACGTCAGCACCACGTCAGCGCCAACCTCACAAACGCAACTCGTCGATCTGTCTGTCGTCGCCACGTCACCGCCCCATCACCAACCGGACTCGCCGATCTGTCCTCCGCTGCGGCTGGTCCGCGACGTCCCTGCGGGCGTTGCTGCTGGTTGCGCCACTACGTTGGCCGTAACCGCGAGCTGCTGGATCGCGTTGTTCTCGGCCGCTCCGTCCCTCGCCGCTGGTCGTCGTCGTCGTCGAGCGATCTTGACAATTACAACCAAATTTGAATATGCATATGAGGAGTTTATATTTGTATATAAAAAAACCAATTTTGAATATATATATATATATATATATATATATATACATTGGTTTCAACCTTCAACTCTCTTTTCTAAACTAACTAACATTAACTAACTAACTAACTAACTAAAAGTAACTAAACCTTTACTAATAACAAACCAAACTAAACTAAATAACTAACTAACTAACTAGCTAAGTAACCAAAGTAAAGTAAACTAACTAACCTTAACTAACCTAACCAAACTAAACTAACTAACAAACTAAACTAACTAACCTTAACTAATCAAACTAAACTAAACTAACTAACCTTAACTAACCTAACTAAACTAACTAACCTTAACTAACTAACTAACTAACCAACTAACTAACTAACTAACTAACTAAACTAACCTTAACTAACCTAACCAAACCAAACTAAACTAAATAAGTAAGTAACCTTGAATAAACTAACTAACTAACTAACTAACTAACTAACTAACTAACTAACTTAACTTAACTAACTAACTAACTAACTAACCAAAGTAAACTAAAATAACTAACTAACTAACCTTAACCAAACTAAACTAACTAACCTAAACTAACCTAACAAAACCAAACTAAACTAAGTAATTAACTAACCTCAACTAAACTAAGTAACTAACTAACTAACATAACGAAACTAAACTAACTAACAAACTAAACTAACTAACCTTAACTAACCAAACCACCTAACAATACAAACTAAGTAAACTAAAATAACTAACTTAACTAGCTTAATTGCAAACTAAACATACTAACTAAATGGAACTAACCAAACTAAACTAACTAACATTAACTAACCTAACTAACCTTAACTAACATTAACAAACCTAACCACCTAAACAATACAAACTTAGTAAAGTAAAATAACTAACTTAACTAACTAAACAAACAACAAAAAATGATCCACGTTAACCACCAAATGAAACTAAACAAACATTACCTCAACACCTAAACTAAACTAACTTAACTAACTAACCTAATTAACCTAACCAAACTAAACTAATATAACCTAACCACCGACACCTAACTAACTAAGCTAACCACTTAAGTTAAATTAAACATATAACATAAACTAACTTAACAAACTAAACTAAATATTGAAGAGTAATCAAATCTACGACATTATAATATTATGGAAAACATAAGAAATAAGTTTATTCAATGAGAAGGTTGAATACACGTACTTCGTGCACCCAAAATATAAGTTATTTACAAATCACCATGACATCAAGTGAACTCATCATGAAGGTCTATTTCGGCGGTTCGTTGACGTTGTTGCTCGGTGATGCAAACCGGACGTACTCTTTGTCTAGTTGGACGATGTGTTTGTACATCCGGTTGAGCTTGTTGAGGTAGCTGGTCTTGCGATGAATCACGTCGAGTAGATTGATGTGTTTCCTCTGGTTCTTAACTCGACTCACCTCTGCTACTGATGCTACCAAAAATAGGAGGTGGAACCAGCCCGAAATACTGGCTTCCTACATGGGGTTGAGGGAATGGAACATGAGGCTGCGGCATGGTCAACAAGTTCATGAATGAAGGGTCTCCACTATACGCCATATTGTAATTATATGGAGTAGGAGTATATGGACTAGGCATGTATGGAGGCAGTGATGGATACGTTTGATGATGAGGCATTCCATGGTCCACATATGAAGACAAAGGCCCAGGTGCGTAAGGATCAAAATGGTAAGGAGGAAGATTCACGCTCGGCGGCCTGGGTACAAACATTAGAGGTTCTGGTTGGGGTGTGGAAGATGCAGGAATGTACCCATGAGAAGAATGACTACTCTCGCCAACATTCTCTGTTCTACTCACTCTCGAACGAGATGAACGTGCTGGAGGAGAACGTCTGCTACTCTCTGCAGCAATCTCAGTCTGAGTAGATGGACGCGGTGGACGATGACGTCTGGTGCGTTCCCGCACAGTCTCTGGTCGTGTACGTCTTCTTCTCACCTCTATGTTTAGTTCGCCCTGATCGTCTTCTTCATCTTCTTGTTCATTATCCTCATCTATGTCTTGTTGGACGTCAATTCCGTCATGCGAAAGATTAGACCTTTGTCTTTCATCTTCGTCCAAAATTTTAATCCCTTCATCAAGGGCAAAGAGTCCTTGCTCGTACCCATCCTCAATAAACACACGCCTAAGTCGATGCACCAAGTTACGCTGATATACAAAAAATAGGAGATCAAATCATGCAATATAAAATATTAAATGTTCGAGGAAAATTAAGAGTTAGAATATTACCGAGTAATCACGTAACGCCCCGTCGTGTCCTATGAATCTCCTAGTGACCAATCGATACCACGTCATGTAGTCTTGATGGTCATGCCCTTCATTCAGCGCCGCTGTCGCCGTCGTGTCCCCACGATTTTCCCACATGTTTATGTAGCTTGCGTGAAAAGTCACCCAATTTTCATGATGATGTCATCGCAATTCGATGCGGTGCAGTTGGGCGTCGTAAGCACAATTAGGTGGCACTACTTGTACCATGCCGAATTGTCTCATGACCCTTTCTGGTCGATGCCACTCCACAATGTGGAAACAAATAAGGGGACACGTCGAGAGCCAACTGCCGTGACAAATTGTACAGTACTCGGGAAGAGACCCCATGAGTTCATTATATGGTTGCCACACCACATCATCCTCATGCCTCTAAGAGTCGAGTGCATCACGGTATGCCGATACGACGTGCGTCGCATTTTTTGAAATCGAAAATGCATCGAGCCATCTTTGTAGGAAACAATAAGTTAAGATAAATGAACATGGACAAGAATTATTTGCAAAGTAATGACAAATCGACTTTAATACCTGTGTCCGAGTGGAACGTCCATAAGCATATTTTGGCCATCCACCGTTCGTTGTTGAGCTTAGATACACGAAGACGCCGCGGTGCTATGAATGGAAATCTGTCCCATGCCCACAGTTGTACAAGAATTGATGCGCCAACAACCTCATGTGCCCCGCGCGAGATCCGCGACACAACTCCCTGTACAAATAAGCCAAACACGCACTCCCCCAACTATATTGTCCTGCTACTTGGAAATCCTCCAGCAAAGGTATGAACATCAAATGTGCGAATCGATTGGACTTGTCGGCGAAAAGACAACCACCGATGAGTTGCAGTATGTACGATCGAACTTAACGTTGGACTGACACCTCATCGCTTTCATCATCTATTACTGGAACGTTACGCTCAAGCCAATCGACCTTAAGTTTACAACCAACGACGTCATCTCCACCAGGAGTTCGTCCAAGTATCCTCTCGCAGACATCAGCATAGTCTGCGTCCGTCGTTCCCGTCACAGGCATACCTTCGATAGGCAATCCAAGCTGTACCTGCACGTCTTGGAGTGTAATGGTGCACTCCCCACAATGCATATGAAATGTATGCGTCTCAGGGCGCCATCTCTCTACAAACGCAGTAATCAAAGCCCAATCAAGGTGAAAAATGCTACCCGAGATATCCCATAAAACCCACTGGAACGAAGATATGGGATCGTCCTAGAATGATACTGCATCGTTCGATCAACGACCCCACGTCTTCGACGTACGCGCATTATTTCGTACACCTTGTAATTGAAAATGTATTAAAGTATGTTTTTGATACACTGCTGGTGTAAATATGACGTATTGAGGAAAAACATGTTACCTCGCCCCTCCAGGTTCGCGTTGATCTGTGTGTAGATTGGAGTTGCAACAGTGATGGATCTGAAGGTCCTGGATCCGTTGCAGTACAACTAAAAAAAGGTTATAAAACTATTAATTACATAACTAAGCAAATTAAAAAACCTAACCTAAACAAAACAAAACAAAACTAACGTAGTAATTAATAATTTGGGAATTTGGATGTAAAAATGTTACAGACAAATGCACAAAATTTGTAAGGGAAATAGTTGACAATCATGCGGTTATATAGCGCAATCGAACTTTCTGATGTAGAAGATCGCAATAATAGCGCAACTACAGAGCATACTCATTCTTTCGCACCGACATTTTTTGTGTAATAACGTTCAATAAATAAACATATGAACTGTTCTTCATAAACAAAATAGGAATGTCCCTATATATCATGCAAATCATAACCTCACCCAAATAAATTATTATGAAAATACTAAATGAATGAACTTACTTGTTTCCTCCGCTTTTCCACCGCAACGTAATATTCCAGCAATAACATTGTATTTTCGTTTGTTTAGAACATTCATCACAGTTACGTAAGCCAAGTAACCGTAGCAAACATGTACCCAAATAATAAATGAAAACTAACCTCAAGTAAGTAAATTAACTAAAGTAACCTAGTCTAAATAAATTAACCAAACTATGTGAACTAAACGTAACCTAAAAGTACCTAATAAAACGTATACATATCCAAAATATAAAACCCAAAAATCGTAAATATGTTCAAGTGTTTTTAAGTGGATCGCAACGAATTCAAAGTCTAAATGAGCTTGAAACTAAATTAAACAAAACTTAATTAACTAAACTTAATTCACTTAACTTAATTAAGTAAACGTAATTAACTAAACCAACTTAACTAAACTTAATTAAGTAAACTAACTTAAACAAACATAATTACCTCAACTACCTAAACACTCTCACTAAACTAAACTAAACTAACTGAAACAAACTTAATTATTTGACTAACCTAACTTAAACATACGTAATTAACTTAAACAAACTTAATTACCTAACTCACTTAAACAAACTTAAAACTTAATTACCTAACTGACTAACCTCACTCACGTACACACCACCTCTCCTGCCTCCTCTTTGGTTGATCTCTCTTGCCATCGCTTTGCCTCGAACCTTGCTCCAGGACCTCGCCGCTCGTCAACTCCCCTCTCCTCCTTCTTCATTCGTTGCTTTTTCGCCTAATTCCTCACCGTCAACTCCTCGACTCTTCTCTCTCGCCAACACCACCACACCCCCACACCTTCTCATGCTACCGGCCTCGCCCCTCCCCTCCTTATATACTTGACCCACCCCCTCCCCCTACAACACACCCATGACGCCTACACACTAGTCGCCACGGGTGTGTCTTCTTCCTCGCGACGACGAGAGACGCAGAGATTCTTTGCGTCCCTGTCGCGCGAGGAAGAAGGGGAAGCAAGAAGGCGATAATGTCCACGTGGATCCACGTGGCCTTGTCGAGAACTAATAGCGCATGCGAAGGCGCTATTCATTCTGGTTACATCCACGTCAGCCACCCTAAACCCATGCGCTGACGTGGACAGGACACGTGGATAACGCCTTTTCAAAAGCGCTATTCGTGTGTCCACGTCAGCAAAAAAATGTACTCATGTTGATAGCGCGTTCTCAATAGGCGTTATTGCCTAGATTGAGAAAAAAAAAACGGCCCTCATTTTGCTCATATAAAGTAAAAACTGTTGTACATTTGTAAATTTTTCCTATACTGTGCCACACAAAATGAACAAAACACTACAAGAAAAAATGCAAACAGCAACAAACTAATCTGTTGTTGAATTGGTATGGATTTGTTGCTAAGGGACTCAGCAACAGATCATCAACAGATTAGAGGCGTTGCTAAATTCTTTGTTGCAGATTGATGTTAGCAACATATTTTGGTTACATTCTGTTGTTCAAAGAACAGATTTGTGATTGAGAAATATGTTGCCTTAGAACAACAACACAAAAAAATCATTGCGAATTGAAAAAGGAGTTTCGTTACAAATTGTTGCAAATCAAGAATAGATCATTTGTATGTCGATCTATTCTTTGATTTTACAAAGACAACGGCATTTGCACTATTCTTGATCTGTTTCAAATCGGCGACAGATCAAGAACGGATCTCTTTTTTTTGTCTGTCTTTGCGATTTGGAATGGAAATTTTTTTTAAATAAATTACGAGTTCCATTGTAAATAGTAAATGATATTCTATAATGATAAATTCGAAAAAAAAAATAATTTTTCCTGCCGCAATTAAAACTAAAATTGAAAAATAATTTGTATATTATCAAAATTTGACAAAAAATATGTACAAAATGTGGAGATTAACATTTCATAATTAACTAGTAGTATACTATATACTACTAGATGAACAATATCCAACAAAATACAAAATAATACACAAATTAAGATGGCAACACAAATTAATGTACATATATATCTATGTAAATCTCACACCCTTACCCAATTGTGTCACCGATACAAAATATACACTATACAATTTATGGGGGTAGGAGTGTTTGTCCCATCAAAATCCTGAAAATCAAAAGGAATAATTTGAACAATATTTGAAATGAAATCAAAATATTCAAATACAAATGAAAAAAATTATATGTAATTAAACAAAGAATTAAGAAATAATTTTTTTTTAATAATAATATCCAAGCGTTTAATAGAAATAAAAAAAGAATAAATACATCAAATAACAACAAGAACAACAACAAGAAGCCTTAACTAAAATCAAGCAAATGATATACTTTAATAGAAATAAAAAAAGGACAAACAATATAATTTTAATATTAGAAAGTTACAATGATTTTAAGCAAGGAATGAAAAACACTAGGTAAAGAATAAATATATCAATAACATCACAAGTATGTGAATATAATTTCAATATGAATGGCTTTTGACTTTACTTGCAATGGTCAAAGGTCTATGATAAATTAAAATAATGGAACTACTTGCCAACAATTTCGATCGAAGTGTTGATTAATCTACAAACAATTTACTAATCTTCAACAAATGCAGCTCCTTGGTTTTTTGAACCATGAAAAATAGGAAGAAGAAAAAAAAAAAAAAAAAAAACTCTGCTAGAAGAGAATCTCCAATAAAGCCCTTTTGGATTCTCAATAAAATTCGGCACACACAAAACATAAAAAAAATAATAATTCGATTTTCTATTTTGTAACTTAATCAACATATATAATATACGTCTAAACAAAAACAACTTTAAAGAAATCTTATAATAATTAGAACTTCTACTTCTAATCCAATACAAACATTAAAAATAGTGACTAGCTACCTAAAATATAATACTAGATAATTTTGTGTGCATATAACAAACACGAATTTTGAAATTCTGGAATGGCACATTGACAAAAAAAATAAAAAAAATAAAACGAAAATAAAAAATTAGTAAACCTTTTCTCATACTTATCATGATTTAGGAGTTTTAGGCCATTTTCAAATTAGCGGTTTGGAGTCAATGCCACACCTAAAATATTAGTTGCGGGGAGAGCTAGCAGATTGTCGGGTGCATTGGGCTTCGGCCTATTAGGAAAATGGTGGCATTTCTTTAGATAACATTTTAGAAGCTTCATCTATTTTAAGAGAGATTGAAATAAAAGAGATATCTTGTTGGTTCCATACAAGGTTATGTTGTTAGCTAGGTATAGAACCTTTTAATTTAACTTTTAGCTTTTCTTTTCTCTTTTTTCCTTTAATTTTCCTTTGATATTTTTTTAATATAAATATGTTTTAATTCCAAAGCATATACAAGTTAGTTAGAATTAGTTTTGACGTTGACTTGTTAGCGACATAGTGTTTTGACGTTGATTTGTTGCTATTTAACTACAAAAAATTGACGTTGATTTGTTGCTATGTTAACAACATAGATATATAAATTTCAACAAAAACAAAAATAATTTAAAATAACAATATAGCTTCTCAAGAAAATGCAAACCGCAGATAAAGCTTGTGCGACCAAAGAACGGAGGAGTCGAGTCGAGTCGGCAGCGGCGGCGGCGGGCCCAACAATGGCGGTGAAGATTGCGGAGGCGATGAGGCGGAGGCGGCGGCGGGGGTATCCTTCGAGCTGCGACGGTGCAATTCGACCGAGCGGATGGCGGCGCAAGGACCGCGGAAGGGCGGCGCAAGGGCCGCGGAAGAGGGCACAACTCCGACCAGCGGCGGCCGGGGACCGAGCGGCAAGCGCGGGGACCCAAAGAGCGGATCACGGTGCGTGCAAAGAAGCGGCGCGGGGTCCAACCAGCGGCGACGCGGGGTCCAACCGGCGGCGGGGCGGGTTCGACCAAGCAGCGGCTCGGGCGTCCAACTGCGGCGGCGGCGGCTTGCCTCGGCGGCGGCGGATCTGGTGGAAGGGGAGGCGGCGGATCGGTGTAGGGCGAGGCGGCGGCGACGGCTTGCCTCGGCGGGGATCGGCCTTGAGCGCGGCCACGGCTCACGAGCGGCGGCGGTGCGGCGGCAGTGCGAGAGACGGTGCGGCGGCGGTGCGGCGACGGTGCGAGAGACGGTGCGGCGACAGTGCGGCGACGGCCTTGGCGGGTCTCCGGCGGTGGTGGCGGCGGGTCTCCGGCGGTGGTGGCGGCTTGGCGGTGAAAATGTGTTTGTAGGTGAAAATGATCGTAGCGGTGAAAATGGTTTTGGAGGGAGGTGAAAATGGGTTTGGAGGGTGGAAATGGTTTGTAAAAACTATTTAGAAATTGATTTTTAAATGGTTTGTTGCTAGTTTGTTCTTTGAAAATCATTCTTGATTAGCCTACGTGGACGACCTACGTGGCATTTGTTGCCGTTCAAGCAACATATCAAAATCTGTTCTTGATCACCTACGTGGACATCGATCGCATGTCATATCGATTTGTTGTTGTTCAAAGCAACAAATTAGCAACAAACTATATGTATATCAATTTTGATATAAACAGTGACATTAACATTATTTACATCTCTAAGCATCAACACTGTCGTTTACACTATTAACTTTTTATCATTTTTTTATTCAATTCAATTTGCAATCTCAAAATAATAAAATTACAAAGATAATTTAAAAAAAATTACCAAAACAAAAAATAATAAAAAATAATTAATAGTAATATGATATGTGAATAGTGCCACACCAAAATGATGTGACACTATTCATTCAACTTCATGAGATTTTGGCAATACATCACTGTAGCTCCACCACCTTGGCGCTTTATCGAAATCGAAAAAAAAAAAACTTAATCTATCCAAACTTCTAATATTAATAGAAAATTTAAATTAAATCTATATGTATATATGTTTTCAGTTTAATTTCAACATCTCATGAAAAAAAATTAAATTTCAACTAAAAATTTTAATTTCAACTACATCGCCTAGCTAAGGCGACCATGCGTTTACGATCATTCCGGAGTCCAAGGAAAAGAAAAGACAAAGCATAGATATATTTTGATGTAACTACATATAAGGGCTTCCGAATTTGTTTTTAGCCATTTTTTTTTAATTTGGCTCATCCAATATAATGGAAGTCGATCGGCTGTCCTAACTCCATGGTTCGAAAGAAACCAAGAAAATATAGTTGTAAGAATTAAACTTGATGTCTCCGCTTCAATTAGGGTATGGATGCTCATTTTTTTTGCCACTATGCACGCTATACCCCTTAAGGACCGTGAAGATTAAATATAAATAAACACATGTGGGCTATTTTGATGATGTTGATATTTCGAAATGTATAGTTTGACAATTCAATTAATTTCATTATATATGTTTGGTGGTACAAATTTCGACAATGCCCTTAATTATGTCTGTTTGGGCTTAATCTGGCTAACTATATACAAAACTAATCTTAATAAGATTAATCGATTAGCTAATTAATTTAAGTTTTCATCATGTACGATCGAGATATATCTTTTAATTAAAAATGGGGTTTTCCTAAAGTAGCTTCAAAGCAATTTTTTTTTGTTGCTCTAGCCTATGACAAAATTGAAAGTAGGGGCACATTAGAAAATTAAGCAATTTTGCCATTAATATTGAATAGATATATAGATATAGTATACATATAGATATAGATCTTGAAAAAAATAATTTTTGGGTTCCAAAATTTTTAAAACGTGGTTTTTATTTTATTTATGTAAAGGTGTTCTTTTCAAGTAAAAATAGAATCCATGATATTAGGAAACCGCCTATTTAATTATCAATGATTCTGCACTTAATGGAAACTGTTAATTAATCAATTCGCAAGTTTTTGTTCTAAGTGCAATTTGCAACATAAAACACCAATATAAAAGGGATTTTTGTTAAATTACATTACCTTAAAATTAAACAATATATTGGATTTTTTATACAAAAAGAAGAGCCCCTGGTTTGAAAAAACCATTTAAAATTTAGTGACATATCAGCAACAGAGTAGTCTATTGCTGATTTGTTTGTTGCTAATTTGTCGCTAATCAGCGACAGATCAGATCGCAATAACATTTTTTTTATTCTTGACAATATGTTGCTGATTTGTCGCCAATCAGCAACGGAATTGAATCTGTCGCTGATCTGAGCAGATCTGTCACAAATTTAGCTACAGATCAGCGACAAACTAGGTTATGTCATTGATCTGTCGCAGATCTGTCACAAAATGGGCAGGAAAATATTAGCGGAAGAAATCAGCAACAGATCAATGACAAAAATTTTTTTGTCACAATTGTTGTCACAAATCTATCACTGATTTGTTGCTTTTTGATCAACCGAGTCAAACTCTCTATCTGATGCAAAATTGTTGTTGATTTGTTGTTGTTTAGCAACAGATTCAATCTGTTGCAATGTTTTGATGCTATTCCACATTTTTCTTGTAGTAAAATGAGATTATTTTAAGCACAAAGATTCGACACTTACATGAAGACTCGCAACGGTTACTTTTGTTATTGACTGCGCGTTGTCAATCTACAACTGTCAGGTCAGGTGTGACTGTTGGGTGCAAGCAAAAGTTAAAATTCTTGGTGGTAGATTTAAATTTTTGGAGGAAAAATGGGCAATGCCCCTACCCATTGCTACGGATATAAATATGTCTCCATTGCCACATTAGCTCAGTGCTTAATGTATGTGCCTAAAGTACGTTAGTTTAGCAGCTTCCTATATGATAAACGTTGTTTCCCAAATTTAAAAAAATCGAGGAAGAGTATTCTAAATCTAGCTTGCTGTATGATGAATGTTGTTTCCCAAATTTAAAAAAATGGAGGAAGAGTATTCTAAAACTAGTTTGCTGCATAAAGGCCAATTAATCAGTACGTAGAATATGTCTATTAAGGCCTGTTGGGCAAAATACAAAGGCAACGAGCCCTTCACCTATGGGTTTCTTTTTCAAAAGAAGCTAGGACTCCCAAGTTTTGCTCGGAATGCACGTGTTATATATACTAACACCTAAAAGAAGCGGAGCGATTCATAAGAATTGGCTATAATAGATTGGGACAACTTTCACAAATACAATGTGTGACGAATTCATAATTAATATTGTCAACAATTTGTTACGTTCTGCATGTACTATCCAGAGTCAAAATTTTTTGGTATAAACTAAATCAACAAAAATTAATATTTGGCTAAAAAAAACTAAACCATAAAATTAACAAAGATTAGGCTGAAGAAATAATTAAACTGCTCGTATGCATGTATTGACTACTCGAAAACTTGCATTAATTGTAGCACCAGTAAAACATGAAATCATCAAACGCACCCACCTGACTAATAAACCACAAAGAGAAATAGAATACAAAAACATAGTAAGTACTAATGAATAAAGAAAAACAAAAAGCCAGTTATTCATTACAACATGCATGTACGTAGTACATATATAGCTCTATATATATGGAGATGATCGATGATCATCGTCTGGCGTGATTACATCTTCTCACGTCGGTCGTCGATCTTGCCGGGGTCATTGAAGGTCTGGCCGTGCATGTCGTCGGCCGCCTTCAACGTGGAAGCCACTTGCTCCGGCGGGGGAGTGCTGTCCATGTCCTGCATTGTCACTTCCTTCACCGTCACCCGCTCTCCATCCTTGCCCTCCTCCTCCACCGTCAGTTTGTCCTTGGGACCCGTCAGCTTCTCCTTTAGAGCCTCCGTCACACTCCCTATTGCCCCCATTATGTTTCCCTTCGCCGCCTCAGCTGTAGTCCCCCTAAGTTACATTACAGTAGTCAAAACATCAATTACCCTCAATTCTTTTATTTGGTTGAGATCAAGCATGAATCAAAATAACGAAGCTCAACTCAAGCCAACGAGTTAAGAAAAACCTGAAAATGGACATCCATTGTTGCTATCTATTCATTTTCGCATGGATGCATGTGTATTGAATAAGACACCAAAAATGGGGCATCCATTGAGTGTATCAAAAAGTTCACTCTCATATACCAACTATTTGAGTGATCGATACAATGATTTGATATGAGATTTAAATGATTCGGCATAAAATTCGAGAATGTAGCCATGAGTTTCCCACGTACCGCGATGAGGTTAGTTGTTTCTTTTATATAAAAAAAAAAAAAAAGTCACCCTAGTTACGAATAAGGATTTAATCTACTTTGATTACGTTATTAATGCAGAGGTAATGAATAAATAAATAAATAAATAAATAAATAAATAAAAACCACTGCAATATCTCAGTTGTAGAATGTAGTACCTGTCCTTGGCAAGCTCACCACTGGCTTCACTTCCCATATGTTCCTTCTCTTGCTCTTGCTCTTTTCCTACCATCTTAACGTCTGACATCTTTTGCCTCGCAGCATCCTCTGTTTCCTTGTATTTCTCCTATCAAATTTTACGAGAATTACTCGAGAATGTATTTGAAATTAAAAAAAATTTTGAGTTCCACACTTTCCTATTAAATAATGATTACCTTAGCTTCCTCCCCTGCCTCCGCGGCCTTCTCTTTCGCCTCCTCCTTCTTACCAGTAAAGAAATCCACCGCCCGCCTCGCCGCGTCCGCCGCAGACTCTCGCAGCTCGCTCACCTTCCCAGCCGCCGAGTCCTTGGTTTCCCTTGCCTTCTCCAAAGTCGCATCCTTGGCCTCTCCCGCCTTATCTGAAGCTGCGTCCTTAGCTTCCCTTGCACTGTCCGCCGCCGCGTCTTTGTACTCTTTCCCTTTTTCAACTGCAGCGCCTTTCGCCTCCCCTGCCTTCTCCGCCGCCCAATCCTTGCACTCCCTCGCTTTCTCCGCCGCCGAGCCGGTATGCTCCTTCAACTTTTCCTTCCCCTCCTCGCCCTTCTCAGCAGCTTCATCCTTGGCATGGTGATACTGGTCCTTAGCCTCTTGGCCTTTCCCCACAACTGCTTCCTTAGCATGCTCAAACGTCCCCTGCACCGCCTTCAATACCCCCCCAATCACACCACCACTACTCGTCTCTTCTTCAGATCTCTTACCGGTCTGATCCTCGTCGCCTTGAGCGGCAGTAGCCTCTTCCAGCTCCTCTACTGCCTTGATCGCCGCCTCTTCCGCTTTCTCTATCTTCTCTTGCTTCTTCGTCGCCATGTTTATATTCCACTCTCAATTTCCGAGTTTTGTTGATTTCGATTTCAAATCACTTTGTTTTTGTGTTCATGAAACAGGGGAGGTGAAGGAGGGATATAAACAATGGAGAGAGGTGCGAGAGTTGGAGAGGCGACACGAGGAGGGAGGTGGGGTTGGAGGGGAGTGACACGTGGTGGGGATGGACACGTGGCGGCAGTGCGGTAGTGGATCAGGATGGGTGATGTGGACGGCACCTCTCATGCGACGCGTGTCCCGTTGGGTTTGACCATCTGTCAATGCTCATCGCGACTATAGCTTTACAGTAGGGGAGAAATCTTTTGTCATGATACACGTGTCATTCATGCGCCGCGTCCATTACTTCTCTCGGCCGCTTTTAAAATTTCCTTATTATACTTCTACATTTTGTTTAGCAAACCTGCTCATACCTAGTTGTTTATCTGTCACCCTCTCATAATTTATATTTATGAAAAGGGTTTATATAAATTGTTATATCAAGAATTTCTTGTTTAAATTTAGATTACTTTGCGGAAGAATTAAATTTAATGAAATTTTATATTTATTATATATTTTTCATTTGTATTTGCCTATGTTTTTTATTTTCATTACAATTTATTATTAATATAATATGATTCTATTTTTCGTTTTTTAAAAATATGGGGGGATGAATGTATCTTTTTATTTATTTAATATTAAAAAATTAAAAAAAATTTATATGTAAATTACTTTTATATATATATAGATAGTTCTATAATTGAAAAGTAATTCAATATTATATTTTTAATTCTTATTTTTATCTTAAACAATTTTTTTATTTATTTAATATTAAAAATATATGTAAATTATACTCATAATTAAAGCTGTTTTAATTCTTATTTTTTATCTTAAACGACTTAAATGATTAGAGAGAGTAGTTGATAAATAAAATTCATATTTATTGTTAAAAAAATTACATAAAAAATAGTTCAAACCCACTGCCTCGTACCTCATTGTCAGCATGCAGTACAGTGCTCGCTTAATTGCACAAAGGTCTGCAAATGAGCAAACAATTGAAGGACTCAAAATCATTTTTAATGTTATGATAGTTTCAGAATAGAATATATTTATTGTGTAAACAACTTGTGTATATGTAATCTATATATATACGGGTCTAAAATACAAAAAGAAAGTACAACCACAAAAGAAACCTACTAAATACACGAGATACTAGTTTCCTTAACTGCTAAATACAATATTTAGTTCCTTAACACCCTCCCTCAAACTCAAGATGGGTTCGTAGAAATCAACTTGAGTTTGTCAACCAAAGCACGAAAGTGATCCGAAAGATGAGCTTTAGTGAAAATATCAGTCGTCTGATTGGAGGATGAAATAAAAGAAAGCTGAAGAGTACCCTGAAGCAGGTTTTGATGGATGAAGTGACAATCATTCTCAATATGATTCTCAATATGTTTGTTCTCTCATGAAAAACATCATTGTGAGCAATTTGGATCGCACTTTGATTGTCACAATGCAGAATGGTAGCAGAAGCATGTGTAACCTTCATATTTTCAAGTAACCAACGAATCCAAAGTAGTTCAGAGGTAGCATCAGTAAGAGCCCGATACTCAGATTCTGTGCTAGAGCGAGATATGACTGTTTGTTTTTGCTTCGTTAGGATATTAATGAGTTGCCCAAGAAGAAACAATAACTAGTAGTAAAACGCCAGCCGGTAGGATCATCAGCCCAATTGCATCCGAGTAACAGATATATAATACCAATGGAGATTTGACAGAGAAGTAGAGACCATGAAACATGGCGTCTTTCACATATCGAAGGATGTGGAGAACAACATTGAAGTGAGTAGTACGATGAGTTGACATGAACTGACTTACGGTATGAACAACGTAAGCAATGTAAGGACGACTAACAGTGAGATAAACCAAACTACTCACGAGCTGGCGATATAGGGTAGGGTTTGAAAGAAGTGTACCATCTGATGGAGTCAACTTGACATTCATGTCAAATGTAGTAGATGTAACAACAATATCAGTAACCACAGAGTGAGAGATCAAATCAGAGGTTGTAACGGCCCGTTTTCGTAAATTTGCCGACGTGGACGCCAGCTTGGATCCACATAGACGTCGCGTAGGCTGAAAGAAGGTATGCTAGGTATTTATGTGTTGGATGCTTATTTGCGGTGAAATTTATTGAAATACATCGCATGTGTGTATGTTGCATCAAAATACGTGCGAGATTGTGTGAACCGTATTGACGGACCGAACATGAAAAATGAGCGAGTGTCCCGGTTGTGTCAAGATTTTGTGTCAAGGACACAAAGTCAACATCCCTTATCCATACATCACCATCACCTTTTCTCTCACCTCACCTCCACCTCTCTCAAATGGAGTGGATGAATAACAACAATCGAGGTGCGTCTTTGTGGTTTTTTTGTGGATTTCGATGGCGAGACAAAGGTTAGGCCATGGAGGCGAAGAGATCGAAGAGGATGAAGATGAGAGATCAAATCGACCCAAATAAAAAAAAAAGGAGAAAGAAAAAGAGAAAATAGAGGAAAAATTTGAGAAATTTGTGAAAAAATTCCGGGAAAAAATTGAAAAAATTCTGGAAAAATATATTTCCATAAAATAAAGAGAAATTTATGAGTTTCTATGAAACATAAAATATTCGGATATTTCGGACGCGACTTTTTGCGGGGTTTTTCGAAAAGCGCGAAATAGGCAAGTTGGCCTAAAAATATTAGACATTTGTTGTAAATTTTCATGCTAAAAGAAAAGATAATATCCATCGTGGACTTGGACTCGGGGATTGATTACGGGATAAGTGCTTTAAGACTCTAGAAAGTATTTCCATTCCTTTCATTATTTCATTGTGCTTTTTTCTATACTTATATCTTGTCGTTGTTTGCCTTCATCTCAAAGTATCGGGAGTGCTTTTAAGATATTGTTGTAAGTCGAAATCACCACATTTGCTTTATTGTTATTTACGCATGCGAGTCATACTTTACCCATCTCGCATGTTTATTTAACAAGTATTTATTGAATTCCATTTATTTCTATGAATGATCATGTCATCAACATAAAGCATGAGAAGTATCATGCCCTTGCCTACAAGTTGAGAATTACTTGTACGTGTGCTTTTATTTTGATATTGTGATTTGGGAGTGACATGACATTGTATAGTTACTTTACATGGGCAGTTATACCATTATTTTTCAGGGTTTTTCCACGGTAGGATTTGATGTGAGCATATGTTATATATACATTGTACACACACGTGGATATAAAATTGACAAAGCCGTGTAGTTGGGCTTTGGCAAGGAGTACACGGAACACGTCACCGGGGCGGCGAGGGCCGCCACAGAGGTATATTTCGCTTGCGAAAGATAATATCCATCATGAGTAGAAGTAACTTTAAGGCAAAGTTACTCAAGTCATTCATCTCAAAGTGACTTTTGAGATATTGTTGGAAACCCTTGTTTAAGGCCATATTCGTCGAGTAAATAAGGCGAGAATCGTGAGGACTCGATTGAAAGCCAAATGCACGCAAACAGGCACGGGGGTTGAGGATACGGAGGAAACTTGTTTTGGAGAATGAGAGTATCTAGGGGTGGGCACATATAAACTTCTTCGGCAAGATCACCATTTAGAAAATATTTTTAACATCCATTTAGAACAAATGCCAATATCGGACAGCTACTACGTACATCAAGCAAACTTGAACAAAGGTCAAATGGGCTACATGAGCAAACGTCTCTTCATGGTTAATGTCGTATTCTTATGTGTAGCCTTTAGCGACCAAAGGATGAGCCTTATACCACTCAATAGAGCCATCAGAGCGAGTTTTTATCTTGTAAATCCATTTGCATCCAATTGGAGTCTTGTAGAGGGTAGATCCACTAAGTTAAGTATGAGTATTCTCTAATGCACACAGTTCTTCTGACATTGCTTGCTGCTAAAGGGGGTCAGAACTAGCCTCTCGATAGGAGGAAAACTCATGTAAAGAAGAAATAGCAGAGAAACAATGATAATCTTTGAAATAAGGGGGTTTAGTTACCCGGTCAGAATGATGAAATGGAACAATAAGCAGGAACATGAGTATTAGAGGAAGCAGATTTGTCGACGACGGGTGCTGGAATGGGATCGCGATCATTGAGCTCATCTGGAGTACTTGCTACAGGAGATAGAAAAAACTCGATAGACGAGTTAGTGAAAAACGATAAAGTACATGATAAGGAACTTTCGAACTTGGATATGGTAGAAAACATGATATTTTCTCAAAAAATGACATGTTTGGATATGCACAATCTCCGAGAAAGATGATTCCAACACCTATAGCCCTTATGTTCAATTCCATACCTGAGAAAACAACATAGATGTGCATGCGGTTCAAGTTTAGTATGTTCAAGGGGTTAAAAGAACAAAACATGCACAACCAAAAACTCGAAAATTAGAATAGTCTGGTGGTGTACCATATAATCGTTCAAAAGGAGAGATGTTTTTTAACACTGGTGTGAGAAATCGATTAATGATATGGACACAATTTAAAGAAGCTTCACCCCATTACTTTTTAAGACATGATGCAGGGAGAAGTTGGGCACGTACAAAGTCTATGATATGTCGATGTTTCCTTTCAGCTCGACCATTTTGTTAAGAGGTTTACTGGCATGAACGTTGAACAATGATACCTTGCAGTTTAAGAAACTGAAGAATGACAGAATCACAGTATTCTAAAGCAATATCAGTATGGAGAATTTGATTGTACATGCAAATTGAGTTTTGATCATGTTAACAAAATCAATGTAAGTTTGAGATATTTCAGATCGATGCTTTAGAAAATATATCGAGGTGAACCTTGAATAATCATCAACGAACAATACAAAATAACGATAGTCATTCATAGTTAAAATATGTGCATGACTCCAAACATCAGAATGAATTAATCCAAATGGAATATTATTGATGGATTCGCTAAGACATAAAGAAAAAGCTGGTTGTTTTGACAATTGACATTGCACACAATCAAAGACTCGAATTTAAAAATACCCAATGACCACTAGAAATAAGAGTACGGAGTTTACTAGCTGATGTATGGCCATGACGAATGTGTCACTAATAGACTGAAGAGGTGGAAACTACAGCAGAGATTTGTTTGACGGCAGCATATGAAATGATATGAGCTGAAATAATTATCTCACTTTGATTCCCCTTCCCAGAATCTGACCCATCTGAATGTCCTATACGTGATAGCTAGTTGGAGAAAATAAAACAGTCAAGCCTTGGTCACATAATTGACCGACATAAATTAAGGTCAAAGTGAGGCCATGAACACAATGAGTGTCGGAAAGATTCAAATTGTGGTTGGACATGGTTCTTGAATGGGTAACAAACATGGAGCTATCGTTTGCAGTTTGAATGCTCAAAGAATGCGGGGAAGGACTACTATTAGAAAGGAGAGATAAATCTAGTGTCATATGATTACAACACCCAGAATCAAAGAACCAATGGTTACCTAAGGTTACAAATATGGCAGTGGGTTGGGGAGGTATCACCTGTTTGATGATTACTTCTAAATGACTCATAGAAAACATCGAAGAGGAATGTGACCCATCAGAGACAACAACAACAACAGGAGACAAGAGAAATGATGCAGACTTATGTGTGCCTTTGGGACGAGATCGTCTATTTGAGCAGTTCTGCATTATGTGACCACGTTCATGACAGTATCAACATTCAATTGTAGGACAAGTAACAAACGAATGACCCGTTCTTCTGCAATCCTTACAAATGAAGGGAACGAATTTTAACCATGATTGAGTAGTTGTGAGGGCTACTTCTGATGAAAGAGTAGAGTTGACCAAGACAAGTTGAACTTCTTTAAACAAAATTTCTTTCACAACTGCATCAAGAGAATGTAGTGGATCACGATGCAGAGGGTCGCACATACTGATTCATATTCAAGGCGAAGAGCCATGAGAATTTGGATGAGATGAAGATGGTCTTTTCTAATTTTGGTTTGTTGTAACTGGTTCACGATTAGTTGAATGAGTGCTAAGAATTCATTGATGGACCGACCTGCTTCTTGTTTCAAACTGTTCAAAGTGGTGAACAATTGATAATACTATGTCAAACTAGAAGTTTTGTATCAAACAGACAGAAAATCCCAAATTTCTTTAGCCGTCTCAAAATCAACAAACTGAATATGAATAGAGGAAGTAGATGTGTTACAAAACCAGGTGATGATCTGATGATTCTTACTGTCCCAGTTGTCAAGTCGGTCAAAAAATCTGGCTTGTGTCTCCGTGTCATCATTTTCTGGTTTGGGGTTGTCTCCCGTAACGACTAGCCAAAGTTTTTAACCAATTAGAAAGCTTTTAATCCGTTGAGACCCAAGTGAGTAATTTTTACCATCAAGAATCATGGAGACAGACCGTGAGACTTCACTTTTCTCCATTGAATAATGAACCTGTCAGATTGGCGGTTGGCTCGTTCGGTGTGCAAGGCGAGCAAATGGGTTCAATGATCTAATGAGCAGACGAAGCGAAGCGATTAGGCATTGAGCATCTGAAGCGGCGTACAACAGACGATGTGACCCGTGCAGAGCAACAGGTGGTGTGCAAACTGCGGTGGCAACGACATGTGTAGCGGCAGTGGCAGAGCAGGTGTGCAGCATGCGATGGCGTCGGAAAGCGAGTGCAATGGCAGCGGTGCGGAGTGCGTCAAACGGACATATATGCAGGTGTAGTACAGGCGCGCCTACCGAGGCGTCACACGGCAGATGAAACAGAGAAACGAAAATAAAAACCCACGATTATGGCTCTGATACCATGATAGTTTCATAATATAATGTGTTTATTGTGTAAAGAACTTTTACACATGGTAACTATATATATATATATAATACAAAGGAAAGTACAACCACAAAATGAACCTACTAAATACACGAGATACTAGTTTCCTTAACTGCTAAATTCAATATTTAATTTCTTTAACATGTTACATAATAAGCAAACAGTTCATCAAAAAAAAATTATCAAGAGAACTTCGAGAGGCACCCAAGTAATGAATTAACACTACATTAAAATTAACTAGTTCAAAAATTATTTCAAAGAAGCCTAATACTAACTAAACAACACTTATAATGTAAATACATAAAATTAAGGCTAAATTGATTAAAATATTTTAATATTTTACAATTTTTGTTATTATATCCTAATATTTCAAGATTGATAAATATGTACCTTAACTCACTTTTTAATTTCAAATATAAGATATTGATACTCGGGCAAGTCGCGAAGCACAAGATGTAGCGTTGATTCATTTTTGTTGAATGAAGTTTATACTTTTCTTATATGTGATAGGTAGTCTTCTATTTTGTTGTAGAGGTGATTAAAAAATTTGGTGATTTTTGGAAGGAAATTAAAGTTTTTCTAAATAATTACTCAGTATGTATATGTAAAAAAATATATTTTGAGTTGTATATCTCATTTTTCTCTACTAAGAAAATTGGATGATGTTGCTTCCAGACCATCGAGGTTTTTTTTTTTTTTTTGGACTTATGTTGGAGTCAAACTCACGATCTCCCTATATCTTCTTGTCTTTTGACAAGTGATGTCCAACTATAAATGCTTTGGTGACTATCAAGGTTATATAATTTTTATTTTTTTTTCTTATCATTGAATTAATTTTTATATGATATATTATTACTTTGTCTTGCTCGGACGCGAAGCGTGGGTCTACGACTAGTTTGATTATATCAAACATAAGAAATGACCTTAAATAATAAATTTAGTAATTATTTTAATAATTATAAATGGTAATTGGCTTTTTAAAGTCATTATTTGAGTACCACAACTTTATCAAATTTGAAGTTAAAAAGTAACTAAGAATACAAATTTGTCAATTTAAAAAGTTACGATACAATAATAAATTCACAATGAGTATGATATAATAACAAAAATTGTAAATAGTTAAGGGATTTTAACCAATTAACTCAAAAATTAATTTATTTAGGTTAAAATGTCTATGTGAGATCATAATCACCGGTGGATGAAGGTTCAGGTACCAGAAATATTGATAATCTTAAGTAGAGAAGGGAGTATATTATCAGAACTCGCGTTAGAACAAAAAAACAGATTCAGATAGAGATGGCGACACTGAACGGCTGTTTTCCTAAAAAGTACTAAATCAAGAAACCTAGTAGTAGTGGGGGCGCGAGGGCAAAATCGGAATTTCTACATTTCGCATGTAAATGCAAATACAACATTGTCAAACACTTGGCATCAAAGTTTAGGAGAGCACAACAGCAGAGTTTAAAAGACTTAAAACGAACAAACAAACAAACAAACATGCATCAAAACAGAACATAGAATCCAAGAGAGAGAGAGTGAGAGATATGAAGAATTCAAGCAAAACAGGTTCTTCGTCTTCATCTTCATCTTCATCAGTTGTGGTGGTGTTCTGGGTGGCGGCTATCTTGGTTTTGGCTATCAGTTTGGTGTGTGTACTTAGCCCAACAAAAGCAACAATATGGGTGTCTGTGAGTCCTAGCCAGTACTGGGTATCTGAGATTGGAACCAACAAGACTGGGAGTACTGGTGTAAGTGGTGTTGATGAAGGGCATGTTGTTGGGTTGGAGAGCGTACAAGAAGCTGCAGCTTCAAATAATGGATCAAGCACTGATGAAGTTCAGATGCAAAACCCAGTAATTATTTAGTTCTTTAACTCTATGCATGCATAGTCATAATAATTCATGAATTAATCTTGTTCTTGTTCTTTCCAAGAATTCTCTCTTCTTGATTTTGGAAATATTTCTCTGCTTTGATGATCTTAATAGCTAGTGTGGTGACAGTAAGACACAGTAATTAATAAAGTGCCCTCATTAATCCATATGTGCAACAATTCAGCATGGCTATAAATTGGGCTAGCTAGTGTTTTCTTTTTTTGTAATTTTTAACATCTGGGGCATGGCTCAGATGAGCACTATGTCCTTAAAATCTATTCAATTCAATCAATGTGGGATGGGTTTTGAACAAACAAGCAATTAGTTCTGTTTCCATTTCTATTTGTATTTTTGACTGTAAAGAGCCTTTGATTTCAAATCAGGTGGAGGTGAATAATGTCACTTCTGATGTAAGGGAGGACCCAAGAGAGTACACAAAGTTGGAGAAGCTTGAACTTGGTCTTGCAAGAGCTCGAAAGTCCATACAAGAATCTATTCAAGTAGGTAGCAAAGCTTCAGATGTAGAATATATCCCAGAAGGCCCAATTTACAGGAATGCATTGGCCTTCCACAGGTACACTACCCATATAGGCATTGTGGCAAACAATGATGTGATTGCTTGGCGAAACCCAGCTCGATCGGGATGCATACTCGGCGTAGCGAACGAGATCTCGAGGTCCCTGCCATGACTGAATTGCTTCTTCTTCTTTTTTCTCTACTGCAGGAGCTATTTGGAGATGGAGAAACAGTTCAAGGTCTTCGTATATGAAGAAGGGGAGCCCCCATTGTTCCACAATGGTCCCTGTAAGAGCATATACTCCATGGAGGGCAACTTCATCCACAACTTAGAAGTAGGAGGAGGTCTTCGAACGCGAGATCCTGATAAAGCCCATGTGTTTTTTCTGCCATTTAGTATCACTATGATGGTTCAGTTTGTGTATGTGAAGAACTCACATGATTTCAGCCTCATCAAGCAAACTGTAGCTGATTATGTCGATGTCATAGCGCGGAAGCACCTATATTGGAATAGAAGCCTAGGTGCCGATCACTTCATGCTTTCTTGCCATGATTGGGTAAACATATATATTATCTTCTTTGAGCCTTCTATCTCTTTAAGCTGCAATGCAGAAATCACAAGTAACCTAGTGATAAGGGAAAAAGCAACAATCGACAACATAAAAGTGGCTTATGTGTGTGTGGTTCGTGTCACAATAGATGCAAAACTAACATTTTTGGTTAACATTTTTACTATACTGACTATTGTTACTTTGATGCTTATCAGGGGCCAGTGACATCTTCCTACATTCCTGACATGTACAAGAACTCCATTCGGGCGCTCTGCAATGCCAACACCTCGGAGGGCTTCAACCCTTCCAAGGACGTGTCCTTCCCCGAAATCAATCTCAGAAATGGTGACACCAAGGGATTCATTGGAGGGCCATCAGCGTCGCGCAGGCCAATTCTGGCATTTTTCGCTGGAGGCTTACACGGTCCAATTCGACCGATACTACTGGAGCACTGGGAGAACAAAGATGATGATATGCAGGTACACAGATATTTGAGAAGAGGGGTTTCATACTATGACATGATGAGGAAAAGCAAGTACTGCATTTGTCCAAGTGGGTATGAAGTTGCAAGCCCAAGAATTGTAGAGGCTATCTATTCAGGATGTGTACCGGTTTTGATCTCGGACAACTATGTGCTTCCATTTAGCGATGTTCTCAATTGGAAGTCATTCTCTGTGGTGGTTCCCGTGGACAGAATTCCGGACCTGAAAAAGATACTAATAGGTATATCGTCGAGGCAGTATATTAGGATGCAAAGAAGGGGCGTTCAAGTGAGGAGGCATTTCGAGGTGAATTCGCCCCCAAAGAGGTTTGATGTGTTCTACATGATCCTTCACTCAGTCTGGCTAAGAAGATTGAACGTTCATATTAAAGATTGATAAAAAAGAGCAGACAACAACCCTATGTAAGTTCCTAACACGCGCCTGCATGCAGTTGCAGTGAAAGACTATTATATGAACAACCATTTCAATATGTGCAGTCTATAGTCCAGATGAAGATTAAAAAAAAAAAAAAAAAACTTGCATGAATTCATTCATTGTAGAGAAATATGTGCATGCCAAGACGTCCTTTGTAACACATGCATTGAAGGAACAACGACGTAACAAAGGAATGTACACCATCAACAACATCGATGGTAAAATTTACAACAATATTTTTCAAAGGAAGTAAAATCCAACTTACTCGGCGTATTTAAAGCAGATACGCAGCAACCTATGAACTTTCTCATCATCTGGGTGAACCTCCTCCTTCGGCGCATTAGATTCTGCAACATTGCCTTTAATTGTAATCCACTGGTTCAAGATATTGTGCATCCTTTTAAGCTATCATTGCAGTCAAGTGGAACAGCCAAAATTTGAATAATAATTCAAATATAAGTCAGAACTACATCTCAGTGAGTAGTGCCTTCAATATTAACACTAAGCATCTTTGGCATTCTTATTTTGATAAGTTTGTTTTCCCTTTAAGTATCAGCTTTGGCTGTTTGAATTGAAATAAAATATAAGGATACAGATGCATTCACAGCGTCCAGTTTGCTGGTACTCTTCTTGTCTGTATCGGAGTCTTCTAATCGGTGATCAACAAGGTCTTCTTCAATAAAATCTGACTTGTCAACCAGCAAAGATACATAGTGGCACAGCGTCGAGGGGCTTGCATAGTGTTGAACTTGAGCAAATATTCTTCCCAACACACTCCAGAGTGCACTTCGTGCATCAATGTCATCCGAAACAAATGGGATGATATCTAAAAGGCCCTCTAACAAAGACAAATCTGTGTGGAGCCACCAAAATGTTACTTAGACATGACGGAAATAGAGCGATGGGAAGATGAAATGAAAGCATAATCTGTATAATGCCAAGCGAGGTACCTTTTGAAATTTCAGCAACCACATCAGGCACATCAGTTAGAATGTTTGCAATCAAAACTACGGCTGTTACACAACAGCTTGACACCTGTTGTACAAGACAGGCGTGTATGGGTAATTGAAGTGGTCTAATCACAAATTAATGCTGGTTTGAAGAGATTTACATGATATAATGTCTGCCAACATTTAGGATTCATGAATGCTTGCTTCTTTTCTTATCATGCTTGTCTAGCATCCTAATTCTAATCAAGTTCAAGGTAAAAACTTTGCATGCAAAGCACAACGATATCAGTTATTTCCTATACAAGTTTTAATGATATTTTTGAGTTTTAAGCATTGAAAAGAGACTGGGGGACCTAAACATGACCCTGCAGAAGGCTGTTTTGTTTATCGGGATCAATGCATTAAGAGTAAGACAATTCGCGTATCTGAAACAAAAAGGCATATGTGTATAGTTGTTGAAAAAGAGGAGTTTTCAACAATTTTAAGATCAATATAAGCAAGGAAAAAGAGTACCTCGACTTTGTCTGGCAACTTGACCAGGTAAAAAACTAGCTGCAAAAGCTTATTACTGGAAGAAATTGAGTCTGAGAAATCTTCAATGACAGAAAGTGCCTCTAACACTTGAAGAATCATGTCAAGAACTGAATACCTGTAGCAGAATGAAACAGAATCTCCAAATTAGAAGGAAAAAAAAATACTGTTACTACTCCATCAGCGAACATTGAACAAACGAAACCACAATTATTATAAAAATCATATCTGCAATTGCAAATAAACTAAGCATGAACAGCAAGTTCAAAAAATAACATAATTTGTTCAATGTAGCTGCAAAAAAAAAAAAAAAAAAAAGAGAAAAAGAAAAGATGACCTCCAACATGCAGACAATGCAAATTACTTCTTAGAAATCACGATATCACCTTTCAGGCATTCTTTGACTGGATAATTTGTCCATCTCACAAGCTAGCAGATTAATCAAAATGCTAACTACACCCAACTTCTCCAATTGTGGAATGAAAACCCGTGCTTCCTCTTGCTGATTGTCTATGATGACCAATAACAAACCAAGGGTCTGTTTTGAAAAAGAGTTCATCGTGAAAACATGTAATTAACAGTTTAACACATCTAGCCACTAAAAAAGTGGAAACATCAGTAAGCCGGGAAAAAAATGATTTAAGAAGCCAAGGATAAATGATAGATACATGTTACAAAATATTGTGATACATTAAGATATCCACAATGCATCAAACATTCTTCAAAAGTTGGGGAGTTAATGGATTGGACATACGCATGATGGAAAAAAAAAAGGACTGTAAAACCTTTTCCAGCAGTTGAAAGTTCAATGTGTTTTCTGTGATCCATAGAATGCGCTCCAGAATATGCTGTTGTTGTAATGTTTCAATTAACGAAATGGATCCACTACCTTGAAGACCTAATGTTAACAACCTGTGTCAGAATATTCATGGTAAAGGTCATCGAGTGCAAAATTAGGCAATGAATTAAATAACCTGAAAAACATTTTCTCTAGTCTAACGCTACAAAAACTTCCTAACCGAGAAGCTACGAGGTCTAATAATACAAAGGGAACACATAGCACAGGAGTAATGATCTTGTTCAAAAGCAAACACATAACAGATCATGAATTGCTCTCCACAGCAGCAATCCCAGCAAGATAAGGTAAGTTAAGATGGACTTCCAAAACAACACTAAGTCTCCTTTCATGAAGAAAGGAAACCGATTTTGTAAGATATATAGTAGGAGAAGCGCAAAGAGAGGGGACAGGGAGTAGCAACAAGAATGACTGATATCTATCAAACCAACACACATCAATACAATTATTACTGTTAAGTAACAGTATCAGTCCATACTAGCTCATACTTCATAGGGCAGGCATTTCTAAGTTGGCACTAGGGGTGGCAAAATGGGTCATGACACGACAACACGACACGCCTAACATGGGAAATTAAAGGGTTAGGGTTGAGCCTATACGGGTTTGGGTCGTGTCACGGATGACACGCTAACCCGTTTACAACCCGTTTAACCAATTTATTAAATATAATACTTTTGATATAATAGTTTAAATGAGTCAAGATTTTAAATTTTTAGTACATCTCCAATTAACTCACATCTTTTTACAACAAATATGATAATCATTTTTTAATATATTTTTTATGTTTTACATTTTATTAATAATTATGTATTAGAAAAAATTTAAATTTTTTATGAAAATACAATTTAGATATTTTTTTGGACAATTCTTATATTTTGTATGTGTTATTTTTTATGAGTTATTTTTCTCTCTATAGTTAAGATTTAAGAATTAAATAAAAAAGTAAAGTAAAATTTAAAACTACAACCCCATTATATTTTTTGACTATTTAGTTATGTTTATATTTATTATGTTCATTTTAATTTATTTATGTAGATATATTTTAAAAAATTGTAAACAAATCATAAAAAGTTAAATAAATTAAATAAATTAACTGAAATATTTAATAAATGGGTGACACGAAGACTAGACATGTTTAACACGACCCATTTAGACACGAACACGATTAATACGATTAATAAATGGGTCGGGTTTAGATTTGCCTTATATGGATCATGACTCGTTTACGACATGACACGTTTAGACACGATAACACAAATCGCCACCCTAGTTGGCATGAACACAAATTACAGACCACTCGTAAAATCAACAACAACAACAACAACAACAACATAGCCTCAGTCCCAAATTAACTGGGGTCGGCTACATAGATCAAACTTTTCCATTGTGCTCGATTAAGTGCAATTGATGGTGAGCTTTGCAAACCATTCAAATCTCTTTTAATTAATGCATCTCATGTTAACTTTGGCCTCGTCGAATTTATACGGTTTCTATTGAGTCAAGTTTTCTAGTTGGGGCATTTGTAGGCCGTCTTTGCAGGTGACCAAACCATCGCAACCGTCCTTCCCTAATCTTTGTATCAATTGGTGCTACTCCTACTTGTCTTTGAATTTTTATATTTCTTATTCTATCTTTACGAGTTTTACCACACATCCACCTAAGCATCCTCATTTCTGCTACGTTCACTTTATGTAATTGTTGTTGTTTTACCGCCCAACATTCACTTCCATAGAGCATAGCTGGCCTAATTGCGGTCCTATAAAATTTTCCTTTTAACTTAGTAGGGACATGTCGATCACAAATCACCCCTGTTGCACTCCGCCATTTCTTCCATCCAGCTTGAATTCTATGTGTGACATCATTTTCAATGTTACCATCATTTTGTATGATTGATCCTAGGTATCTAAAGTGGTTTACCTTAGGAGCTTCTACTTCCCCTAATTTTACCACTCCGTCATCTCGATGTCTAGTGTTTCCAAACTCACAGTGCATGTATTCAGCTTTCATCCTACTCAACTTAAAGCCTTTAGATTCTAATGTATTCCTCCAGAGTTCTAATTTCCTATTCACTCCATCTTTGGTTTCATCCACTAAGACAATATCATCTGCAAATAACATACACCATGGTATATTCTCTTGAATATGTCTAGTTAGTTCATCCATAACTAAAGTAAATAGATATGGGCTTAAAGCCGATCCTTGATGTAGTCCTATCGTAATGGGAAATTCTTTTGTAGCTCCTCCAAATGTCTTTATACTCGTTACTACTCCATCATACATATCCTTAATAGTGTCTATGTATCTAGCATGCACTTTTTTTCTTTCTAGAACCCACCAAAGAACATCTCTAGGGACCCTATCATATGTTTTTTTCTAAATCTACGAATACCATATGAAGATCTTTTTTCTTTTTTCTATATTTTTCTAACAATCGTCTTACAAGGAAAATCGCCTCCATAGTTGACCTAGACCACTCGTAAAATCATTTGAAGTAAATCAAAGTATCATATAAAATCAAGTGAGATAGTATTACTAATACCTGAAATCTTCATAGAGGCATGACGAATCATCAGAGAACAACTTATCAACAACTACATCGACAAGTCCTTTGAAAGAAAATACACATTTTCTTGGAACTTCATGGCAGGCAAGGTTTGCAAGGATTCCCAAGCTAATCTCCTAAAGATATGAACACAATTCAAAGCTTCAAAGACTTCCCAATTTCATATAGATAATTCATTCAACTCATACTATGGATTGCAATAACAACAACAACATAGTCTCAGTCTCAAATTAATTGAGGTCATCTACATGGATGAAACTCTTCCATTCTGCTCGATTGAGTGCAATTAATGGTGCTTTCCAAATCATTCAAATCTCTCCTAATTAATGCGCCCAAGTTAACTTTGGTCTACCCCTACCTCATCGAGTTTCTTCAGTTTCTTTTAAGTCAAGTTCTAGTGGGGGCATTTGTAAGCCATCTTTGCAAGTGACCAAACCACCGCAACCGCCCTTCCATAAACTTTGTGTCAATTGGTGCTACATAGCCGATTCCAAGTCTGGATAAAAGAGGAGGACTCTGACGCGGGGATGTCCCAAACCTCTTTTTCATATCCAAAAAATGGGGAGGGAGGCCCCAAGAAAATGGAGAAGGGTTGCGATAGGTTGACAGACGGATTAAACCTTTTGTCACTCTTCATGAAATGGTCACAATAACCAAAATGTGGAAAACTGAGAGTTATGTTACCGTAATTCGCGCAGATTGAAAGAGAGTGAGGCTCGCTAAGAGCACGTTGAGCAAAAGATTCTCCACCTAAATGAATACAATGTAGAATTACTATTAGTTGGAAACTCCATTTAATCTTCATCAAGCAAATCGCAAAATGCAGACATGATTAGTAAAAGGCGAATTCGAGTACCATTAACTCCGCATGAGTCTTATTCGCGGCCAAATCCCACAAAATGCAGCCATTCTCCTCCCAGGCCTCTTCACCACCTAATATTGCAAGTCCATCGGATTTGCCAAAAGTTTTTACAGCCTCAGTTTCATCCTTTGAGGCGGCGGCGGTGGAACGGGGATTATTTTGATTTTGCGGTATGGATGGTATTAGTTTCCTAATGAGGGAGATTATGTAGCTGGGATCAACTGTTGTTGGCATATCAAACAACTGCACAACAACAACAACAACAACAACAACAACAACAACAACAGACACTAATTAACAAAACCCTAAACCACTGAATTATGAATATGATGAGTTTAGCGTAGTTTGTGCAAATAATCCTCTTGGTAGGTTTGGATTTTGTGTCAATTAAGGCAAATCTGAGTGACTGAAAATAAGAGGTTTTGCGCGGAGGGTTTAGGGTTTATCACCTCAGAAGGAGGGGCTGAAGGAAGAAAGGCATCTCCACCGTCGACATCTCCAGCTTTTTCTTCGTCGTATTGCATTGGCTATTTGGCTTTGATAATCGCTCAAATGCTTTCACGCCGTTGTTCGTTTCAGTCAATCAAATTCCTTTCTAGGACAGCTAGCCTTTTGAGAAGAGATTTACAGAGTAATTTTTTCTTTTTTTTTCATAGTATGGAAATTGGTTTCTTAAGTAGAGAAAAAAAGACAAAAAAAAAGAGCTAGAGTTGAAAATGTAAAAATTTCATTCCAACATTGGTGTGTTTTTTACAATTGAAGGAACTCCTTATATAGGCCCTTAGTCATGATGAAAATCAATACTTGCACAAAATATGCAAGTTACACTAAAGTCTCATGTCATACAAAATTACAAGTTACTTGACAATATATAGACGAGTGTATGTACATAAGAGATGAATACAAGTTATATGGAATGTACAAGTAACATTCAATATGGAACCCATCCTTGATGGTACAATTCAATGTGAGAGTTATACTTCATCATCCATAAGCTTGGTTAAATCCATATCACAACATCTCCAATGTTTTCTTTGTTGTTGTTTTTTGTTCTTTGATTTTTTATTTTTTTTGTTTTTTAAAGACGATGTTATATTTGATGTGCCAAATCTATTACACGGATTCTTAAACTATCAAAACTCTTAAGGCACTGTTTGATATATACAAACTAGCTTATCAATGAGATTATAATATACTTTAATAAATAAATGTGTTTGATTAGCAACTTATTTTCAAAATAAGCTAAATGATAGCTAGAATTATAATGTCATATTCACTAGCGTTTCATTTTTAAGACCTTGTTTTTCTTTTTCATTTCAATTTGTCCTCTCTTTCTTCTGATTCTTGATCGAAAATAGCGGATGTTAATTTTTTTTTTCCTTGAAACAAAGTAACAGACATCATAATAAAAATACAAACACATTAATGTGCTAGTGCGACATAGCAACAATGTTTTTTTATTTTATTTTTTGAGAAGTGCAACGATGTTAGCACAATCTAAAACACAACATATAGAAAGTCACGTGATAAAGGCATAAGCACAATTTTTATTTTTTTTTGAACAAGCATATGCACAATTTAAACATCACTTAAGATATACATTTTATTCTACTAAGAAGTATCCTAATATTACTGATTTACTACAACATATGGAATATTATTACAAACATATAAAACATACGAAAATGCTGAAGTGACACCTTTAGAATGTATATCGGAACACATAACCCCTATCCAATCGTGTTTTGCATCTGGGGATGCGTAAGCTTTCATCTCATCTCGAGGTGAACACGGCTGATGAATGTGGCAGAGGTGTGAGTTTGGAGTGTCATTCTTAGCAATGCCCTAAAACATAACATGTTATGATTACAAATATAAATGATATTTTATTCTACATGCATAATTACACATGATGCAAAGCATTAATATTACTTATTTTATTACTTAATATTATTAATTTTGATATATATATATATATATATATATATATATATATATGCGCGCGTGAGTGCTAATGTGTGTAAATATATGTAAATATATATATATATATATATATATATAAATAAGCATAAATGATAAATCTTAAATGAGTTTTTAATAATCGTTAAATTTCATTGTTAATTAAAGCATAGCTCCAAACACGAGTAATAGAATGTTAAATATTATAGTGAACTTATAATATATAATATATTTATTTGTATATGTAATGCAAATAATAGTTAATATATATCTTTTTTAAGAATTAAAAAAAAGAAAGTATTTTTATGTAATTTAGCATTTATCAGCTACTTGATATTTTTTCCAAATAATCTTAGTTGATCAGCTAGATTATTAGCGATCAGCTATCCGCAACTAGCTTTTCAGCTATCATTTAGACTATCAACTTCAGCAAGATTATTTGTTATCAGCTAATGTTGCTAACATAGCTTGAAACTCCTAGTCCACATCACCAACTAAGCATGGCTGCTACATCCACCAAATATTGCACCATCGTGCGACAACCTCAAAGTCGTAGATACTAGTTTGGAACTCACCTCAGAAGGTGACGAAAAACTGTTGAATAAAGTTGCATTCTTTTAGCATCACTGAAATTGAGAAGCAAGAAAGTGAATACAACAACAACATAGCCTCTTTGCTAAATTAATTGAAGTCGATTTGAGTGGATCAAACTCTTCTATTGTGCTCGATTAAGTGCATAAAATTATTGTTTTAAAATTGTTTTTCATTCTCATCGTCCAATTTTTCCAAGAAAAGAAATGGTTTCATCTGGGTTCAAACATAGCCAAAATGCCTGTGTGGATCCAGATTTGATAATTCCTTGAGGAGTTTCAAAGATACAAAAAGAAAAACACTGGTTCAGTTGTTGGGCATGATTGAAATCAACAAAATTGACAAAATGCGCTTCACCAATTGGAGCAATACAACAACAACAACAACGAAACCTCAATTCAAAATTAGTTGGGTCGGCTTCAATGCAGATCATTCATATGAGAATATATCCATTTCTGTATGTTAAAGACAGTCGCCTTCATCTTCTAATGCCTGAGTCTCTCCAAAAGTTACAAAATTATGCTACAACAGCTAACTACTCACTAGAAATGAACTTATGAATACAAAAATCACAAGCTTATGAACAACAAGGATTCTGAATATACACTCTTGAACTATATTGATGAAGCTTGGAGTTTGTTATATATTCAAAACTGCCTTAGCAATGTTAAATCACCAGTAGTCTCCGCAAGAGCATTTGCCATTTTTAAAACAATGGAACCCTGAAGAATCTCTTAGACAAATCTCCCTTCCTGTGACACTGGAAGCATGTTTGAAGAAAGTGTGGCAATCCCCACAAAGAAGGATGTTCTTTGTGACCCGAACGGGTCTTCCTGGCTTCGTCATCAAAATCCCATATGTAAGAGCGAGCTTGGCGCTATGATAATACAGGAAGTCTGTTTTCTGATGCTCCTCGACTTCGTGAAGAACAAACGTCGTGTCGGGAGTATATCCCGTCTTTAGACATTGTAATACCAGTATATCCAATCCACTATATATATCTTTGGTTTCAGGGTGTGTCTTATCTCTGGCATAGAAGGAATGAACCTTGTTTTGATGAATGACCCAGCTTCGACTTGGGTGCTTCTGCAATCCTTTCTGTTTCATTTCCTTCCGAACCCGATCCGAGCAATGCCACCTCCCAGATGCGGCATATAGATTCGATAATAATATGTATGAAGAGGGATCTTGGGGTTCAATAGCAAGAAGTTGCTTAGCTACCACTCTACCAAGCCTAGCATGTGACCTCAACCGACAACAATCAAGTAGCGCTCGCCAAACATAAGCGTCTGGCTTAAAAGGCATATTAGTAATCAATTCTTCTGCTTCATCGTAACAACCCCAGTAACCAAGAACACTAACTAAGGAAGCGTAATGTTCTGATGTCGCTTCTATCCCATACAGGCTTTTCATGGAGAAAAATAAGCTACGACAAGTATCAACCAAGTTTGAGGTGGTATGTCTAAAAGCAGATATAACTAATGCAAGAGTAATAGAATCCGGTTCGATACCTACGTTCTCCATCCTCGACCAAACAGCCAGTGCATTATCGCCCTGCCTGTGAAGAAGATAAGCAGTGATCAAACTGTTCCACGACACAACGTCACGCTTACGCATAAGATCAAAACACCTTACAGCATCCTCCATGTTCCCGCACTTTGAGTACATACTAAAGGTGGCATTCTCCACCCCTACATCAGAGAGAAAACCAGACTTAATAACATAGCAATGCAATTGCTTCCCCATTACATGAAACCCCAAGGTTCCACAGATGCCAAGTACTGCTGTCAATGCAACTTCATCCATAACCACATCTCCTTCGGCTAGCGTCGTGCAGAAGAGAGACACCGCCTCATCAGCCTGACCGTTCCGAGCATATCCACAAAGCATTGACGTCCACACCATCGATTGATTTTGCTCGTACGACCACTGGCCAAACATCTTTTGAGCACTTGCCATTCTCCCACACGCGCGCACATATCAATCAATGCTGCTTCAATCCATGGGTTCGACCTGAATCCCGACTTGATAACAAACCCATGAATCTGCTCGCTTGTTTCATGTCTGCCAGCATCGCGCAAGCATTAACTATACTAGTCAAGGTAAAATCCGATATTTCCATGCCTCTCTCAATCATTCCTAGAAACAGATTCACTGCTTGTAACCCTTCTCCATTTCGGCAAAGCCCAGCTAAAAGCGAATTATAGGAAATGCAGTTCTTCTCCGGCATCTCATTGAAAAGCTTAACCGCGGACTGCACCATTGCGAAGTCCATGTACCCGGTCAACATCGTCGTCCAACTAATAACATCTTTCTCCGGCATCCTCTCAAACAAAGCCACCACATTTTCTACGGCACCACAATTCGCATAAAACTCCATAAGCGCATTGTTCACGCTCAAATCCGATTCAAATCCAACCCTGAGAGCATGACCATGAATTTCCCGCCCTTCCAAACTAGCCAAACTATTAGCGGCCGCAGCCAAAAGGGTCGATAGCGTAAACCTATCCACTCTAAACCCTTCAATTCTCTGCATTTCCCGGAACAACTCAAATCCTTCATCATACCGCGAGTCCTTCACCATCCCTGCAATCACAGTATTCCACGACGCCAAATCCCTGTTCAACATTTCTTCAAACACTCGAACAGCAGCATCGACGTGCCCGCGGCGCACGTACATTGCCATGAAAGAATTAGAAACATAAGTAAATCCACAGTAGCCGGCCTTGAGAGCCAGAGACTGAACTTGGGCGCCCAATTGCCAATCCAATAGCCTAACACAGGCAGTCAAGATTGCCACAAAAGTGTACTCGTTAGGCTCGACGGCGGCCCGCCTCATCCGGAGGAAAAGCTCGATAGCTTCCCCTTCTCTGCCGGACTTGGCGTAGTGGGACAACAATGCAGTGTAGGAGACCACGTTTGGAAGGGACATATTGGTGAGCACCTTGTGGGCGTCGGAGAGGAGGCCCAGTTTGAGGTAGGAGAGGATGAGGGAGTTGCCCGGATGGTCGCGGGACTTGGAGAGGGAGGCGTGGACGGCCCTCGCGAGGAGGGCGTCGCGGCGGCGGACGGAGAGGCGGAGGAGGGCATGATTGAGAGATTGGGTGGTCGAATTGCAGGGTTTGGAGTGTGGGAGAGGAAGGGAGGTGTGGTGGTGGTGGTGGCGGTGGGGGCTATTGGGGGGAGGAGTGAGGAGAGAGAGATGAGGAGATAAGGAGGTGAAGGCCATGGAAGAGCATATCTTCTTCCTCTTCTTGATTTCTTCAACTCTCACTCACCTCATTCATCTCACTCAATTTTTTGATGTATTTCTCTTTTTTTTTTTTCTTTTTTTTTTTCTTTTTTGGGATGTAATGATTTTTTTATTTTTTTCTGAAAATCCTAAAATGACAACAACAATGTGATACCGCAAGATACATTAGCTTACTTAAGACGTTCATGTGGCCTCGATCTATGTGTTATGGATCGAGATATGTGTAATCCACTTCAATTTTAATTTTTATAATTAAAATTAAGGAATTGTCAGGTAACTCACTTTAAGCACCGACTCAATCGGATGCCGCGCAATATATCCCGAGATGTGTGTGTGCACATTTTGAGGCGAAATGCACGGCATTCGACTAGGTCGATAACTAAAGTGGATTACTTTTACATTTTTCTTAAAATTAATATGTTTAGAAAAGACCGTCGAAAAAAAAATCAATAAATATGTTCAAATGAGTTGTCGTGGTAACGACACGGGTTGTTATCTCTTAATTAGAGGTCTCGGTTTGTAATTATACAAATGGGGAAGGTAGGAGATGGGGACCCATCTTCATCCCCATCCCCATTTAAAAATTCATCGTCCCATCTCCATACCCATCCCCACGCAAGGATGAACTTTCATCCTCATCCCATCCCAACCTAATCCCCGCAAGGATGGAGAATCCCCATGGAGAAAAATCTTTTCCCATTTTATTCCTCATTGAAGATCCCACGACGATTTTTGCGGGGATTTTGCGAAGAATCAGAGCAGAGAAATATTTTTTCCGATTTAATTTTTTAAAAAAAGATTTATAAAAAGTATGATACACATACATAAGATCACAATTGTTGAAAATCTCAACCAAATAAAGTATAACATATAAATATAGTTGCAAACAATTCAAAACAAAACATATAATCAACCAAACAAGTTAAAATTATAAAGGCTCGGGCTATTAGGACCCCACTTTTTGCTCATTTACCCCGTTTTTCAGTCCCTAGTGAAATGATCCAACTACCTCTCCATATAAAATAGTTTTTACTCATTCATACCCCACTCACGCATACCCAGTCACCCCTCTTTCAAAATTGCATTCTCACTATCAACCCAAAATCCGATGAAATGTGAGCAAAACTACATCGATTCGACGCCATGATTGCATTCATCATCATTTTTAGTGTCGATTTTGAGGTTTTTTAGAGTTTTTTCTTTTATTTTTTGAATCGGTATTATTTGTGATTTTGTTGTTGAATTTAGAGCTTCGATTTGGGGGTTAAATCTTTCATTTTGATTACAAAGTCTCGACAAAATCAATAATATCAAACGATTCAGAGCAAAACTCATTGTTTTTTTGTCATTATCATGTATTTTTTAGGAGTTTTGAAAATTTGTTGTTCGTTCTTATTACTGTCGGACACACATGGCCAATACCTCTTAGAGGTCTCGTGTCACGGCCCAATAATTAATGCACGTTTAATTCGTTAATTAGGACACAATGACCCGTGACGTGGGACTCGCATCGCGATACGTGTCACTACAAAAGCACGGTGGTCGAGGTAAATGTTATATTTGTGTGTTGTTTGCCTAGTGTAATGTATATGTGTAGACTATTAAGTCATTTACGAGTATGCATATACTGAGACGAGCGGGAACGCGTCTCGAGTCGCGTGCCGACGTGGCCCAAGATAGCAGCTCTTGGGGTAAGTAGTGAATTTCATTTTACAAAAAAAAAAGGAAAATGTATAAGTGAGTGGTAGTCAAGAAGCCACGTCACTCCAAATATATATATAAAAGTTGGTAAAAAGAGAAAACAATTCTAACCTTATCTTTTCATTGATTTTCCAAATTCAGTGAAAAATGCACAGAGAGACCGAGAGACAAAACACAGTGAGAAATCGGGAAGAATAAGAAAGAAAGGAGAGAGATCGGGAGAGAGAGAGATCGACCAAGCAAGGTGAGTTGTTCACTTCAGTTGTTATTGTGTTGTTGGCTGTTGTTGTCGGTTGTCAGTGTCGTGGCCATGGAGGATCGACCTCCATGGCCGACCGAGAGAGGAACGGGAGAGATGGCAAGGGGATCTCCCTTGCCATCAAAACCCATTGGGGTTGGAGTTGGGAGCCAACCCCAAAGCCTCAAAAAAAAAAAAAAAAAAAAAATCTGCAGAACCAGCGGCTCTGCGAGGAAGAAGAAGTGGGAAAACGGGTCGGGTCGACCCGAACCCATGTGGGTCGGGTCGGACCGACCCTGACCCGATAGAGACTGAGCCAGACCGACCCGGGTCCGGCTGGGTCGGGTCGACCCAGATCTGGTTGGATCGGGTCGGGTTTGACTCAGACCCACCTTTATATATATTATATTTAATTATTTAATTAATTAAACAATTTTAATATATAATAAATTCCTGAAAATAGATAAAATTATGAAAAAAATTCAGAAAAATTCCAGAAAAATAGGAAAAAATATATTTGTGACCCAAATAAATAAAACTTCAATATTTCTATAAAAAGTGAAGAATTCGGAAGTTGGTCGAGGCGTTGTACCGGGGTTTTACCTCGACAAACGCGAAATCGGTAAATTGGTCTAGAACTCAATTTTGACCGATGTCGATCAATTTAGGGATGTTAAATCATTAAATTGAAATTTAAATTGAAACATTTTCAACTGTTAGGATCCTAGAAGAGCTATTACGGGGTTTGAGTGCGTACATCGACGCGACGGAAGCCGGATAGCTTAGGAATTGTTGTGCGTATGTAAGTAAACTGATTTGAGACATTTATTTTTATTTCATTCCATTTATTTACTTCTTCTCAGTTATTCGAACTGAATTGCCTTTGAAATTCATATGCTATGACTTGTTCAGTTGCTCATTTTATGATATTCATAGCATACTCTGTTTTTGTATATCATTGATTCTAATTCTATACTTTGTCATATTTATTGTTGTGTATGAAAGTCAGTGATATAGCATGCTATGAGGTTAGTGTGTTTATTTGACTATAATCCTTTGGGCATTAGTATGTTGCTACATTTATTGGATTCCAATGTTGTGTCATTTTTGAATATGAAAGTGGTTCTTGTGGTTAGGGTCACTTGATGATAAAATTCAGCTTTCATACGGGGTCACTAGACTCTTTGGGATGTCAGGGGATTTCTCCACTACCTTGCATGACACACGGGGTAACGTGCCTCGAACGGGGTAACCAGACCTCGGGGTTTGTTGGCGCAAGAATAACTTGGGTGAACATGACGAGTTTTAAAACTCGAGTATGTTAGCAAGTATACATTCCGATGACGACTAATTCACTTGGAATAGAAAATGCGTAATCGTAAGTACGCCCTTTTGATATTATGATATAGAGCTCAAACTTGTATTGAAATGTTATAGAGCAGAGCTCAAATTGTAGTGGACAGGCTGATGTTATGAAGATCACGACCGACCGACCCTAATCCATTATTGCTGTAACGGCCAAAAAATTTGACTTGTGCCACGTATCAGATCAGGGTCGTTTGTGGGATCCACTTGTCGAAATGCGTATGTCCGAATCTCGAGTGGAGATGCTAATTGTTGATAAACGTATACGCGAAGAATTCGGGAAGCCGAAACACGAACGGGGACGCGCTCGAGTCGTGTGCCAACGTGGGATACGCATCGTGATGCGTGTAGCGCGAGTGTCAAGATTTTGAAATGAGGCAAGTTGGTGCCTCGAGATGCGCACTGCTCGGTTGTTGAGTTTGCATCGAGATTCGTGTTGCACTAATCTCGAGGACACTTTTGATTTGAAATCAAAAAGAAAATGTATATATATAATATATATGTTATATATATATATATATATATATATATATTAATAACTCAACTGTAAAATGTTGAATGTGCTGATAATGGTGGATTGGAAGGCTGACTAGGCTCGCGTTGACCTTGTGAGATTGGCTCGGGGGTCCACTTGAGCTTAGGCCGGGCGGGGCCCAATTTGTGGAAAATTAGGGCCGTCACAACTGCTTAGCCTCGAGTCAGTTTCATATTTCGTTAACTCAAGTATCTCTTTGCATGATGTTTCTTTCAGCATAATTTCTATTTAAATTATGCAATTTGATACATGTTGCATAAATGGGAATGTGGATCGATGTCTCTCAGTATTACTTAAATAATTTCATGTACTCACCGTCTAGTTTTTGACGGTGAGTGCAGATCAGCCGAGTAGCAGACCAGGCAAAGAGAAGATTGGTGACTACCTCTGAGCCGGTGGAGGGCTGCTACGACACACCTTTGTACGTTTTGTATGCTTTTGTATAACATTTTTTATGTATATGTTAGTTTGCCTTTTTGGGTTGAGTGATAGGAATATAGAACTAGACACATGCTATATATAAATCACCATTTTTGTTTATATATGCACGTGATCACTATTTCCGGTTTTTCCACAATAGGTTAGGCTTTGTGTTCCACTAGTAACTTAATAAAACTTTCGTTGAATAATTGGTTAGAAAATAAAAATAAAAATTAGTAACTCTGATTTATAGACAACCATAGGTTAGTCATTAGAATATGTAAGTTAACTGTAGGTGATATCATAAATGGTAGGTGTGTAGGTGTTTAACTAAGGCTGACTAATTCCTTGTTAGGTCCTATAAGGGAGATTAGTGCTTAATTAAGGGATTAGGCCGGGCGGTGCCCATATTTGTAGTTGGGGCCGTCACAGTTGGTATCAGAGCCAAGGTTTATAAAGCTTGGCTTACTTATATGGTTTTTGCTATATGATACCAACACAGTTGGTATCAGCGCTATGATTTTGAGAAAACGTGGCTTTAAGATTGTAGAAAATGGAGTTTCTACCATATGATACCACAACTACAATATGTAGTGAACGGCCTACATTGTTCAGCTAGAAACAACTAAAAGATGTAAAAAAAAACTGTAGAAATTAGAAAACTTGAGTTAGATGTGGAAAACCAGATGATCCTCGCTTAGAAACTATTAGTTGGGAAGTGAGTGAAAATGAGTTGGGGATTTGATATATCTCTATACATGTTAATTTTGTTATGTGTATATACGCGTTATTCACGTAGTAGCTGATTAGCGTTCGTTCTCCATTTGAAGTCGGAGATGGCGAATTCACGCGATAAAGATGATACCGGTGCGAGCGGTAGCCAGCCTTCGATACCATCAGCAGAGAATTTTCAGAGGCTTTCAGATCGAGTAGCTGCTCATGGTCCGCAGTTGGCGGATTTCATTACACTGATGACTTCTCGTTTTACCCCACCAGCATCTCCAGCTCAGACAGTATGCACTACAAGAAAAATGATATTTAGAAACGGAATTAGCAACGGAATTAAGTTCCGTTGCTAAAAAAAATGGTTAGAGACGGAATTGAGACGGACTAATTCAGAGACGGAATATAGAGAGATTAGAGACGGAATAGAGAGAGATTAGAGACGGAAATAGAGACGGAAATAGAGACGAAATTTAATTCCGTCTCTAAATAATGGCGCCAACATTCCCACCAAAACTTTTTTTTTATAACCGTTTATCAAATCTCGAGATTCGTGCATCTTCGATCTCGATGATTCAAAACAAAATAGCAACCCTATCCCCACACAACGCTCCCTCTCTCTCCCGATACCTCTCTTTCCGAAAACCCTCTCTCCCGAAAAATCCCTCTCTCCCGATTCTCTGTCTCTCCGATCGCTCGAAAAATCCCTCTCTCTCTCGATTCTCTGTCTTTCTGAAAACCTCTCTTGACGGCAGATATCACCGCTCTCTCTCGTCACCGCTCTCTCTCACGGACCGTCCACCTCTCTCTCTCTCTCTCTCTCTCTCTCTCTCTCTCTCTCTCTCTCTCTCTCACCGCTCTCTCTCACCACCGTCAACTCTCTCTCTTTCTCTCACCGAGATCCGTCGTCGTTGCGATTGAGGCCGCGACGAGGCCGTCGGGTCTCGCGTCGCCCTCGCCGGTTCTGCTGTCGGTCTGTTCGCCGCCGTTCGTCGCTGTACCTCGCCATCTCCGAAGCCCTTGCCACGACAGTGCTGAGACAATTTGAAAAGCTCTGGATCTTTGAGGGAGCTGCTTATGTGGTTATGCTTTAGGATAATCTTCAGTTCATGCTTGCTCTTTCTTAATACTGATTTTGTCATTTACAGGGTGCTCGATGCCTGCCTGAGTGCTTCTGCTTCTCCAGATTGTTCCCTAAAAATGGCAATGATATTGACTCAGGTATCAGTATCTGTTAGTGCTCATTGATCCAGATGTTCCAGCATCAGCTCTGCAGTTTATACTGCAAGAAGAGGAAGGAAGTGAGAATTACCTGGATCTCCAGAAGGTGTCCTCATTGTCCTCTGTTTTGAAACATTTAGTTTGATTATTAGTTATTTATTTGTTGCACTTATTTTCACGGATTTGCTATTTATGTCATATATATGGTTGGTTCCTGGTGCTTATGAATTAATGGTATGTATGGAGTTTTTTTTTCAAGTTTTCCCAGTTGAACCGTAATTTTGATTTTAGAGGGAGTGATTTGGTTCTTGACTCATACTGTTCTCTATATGCGAGTTCTTTGAATATTTTTAACAGCTGAATACTTGTCAATGTTCCAGATCCTAATACATGTGTATTTGCCAGTACTACTCGTGATCATCCTATACATCTTTGGGATGCAACTTCTGGTCAGGTAACATAAAAACTATGTGAAAGCAACTTGCTTTAAGGAACTTATGTAATGCATTGCAACGTAGCATCCAGAAACTCAATCTACCATTAGCCTCATGGTTTTCGAAGTTGTGCATCAACAGACTTACCTCAATATTATATTTTCCATTGCTTTCTTTGCACAAGAGTAATGTTTAGAATTTAAAATAATGGTAATGGATAAAATAGTGGCAGTTGAGATGTTAGTTTCAGAAGTTCTATATTGTTGTTTGTTTGAAAAAGTTTTTACTGCTTGGTTAGTACTTAATAACTAAAATATGGTCAGTGTGCTCTGTTTTGGTTGGATTAATAAGTTGTAACACCAATATTTGAAGAAGTATTGTTGGTTTTGTTTTTATTTTTATTTTTTTGCTACTGTGTTGACTACTGACACAATGGAGTTGAGTATGTCAACTACTTGACAAGTACTTTATAACCAAAATAGATCATTGTGCTCAGCTCTTAGGGATTGATCCTTCCTTGAATTTGAAATTTAGAGGTAATTATAGACTGATCCTTCCTTGAATTTGATCCAATGCAGATAGTCTTATACATAGAATTATATGTAAGTGTCATGTCTTCAATCACAACTTTCATGATTTCGATTTTTCCGGTTTGTGTTATCGTCGTAGTTTATGAAACTATTGCTTGATCATTTGCAGGTTTGTTGCGTTGAGTTCATTATTTTGATGAGTGATAACTTGTCACAAGTTTTTCCAAGTCTCCAAGTACATATCTTTGGAATTTCTATGAATTCTCAAAGCATATTTGCCGCAGCAACAACTCTCACCGTTCTTCCCACTGTTTGGCTTCGAAACCTTAACTTACTTTCTTACCTTTCAGGTACATTTTGGACTCCCCACATCTTTTGCAGTCGCTGATCACCATTACTAGATATTCTTTGTGATGGAACTAGGATTACTTAATATTCACTAACTTAGACAATATTGTTGTACTTATTTCAGCTGGAGGAGTGGTTGCTTCGCTGCTTGTTGCGTTTTGTCTACTTTGGGTTGGGGTAGTTAATGAATTGGATTTCGCGCAAATGGCGTAGTTTTGGATCTTGCAAACTTTCCCGTCGCTTTAGGGATATATAGCTTCTGTTATGCTGGTCATCCAGTTTTTCCCAATTTATATACTTCCATGGAACGACCATCACATTTTTCAGCAATACTCGTTTACAGGTATTACATTACTTCAATCAATTTAAAGATTCAACAAAGTTTCACTTTGTTTATTAAATTTGCAAATAAGTTTTATGTTACAGCCTTGTAAATAACCATGTCTTTCTTCTGTGCAGTTTCATTATCTGCACTTTGCTTTATGCTGGGGTAGCGATATGTGGCTTTACAATGTTCGGCGATGCCATTCAATATCAGTTTACTCTAAACATGCCTCAAAGATTTATGGCTTCCAAAATTGCAGTTTGGACGACGGTATTAGTCAAATTCTGATGTCCATTCTTTTAGTACTTTTGTTTTATTTGAACCCGCAGTAATTACTTCAAAATATTTGATTTGTTAGGGACATGACTAGTTCTTGTTGTCCATTCCAACAATCTATGGTTGCTTTAGATTTTTGTATATGAATATAGTTCATAGGCACGAATTTATTTGGGGTTTTTTGTTGTTAGATCTTGAGTCCACTGACGAAATATGCCCTCACAATGACTCCAGTTGCAATGAGTCTTGAGGAGTTCTTCCCCTCCTCTCAAAGGGGTTGCAGTTACACTTCATTATCGATCCGAACAATTTTGGTTCTCTCAACATTGGTTGTAGGACTTACAATTCCCTTCTTCGGTAAGAATTTTCACGCTTCATCCGCGCAAAGTTTCTCAACGATAAATTCAACTTTTACCATCATATTAAACTAATTTAATACCAGCTAAGATGGTGATTGACCCAATAAATATAAAAGGCAAGTACATTTATGTGTTACATTTTCTTAAGATACAGAAACTAAAAAGAGCAGAACATAACAGAACAGAACATTGTTTATGCTCTTCAGCTCATGATATCCTTCTAATTCGTAACTGGACTTTTATTGTTCTTACTTGTTTTTACTGACTGAATTTCAGGTCTTATCATGGCTTTAATTTGATCATTTCTATCAATGGTTGTGGTAAGTTTCTTAAAATGTTAACTAAACTTATGTACTTAAAACTTATGTTTCATTGTATATTACTAATAACAATGTACCACTGCAGGCTCTCATCATTCCTTGTGCTTGCTATCTGAAGATCCACCGCGACAGACTGAGTTTTAGGCAGGTAAGATGAATCTGGACACTACTGGTTACTCTCATGATCTTGCAAAGCTTCTCATCATTAAAAAATCGCGCATTAAATTATCTTCTCCTACTATATAAATAGCCTGACCTTGTCCTTAATTCCATTGCAGATTGCAGTTTGTGTATTCATTATTGCAGTAGGAATGATATGCTCTTGTATTGGTTCGTATACATCATTTAGAAAGGAATATCCTGAACTGTTCTTTGATTATGATTGGCAACCTTTATTTTCTGATGGTATGTTGTCTTTGCTAGTTTTGTTGATTTCCTTGCTTATGGATTTTTGACTTAAGTTACCATTCGGGATTTTGAACAGTATTCAACAATCCAAGGCAATAAAGAAGGGCAATCAGGTATAGACTTATCTGACTGCTTGATTAAGTTCTCTAAATTTCCATCATAAATTCATTATATGCAATATAATTATAACTTTTAGCTTCTTTTTTTTTGAGCAGGTAGCCTTATTTTTTGAGCAGGTAGCCTTTTTTTTTTAGTAGGTAGCATGTTTAAATAATTATAACTTTTAGCCTTTGCTCAATTACAGGTAGCCTTTTTTTTGTTTAAGTAAATGTTTACTGTCTCCCATAATATTGTTTATATTCTTATTATTGTTTGTATAATTTAGTGATTTTTTTCTTTTTGATCTTTTTTCAGGTGTTTTGTACGAAATCAAGTATTATTTGAAGCACAATCAACTTTATATAATCTCGGAACACTTCATTTTTTTTTTTTTCATTTAAATCAATTTTTGCTTTTACTTTTGTAGAAAGATACGATATAGAAACTTTGTAGATTGTTTTTGTTGTTTCGTGTACAGTACATTGAGAAAAGTTAATGTTAAGGATATGTTAAGTTTATATAAACTGTGCAATATCAATATATTATTTAGCTATGATTTTTATTATATATTGACAATATATATATATATATATATATATATAATTCATATGGATTTGAATTAGAGACGGAATTAGCAACGGAATTCAGACATTCCGTCTCTAATTTTTCAGGAATATATCATGAATCAGCAACGGAATCAGAGACGGAATTCATGAATTTATTATTTTTATCGATGAATCGATTAGAAACGGAATCAGAGACGGAATGCAATTAAAAATGTATCATTTTGAAAAAAATTCCATTTATGTTCCGTTTTGTTCCGTTTCTAATTTTTTCTCTAAATCCGTCTCTAATCAGAAACGTAATTTATCCGTCTCTAATCAGAAACGGAATTTATTCCGTCTCTAATCAGAAACGGAATCAAATTTCCGTTTCTGATTGAATCAGTGACGACGTCGATTTTAGAGACGGAATTGATTCCGTTTCTGTTCCGTTTCGATTTCAATTAGAGACGGAATTTATGCAAATCAGAGACGGAAAATCCGTTTCTGATTTGCTATTTTTTGTAGTGATGTCCTACGACGACTATAATACCGATCGAAGTGCCGACTGTACCTGCGACATCGATGATAGCAACTCCAGCAGTGGAGACAGTGCCGACACCATCTTCCACACCCTATCAGCTAGTTCGACAGCGGTAGTTCAGCTAGTGAAAGATTTCATCAGACTGAAACATATATATTTCGACGGTGAAAGAGATTATGAGAAGATAGAAAAGTGGGTACTGCCGAATGAGAAACTCATAGAATTTTGCAGATTGAGGATAGACTCGAGCTGAGATATCGTCGTACACTTTGCAACGAGATGCTGATGTATGGTGGCGTACAACGATAGCAGCCGAGAGAGAGTTCGAGTCGTGGGATGCATTTAAGACTAAGTTCTATCGGCAGTACTTCCCACCTCCAGTGATGAAGAGGTTGCGGAAGGAATTCATGACCTTGAGACAGGGTGCTGATGAGACGGTGATGAACTATCGAGACAGATACGACTATTTGAGGCAGTTTGTTGGAGATCTTGTGAAGGAGGATGTTGATGATGTATATCATTTTAGCGACGGACCGAGGTCGGATATTGATTTTTACGTGGTCAGTTCTGGTGCCAGGACACTGGGAGAGATTTTCGAGCGTGCACTTGCTCACGAGACTTATTATATGAGCCGGGTGGCTAACGGGACACCCTTAGTACCTGCGATGACACCTGATCAGATGGCAGAGTATGAGCGGAGGAGACAGAAGGGCAAAGGATCGAGGAGATGAGATAGAGGTGTTTAGGGGGCAATTGTGCCTTATGTAGCACCTTATACACCTTTGCAGACTATTGTGGGTAGACCTCCTGTACCACCACCAGTCAGACTTGCATTGCCAGCTCCTACTACGTCTACTTTACTCGCTTTACCAGCACCACCGGCCTCACGTCAGCAGCATGGTGGTAGAGGCAGAGGTAGAGGTAGAGGACGAGGACGAGACAGTTCCAGACCAGGGCAGAGACAAGCATCGACACAGGCCCAGGATCGTACACAGGGTCAGTCTAGAGCAGTCACTTGTTATCGATGTGGTCAGGTGGGACATATCAGTCGGGAGTGTCCACACCAGCGATAGTGATTCCATCACAGCGTTGAGAGGTTGTCCATACGATTGCACAGCCTGACGCAGACGCTACACGAAAATTCATTGATGGTATGATTTCCATTTGTGGTCATCACACTTATGTTTTATTTGATTACAGTTTCTTTCATTTATGGTCGCATGGTCAGCATGTTAGGGTTGAAACCAGTTAGTGTCAAAGTCCATTTGATTTTGAGTACGACAGCTGGAGATAGAGTGTACCCTAATTCTCTGGTGAAGAGATGCCCAGTAGAGATTGAAAGAGTCGAATTACCTGCAGATTTCAGAGTGCTTGAATTTTTAGAATTTGATGCGTTGCTAGGGATGGATTGGCTAGCATCATATCATGCTCATATCGACTGTTTTGCAAAAACAGTGATATTTGAGATTCCAAGGCATCCAGTGTTCATCTATAGTGGTAGTACACCGAGAACCGAGAGCACTCGAGGTCGGTTTGCGACTAGTGGGAGATGAAGACTTTGGTATCGGTATATACCGTTACCGAGAGTCATGAACTGAAACTTGCAGAGATTCCGATTGTGTGCGAGTTTCCAGACGTGTTTCCGGAAGACTTACCTAGATTACCACCACCGAGGGAGATTGATTTCATTATTGAGTTGGTGCCAGGGACGAAATCGATATCTATACCACTATACCGCATGGCTCCACGAGAGTTGGAAGAATTGAGGAAATAGTTGCAAGAATTGAGCGAGAAGAGATTCATTACACATTCGATATCACCATGGGGAGCATTGGTCCTGTTTGTGAAGAAGAAGGACGGTACTTTGAGACTGTGCATTGATTACAGATAATTGAATAAATGCTATAGAGCAGAGCTCAAATTGTAGTGGACAGGCTGATGTGATGAAGATCACGACCGACCGACCCTAATCCATTACTGCTTAGCCTCGAGTCAGTTTCATATTTCGTTAACTCAAGTATCTCTTTGCATGATGTTTCTTTCAGCATAATTTCTATTTAAATTATGCAATTTGATACTTGTTGTCTAAATGAGAATGTGGATCGATATCTCTCAGTATTACTTAAATAATTTCATGTACTCATCGTCTAGTTTGTGACGGTGGGTGCAGATCAGCCGAGTAGCAGACCAGGCAAAGAGAAGATTGGTGACTACCTCTGAGCCGGTGGAGGGCTGCTACGACACACCTTTGTACGTTTTGTATGCTTTTGTATAACATTTTTTTATGTATATGTTAGTTTGCCTGTTTGGGTTGAGTGATAGGAATATAGAACTAGACACATGCTATATATAAATCACCATTTTTGTTTATATATGCATGTGATCACTATTTCTTGGTTTTCGAACAATAGGTTAGGCTTTGTGTCCCACTAGTAACTTAATAAGACTTCCGCTGAATAATTGATTAGAAAAATAAAAATAAAAATTAGTAACTCTGATTTATAGACAACCATAGGTTAGTCATTAGAATAGGTAAGTTAACTGTAGGTGGTATCAAAAATGGTAGGTGTGTAGGTGTTTAACTAAGGCTAACTAATTCCTTGTTAGGTCCTATAAGGGAGATTATGGCTTAATTAAGGGATTAGGCCGGGCGGTGCCCATATTTGTAGTTGGGGTCGTCACATCTTGGCTGGACCCCTCCGCGACTAATTAAAATTGAGTTTACTTCACATTATCGGTCAGAGTCGGCCGATACATCTAAAAAGGTATCTGTCGGAGTTGGCTGAACCCCGCAGGCCACACTTCTTCACTTCTTGGACACGACATGACCACATTCGATCTTGTTTAACGAAAAAAACACTCCTACGACCTAGTACAAGTGTTCTACAATGACTAAAATCGAGAAATGGAGAAGATTGAGGGGTGTTGGGATAAAGGTAAAAGATGGAGTAAACATTTGTTGAGGGTGAGGGGTAGTTTTGAAATTATTTACAAAAAGGTGAGGTAAAAGCGGTAAAAAAATTCAAAAATGTGGTACAATGAAGTAATCGGGTAAAGAGAACAAAACATGAGATCCGAATAGCCCTGGCCAATTATAAATCACATTACAATTTGTTTATCACTAGTGTTTTGGGTGAAAGTATCGTAATATGAAAAATAATTCGTTGACATTTGTGGGAACACAAATGGATCGCACAGACGTAGCGCACATGTGACGCGTTCTTTATGTACTTTCTGGCAGGCCCAGATTTGAAAAAAGGACACCACGTGTGCGCCATGTAGGACGTGCGATAGGATTGTGTTCCCATAAATGTCACCAAATCATTTTCCTTGTAATACTATATAAAATTGATATATACAATATATATGTATATGGGGATACCCGCGAAGATCCTCATTCTCTACAGGGATCTCCAATGGGGATACCTACGAGGATCCCCACGAAGATTACTAATGAGGATTCCACATAGGGATCTGCGAATTTTTTTTCCACCTCCATACCCATACCCGCATGGGTATGAAATTTTATCTGCATCCCCACCTCCATCACTACAAGAATAATGTGGAATAACATCAAAAAATTGCAACAGACTGAATCTGTTGCTAAACAACAACAAATCAACAACAATTCTACATCAAATAGAGTGTTTGACTCGGTTGATCAAAAAATAACAAATCAGTGACAAATTTGTGACAAAAATTGTGACAAATTGCATTTTGTCACTGATCTGTCGCTGATTTCTCCCGCCATTAATTTCTCGCCAATTTTATGATAGATCTGCGACAGATTAGCTACAGATCAGCTATAGAAACTAGTCTGTTGCTGATCTGTCGCTAATCTCACAAATATTAATTCCACGTAATGGCGCTGATCAACGACATATCAAAATTGTTGTTGATCAGCGTCAAAATAGCAACAAAAAAAATCAGCAACATACTAGTCTGTTGCTGATCTGTCACTAATTTCTACATGATTTTTTACAAACCAGTGGCTCTCCTCCTCGTCCCTGCAAACCCATTTCGTCGCTCCCACACGCCCCTGCGGATCGCCGCCACCGCACCGTCGCCGAAGAGCCGCCGCCACCACCGTCGCCGTCGTCGCTCGCCACCACCGCCGCCGTCATCGTCATCCATCCGCGATCGAGTCGCCGCGCTCCTTCATCCCTGCCCGATCGACCGTGAGGAGCCACCGCCTCCGCGGTATTCTCCTCCGACGCCACTGCCGCTGCGCGATATTCTCCTCCGGTGCCGCTGTTCGTCGCCGCTGCCCATATTGTCGAACCGCCGCCGCTGCTCCCTATGACGCCGTGATCCGCCAAGTCCGAGACCCCCTATGTCGCTGACGCTGATCGCCTCGCGATTGTCCGCCGCCACTGCTCGGACCCCGCGCCGCTGCCGCCGTCACCTGGTCGCCTCCGCGATCTTTCGCGTTGGTTGTGCTTTCGCTCCGCTCGCGCTGCCGCTTTCGGTTCAACTCCTCCGCAGCCGCTGGTCGCCCTCGGTTCCTGCTTGACTGAGTTTCGGGTATCATTCTGCGACTCGTGGATTGCCTCTCGACTAGGCGTTAGGACATTCGAATCACAGTCCTGGTTTGCATTTTCTTGAACTTCTATTTTGATATTTTGGTTGATTTTTGTTTTCATGTGACTACCGAAATTTTGAAATCTATGGTTTCCTTTTTCGAAAATAGCGACAACGCGTTGTTGCTAAACAACAACAAATCAACAACTCAACCATCTATTGCTAAACCGCAACAAATCAACGACTCAATTTTCTGTTGCTAAACAACAACAAATCAACGTCGGAACCATCTGTCGCTAAACAACAACAAATCAACAACTGAACAATCTGTCGCTAAACAACAACAAATCAACAACGAATTGGAACTTGCATTTACGTACGCAGTTTAAATTGTCACCATGAATTTGTGATATGACAATCATCATTTACTATTGTAAACTGTAGTTCATAGATAGTATGTTCATTGAATAATAATATAGTAAATTAGTAAATCTGTACATTGTATAAATTATTGCTTTGCAGTGCATGCATTTCCAACTAAAAATGAGATCTTATTGAGTTATAATTTATATATATTGTTATAATGTTTACTAATTGTGATTGTCATTTAGTTGATACGTATTTATATTTGGAAACTCAATGTAGTGTCTATATTTGTTGAATTGAAGAATATTTATTTTTATTTGTAAAACAAAGAAAAATATATTTAGTTATATACTTTATTAGTAATAATTGATAAGATAATAGATTTTGCATAAATTAATATGATAAACAAATCATTCAACTCTAATGTTTTGATCACATCCTGCCAAAATAAATGTTTGAAGTCTAAATTTTCTAGAGCCAAAAGAATTGCAAAAAACAAATCATTCAACTCCAATGTTTTGTTAAAGAAACATATCAGGCTTTAATGCTTGGGCAAAATAAAATAATAGCAAATTAAGAGAACTACGACTAACAACACTGGCATTTTGGATAGCTAAGTAGACCAACTAAAGAATGATAGCCAACAGCGACGACATAATCAATAAAGTATATATAATTTGATACATAACAACTCATATCATCAATTAATAAACATATGCATTAGATAATAGATTTTCTTACTCGACATTGAATAATAACCACATGCAACAATAAAGGTGGGAATTACCCTGGAAGTGCAACAGAACCTCTTTTGTTGATCAGATACTACAATCGCAGCAGATTTGTTCTGTTGTTGTTCAAAGAACAGATTTTTGTCACAAATTTTTTCAACAAAGAATAACCAAAATTTGTTGCCAACTTCAATCTGCAACAAAGAGTTTAGCAATAGCTCTGATATGTTGCGGAGTCGCTTAGCAACAAATCCGTACCAATTCAGTAACTGATTAGTTTGTTGCTGTTTAATTTTTTTCTTGTAGTGCATCTCTATTTAAATTTCTCATTCCCGTTGCGAGGAATGCCCGTCCCCCATGGGAATTCCCTCCCTGCTTGCATCCCTAATATGAATTAAGAAGTTTTAAAACTTCTGAGCATCCTGTTACTATTCATTAGATTCAAATGAGCCAGGGGGAGTTCTTTACACCTGTGCGCTTTTATGGTCCTCTTACCTTTCATTAAATTTGGGATTAGTCGAGGTAAAGCTCTATTCATACGTTACCTGTGCATACCAGTAAAAAGTTAAAAATAAGATAATAATACAACAACAACAACAACAACAACAACAACAACAACATAGCCTCAGTCCCAAATTAAAAAAGAAGAAGAAGGTAATAATAAAAAAAATAAAAATAAAAAGCAATCAAGGGTTGCCACAATTGAATTTTGCATGCTGATTTGCATTTCAATTGGTGAAAGAGTACTAGTGTTATATAACGATCCAGTTATACCAACAATTCATAAGTGTCAATTATACAAGCTAGGCCTCAACCCCAATTATATACTAGTTGGTAATTTTTATTTTTATTTTTGAACAAATGTATATAGTCGGTAATGTTTGTCAGCTGGATTACTTTCTCTTCATTAAAGACCCAGCCTAAAAGGAATTTTTCATTAGCCATGCAACCCTTCAAATGTTAGTATGTTACATTTGGAATATATATATAGTAACTCTAACAAGAAGAAGTTATCATTTATCATGTCTCAACAAAGTTATGCTTTAAGCATTATGGTCGATTGAAATCTCACTTGAACTACCTTGATCGACAACTTAAAATCAAAATGCAATACACTCTCAACAAGGTCTAAGAGTGACAATTAATTTTGGTCAAGAAATAAGAGAGATGCCCTGAACAAGAAGAACATCAGCCAAGACCTTGTTCGCAGCCTCAGACGGATGGAATCCGTCCCAGAACACGTACCCAGTGGCGTTGGCGCATGTCCCCACCGACCTCTCGTTGCACAGCACCGACGTCTCCAACGTCCCCGTTCCGCAACACGCCTTCCGAGCCTCCGCGAACCCTGCATTTCACCCTTCACCAACTAAGTAACTCACTAATCTGTTGCCAATGTATGTACTAGTTAAGTTACTTCAGTACTTAATTAATTAACTACCGCAAGCAGAACCAACAAGTGGTAGGTAACTCAATGGTTTAGTATGAGACCGCTTGTACTTGTACTATCCGTGCAAGTTTGAAGGGTACGTAATAAGTTGGTTTGTTATTAAAAAAGAAAAATTACCGTGGTCGGAAGGCTTGGTGACAAGGTCGAAGAGAGGTTGGTAGATGTCAAACACCACCATGTTGAGGCCAGAGAGCTTCTTCTGCAGGTTTTGAGAGGTAGTATTGAGTTTGTTGTTGAAAGATGTGGCGTCCTGGTTTAGTTTCGGGACACATGCATTGGTTCCCAGTCCGAATAGAGTGATCGCCGCGGGCAAGCATCCCAGTGGTGGTAGAGAGGTGACGCCGATCCTCCTCGCCCCCAATGCATACAGATTCTGCTTTCAATGGAGGGAATACTAGTTAGACAAAAGCCAACATGCACCGAGAAAGGTCTCTTAAAATGCGAGTATTGTGAATTAAATGATGAATACTATTTGTACTTCAAAAAAAAAAAAACAAAGAACTTTGATAAAATAAAAAATAAAAAAATGTTTAAAAGGCATTTATTAAATTTAGTTTTTTGCTACTATGTTCAAGAAAATCCACTTGTGAGATGCATTTATTTTTGTCAATAACATGTCGGAAAATAGTAGAATGACAAACCTATGTCACACCGCAAGACACGTTGACTCGAATCTGTATACACCCGCATCCCAAGGCACTTATGGACGACTTCTGTAAGTCAATGTGACTTGCAGTGTGACATAACCCTATATATGCATCCAATATCATACAAGAAGATACCTGGATGAAAGTAGAGAAGGACTGAATGAGCAAGTTGGAGAACTGATCAACTGTGTAAGCTCTATAAAGGTAAGGATTGATGTAGTAGTTCTGCACAAAATCACTACTCCCAGCACTAATAAGGTATATGGAACCAGAGATGATGGAAGCAGCTTTGCTTTTCCCTGCAACCTTCACTAGCTTTTTTTGATACTCCTTGTAGTACTCCAATTGCTGGCTCAGTGATATGGCATGCTACATAAACAAATTAAACCAATGCGATAATCATATTATAATCTATGCATGCTACAAATCACAAAAAAACCAAATATAAAGTGCTAAAGTTTGTGACAATTTTGTTTACATATAATTGTGCAGTGTTGTCATAATAACCAGAAGCAGCCGAGGCAAAGTTGACTCCAGTCGAAAGGGCCTTCCCTTTGGCTTCTGAGCTGAGATAGGCTGGTGGATATGTAGTGAATCCAAGATTTTCAGCTGTTTCAAACCAACGATAAACCCTTAGATCACACATGAATACTATATAGACGATATTAAAAATGTTTGATATCTATAAATATATAGGCGTTGCTTGGTACTATTTTTAGGTAGGAATTAACTCGGGTTTGGCGGGAATTTACCTGTGAAGTCTGTTGCTAGCTTTCCATTACAAAACCTCCCGGTCGGGGAGTGCGTGACAAAGTCCCTTCCATAAGGTGGGAAGTTAGCCTTGACTAGCGTGTAGAGATGGTTGTTATTGCCAACATCAACAACTGAGTCTCCAAAGATGAAAAAACCAGGAACAAGGGGTTGTGCATGAGCCACATAGAAGAACATGACCATGACAACAAGAACATAGTAGTAGTAGTAGTAGTAGCACTTGTCGTTGGAAGTATTGCTAGTACTTGTGATTGTGAAGCTCTCATTTTCTTGTACTTGTTAACAGCGATAGTTACTAGGTTTTTTTTTTCTTGAATAGGAAAATAAAGGGCACTATTCAATGCAGGGTGGGGGACTGGTATGTATGTGCATGGACATTTAAGGAGGGATAAGAGAAATTCAAAGTGATGAAGTGCAATAAAGAAGGCTAGAGTTTCAAGAAGCAGAGTAGTCTCTATTACTTTTTAAGTAAACAAAAAGTTTTCAAATCCATTATTTTTTTTGGTTGATCAATGTTAGAATTTCTTCTACTAATACTACTCCATTTTTCAACTCCATTTTTTTGACAACATTAATCTCTTCTTATCAATGCATAGATTGAGTAGTGTTTATATTTTTCAGTATAGCTGCAGAGTGTAGTTAATGGACCTCTGTGGCTTGTATTGTGTGCCCTTTTCGGCTCTCTCTGCCATTACTGAGCACGCGTCAAGTTGGTTCTCATTTCACCATCTAAGACCATAAGTCTCAATCTCTCAACTAAATTCAAGAAGATTTTTTTTTTTTTTTTCATAAAGTGGCCATTTTTTTTTGTTGATGAAAAGGAGGCGATACTCCATATATATATATAGTCTCGTTTGGTTCGTTTTTGCCAACTTATGGGGTAAGTTTTTAATGACGAGTTTTTTTTTTTTTTTTTTTTTTTTTTTTTTTTTTTTTTAACTTTCAAAGAATAAGAGAGTGGCCAATTTTATTTTTTTATTTTTTAATTTAACCAGTTTTTCATTCAGCTTGTAATAGCTTCTCTTATGTTGTACATAGTTGGCTCCTAGCCTAGTCTTCACATAGGAAGAGAATTGTGATAAATTGATCCATCTAATCATAAATTATTTGTCACTCTTTATAAAATATATGAAACAAATTGTTGTTGTTTTGATTTTGGTCTACAATTTATTGAGCTACTAATAAGTCAATGAACAAGAACGCAATGTCATGTTTGGGAAAAAAAAAAGAAGAGATAAACTAAAACAGGAATTCTCATCCATAATATGATATCATTTTAACAATTACTCAACTCAAGGTGGAGCCATATTCAAGGCTACTCTAGGATATAACCCAAGGCACCTTGGTATAACCCCATATAGAGATAGTAGATTAGTAAAAAAAGAAAAAAAAAACTACATTAAAAAGTATTTTTATAACATCTAAAAATGTTATTATACTCTACGTTGTTAAAACTAATTTAATATGTAATCAATATTCAACAAGATTATTTATAATTAAGAAATTAATGTGTAATGATTTGTAATTTTAGGGAAGTTCTTTGTTTTATAAATATTTAGCCAATTATTAATCACTATTTTTTATTAATAATATTAACTTATATGTTAATTTAAAATTTAATAAGTTTTAATAACATATTATATAACAACAAGATTAATTGTTTTAAAAATCATTTTGTTGTTGTGAAAATAATGCTTGAATTTAGTCTAGCTTAGGAGAACTTGAAATGCTGGCTCGGTCCATGCTCTTCATTAAAAACATTCATATACGATTGATGCTAGTTCGTTATCGTTAGTGCGAAGTGCACGTAAACCGTATGAGTGTGTCAATTGAATTTCAATTCAACCATGATAGCTAAAATTGTTTGAGGATTCACTCTGTTTTAGAAAGTATTGAATTAACTAATTAAAAACTTACATAACAATTCTAATAAAAACTTGTTCTGAATTTAAATCTTTGAGTAATATCTATGGCTTCAGATAATTAGCCAATACATTTGTTACTTTATTTTTAGATCTACAACAACGGAGCCACATATAAGGCTGCCGTAAGCTAAAACACATGCACTTTGTAGATATAGTAGATTAGTAAAAAAAAAAAAAAAAAAAAAAAAAAAAAAAAAAAAAGTATGCTAGCCAATCCTCAAACACTATATTAAAAAAATATTTTTATAACATCTAAAAATATTCTTATACTCTATGTTGTTAAAACTTATATAATATGTAATCAATATCCAACAAGATTATTTATAATTAAGAAATTAATGTGTAGTGATTTGTAATTTTAATGAAATTCTTTGTCTCATAATATTTAGCCAATTATTAATCACTATTTTTTATTAATTATATTAACTTATATGTTGTTTTTTTTCAAAAAAACTTATATGTTAATTTAAAGTTTAATAAGTTTTAATGACATATTATATAACAACAAGATTAATTATTGTAAAAAATCATTTTTTGTAGTGAAAATAATGATTAAACTAACCTTAGTTTAGCCTAAGAGAACTTGAAATACAGGTTCCGCCTTTGACTTTAAACATATTAGCTCAAATAACATTTTTCAACTACATCCTCCCTCTAATAGCTCCACCGACGACAAAAGTAAAATTATAATAACCTAAACATTGGTTATTATTGTTGTAATGAATGATCACATTGTCAAGCATGACTCTCACATTGAATTGTAACATCAAACATGACTTCTACATTGAATGTAATTTGTACACTCTACATAACATGTATTTAACTCCAATGTATAATCACTTATCAATGTATTGTCATGTAACTTGTAATCATCTCTAATGTACACCAACTCTTCCATGTATTGTCTATGTTAGTTGGAGGTTGTCCCACCAACTCATACGAATATTATATTTTGTTTATTAATGAATCAAGTTGTGAACATATATTTAAGCATATGTTATGTTTTTACATAAAAAAGGGAAAACTATTTTATACTAAATTTATTTTCAAAATATTATTCAACCATAGTTGAACTTATTACTTTATTATATTACCGACAAGAATTACTTGCCATGAAAATTAGATCTACAATTTGTGAATAAAGCATATATGCAAAACTGCGTATTATACATAATCATTCGTCAATTTTTCTTTAGAGATTTGAAAAGTAAATATTTAACTTTATATATCTTTTCACCTTATGGAGTTATATATATACATACCAAAAGGGTAATGTTCCAAAAGCTCAAAATGAGCGGCTGGGTCTCATGCTACAAAATTTAATCAGTCAAATATTAATTATAATTCTACAATTGTAATTACCTCTATGTCGAGGCTATGTGGAAATATGACTGATGAGACAATAAAAATAAGGTCACGTGGTCCGCCTCGATTTATTGTTGCAACAAATATCGAGTGAACCCAATAAATATTAAAAATTGATTTCTTGTCTCATGATAGCTGAGTAAAATAATGAGATATTATAAATATAATATCGCTCCCGTCCAATTAGTTCAGCTTCAAATTAAGAAGCATATGTTGCATATAATGATCATGATCGCAATAATAAATTTATGGACGGGGAAAATGTGAAAATATAAGGTAAATATCGTATTGACAATTCCACAAAAAATTTGACAGAAAGTGGTGCACCACTACAAAGGGCAAATAATTATTGACAATGAGCGCTCATAATTATAATATTTTTTTGGTCATATATGAAAGACTATTTTGCCTAAATATTGTAATATATACCCGAATATTTTTACGACCTTTACCATGCATTCAAAATCAAAGGCAAAATATTATGACTTTTATAATTGAAAATGGCTCGATAAACGGGCACATCGATATGTGTTTAAATCGTGACCTAAATATGGGTGATGAATTTATGTCTTGTGTATCATGCTACATGCATGTACATTATAATATAAAAGTGTATATTTCTCGAATTCAAACTTATCAGAAGCTGATGTTCAGACAATATCGGGTACAACAATTTTATTGTTAATGTATTGTTCAGAAGAAGTCTACTCAGAATAATAGAAAATTTATCTATATGAATATGATTTAATCTGAGTATAATATTCTCGACTTTAACTTCTGGAATATATAAGGGACATTAAAACAAATGTCGTCATAAATCAAATGACATTCATTATGTGGAAAGATCTATTTGATTATCCATAATCATCAATAATGCGAAAATATCATAAATTCGCACGGACATCCTTTATCGAACTGAATTTTTTTTTTTCAGTTGGAGATTATCTCAAGGCAAATCAATAGGAGACGTATATTGATTTATTCTCCGTTAATCAGATGCCTTGAATCCCTAATAGGGAAATTATTTATAGCAAGTTTTGTTAATTGTTACTTTGATGAAGCAGTTTTCCCACCATTAGGGGGAGATATAAGCCAATTCAAAAGGAATGAAGTGAAATTGCTTGAAACACATCAAATTACATTAAATTTGTTGTATTATGATCCATATATAAACTAATATGAACTCGAAGTTCAAATGATCATTCAGTAGTAACAAAGTTATGAATCAATTACTTGATGCAAGTACTATATACAAAAGAGTGACAATCATATGCTTCGGCATTAAATGGTTCATATAGAAAACGATGTCCATGTGCAACAAAATGCACAAAATGTCTCACCAATGTGAGCATGAGGGGAGAATCAAAATGAGTTATTTGTTAGTGTATTGCACTCTTTTTCCCTTTACTATAGTTTTATTTCACTGGGTTTTATTCGTAAAGGTTTTTAATGAGACAATCCTAACATTATTATACTCCGTATAAAAAAATTTATGAGAGCAATGTACTCTTTTTCCTATACTAGATTTTTTTTCCCACATGGTTTTTCTAGTAAAGGTTTTAATGAGGCATATATATTCTCTCAAAGTGTATCAATGTGTTGCACTCTTTTCCATAGCTTTAGTTTTGTCCTACTGAGTTTTCCTAGCAAAGTTTTTAATGAGACAATCAATAATATTATACTACAAATCAAGATTGATGAGAACATTGTACTCTTTTTCCAATACTAGATTTTTTCCTACAGGGTTTTTCTAGTACAGGTTTTAACGATGCATATTCTCTCAGCAAGTGTCATCCAAGGGGGAGTGTTGTAAATTGGATGACCCTTTAACCAAGCTTATGAATGATCACATTGTCAAACATGACTCTCACATCGAATTGTAACATCGAGCATGACTTCTACATTGAATGTAACTTGTACACTCTACATAACTTATATTTAACTCCAATGTATAATCACTTATCCATGTATTGTCATGTAACTTGTAATCCTCTCCAATGTACACTAACTCTTCCATGTATTGTCTATGTTAGTTGTGATGTGTTGTATGATTTGTGGAGTATGTATAACTTGTACACATTGTATAAGTACAATTATCATCATCACCAAATGACCTATATAAAGAGTGCCAACTCTATTGTAATTCACAAACCAAGTTGAATGAAAAACTTCTCATTCCAACTATCTCATTTCTTATAGTTTATAGTAGTAGAAGTTCTTAATCTTTTATTTTACTTCAGTTCTTAACAAGTTCCAACCAAATTTACAACAAAAATAACTATTTTTACTTGTGTTTCACTAAAAAAAAATTAACAAATTAAGATTCTTTTTGGCGGAACTACTTGGATAATATATTACACATGTTAGCACAATTCGATCGACGGATTTATCTTCGCGAGAGGTAAAATTCTTCATTGGGTTGCGATTCGATCAACAATTACTTATTCCTTACTCATTTGTGAGATCTTCATCTCTGCCTCTTACCTTCTTGTGTGATTAGAAGTAAATTTCCGTTTTTTAGGGTTTCGTTTCTTAGTTGAATTAAACACATTAAGAGTCGATTGGTTTTTTAAGTAAAGAATACTGGGTAGTTATTCATTCATGATGTTCAATTTCAATTTCTAGTGTTCTCAAACAAATCCTATTCACTGTCAATGGCAATGCAGTTCAGAAAACATCAATTATAACTTAGACGGGTTGGCCAAGTGGTCAGGGCGAAAGCGGAACTATGTGGATTAGGTGCAGAGTCTCAGAATTCGATTCCCAAGAGCCACTGGTGGTCTCTTTCGGCAATCCCATAGCCCATGAGACTAATCAGATAAAGTATCTAGATACCATGGTTAATAAAAAAAAATCCAATTATGATCCGTTAGCACGCATTTTGTTCTTAGAGGAAATCCTTGCAATTGTCTTGATGTGAACTATACTTGAACTTTGAAATTGCTCCTCTGTTTGAGTTATTTGCTCAAACCTAGAATAAGGGAGTTGCATTTAACTAGGTTGTAAACTAATCACAATTTTGGGGTCTTCAATCGGTGTAAACGGATGTTGCTCTTTTGTGCCTGTTTTTCCTAGATAGTTGTTAGTAAATTTGGCCTTGTTTAGACAAAATCGAGCTCCCTAGTGGTGTTTTTATTTGAACCAATCTCTTGGGAATCAATTGTATATGAGAGGCATTCGATGGTGGTTGTGATGAGGCTTCACTTTGCCTTCGTTGTTCTAGTAGGAGACTGAGCTTCAATATTGTATCAACGATTCAACGATGTAAGGGATCTCACAATTATATCAACGAACTTCATTGAGCCTTGACAAAAAAAAAAAAAAAAAAAAAAAAAAAGAAAAAAAAATCTCTTGGAAATCACTGGAGTTTGGCGGGTTTTCATTTTCCCTATAAATACCAAACATATAGAGATTAGGATATGAATTTATTTATTTATTTATTATGTTTTTCCTCTACTATATTCGAGACAAAATAATCTTGTCTATATTTAAGCTGCAGTGATGCAATGCAGATGCTATCTGGGAATAAATGTGAATAACTTGGATATATTTGGCCTGTGTAGGCATGTGGAATCTGTTCTTGGGTTTTCTCTTTTTACTTTTGATTATAAAGTTCCAACACTGGCCGTAAGGATACAATTACAAAAGAACAATTGTGATGGAACAAAATGTGGTGACCTTGAATTGATGAACTAGAAACCAGAAAGAAAAGAAATCTTTAGGAAGCGAAAGGAGATCCTCTTATATTTTGGCACTGGGATTTGTTCAACTTAACCTATCATTCTGTTTTTTAGCACTTTTTTCCTTGCACCAACCTCTATATATATATATATATATTTTTGTTTTTTGTTTTGTTTTTTTTTTTCCTGTTGAAAGCATTTAAATGTTTCTGGATGAAATTTGTTATATTTCAGCTCAAATGGGGTCTCTGTCAGATGCATGGATGGAAGAATTTGATGAGGCATCCAAGCTTGCTGATGATATCAATGGGATGGTTTCTGAAATGGGTTATTTTCAGCGCTACTTATCTTCAATTCGGAGGAGAGTTACAATTCTAGGGACTAGACTTGATAGCTTGCAATCCCTCCTATCAAAGCTTTCCGGTAACAGCAAATGTATGTGTCACCTTCTTTCCCTCATCGAATGAGTATGTTTCTCTAGTACGTTCAGCAGAAGAGGAATGTTGAAATGTAAGGTTCTATTAATATTTCATTAATATTTCTGTCTGTTGAGTCCGAGAGTTAGGAAAAATAAATCTATTTGGACTAATCTCTCCAGACTAATATGGGGGTTTTTAAAATTTTTACAAATATTTAAGGGGTATCATAGGAATTTTACAAGTGGTTGTGTTTGCTTCATTTATTGCTTGAGGATGACGTTTTTTTGTGTCCGGACTCATGAATCCAAATAGCACTACCCTTTCAGAATCAATAAATCCGTTGCATGAGTTCGTATTTGCAGTTTCTCATTTTAATGCACAGTACTGAGAAGGAGATACATCAGCGTAAGAAATGCTTGCAACTTTGAGATCAAAATCCAATCAGATGGCATCGAAATTGAACATATCCCACTTTGGTAATAGGGACAGCTTGCTTGGAGTAAATATCACGCCAGCTGAGGCTATATATGAGTCGGACAACTGGTTTGGACAGTCAGGGTCTTGTTGGTCTTCAACGACAAATTATGAAAGGCACATTGTTATAGTTTGATTGAATTTTATGTTCTATATGCTTTCCAGATAATGATTAAAATTGTCTTACTAATTTCTTTTATCATGATGCACTATGCGCTTTCCTGGTGATACACTGCATGCGGGGCTGTATCTGGGAGCAGAACAGGATGAAGAACTTGAGAATTTGGAGGAAACAGTAATCAGTACATAACATATTGCACTCACTGTCAATGAGGAACTTGATCTGCACACTCGACTCATTGTACATTTTATATCTCTCTGCTCCTTTAGCTTTTACTTATTCAAAGGTTGCCTTTGTTTTCAGATTCAAAAAGTGTTTCCATTATATCTGCCAAATAGTGAAGAAAGCATTAGTGAAGCAAGAACTTTGAAAATGATTTGAAATTGTTTACAATGCTTCAAATGGACTCCGTCAACAAGGGTATATTTTGCTGCACTTTTTTCACTTTTAAGGGTTTTAATGGCCCATTGGTCACTTTAAGGATTAATCTGTCCAATTGCTTCTAGTTTAGGGTACCTTATGCCCTCTTAATTGCACAATATATACATTTTAAGGGGGAAGTTTAAATTTTGAAGCTTTGTAGCAGGTATTTCTAAATTTTGTAAGTGGGAACTCCAAATTTCAAATTAGTATCTAATAGCAAATGTTAGTAGCTAAATAAAAAATTGTAGCAGCAAAATTTCAAGTTGTAGCTCAATGAATCTTTTAGGCTACGAATTTTCTTATTTCATAGCAAAAACTTTATTTTAATGGTTCATTCAAATCTCTCTTTGTCATCTACTTTTCCATAACAGAAAGCAAATTTCCAAATCGCCCTCTCTCTAAGTTATCTGTATATATATATGTGTGTGTGTGCGCGCGCGCGCCTAGACAGACAGTTCAGGGATCAATCTCTTTTTTTTTTTAATATATATATATATGAGAAACCAGCTTATACCCGCAGACAGGGATACTTGAACCCTCAACCTTATGTGTAGGTGATTGTGTGCCAAAGAGTTGAAGGTTCCACTTGGTTGGTTAGGAGGGATTTGTTGAATGTACAAGATTTGTTCAAACCCTCAAACCTTTAATTATGACTTATGAACTTCAATTTTATAAAAATATGTTGAAGGTTCCACTTGGTTGGTCCCTAGAGATGTTCTTTGGTGGGTTCTAGAAAGAAAAAGAGTGCATGCTAGATACATAGACACTATTAAGGATATGTATGATGGAGTAGAAACGAGTATAAAGACATTTGGAGGAGCTACAAAAGAATTTCTCATTACGATAGGACTACATCAAGGATCGGCTTTAAGCCCATATCTATTTACTTTATTTATGGATGAACTAACTAGACATATTTAAGAGGATATACCATGGTGTATGCTATTTGCAGATGATATTGTCTTAGTGGATGAAACTAAAGATGGAGTGAATATGAAATTAGAACTCTGGAGGAATACATTAGAATCTAAAGGCTTTAAGCTGAGTAGGACGAAAATCGAATACATGCACTGTGAGTTTAGAAACACTAGACATCGAGATACAGAGTGGTAAAATTAGGGGAAGTAGAAGTTCCTAAGGTAAACCACTTTAGATACTTAGGATCAATCATACAAAATGATGGTAACATTGAGAATGATGTCACACATAGAATTCAAGCTGGATGGAAGAAATGGCGGAGTGCAACAGGGGTGATTTGTGATCGAAATGTTCCTACTAAGTTAAAAGGGAAATTTTATAGGACCGCAATTAGGCCAGCTATGCTCTATGGAAGTGAATGTTGGGCGGTAAAGCAACAACAATTACATAAAATGAACGTAGCAGAAATGAGGATGCTTAGGTGGATGTGTGGTAAAACTCGTAAAGATAGAATAAGAAATATAGAAATTCAAAGACAAGTAGGAGTAGCACCAATTGATACAAAGATTAGGGAAGGGTAGTTGCGATGGTTTGGTCACCCGTAAAGACGGCCGACAAATGCCCCAACTAGAAAACTTGACTCAATAGAAACTGTAGAAATTCGACGAGGTAGAGGCAGACCAAAGTTAACATGGGATGCATTAATTATGAGGGATTTGAATGGTTTGCAAAGCTCACCATCAATTGCACTTAATCGAGCACAATGGAAAAGTTTGATCCATGTAGCCGACCCCAGTTAATTTGGGACTGAGGCTATGTTGTTGTTGTTGTTGTTGACAAGCGCATTGCGCACTTCAGAACTCAAGCTGGCTCTATTTTGTTGTTTTGTTGTTGTTGGTTTAAATTCAGACTGTTGGGGATCAAACTCTTTTTTCTCTCGTTAGTTGTGGCTCTATTTTGCCAATAATGTTCTGACATAGGAATTTTGTTTTGTTGGTTTAAATTCAGACTATTGGGGATCAAACTCTTTTTTCTCTCATTAGTTGTGGCTCTATTTTGCCAATATTGTTCTGACATTGGAATTTTGTTTCGTTGGTTTAAATTCAGACTGTTGGCATATTTTATTTCGAACAATTGATAAGAACCTTAGCATTTGTGATGAAACCTTTTACAAACTCTGGCTAACAACTTGGCAAGTTAATTCCCTTAGCCATCTACCTGTGGGATATAAGAGAAAGATAAGCAAACAAATGGATCTTCGATTCTTATTTTGATATACTTAGTATTATGTCAAGATGATTTGTGATGGACATGATGCCGGATGCCTGAAAGGCTAAACAGATATGTAAATTTACCTGACCCTGTATGACCAGCAGAAGTATGTCACTGATTCCGGGTACCAGGTCTCTGATAATCTGGTCCTGCAAACAACCTCATACCCATATCAAAAAATTGTCTTTCCTTTGTGTGTATTACTTGCTTAGTATTTGTGTACTTCTATTCCATCGGCCTAAACATGTTTTTGCTAGCAAAATAAGTGAAACTTATGTTATTATTCACATGGTAAATCTTTGAGCTTTACTTTATTCCTGCTGCGCCAAAATCGAGGTGTAAAATGGAAACCAGGAGATTAGTCTCTGAATGCCAGATTTGAGAATATATTTTGCTGAAGATCGTGTTTTAACTAATTTAATGTTGCACTATTATTTCATAAAACTTATCTTGAATTTTTTGGCTTTTTCAACCAATAATGCAGTATCTTTTCCCTATTTCTGTAGACCTGATTCTGCATTCTTGCTTAAAGAAGAAAAAAGAAAAGAGATTCTTATCTTGAATACTTATGACAGGTAAAACTATGTTTTGTGGATCCAAAATCTTGTTTGATTGCACTTGTTCCTTTTTCTAATGAATTGTTAATTTGCTACTATGTTCATAAAAAATGGAATTAAATTCATCTTAGTAGTGCCTTTTTTGGTTCCCAGTCTCACTTTTTGTCCCTGCTTTTAATGATATGTTGCCTGAAACAAAAAATGTTCGATCTATGAAATTATGTGAGCATGCCACCATGTTTCATGTTTGCAAAGAACTGAGGAGATAGAGGGGGAAGGGTATCTAAAAAAAAAAAAAAAAAAAAACTGGCCAACAAATGCCAAATAAACTGTTTCCTAGCTAGTTTCTAGACTGGACTCTGTAGAATGAAGATAAAATTGTTCTTTAGACAATATTTGTTTTTTTAATTCACAGCATAACAATATATTAGTATAACCATCCTTGTAGTTATTTTACAAGTTGCATTTTGCTTCATTTTCATTTTTTTCCTCTTGTTTCTTGCCATCATCATGTTTAGAAGGACTAGAATCTTTATAGTAATTGTTATTAGGTGCCACAATTTGTTTTCATGGTTATGATTCTTATGAAGTTGAGCCTTTTCTTTGTTCTTCTATCTTTTCAGTGTTCACTTGGTAATCTGGAAAGTGTCAGTTGTCAAATTTTCTACCAAGTGAAGTCCACTTAGTAGTATTCCTTAGAGTGCCTAAGCAATTCATTCTCATGTTCTATCTTCTCTTATCTCTTTAAGCGTCTGGTTCATTTTACATTTTTCTTCTGCGCAAGTCTGCTGTGGTTTTATTTTAGGTAAAATTATGATAAGATTAAATTTGTTGCTGATTGAACCCATGGATTTCATAAGGAAATGGCCTTCCATTTGTTCATGTATTTCCGTACTAGCGAGTTCCTAACTTCACACTGCAGCAGTTAAAACAACAGGTACGCTAATTTCTTATTTACTTAAGAAATCTTTATGCGCTTTTATTTACAATTATCTTCTAGCATATTGATGGATAATTTTAAATCTATATATCGTGGGACTCTGATTTGTAAATTGGTGAGTGCCATGGGAGTTCTAAAATAATCAAGACAAGCCATTCATAACATGCTTATATTTCTTGAGTTACTCCATATTTGTAGATTTTTGTATGTGATTGTGTTAATTTATTTCTTGTTTTGAGTTTGAGATGCTTTTTGGCCCTTCATAAGCTTTGGTATGCAAGTCTTTGATTCCCACTAAAATGAAAACAAAAAGATAGTCTCATCATTACTTTTCTATATCATTGTTCCATGTTTCAGACTCTTACCACTTTTGGGAGATATGTCCCTTAAATCGTCAATGAGAAAGGGATTCCATATCCATGTGCACCACATTGGAAGAATCCAGCAGTCCTGTAAACGCCAAATATTTATAGATTCTTCAGGCCTTTTATGAAATATCAAGTTCACCACTTTATTCTCTTTGCACAATCCTTTTATTAGTCCAGACCTCTCCTCTCTCATTCATTGCGCCATAATAATCTCTCCAACCTTCCTCGATTGTAGAGATTGCCACTATGGTGACAAGATGCACCTACCTAATTCAACTTCTTCATGGTTTTCTCTTCTTTGGCCTCTTTGTTCCCCACCTCTCTTCGTCGCAAAAAACTTGTCCTAATTGCGGTTCCATGCAAGTTCCATACCCTCTTAGCACGAGCCCAAACTGTGGTGATCCTGACTATGCTATTCGTTGTGATGCTCGCACAAACAGGCTGTTCTTTGATGCTCTCAATGGAAGTTCTTATCTTATCCTGAGTTTACATTCTTCCATGCAGCGAATGGTATTGCAACCGTCTCCCTGGGTGTTGGGGAAATGCACTACACAAGATTTGGCAATTAGTGAGGGTCTATGGTTGAACCAGACTCTCCCCTTCAACATCACATCATCTAACACCGTCTTCCTATTCAACTGCTCGCCTCGCCTTTTGGTCTCGCCTCTCAATTGTACCCCTGCCAGTCTTTGCCATTCTTACTTGGAAGCCTCTGGACATATTGACCCGAATCGTGCTTCACAGTGTGCTACTGAAATTAATCCATGTTGCACTTTCATTGCAGGAGGCATGCCTTCGGCTTACAAGATAAGGCTCCATGATTCGGGTTGCCAAGCCTTCAGAAGCATTGTTCACCTGGATTCTGAGAAACCAGCTCGTGAGTGGGAAGAAGGTCTGGAGGTTCAGTGGGCTCCTCCCCCTGAAATAGTCTGCAAGACACATCTCGACTGCTCAAATTTCTCAAAATGCTCAACTACAGCGAAACCGGGTATTTCGCGTTGTCTTTGCATTAAGGATTATTTTTGGGATCATGCACTTGGAGCTTGCTCTAGAAACGCCAGCCGCTCCAGAAGCGTCCTCGGTTTGAAAGTAGGAATTGGGATATTATTCTCCTTCGTGGCTCTTGCAGTGGTGATGACTTACATCAGACTAAAAGTATTTGGGAGATTCTCTAATCAGTCGAAGCTTGCAAAAGTGAGAGAAGAGATGTTGAAGGCTGGTAGTGGCTGGAAATCGGCTAGGCTGTTCAGTTTGAAAGAGGTTAGGAAGGCAACTTTCGGGTTTTCTCGGGAGAGGATATTGGGTTCAGGCGGTTTCGGCGAGGTTTACAAAGGCGAGCTCCAAGATGGCACCACTGTAGCCATCAAGTCTGCTAAGGTGGGCAACATCAAGAGCACCAATCAGGTGCTCAACGAAGTAGAAATTCTCTCGCAGGTGAACCACAGACACTTGGTTAGACTGCTAGGCTGTTGCGTCGAAGCAGAACAACCATTGTTGATATACGAGTATATACCGAATGGAACTCTTCATGACCACTTGCATGGTAAGAGAGCCAAGTTTTTAGATTTGAAATCAAGGCTAAGAATAGCTATACAAACTGCTGAAGCCTTGGCATACTTGCACTTCTCAACATGCACCCCTATATATCACAGAGATGTGAAGACCACAAACATTCTATTAGATGATGAACTGAATGCAAAGGTCTCTGATTTTGGCCTTTCAAGATTGGCTCAGCCGGGATTGAGCCATGTTTCAACTTGTGCACAGGGCACTCTTGGCTACTTGGACCCTGAGTACTACAAGAACTACCAGCTGACCGACAAGAGCGATGTATACAGTTACGGAGTTGTGCTGCTTGAGGTTCTCACGTCACAGAGGGCTATTGACTTCTCTCGAGACGATAACGATGTGAACCTCGCCATGTATGTCTTTCGGCATGTGGACAGTGGCAAAGTGATGGACATTGTGGACCAACAGTTCCTAGGCGACGAGTCTTCCATCGAGACGGTGACGGCCATCGGCGCCTTGGTTGAGCTTGCCCTTGCATGCTTGAGGGAGAAGAAGGGGGAGAGACCTTCCATGAAGGATGTGGTTGAAAAGCTGCAGCTCATATTGGACTCTCTGCATTAGAAACGTTATCTCTCTTTGTGGTAGTTATATTTATATTATCGAGATCAAGAGTGTTTTAATGGGTATACACTTGAGAGTAGTTTTCCAATTAATGGGGTCATCTATACTAATACACATAGGCTAAAGTGGTTATGGGAGTTGGTCCAAACTACATAAATAAAGTTTCCATTACTTGTTTTCAAGTCAAAAGCAACTTTAATTATGAAATGTGGAAACCATTATGTTGGAAGTCCAGGATTAGCTAAATGGGAAAGCACTAGCAAATGTTTATTGTACAAGCTTAGAAATAGAAACTGCTTATTATGAATATTTAGAAGAACGTCCAGTTTTTTTATTTTTGATTTTTTCATTATCCTTAGTGTCTAAACCACCTCATCCCTTTCATTAAGTATTGTACATTTTTTATTTTTTCTTCTCTTTTTTTGATATCTAGGTTTATTAAGTGCTTATATTTGATTATAAAAAATGCTTATAAAAATGCTTTTAATTAATTGATTAGATCGAATTTGTTTGTTGTTGGCTTGAAAATGTCGTGCACTATTTTTTTTTTTTTTTTTAATTTATTTATTTAAGAAAGACAACTTGACCCATTTGAACTTATAACCTCTTAGTCTCAAATTTCGTATCAAACCATTTAACCACGTAAATGGTTGCTTTTCTTCTATTTTTTTCATGAGAACTTTGGAATCGTTTGTAGCCCCTAAAGAAATTGGAGTGTCTAGCCCTATGTTGAAAATGTGGATTCTTGAGACCACTACAAGGAATCTAGTCATCAACGCTTATGAATTACTTCCATCGTCAACAACAATTGATTCTTAATCACAAATTTAATTTGTTGGGGGTGGCGGGTTGATTATCGATTTATCGCAACCTTCTTCCTTTATTTGTGTAAAAGCACAATATCTCTGTCCAACAGATTATGCTATGGGCACAAACAATAGCCCTGTATATATAGGTATTGTGAGCACATATACTGACTGCCTGTGTTGGCGTAAATATAGAAACAATTTTTCCAACAGATTCTGTTGTGGCCAGAAACGGTAGCCATGTATATATAGGTGTTGTGGGCACATATATGGGCTGCCTGTCTTGGCGTAAATGAAAAAAATAGTGAGAGAAATAAATTGCAGTAAATAAAAGACACACGAGAATTGTTTATGCAGTTCGGACCTCTCGTCTTACGTATGCAGGGCCACGTCCAGGTGTAAATGTACTAAGAAAGATGATTATAGATTTACATAGAACTCCTAACTAGTGATCCCTCACCTAGCTAGTGATCCCTCACCAAGTTCTATTACACTAATCACTCCCCTTTATACTTAACACTTACACGAAATCCCAAGTTCCCTTGGTGTCTGAGATCCCCTCAGTGTTTCGGCTAAATCCCCTCAGCCTAGTGTGTGTAAGAAAAAAAAATTAAAGAGAATGTATTCTCTATCTCACCGTGAATGCAAAGAATACTTAGTGTGTCAACTGGTGTTTTGCATTTGTGATAACACTCTTATTTATAATGAAAGCCTAAGATACATTTGTTTTGGTCTTCATTGCCTTCAACGAACTTAGCCCATATTTTTCTTTCCTTTTAATTGTTTAGGAAAGAATTGATTGTCTAAATCTCCACATTCCTTATTCTTCATCTCGTTTGAAATAAGTAATCTGAGCATGAACACTCTTTCCTTGTCTTGTAAATGCTTGCTAATCTTTGGTGGATACAAAGGATATTGCGAGAGTATTTTCGTGATCTTTAAAGATATGGTGAGTTGTGCATATATTCTTCGGGCCTACATGGCGATGTCCTGGGCAAAACTATACAAGGAAATAACTAAATTGACCATTAGTGATACAATATGTTCCATTGAAAATCGATGCTTAAGGTGTGACACATAATGACAACTTCCAGGGAATTTATGTCTTACTCCCCCTTTGTTATCTGTGTGTCACAACTTAGTAAATGGATTAGATATGCAACAAGTGAACGTGCAAATGTTATGTTAAACAAAAATAGTCATGCCATGAAAAATAAGAAGCATGAGTTTAAAGACTAACATAAATCCCGAGTTTGAGATATAATGACAATTGTAGTTCAAACAGAAAATATTAATGAATCAAAAACACAAAATAAATCAAAAGTGTATGTGATTCAAAAAAAGGTGTTGCTCCCCTTATATCTAAGCCTAGTCTCCCCCTTTGTGGACACAGATAAACAAAGGGTGCTCTGAGGAAGTATCATCTAACAATTAAGCAAACACAGTCGGTGCAAACGAGAAAAACAATTGACTCACTAATCGGTACAACCTAGCAAGCAAAAAAAAAACCTATATGTTGGACAACTATATATCATATCAAAAGCTACAAACTTCACATCAGTAGTAAAAGCAGCGGAAATATAAATGCTATAAAATAGTTGTAGCATGAGATAGTTTCGAAGCAATAAGGGAAGATGCATATGGAACCTTATACTTACATTAACTCCCCATAAGTTCATTATTACCTCCAATGAAATCAATTGTGGGCACATACTGTGGCTTTACAGTTGACAGATGCAGACAAAAGCATGTGGGCACGGTTGCAGACATAAGTGTGTGGGCACAGATCTAGAAAAAAGTCTGTGGACATGTAATGACCCTCAAATTTATACGTGCAACGTGTCATGTTTCAGGATTGTGGACTGGACCGTCGTGACTTGACGTACTTGTCAAAGCCTTTGGAATTGACACCGAGGTAAATATTATTTTTTCATGGTGAATGTATTATTTATTTATTTATATCCAAAATGTGAATTTCTAATGTCCCAGTGTATGTTTATTTTGTTTTGACGAAATTGCGAGAAAGGTATACGTGGGGCATTCGGCGAGTCGAGACATTGAACGGGGACTTACCTCGAATTACGTGTCGACGTGAGACCGAGGTGGGGGCTTATGGGTAAATGTAAGTTGAACTATTTATAGTGGTTTATAGTGCTTTAATGTGGTCACATTAAAAATTCAATTAGCAAGCCTAAAGTAGTGAATTTATTACAAAGGCCTTATGATATGCATCGAGACATGTATTGAATCATCTAGAGACCAAGTGAGTCAATGATTGGAGTCACTTAAACATGACTTGAGGGACAAGTGTGACAATGTAGTCCATTAGTTGAGTCTCGAGATACATGTGCACAAATGATCAAGGGTCATGGTTTAAAGCTTATCACCTTATCAATTTAACCACCAAAGTCAACATTTGAATCACATTTCTCATTCTCGATCGATAGAGCAGGTTGGAGAAGAAGAGAGGATGCATGAATTTGATCAAGGAGAAGGAAGGTGTAAGTGAAGAAAAAAGATCAAGGTCATCAAGCTAGGTAACCTCTCCATCTCCATTAACATAGCTTGGTTTATTCATTCAATTCATGTGTTTGGTGGTGGTGGTGTTGTTGTTGTTGTTGTTGTTGTTGTTTTGTTGTTGTTGTTGTTGTTGTTGTTGTTTTTGTGTTTTGGTTAATGTTAGGGACCCCTACTAATGTGTATAAGGGTACCTAAACAATAAACAAGGCCTATGTGTAATGCAAACTTAGAATTCAAACTGCGGAATTTTGGGTTATGCTGCACATAATGCGCTAGATTTATGAGGTAGCGCGCTAATTGCGAATTAGCGCGCTAAATGTCACAAATTAGCACGCTAATATGGATTAGTGCGCTAAGGGTCTAAAGTAGTGCGCTAATTCCCTTGGCAGTACCTAAAATTGAAAAATGTTCAAAAAAATCTCTAAAACACTATAATTTGGTCTAAAAACATGTTTTAGGACCTCACGAACCTAAGGGGAGGTCTCGGGAGTTCGGGTAATCGGTTGGGGAGCATGTCTGAGCGCGAGGGCGAGATAACACGAGTCCGAGGTATGTAAGTGCGTAAACCGGTTGAGAAAATGCATAGTAATTTATTTTTTGTATTTATTGGCTTTGTTATTAATGCCTTCTTGTTGGGATTCTATTCGATATTCCTTGGTTGAGTGTTTATGGCGTAAGTATGTCAAGAAGGTACTCCTAGGATTATAACTAGTTGGGCTAACGTGAACACTACTTGCGGGGGTGCAGCTACCCAACCAAACGTGAGTTTTCCCCGAGTACTGGATTGTTGTGGATTTAAGACCACTTAGTTGCCTCTTTTGATTCCTAGACATTCATATTTCGTTGTGTATATCTATCAGTCTGTTTATCATGCACTTTTTTATTTTTATCTGTCTTTGAATGCCCGCATGATATTTGGATGATTTTAACATGATTCATGAATTACTGTTATATCCTTCTAGTTATTACTTTCTACTTTACTATACTCACCGTCTACTTTGTGACGGTGGGTGCAGAGCGAGACGGAGACGGGCAAGGGGAAAGGACCAGTGATCGGTGATTTTCTTCGAGGACTTTGTGGAGCGGTTCCTTCCTTGCATGACTGTATGTTTTTCCATTTTTGTCGTATATTATTGTTTTTGAAATACACTAGGACATAATGGGACCAAGTGATATATGATAAGTGGGTTTATATGATGATTTTCAGGGTTTCCACAATGTATGTTATTTCACTTTTAATGAAATCTGAGTTATTTAATCTCGTCATAAGTTTAATTCTGCCGCAAATTATTCGTAAAATACATAACTTAATAACTCAATGTGAAAATACTAATGTAATGAGAATGTAATTATTTAAGGCTGACTAAGTCTGTGTTGACTTTGCGAGGACTGACTCGGGGGTCTACGTGGGTTTAGGCCTGGCGGGGTCCAGTTTTATGGGGAACTGGGGTCGTCATAGTTGGTATCAAAGCAGGTTAAACGTTAACAACATAAGACACAATTGGAACCTAGAGTGGAACCTTATGATCCTAACTTAGAAACTTCGTTGGGAAGTGAGGAGAGTTAGGAAAAAGGAAAAACTTTGTCTTATATGTTATATTTGTTGGGTTGTAATATATTATATCGGTAATTATCCACTGATTCGGGGATTCACTTTCTATTGCAGATAGAGATGACGGATCAAGCTAGACTTAATGATGATAGTGGGGCCGCGGGTTCTCGATATGTGAGTGCCGATGAGTTGCATACTCTATCAGAGAGAGTCACATCCTAGGATCTGCGATTGGAGGAGATTTTAAGGATACTTATAGCACCGACTATGGCTACATCGTCACCACCAGCTTCATCGACATTGTCTGGTATTCAGGAGACGGATACACCGATCGTAGCGACTACTGCTGCGGTGACTACAGTTATTGTAGCTGTACCAGAGTTTATAGTTGTACCTTCTGTACATACTGAGATAGTGTATGCTACATCAATAGAGAAGGGCACTAAGGCGACTGCAGAGGCTAGGCAGTTGAGGGAGTTTAAGAGGCATAATCCGACAGAGTTCTATGGTGGTATATTTTTGGAGGCTGCTGAGAAATCCCTGAAGAGCCATGAGAAGGTGCATAATTTCATTGCTAGTGAGGAGCACATGAAAGCCTTGATTTCTTCATCGATGCTTATGAGAGAGGCGAAAACGGTGGACAATGATGGTTGCTACAGAGAGGGTACCCAAATATTGGGTAGACTTCAAGAGGCAGTTCAACTTGAAATATTTTCCTCTACGGTAATGCAGGAGAATAGGAACCAGTTCACTTCATTGAGACAATACGCTTATAAGTCTGTCAAAGGCTACATGAGACGTTACTTACAACTACTTCCCTATGCCGGAGGTATGGCAGATTCAGATATCGATCAGGTGTACTATTTCACGAAGGGGTTGCTACCCGAGATTGGAGGGGTTATTGTCTCCACTGAGCCAGATATATTGCAGAGGGTTTATGAGAGGAGTTTAGCCAGGGAGGTTTACTTACGTACACATCTTGAGGAGGTTAGACTGTCCGATCGGAGACACAATCAGACCACCGATCTGATAGGGACAGGAAGAGGAAGAGGAATTATGAGGGTCTCAAAGATATGGGACCCCAGAGTGTTGGATCCGTTACAGCGCTAGCATGACCTGCTTAGATTGCTCATGTTTCACTTGTACCAATGTCGAGTTTTGCTAGCTGATCACCATAAGCTACGCTGTCCGTACAGCAGCCATAGATGCATCATTCTAAAAGTAAGGATATGGGTAGAGGCAGTGGATAGACACAAAGGTCTGGGCAGGCACAGACATAGAGTCAGAGACTTGCACAGGTCGAGGATAGAGCCAGACACAGGGGATGTTATCTAGATCGAAGGAGCAACATGCATGTTTTAAATGCAGTTAAATAGGTCATTTTCAAGTCAGTGCCCGCAGCTAGGTCGAGTGCAGACGTAGCATCATCAACAACAATGGGAGAGAGTCCATGTTGCTGTTGAGAGATCAGGGAGCTTCCTGGAATCTCACTGAGGGTATGATTTTGATTTGTGATATTTCAATGCATACCATGTTTGGTTTTGGTTCGACTTTTTCATTTATTTATGGATGCGTGGTAGATGCATTAGGGTTGAGACCACTAGGCTTAGTAGACCCTTGATCCTTAGTACAGCTGTTGGGAACAAGATGTACCCGAACTTGTTGTGTGTTGACTATTCGGTAGAGATAGATGATCATAATTTACTTGCAAACTTGAAAGTCTTAGAGTTTCTTGAATTTGATGATTTGCTTGGTATGGACTGGCTGGGTGCGTATCATGCTCATATTGATTGCTACGGCAAGTCAGTTACGATTCCGTTGTCAGATGGGTCGAAGATCCATTTTTAGAGAACAACTGCTTTACTTTCGATCACTAGAGGAAGGATAGCCACTAGTAGTGAACTTAATACACTTGCGAGTGTCATGAGTACTACTGAGAGATCAGAGACCTATATTAGCGACGTGCCAGTGGTGTGCAAGTTCATTGATGTTTTTCCAGAGGATCTACCGGGATTACCACCGCCATGAGAGATTGATTTCATCATCGAATTAGTCCATGAGGTTAAACATATTTCTATACTGCCGTGTAGAATGGCTCCTCGAGAGTTGGAGGAATTAAGGACTCAGTTGGACAAGTTGTTGGAGTTAGGGTTCATTCACACGAACATGTCACCATAGGGTGCGCCGGTCTTTTTGTGAAGAAGAAATTCGACAGCCTGAGGTTGTGCATCGACTATAGGCAACTGAATTGGGTGACTGTGAAGAACAAATATATGCTTCCTCACATTGATAATTTATTTGATCAGCTGACGGGAGCTTAGTGGTTTTCCAAGATTGATTTGCGATCAGGCTATCATCATCTCAGAATTAGAGCTGAAGACAGAGGAGAAGACTGCATTCAATACGAGATATGACCATTATCAGTTTACAATCATGCCGTTTGGATTTGACTAATGCATCATCTATGTTTATGGATCTCATGCATAAAGTACTGAAGGCTTATCTGGATAGATTTGCGATTGTATTCATTGATAATATTCTCACATATTCCAGGACTCGGGAAGATCACAAGGAACATCTTAGGGCAGTTCTGCAGACGTTGAGGGAACACCGGTTATATGCCAAGTTCAATAAATGTGAGTTTTGGCTTCAAGAAATTAGATTTTTGGGACATGTAGTTGGAGCTAGCAGAGTATCTGTGGATCCCGCTAAGATTAAAGCAGTGATTGATTGGCCTACATCGACTACAGTGACCGAGATACGCAGTATTGTGGGTTTGGCTGGTTATTATCGTTGTTTTGTGCAGGATTTTTCTTGAATTGCAGCACCAATGACGAGATTGACTCAGAAGAACTTGAAACTTGACTGGGATGAGAGTTGCAAACATGCATTTTCTACTTTGAAAGAGAACCTGATGACTGCACCAGTTTTGGCATTACTTGAGTCAGGGAAAGATTTGGTGGTGTATATAGATGCTTTGAAGGTTGGTTTGGGTCGTGCATTGATGCAGGAGGTCAAAGTGATTGCATATGCATCTCGATAGCTCAAGATTCATGAAAAGAACTATCTGAGGCATGATTTAGAGTTAGCCGCAGTGGTGTTTGCACAAAAGATTTGGCGATATTACCTGTATGGTGTGCGGTTCGCTTTATTCACTAATCACAGGGCTTGAAGTATCTATTCTCTCAGAAAGAATTGAATTTGAGACATAGACGTTGGTGGAGTTCATGAAGGATTATGAATTTACACTTGAGTATCATCCATGGAAGGTCAACGTCGTTGCTGATGCTTTGAGTAGGAAAGGGTCTAATGCTGACGTAGTAGTATGCCATATGACCTACGAGTATGCATTACTCGAGGCAGCTGAGCTGATGAGTTCAGACGATTTACCGGCTACTACTAAGACACAGATTTGTGGTTAAACAAGGATGCATACGGTTTCGATTCAGGCTGTACATGATGGACAACAAGATTGACGAGTTATACCAGCGATTCAACTATATGGCTGAAAGTTTAGATTATCCAGATTAGAGTCGATCAACAAATTCATGTTTGAGGTTTGAGGACGACTGTGGATTCCATTAATGGCTGAGATGCGCATTGAGATACTTTAGAAAACTTATCGTTAACGATTTTTTGTTCATCTAGGTCGGACCAAGATGTACGCATATATGCGACGTTTCTTTTCGTGGCCAGGGATGAATGCCGATGTTTCAGAGTTTATTTGAGTGTGTAAGATATGTTAGCGTGTTAAGGCTGAGTATAGGAAACCTGAAGGTTTGCTGTAGCCAATTCCCATTTCGCAGTGGAAACGGTGCACATTGCTATATATTTTGTTAGCGGTTTACCTCGATCTCCTCGTGGACATGATAATATATGGGTGATTATGGATAGGTTGACAAAATCTGCACATTTTATACCCGTTTCCACTACACATATAGTTGATAGATTGAGCAGTCTATATGAGCGAGAAATAGTTAGATTACATGGGGTACCGTTATCTATAGTGTCAGATAGAGGACCACAATTTACTTCATTGTTGTGGCAGAACATGCAGTCACACTTTGGCACTAGGCTTGACATGAGTACGACGTACCATCCACAGACAGACGGGCAGTCCGAAAGGCTGATTTAGGTTTTAGAGGACATGCTCAGAATGTGTGTTTTGTAATATGGAGTGTAGCGGCCCCAGCCTCCCCGGGGCGACGTGTCTCTGAGTACTCCTTGTCCGTTGGCCTAACTATACGTGTCTGACACCTGGCCATCCTATTTATGTCTCGTAACTCGTGTCCACCAGTGTAATATTAGATAAACTAGTAAATCATCCTTATATTCTTTGTCCCATACTAACGATGGCTATCTAACTGTTTCAACTATTACCTAGTTGACAATTTATTGAGATCCTAACCATACTAATGAGTTGTATTTTAAGGTTAACATATTCAGCAGAAGTCTTACTTAATACCATTTAAATAAGAAAACTTAGCATGATAAACATTTTCCAAAGGCAAAGCCTTATGTGGAAAACCCTAGAAAGTACTCTGTATATAAGCGACATCACCACAACATGTATAAATACATGTATTGTGTTATCTAAAGTCTCCCAATACCCAAAATATACAAAATATGCACGTACAAATAGGTCATCGACAGTGGGCAATCAGATGTAGTCGCCTAGGATCCCCTTACCGCTACCGATACTAAGATCTACACTTAATCATCATAAAAGACAGATGACAAGTACAGTAAGTAAAATCCCAAAGAACTCCTTGAGCATTCATATAATAAAATAAAGGAAATACAATGAATGTTGTTAAGTAAACATGCGGAATGTAAAAAAAACAACTACAAATGTCTCATCGCATGAATAAACAAAGACAAGCTAACGAATATGTGTGCTCGTTGTAGAGGGACTAGACTGTACTTCGGGTCACCAAGTTCCCACTAGTAGTCGCGTCCAACTGGCCCAACATTTGGTCCCTTGTGGCACTGGCCAAATCCACTGAGTCACCAATACGTGCATCGAGGTAACTCACGTCGCCATTCACTGAGGGCCGGGTCACACGTGCTACAGTTCAGTGCCTCATGAACACACAACAAGGAAATCCGAGGGAGTAACCTCAACCCACGTCTAAATATTCGAACAAAAAGATGAACAACAAGGAATGATAGAAACAACATGTAAACAAAATAAACACTCAAAGCTTTTCAGTTTGGTCTTACAAACCTTACACTGCTCTCTGACATCCCCGGGCTCCGTAGCCGACCCGTCAAGCTCTGTGACACTGAGCTTCGATCCACTAAGTCCCTGAAGTCCATTTTTACCAGTTTCGTTTGTTTACAAATGTGTAGATATTTATTAGGTGGAAAACCTCTAAAACATTCTTAAATTCCCATTTTCATTTGTCATTAGCGCGCTAATTTGTCTACTTAGCGCGCTAGAAATTTTTATTAGCGCATTATTGTTCTTTTTGTGACGAGCAACGACACACTCATGACAGTTAGCGCGCTAATTGCCTTCTATGACAAAATTCTCAATTCGAGAATCCTGTCCTAATCCTATTAATTAGCTATTCTAACTGGTCTATTACATTTTCCTCATCAAAATAACTTCAATCCATGACTCAGAACACTCCAGAAACCTTAATGTACATAAATTCCTACAAATTCATGCACTCATCACACTATCCAATCTCATCAAAACTAGAAATTCTAGTTAGACCAGTGATCAATCCTCTAATAGTACGATCTAAAAACATGAAATTGATCAACTTTTTATCATAATTCAGAGCATATATAAGAAAATCCGAAATTCCACCAAAGCATATGAAAATGAGTTCAATTTAAAGTGTGGGAAATGAGGAAGATGATTACCTAAGTTAGATTACTTGGTTTGATGCCTAGGTTGTTGAATTCCAGCTCTAAATCCTATATTCTTCCTCTGATCTACTGGTTTGCATGAATTTGTATGTGAGTGTTGTGATCAAATACTCTACTAACTCTCATATATATATGTTAGTTGGAATCAATTGTGTGTACGTATCTTGAGGCATATCTTGTGGTTAACAAGCATGCTGTCCTATACTTCCTGGTGACTCCAATAGCACACTCATAATTTAGTCCCACTCGCGATGCTAATCTAGATTTTCATCTCATGGCCTTTTTTATTTAATGTAAACTATAGGCTTCCATTTATTTTATTTGTGTTACATTACATTAAGCCTTATCCAACCATATGGCTAGTGTTTTATTTAGCAAATTTAAACCAACTCATGGTCACTCTAACCCTCGGCTACCCGTACCCAGTGCCCCGTGTCTTGACACGTATTTGAGGTGTGCCATAACCTATTGTTCAAGTTTATTTAACTAGCCTATGGTTACATTAATTGTACCAATTTGATAACCTATGGTTACATTAATCATGTCAACTTGATAGCCTAGACATGTTTATCTAAGTTTATTGAGTTTTCTCTAATGTACCAGTATTTCACCTCTCGATATTCACGTTAGCATGCATTTCGAGGCAGCTACCCTTCACATAACCTCTCATGTTCTCGTGATTCAACATACACGCATGCGATATATTTAACCAATAATTGAATAAAGTGCACCGCGATCAAGCCGTCTAACACATAATTAAACCAGTGTACCTAGTCGACGTGTGTCCTAGCCTACCCGCGGCGTCCACATGGATCTGAGTTGGTGTCCATGTCTGCAATTTCGAGATAATTAACGACATTATTAAAATGGGTCGTTACAGTTCTTCCCAACTAAATAAAAATTTCGTCCCGAAATTAACCATAACTTAAATCTCATACTAGAAAATAGCTGAGGGTATCGCTCTCTCATCGCCGACTCGAGTTCCCAGGTGAGTCCCTCTGTCCTATGATGCTATCAACTAACTAAGACCTTAGAGAGTTCTTTGTTCCTGAGAATCTGTACTTTGCGTTCAACGATCTCTATCGGCCTCTCCTCGTAAGTCACGTAAGACTGAACTTCAATATGTCCCAACTAAATAGTCGATCTCGGTCCTGCCCTAGCTAGTCTTAGCATCAAAATGTGAAATGTAGGATGAACCCTAGCTAATTCAGCAGGTAGCTCTAATCGATACGCAACACAACCTACTTGTTGTGCAATCTGTATGGCCCAAAGAACCTCGGTGCCATTTCCCCTTAATACCAAACCTCTGCCAACCTTTCCAAATGGAAACCTTAAATACACCATGTCGCCCTCCTCATAGCTTAGTCCCTCGTGATAACGATCCACATATTTCTTCTGTCTATATAGTGCGGCTTGTAACCTTTTTTGAATCTGTTTGATCTTCTCTAATTGATCAACAACTATCTCAGCCCAACATCACTGTATTTTTGGCTCCGCCCAACTGGCAGGTGATCTATAAGGCCTCCCATATAGTGCCTCAAACGGTGGCATGCTAATGCTCGCCTGATAGCTATTATTATATGCAAACTCACACAAAGGCAAATAGTCCTCCCACGAACCCCCAAACTGCAATATACAAGCCTTGAACATATCCTCTAAGATCTGTATCAGTCGCTCTGACTGTCCTTCGGTCTGAGGATGATAAGCCATACTAAATCGCAACCTAGTGCCAAACCGTTCCTGCATAGCCTCCCAAACCTTTGATGTCAACCTAAGATCTATATCCGATACGATGGAAATGAAAACTCCATGGAATCTAATAATCTCCCGCTCAAACAATATGCCCAGCTGAGGAAACGTATATCTCATGGAGATCAGAATGAAATGAGCTGATTTCGTCAGTCTATGAATTACTACCCAAACTGCATCGTGACGCCTCGATGTTTGTTATCCACTAACGAAATCCATGGTGACGTGCTCCCATTTTCACTATGGAATGAGCAATGGCTGTAACAATCCACGTGGTCTCCTATGCTCATCCTTTACCTGTTGGCAAATGTGACAACTCTTGAAGTATATGCTTACATCAGCCTTCACCTGTTGGCAAATGTGACAACTCCTGACGTATTTGCCTACATCAACCTTTATCCTTGGCCTTCAGAATAATCGTCATAAATCATGGTACATCTTGGTCAGACCAGATGAACTGTGTAGCGAAATCGGTGTGCATCTTCCAAAATCCCGTCCCGTATCTCCGATCCGTAGGTATCCACAATCTTCCTCGGTGTCTCAAACATCGATCTGTGGTCTCTGCTCAATCAGTGCATTCCGGATCCCGAGCCAGACCACTGAACCGCTCATAAAGCCCATCAACCCTCTGACACTCGACAACTATCTCAATCGATATAATTGAAACCCTCATCTGACTATAAACGTGCTGCTAAGCCGTAATGGATACCTTTGTCATGTACATAACTGATGCCGCCTGTAACAAATTATGCTCGTGTGTCATAGCTCGCAAACCAGTCTGACTATCAATCTCACTTCAACTCAATGCATCCACTACGATGTTCGCCTTTTCAGGGTGGTACTCAATAGCAAAGTCGTAGTCATTCAACAACTTCAGCCATCTCCGCTGGCGCATGTTCAGATCCCTCTGAGTAAAAATGTAACATAAACTCGATGATCTGTATACAAGATGAATTTCTCCCCGTAGAGATAGTGCCTCCAAGCCTTCAGTGCAAAGACGATTGCTGCAAGCTCGAGGTCATGCACGGGGTAATTTCCCTCATGGGGTCTCAACCATTTGGAGAGATAGGCAACTGGTCTACCATCCTGCATAAACATGCATTCAAGTCCAATGCCCGATGCATCTATATACACTATTAAAGTCTTGCCCGGTTCCGACAATGTCAATATTGGTGCGGAGGTCAACCGCTCTTCTCACTCACAAAAGGCCTGCTCACACTCCTCTGACCAATCAAACCTAACATTTTTCTTGTTCAAGCTCGTCATAAGCGCCGCAATCGAAGAAAAATATGTACAAATAGCCGGTAATATCCTGCCAGTCGACGAAATTCCATATATCGGCAACAGACTCAGGCGTTTTCCAATCAATGATAGCCCGAATCTTCTATGAGTCCATCGAGATACCCTAGTCACTAATGACATGTCCCAAAAGTCTCACCGCACTCAACCATAAGTCATACTTACTGAACTTGGCGTACAATATGTGCTCTCTCAGTGTCGTCAAAATTGCCCTGAGATGTCCCTCGTAATCCTCATGAGTCCTGCTGTAGATTAAGATCTCGTCGATGAACACTATGATAAATCTGTCTATATATGGTCTCAAGACCCTGTGCATCAAATCCATGAAGATCGTTGGGGCGTTAGTCAGCCCAAACGACATGACTGTGAACTTAAATAGCCCGTATCTCGTGCTGAAGGTAGTCTATTGGATATCCTCTTCTCGAATCCTCAACTGATGATAACTCGAGCGAAGGTCAATTTTTGAGAAAAATCTGGCACCCGCAAACTGGAAGAATAGATCACCTATCCTAGGAAGTGGGTAACGGTTCCTAACTGTCACCTGATTCAACTTCCTATAGTCTATGTACATCCTCATTAACCCATCATTCTTCTTCACAAATAATATTGGAGCTCCCCAAGGCGACATACTAGGGTGAATAAAACTCTTCTCTAGCAATTCATCCAGCTATCGTCTAACCTCCTCCTGCTCCACTGGTGACATCCTATATGGTCTATTGGCAATAGGCTGCGTCCCTGGTATCAATTCGATGATAAACTCGATAGCTCGTAGCTGTGGTAATCCGGGTAGGTCATCCGAAAATACATCAAAAAAATCTTTCACTACCGGTTCATCCTCAATCCTGACCTCCGTCCTAATCTTCGGCTCAACTATCGCTACAAATGCCTCTCCATCTCTTGTGATGTAGCTAGTCGCCTCTAATGATAGGTAAGCCGATCGCGGATCCAACCAGTGCAAACTCTGGTATCTCAGGAATGCAAAAATCTTTCCTTTTCTATAACAATCTATTTGTGCATGATAGGATGACAACCAATCCATTCCGAGAAGTAGGTCAAACTCTAGGTACTCCGATACTTGAAGATCGACTGGTAACTGATGTCCTTCAACCTCTATCATCACATCTCTACATATTCGGTTAGGGTATATCTTGTCCCCAGCACCCATTGAGGACATGTGTGTGTGTGTCTATGTATCTAACCCTAACACTCCAAAAACACGGTCGACAATAAATAATAAAAAAACTACCAAAATCAAACATAACATGCATAGGTCGTCCAAAAATATGCAACGTAACCTTGACGAGCTATTTGGTCGCTCTACCATCAGGCTGTGCTACCGCATGAGCTCTCTTTTTGGCATGCTCTAGCTCTCGACGTGGTGACGGTGGTGTACTACATTCGACCTTCAAGTGTCCCTCTGACCACACCTGTGGAATCTGCGGTTATCTTAACTCCCAGTCTGTCGGTCTCCAGATCTTGGACCCTGACCCCGGTCTCTCTGACCCCTTTCATATCCCCCCGATCTCGGCCCTAATAGTGTGTAACAACCTATTTTATAAATATCGTTAATTATCTCAAATTTACATACGTGGACGCTAGCTCAGATCTACGTGGACGCCGCGATAGGCTAGGACACACTGGAACCTAAATACGATAGTTTATTGTGTGTTGGTTGCTTATTTTCGGTGCAATTTATTGAAATACATCGCATGTGTATATGTTGTATAACAATACGTGCGAGATTGTGTGAACTATATTCGCCTCGATATGCTTGTAGACGGGTACTGGGTAGTTGACATGACCAAATAGTAGGTCGGGGAAAGTAAAACACACAAATTACATAACGAGTGGCCAAGTAACTAATATGGAATAGGTAATAGGTGGCTAGAGATGTGGCAGTACGAATATAACATGGTTTGGACATGAAATCGGGCGTCAAAACGCCTAAAAATGACAATTTTGTGCTTAAAACACATGCGAGTGTCCCAAACGTGTCACAATTTGGAGTCAAGGAAGTGTTAGGTTGGAGTAAATGGAGGGTTAAGGATGCATAGAGATGCACATGTGAGTGGAGATGTGCATATAGGTCAACAAGCCTTATCCTACCTCCTTTTCTCTCACCACTCTCACTCACACACCCGAACTGGTGAGGCCAAGAAGAACAAGAAGAAGAAAAAGAGAGGAGGAGGAGAAGAAGAAGCCGGGAAGGAGAGAAGAGTGGGTGGAAGCATCAGGATCAAGGTGAGTCCTAGTTAATTTTGTAGTGGGTTTGTTGCGTCGACCATGGTGGCCGAGAGGGGGGTTCGGCCATGGAGGCCGAACCGGGTCGAGGGTGGAGATGGCAGGGGCGTCTCCCCTGCCATTGATTCCATTTGGGTTGGGGTGAGAGCTAACCCAACAACAAGAAAAAAATAAATAAATTTGGCGATCGAACTTGGGGTCCCTGGTTCGATCAGATGAAGAAGGTGCACACGCGAGTGTGCACCCATCCACTAGGTAGGGCCCAGAACTGGCGAGGCTTGGCCCATGGCCGAGCCTTGACCAATTCTGGTCTAAGGTCGGGTCCGACCCATTTAGGTCGATCTGACCCAAACCAATAATAAAAAAAGAAAAGAAAAGAAAGAAAAATTTGGAAAATATTCGAAAAAATTGGGAAAATTTTGAAAAAAAATATATTTTAATAAAATAAATAGAAACTGATAGATTTCTATGTAAAACAAAACATATGGAAATTTCAAATGTGACTTTTTCGAGGTTTTGCCTCGAAAAGCGCAAAATGGGTAATTTGGCCTAAAATTTTAGAAATTGATCGTAAATTGTCATGCTAAATCGGAATTATTGATAAATGGACATGGTGGACACGGGTGATCAATTGGCGACCAAGGACTCAGTGGACTAGGACTCAGGGATTGATTACGGGGTATTGGAGTGCGTTTTGAGGTTTGTAAAATCAATTGAAAAACTCTGAGTATTTATTTCTCTTTGTATTTTCATTCATTTCCAATATTCCTTGTGGTCTTTATTACGTCTATATCTTGTCATTGTTTGGACGGTTGGTTGAGTTACTCCCACCAAACTTTCCATTATGTGTCTATGCATTCTATACCATAACATGTGTATCAGGAGTTCTCGGTGGATAACGACCGAGCTAATGAACTGCTACATGTGTCGGTGCGTCGTAGGTCTACGCCGGCCACCAAGAGGGACCAGGTGATAGATAGTTGGGTGCGCCCACTAATGAGATCCTGGAAGGGAATCCCAAAGTATGGTTTAGTATGAACGGAACAGGCACATACATTTGCACTTTATTGTTATCTATGCATGCGATGCTCTAATTACAGTTGTCTGTTTACATTCCGCATGTTTATTTAACAATATTTATTGAATTCCACTTGTTTATTTGAATGCTCAGAGGAGTTCTTTGGGATTTTACTTACTGGATCTCGTCATCCATTTTCTTCTGTGATGATTGAGTGTAGATTTGAGTACAAGTAAGGGTAAGGGGATCTTAGGGGACTACCTCTGACTGCCTACTATCGAGGACTGCTTATACGTGTGTTTGTTTTGATATTTTGATTTCTTTCGGGAACTGGGGAGTATCATAACATTGTACATGTAGATACCTTATATAGTACAGTCGTCTATCTCTATACGGAGTACTTTTCAGAGTTTTTCCACAATAAGATTTGTTTATTTGATTATTAATATTTCTTGAATTAATGGTATAAAGTACGACTTCCACTGAAAATGTCACTTATACGATGTACACACAAGTGGATACGAATCTCGAGACAAAAAAGGACGGGCAGGTGTCGTACACGTGTAGTAGGGTCAGCTGGTAAGGAGTACATGGAGACACGTCACCTCGGGGTGGCGAGGGCCGCTACACGGTGCATCTGCGGTTGTGGCCTATGCTGATCTATTGGTCCTGATGTGATGGCATGAACCGGTTGTCTCTCCTTATACTGGAATTGACTTCCCTAATGATCTTCCCTACGGCCCCTGTCCCGTCTATCATCCCTCCGGCCTCTATCTTGACGATCCCTCTATCTCTTAGGCCTTTGATCCGATCGAGAACTCTGCCCTATCTGTACCTCGGTACTAGTTGATGGGGCATGTGCCCTAGGTCAATCCATTAACTGTCTTTATGAATACTTTTAGTTAATAAAATAGAGGATTTCAATTTGTTGTTTATTATAATTAATTTGCATGTTTACATTATAATAAGATCCATGGGTATTTACAAAAATATCCTAAATGTCCATAGTCGATCATTATACTGGGAATTATAATGAATTAAGACTAGTGTGAGTCTTGATTGATGATCATATGATGATTATATGTATATGGATACAAATCAAGATCACGAGTACTTGTTAGGGAACAAAGTACTGGACCGACCCGCTATGAAAACATCACATGGATTAAGTCATTGTTGTTTCTCATGATAGGTATATATTCCAGTCCTCTGACTTGAGATTACCAGAGAGTTCAACATTAGGAACACAGTGATTTGACACAATCAAACGTTGTCTTTAACCGGACGATTATAAAGGTTGTGATTGGTTACTGTGTGAGCAATGTGATGAAGTTGTGTAGTCAAGATAGAATTTGTCCCTCTCATATAAAAGAGATATCCAAAGTGGATCCCTCGATGTGTTAGACTGTTAAAAGGCCTAGTTTAAGTGAATTGATATTGATCAATGTCACTTGGATGTTTTCGATCTACCTAGAGATCGAGACTAGTACGATTGAACATGTTGGATGACAATTCCATGCCTTATGTTTGATCAAAAGGATATCGTGTGACAAAAGGATGTTATATACACTATTGATTAGGTTGTATCGATTTGATATTCGTACAACTTGGGTAGTCATAATGTCTTCCTAGAGACTGCTTATGACTTGTATACCAAAATGTGTTTTGGTACACTGCCAATGTTGTATGAGCCTATTGGGTCGCACACTAAGAATGGTTTTGCGAGATTTTAAGATGATTCAGAAAAACGAATTTTATGTGATAAAATTCATGACAGAAACGTCCTTGTGGTGTATTACACTTATACTTCGTTAAGTAAGGGTATATGTGTAATTTACTTAACCGTCTACATACAAGGGTTGTATAAATAGACGCTTTAAGTTAGAACACACAAAAAAAAAGATTAAAAGGGTCGAAACTCTATTTTCGTTTTAAGAAACGACTTCGGTTTTTTGGTATGCTCTGGATCGTTTTAGAGAGAAACAAAAGGTTTGGTATTCTCTCGAAGCTAGCACTTCGAATCTCGATCAGCGTTCGTGTGTGGACTGATGATAGAGGGCGTTCGTCGTTGGCAGCGCCTTAGAGATCGATCAACCTTCAGAAAGGTATATTGCGACTGAGGTAAGATTAAGTTTTCATGGTTTAAACGTTTTTAATGGAATTATATTCGGGTCCTGTTGGGGTTTTTGTCAAAATTGTTTTGTAATCTCTGCTGCGTATGAACCCCAAAACCCAACAGTGGTATTAGAGCCTTCGAGTTTGATTCCATTAAATTCATTGCATGTTTTCTTCTGATATATACATGATATATGATTGAAAACATGTTAATAGTTGATGTATATGTGATATACATAAGTTTCCTATGAGATTTATTATCATGTTTTGTGTATATGATACATATATTCGTGATTTAATTAAAATCAGTTTCTTACATGCTAGTAACCATGTTATGTTAATTCAAATAATTTCAATTAATTGAATTTCGTGTTCTGTGATCTATGACACCATTTGGTATAATCTTTATTTTTCGTGTATTGATGCATGGATGAAATCTCTGTAATTCAGTATACATATTTAGGTTACATTGTCTTACGTTTCTTGAATTGTATAAGGCTGAATATTAATTCGAAACTAATATGATTAGGTTCGATTGGGATAGTAGTTCATGATTCAATGACATATTTGTGATTATCTTGATGAGGACCGAAATTGCAAATAATTAATTTTTGAAATTGTTTATTTATCTCGTTATATCTATTTTGTTATGAACTTTCTATTTGATAAAGATAGATAACAAATTAGATTAGGAGATATAATCAAAATCGGTTTCGTTATCCCTATTGGATAGGAGATAAATACCAAGAATTTTGTTATTGGTGATATGCTAGGATTCAAATATCTAAAGTCCTAATTGGATTAGGATAAGATGATTAGTTAGATGTGGGCCCGGGTTAATTAAAAATGTTTTAATTGATTTAATTTTGGATAAATTAAGGGGTAAATTTAGTATAGTAAAATCAGTGAAAAATATGACTTTCTATAGCGAATTTCAATTTTCGGAATTGAGATTCGTCTTCTAAAAAAAAAAAAAAAAAGGGGCGTTGCCCTCTGTACCCCGCCCTCTGACCGGCCATCGGGACCGGCGTCTAACTAATCCTAGCGTACATAAATTCTTTTATTAGTGAATAGTATAAAAATTTCCAAATTATTTAGTGATTGAACAAATCAATAGAATATATGATATTTCATTGTTTACATAAAAATCACTAAAACTGAATAAAATCCCTCTATTAAATTTTAAGTCTCATGTCATCCATTTTAAACACTTGTCAAAGGCCTCGATCACACTAATATAGTTTCAGCCATAGCTGGGTGTATTGTGTTATCTTGGTGAGACAAGTTGGGTAAGAGTTACCTAAATGTTTAAAATGGTCCGACTTAATAAAGCCATCAAAATAGTTTTGAGCTTTAGGCAAATGATGAGATAAAAACATGCTAAGACAAAAGATGTCCCGTATCTCATAAAAGGATCTAAAAATTACATAAGATGTAATTGGTAACTGTTACCTACCTAAATAATCTAGTTTTGTGTTACATGCCATAGCTGTCATAGAATCAGGTGAAATATGGATTTTAGTCCCCTAAATAAACATTATGTTTTAGGAGGGTTGTTAATTTAGTGGGAGTCTATTCCTTTATACTAAAATAAACTTTGCATAATCTTTATTGTAGATCAATGGCCTCTTCAAGTAACAATAATCCCCTGTCACTGCGATCCATCCTTGAGAAGGATAAGCTATCTGGGACTAACTTTCTTGATGGTTCGAAACTTGAGAATTGTTCTTAAGCATGAACGCAAGTTGTATGTCCCTGGATGCTCCAATCCACGAGGACCCGCCACCCAATGCTACGAAAGTGTGAAGGATGCACATAGTAAGCATGTCAACGATTCTACGATGTTGCATGTATTATCTTGGCAACTATGGTTCTGAACTTCGAAGGACATGGAACTAATGGAAGCCTACGACATGGCTATAACGCGAAGGAAATGTTCCAACGACAAGCTAGGCAAGAAAGGTTAGAGACAGTCAAAAACCTACATTCTTGCAAGATGACCGAGGGTGCGTCGTTAGTCCTCATGTTCGAAGATGAAGGGCTATGTTGACCAGCTTGATAGACTCGGATTCCCCATAAGCCAAGAGTTGGCTACGGATTTGATCTTGAATTCATTACGCAGAGAGTTACTCACAATTTGTGATGAACTACAATATGAATAATATGGAGAAATCAATTTCGAGTTGCATTTGATGCTCAAAAGCTGCTGAACAAATATCAAGAAACCTCTAGTAACGTGTTGATGGTCCAAAAGGGAAAGGGAATAAAGAAGAAAGGCAAAGGCAAGGCTAGAGTTGCCAAGTTGTCATTCTTGCACTGTCGCAAAGCTGTGGAACAAGTCAAGCCCCGACCTATTCTCGCTTCAAAACACCCAAAAGAAAAAGAAGGAAATTGTCATTTCATGTCATGCACTGGACATTGGTTCGAAATTGCAAACTTTATCTGGAAGATCTAAGGAAGAAAAAGGGTAGTGCGACTACCACTACGGGTATTTATGTTATTGAAATTAATTTATCTACTAGTGATTCCTGGGTATTAGATCTTGGGATGTGGATCTCGCATTTGTATAAATGTGCGGGGACTCACCGAAGTAGAAAGTTGAAGAAAGGAGAAGTCATCCTCCGCTTAGGGAATGGAGCAAGAGTTGCTGCCCTGATTGTTGGATCATATGACTTAGTTTTATCTAGTGGACTTATTTTAACTTTAAATAATTTTTATTTTGTGCCTGCCTCGAGCAGAAACATCATTTATGTTTCATGTTTGGATATGGATGGTTTTGATTTTATTATTGCAAATAATAGATGTTTCATTTCTCGTAAAGGCATATTTTATGCAAATGATGATTTGTATGATGGTCTTTATATTCTAAGCATGAAAAAGTCCACTGATACTCCGGTCTTTAACATAAATACAAAGAGATTTAAGTCAAATGATTTGAATCGAACCTATCTTAAGCATTATCGTCTCGGGCACATAAATGAGAACGCATAACGAAGCTCCATAAAGATGGACTTCTAGATTCATTTGATTTAGAAACATATGAAACGTGTGTATCTTGTTTACTGGGCAAGATGACAAAAAGTCCCTTTACTGGACACAGTGAAAGGGCAAGTGATTTATTGGGTCTAATACATACCGATGTATGCGGTCCTATAAACACAATGGCTAGAGGAGGTTATCGTACTTCATTACATTTTCGATGATTTTTGAGATATGGTTATGTATATCTTATGAAACATAAAGTGAATCATTTGAGATGTTTCGAACGTTTCAAAATGAAGTGCGAGAATCAACTTGGTAAAACTATCAAAACACTTCGATCGAGATCGAGGTGGTGAGTATTTAAGCCAAAAATTTGATGATCATCTTAGAAATTGTGGGATTCTCTCCCAATTGACTCCACCAGCAACTCCACAATGGAATGAAGTTTCGAAAGGAGAAATCGAACCTTATTAGATATGGTTCGATCTATGATAAGTCATGCAGATCTTCCATTATCCTTTTGGGGTTATGCATTACAAGCTGCAGCTTTCACTCTAAATCGAGTTCCTTCTAAAGCGGTTGATAAAACACCATATGAGATATGGTACGGGAAGAGACCTAGTTTGTCTTTTATTAAGATTTGGGGTTGTGAGGCATACGTAAAGCGACAAGTCTCAGAAAAACTAGCACATAAATCGACAAGTGTTTATTTGTGGGGTATCCTAAGGAAACAAAAGGATATTACTTTTATAATCCCGCGGAGAACAAAGTGTTTGTTGCTCGGTATTGTGCCTTTATGGAAAAATAGTTTATTTCAAAAGACACTAGTGGGAGAGAAATAAATCTTGAAGAAGTTCAAGAATCACGGGTAAACACGAACCGCTCTTTGGAAATTCAACAACGTTCCGAACCAGTTGAACCTCCACAAGTGACACAAGGCCCACGTAAATCTAGTAGGGTAAGACATAAGCCGAGAGAGATTCGGATTTCTCTTTCGATAGTCGATGATGTGTTGCTTATAGACCAAAATGAGCCCACCACTTATCGGGAGGCTATGTCTAGACCAGACTCGGATAAATGGCTAAGTGCCATGAACTCTGAGATGCAATCCATGTATGATAACCAAGTTTGGAACTTGGTTGATTTACCTGAAGGTGGTAAGACCATTGGATGTAAATGGGTTTTCAAGAAGAAAACCGACATGGATGGCAAAGTGCATACTTTTAAAGCAAGACTTGTAGCAAAAGGTTTCGGGCATACTCAAGGTGTTGATTATGATGAAACTTTTTCGCCACTAGCCATGCTTAAATCCATAAGAATTTTAATTGCCGTTGCTGCATATTATGACTATGAAATATGGCAAATGGATGTAAAAACAACATTTCTTAATGGAAAGTTGCTTGAGGACGTGTATATGACACAACCTGAAGGTTTTGTACATCCTGAGAATTCTAGGAAGGTATGCAAGCTTCAAAGATCCATTTATGGATTAAAGCAAGCTTCTCGGAGTTGGAATCTTCATTTTGATGAAGCAATCAAGGATTTTGGTTTTATTAAGAACGAAGATGAGCCTTGTGTATACAAGAAGGTCAGTGGGAGTGTAGTTGTTTTTTTGGTATTGTATGTTGATGATATATTACTCATTGGAAATGACATCCCAACATTACAGAATGTCAAGTCTTGGTTAGGGAAGTGTTTCTCAATGAAAGACTTAGGAGATGCGGCCTATATCCTAGGGATAAAGATCTATAGGGATAGATCTAAGAGGCTAATCGGTCTAAGTCGAGTGCTTACATAGACAAGGTGTCTTGAATAGGTTCGGTTTGCAAGACTCTAAATGAGGATTATTGCCAATGTCTCATGGGATAAGTCTCAAAGAAGACTCAATGTCCTAAGACAAATGATGAGCGAGACCGTATGAATAAGATTCCATATGCATCGGCTATTGGATCTATCATGTATGTCATGTTATGCACTCGACACGATGTATCATATGCTTTGAGCACTACAAGCGATATCGGTCAGATCCGGGTGAGAGTCACTAGATAGCAAAAAAACATCCTTAAGTACTTAAGAAGGACTAAGGAAGTGTTCTTGGTCTATGGAGGTTTTGAAAATGATCTAGTTGTAAATGGTTACACGAGATGCAAGTTTTCAAAGCGATATAGATGATTTTAGATCGTAGTCTGGATATGAGTTTACTTTAAACGGTGGTGCGTAGTTTGGAAAAGTTCGAAGCAAGAGAGCTGTGGCAGATTCTACAACGAAGCCGAGTATATTGCGGCACCGATGCAAAGAAAGGAGGCGGTTTGGATCAAAAAGTTCATTTTTGAACTAGGTGTGGTTCCAAGTATTGCTAACCCTGTTTGTTTGTATTGTGACAATAACGGGGCGATAGCACGGAGCCAAGGGACCTAGATCACACCACAGATCCAAACATATACTCGGGCGTTTTCATCTCATCGAGAAATTATTGAGAGGGAGACGTAAAGATTTGCAGAGTACCTACGAAGACAACGTTGCGGATCCATTGACAAAAGCTCTTCCACAAGCAAAACATGATGGTCATGTTAGATCATTAGGCATTAGATGCATGTATGATTGGCCCTAGTGCAAGTGGGAGATGATGGGGCATGTGCCCTAGGTTAATCCATTAACCGTCTTTATGAATACTTTTAGTTAATAAAATAGAGGATTTCAATTTTCTGTTTATTATAATTAATTTGCATGTTTACATTATAATAAGATCCATGGGTATTTACAGAAATATCCTAAATGTCCCTAGTCGATCATTATCTTTGGGAACTATAATGAATTAAGACTAGTGTGAGTCTTGATTGATGATCATATGATGATTATACGTATATGGATACAAATCAAGATCACGAGTACTTGTTAGGGAACAAAGTACTGGACCGACCCGCTATGAAAACATCACATGGATTCAGGCATTGTTGTTTCTCATGATAGGTATATATTCCAGTCATCTGACTTGAGATTACCAGAGACTTCAACATTAGGAACACAGTGATTTGACACAATCAAACGTTGTCTTTAACCGGACGATTATAAAGGTTGTGATTGGTTACTGTGTGAGCAATGTGATGAAGTTGTGTAATCAAGATAGAATTTGTCCCTCTTATATAAAGAGAGATATCCAGTGGATCCCTCGATGTGTTAGACTGTTAAAAAGCCTAGTTTAAGTGAATTGATATTGATCAATGTCACTTGGATGTTTTTAGTCTACCTAGAGATCGAGACTAGTACGATTGAACATGTTGGATGACAATTCTATGCCTTATGTTTGATCAAAGGGATATCGTGTGACAAAAGGATGTTATATACACTATTGATTAGGTTGTATCGATTTGATATTCGTACAACTTGGGTAGTCATAATGTCTTGCTAGAGACTGCTTATGACTTGTATACCAAAATGTGTTTTGGTACACTGTCAACGTTGTATGAGCCTATTGGGTCGCACACTAAAAATGGTTTTGCGAGATTTTAAGATGATTCAGAAAAACAAATTTTATGTGATAAAATTCATGACTGAAACGTCCTTGTGGTGTATTACACTTATACTTCGTCAAGTAAGGGTATATGTGTAATTTACTTAACCGTCTATATACAAGGGTTGTATAAATAGACGCTTTAAGTTAGAACACACACAAAAAAGATTAAAAAGGTCGAAACTCTATTTTCGTTTTAAGAAACGACTTAGGGTTTTTGGTATGCTCTGGATCGTTTTGGAGAGAAACAAAAGGTTTGGTATTCTCTCGAAGCTAGCACTTCGAATCTCGGTCGTCGTTCGTGTGTGGACTGCTGATAGAGGGCGTTCGTCGTTGGCAGCGCCTTAGAGATCGATCAACCTTCAGAAAGGTATATTGCGACTGAGGTAAGATTAAGTTTTCATGGTTTAAACGTTTTTAATGGAATTAGGTTCGGATCCTGTTGGGGTTTTTGTCTAAATTGTTTTGTAATTTCCGCTGCGTATGAACCCCAAAACCCAACACTAGTCACACGCCTGCCATCTCTCTGCATCAAACATGTCTCATGTGTTAATGCTCTATCGAAAATGTCCTGCAGAGTAGATGCCCCATATGATACAACCACTGAAGCGATCCTATCATCAACCCTATAGTGAAATAGTAGATCTGTAGGCGCTCCGTCCCGATAACATCCATCGAGAACTGAAGTAAATGTCGGAACCTCTCCATGTATTGCATCTTGGTCCGGTTACCCTGTCTTAGGGTCAAGAACTCCTCCCTCAGTCTCAATTTAACCTCTATAGGTATCTACTGGTCGTATAATAGCTCTCTAAACTCAGCCCATGTCATTGGCTCTAGATGCGTATCCTGATACGTGGTCCACCATAGTGCGACATGACATCTCAAACATGCACCCGACAGTCATGCCTAAACACTCTCATCATTCCTCATCAGCTTATGGAATCGTTGATGATATACAATCCATTTCCCCGCAGCCTCGGGGTCACCACCTCCGTATAAGAAGCCTGGCTGAAACTTTAGAAATTCCCTCAACAGTTTTGCCTCTGGAGCTAAAACGAATCCCGATATAGTAGCAACAGTAGTAGTTGTCTGACCAGGAGCCGTAGGTGGAGGCGTAGGAGTCAACGTCTCCAAGGGAATGACAACGACAGTGGCTCTCTCTATCTGTGCACCCTCTACTACTCTCTCAACTAGTGTCTGGGGTGTAACCGGGACGACAACTGTCCCCGTAGGTGCCGTAACTGCTATTGGCTCTCTGGATGTAGCAACTGTTGTAGCTAATGTTGTCAATGCAATAGTGTGATCCTTTAGCAAACGTAACACCTTGGCCATCAGCCTCTCCTAAGCCGAGAATCGGTCCTTCATACTAGGTGCAATTGGGGAGTCTCTAGCTGTACCACTAGGCTTACCAATATCTTGAAGCGTCATCGACTGCCCGTCCATGATATGCATCGAGAAAGCGTGCTCTAGATCAATCTTGGTATAAATACGTATATCATATATATAATGGAAAAATAACACGTATATAGATTCTAACTCTACCCGCCTCACATCACTTCCCAACTAAAGTTCTAAGGCAATAACATAGGGTTTCCACAACTAAAGTTTATTTATTACGTCTTATGCTCTTTTATTGTAAATTTTCCCAAGTTCCTCAAACTTGGCTTTGATATCAACTGTGGCGTTGGTATCGGGTTAAGAACACCTCACCTCCGTTTCTTCCCATGGGCTAAAACCTCGCTCTGATATCAACTGTGGCGGCCCCAGCCGCCCTGGGGTGACGTGTCTCCGGGTACTCCTTACCAGCTGGGCAAACTACAAGTGTCCGACACCTGCTCGTCACCTTTATGTCTCATAACTCGTGTCCACCAATGTAATATTAGATAAACTAGTAAATCATCCTTATATTCTTTATCCCATACCAACTATGGCTATCTAACTTTTCGACTGTTACCTAGTTCACAATTTATTGAGATCATAACCATACTAATGAGTTGTATTCTAAGGTTAACATATTCAACATTAGTCTTACTTAATACCATTTAAATAAGATAATTTAGCATGATAAACATTGTTCAAATGCGAAACCTATTGTGGAAAACCCTGGAAAGTACTCTGTATATAAACGACATCACCACAACATGTATATATATACATGTATTGTGTTATCTCTAGTCTCCCAATACCTAAAATATACAAAATATCAAAAATAAACACATACAAGTAGGTCATCGACAGTGGGCAATCGGATGTAGTCGCCTAGGACCCCTTGCCCCTGTCACGGCCTAAATCTCTAACCCCCATTTTAATTCCTTAATCAGGATCACCGACCCTTGACGTGGGACCTACACCATGATATGTGCACCGACTGAGGCACATGGCTGAGGTATATTGTATTTTTGTATTGATGTATGCCTAGTGTTATGTATTGTGTAGACTTATTAAGTTGGTTTGTACAGTTGTAGGCGTCGAGACGAGAGTGGGGATGCGCATCAAGTAGCGTGCGAGCCGGGGAACCGGGAAGTTAGCATTTTGGTAAGTCTTATTTAATACTAATATGAAATAAGGAATTACTTATAAGCCTATGGTTGTGTTTGTTAATGTAAATCAAATTAAAGGCCTATAGTTGAGTAAATTAAATGGAAAGTATAGGATTGGTCTAGAGATACACATTGACACATCTAGGAACTAGGTGAGTAATGAAATGGTATCACTTGAGGTTGAGTTAGTGGGATATATGGCAAGAGGTGGACCATTAGATATTCCTTGGGATACATAAATCCATGGAGATCAAGGGCTAGGAAGGAACATCACCTTAATATATAACATTAGTGATCAAACAACATGCAAACCAAATCACTCATTCATTTTTGCTGGAGAAGAAGAAGGAATTGCTGGAGAGGAGTGAATCATCAAGGTGTTGAAGGAATCCATGAGAGTTGGTGAGAAATTCTCAAGCTATGGTGCTACATCAACTAGGTACACATCTTTTTAGTTGAAATTAGAACAATTTCTGATTTTAGGCTAATTTCATATGGTAGATGATTGAGTATTTTCAATTGATTTATATATTTTGATTCCTCATTTCAAGCTGATAATCCAACTATATTGAAGTTTTAATTTGATTTTGAAATCATAAAGATATGAATTTTTGAAGTTGCAACACCAAAATGAGAATTCTGTCATAGCCTTCTCGATTAGCTATTCTAACTGATCTATTACCCTTTCCTCATCAAAATAACTTCAATTCATGAGTCAGAACAGAAACCTCAATGTACATAATTTCCTACAAATTCATGCACTCATCACACTTTTCAATTTCATCGAAACTAGAAATTTTAGTTAGACCAGTGATTAATCCTCTAATAGTACGATCTAAAAACATAAAATTGATCAACTTTCTATCACAATTCAGAGCATACATAAGAAAATTCAAAACTCCACCAAAGCATATGAAAATGAATTCAATTTAAAGTGTGGGAGATGAGGAAGATGATTACCTAAGTTAGATTACTTGGTTTGATGCCTAGGTTGTTGAATTCCCAGCTCCAAATCCTCTCTTCTTCCTCTGATCTACTGGTTTGCATGAATTTGTATGTGAGTGTTGTGATCAAATACTCCACTAACTTTCCTATGTATGTTAGTTAGAATCAATTGTGTGTACGTATCCCGAGGCATATCTTGTGATTCATAAGCATGCTATCCTATACTTCCTGGTGACTCTAATAGCACAATCATCATCTAGTCCCACTCACGATGCTAATCTAGATGTCCATCTCATGGCCTCTTTTATTTAATGTAAACTATATATGCTTCCATTTATTTTATTTGTGTCACATTACATTAAGCCTTATCCAACCATATGGCTAGTGTTTTATTTAGCAAATTTAAACTAGCTCATGGTCACTCTAACCTTAACTACCTGTACCTGGTGCCTGAGTCTTGACACGTATTGCGAGGTGTGTCATAGCCTATTGTTCAAGTTTATTTAATTAGCCTATGGTTACATTAATTATACCAATTTGATAAGCTATGTTTACATTAATCATGTCAATTTGATAGCCTAAACATGTTTATGTAAGTTTTCTCTAATGTACTCGTATCTCGCCTCTCGATATTTGCGTTAGCACGCACTTCGAGGAAATTACTCATCACACAACCTCGCATGCTTTCGTGATTCAACATACACATATGCGATGTATTTAACCAATAATTGAATAAAGAGCACCGCAATTAAGCCATCCAATACACAATTAAACCAATGTACCTAGGTCGACGTGTGTCCTAGCCTACCCGCGACGTCCACGTGGATCTGAGCTGGCGTCCATGTCTGCAATTTCGAGATAATTAACGACATTATTAAAATGGGCCATTACATGGAGGATCTTAGGAAGAGTATATCTATTTGTGTGAATTGCTTATAACAACAGTTTCCAGGCTAGTATCAGAATGACACCATTTAAGGCGTTATATGGTAGGCTATATATATCACCATTGTTTTGGGCAAAGCCTAAGGATGCGGTGACTGTTGGGCCGAAGATTGTCGTGGATCACACTGAGAAGATACAAAAAGTTCGTCAAAGGTTGAAGAGTGCATAGGACAGACAGAAGAAGTACTACGAAAAGTACCACGATGAGTTACAGTACGCCGAGGGAGACTATGTATATTTGAAAGTTTCGCATCTGAAGGGTCACAAACGATTTAGAATCAAAGGAAAGCTTGCGCCTAGGTTTATTGGTCCGTTAAGAGTTATGCGAAGAGTCGGTAAGGCTGCTTATGAGTTCGAATTACCACCTTAACTCCCTAGCATTCATCTAGTGTTTCACATATGAGTTAGAAGGAAGGACGGCGACCGACGGTAAACTTGAGTTAGAATGACTTGAAAGATGATATTACATATGAGGAACATCCGATTCAGATCTTGGACCGAAAGGTGAAGGTATTAAGGGGCAAGGAAATACCCCCTCAATACCTTCAGTTCTCATCAAATGGCAATATCACGGAGACGAGGAACTGACTTGGGAGCTGGAGTCGTATATGCGCGAGCACATTCCCTATCTATCTTGATTCTGGTAATATTTACTTTTGAAGTTCCTTTTAGTCTCAATTTCGAGGACGAAGTTCTAATAAGGTGGGGAGAATGTAACGACCCTCAAATTTTACATGCCACGTGTCACGTTTCAGGACCGTGGAGTGGATCATCGTGACTTGACGTACTTGTCAAAGCCTCTGGAATTGACATCGAGGTAAATATTATTTTTTCATGGTGAATGTATTATTTATTTATACCTAAAATGTGAATTTATAACGTCCAAGTGTATGTTTATCTTGTGTTGCGAAATTGCAAGTAAGGTATACGCGGGGCATTCGATGAGTCGAGACATTGAGCGGGGACGTACTTCGAGTTACGTGTCGACGTGAGACCGAGGTGGTGGCTTATAGGTAAGTGTAAGTTGAATTATTTATAGTGGTGTATAGAGCTTTAATGCGGTCACATTAAAAACTCAGTTAGCAAGCCTAAAGTAGTGGATTTATTACAAAGGCCTTATGATATGCATCGAGACATGTATTAAATCATCTAGAGACCAAATGAGTCAATGATTAGAGTTACTCAAACATGACTTGAGGGACAAGTGTGACAAGGTAGTCCATTAGTGGAGTCTCGAGATACGTGTGCACAAATAATCAAGGGCCATGGTTTAAAGCTTATCACCTTATCAATTTAACCACCAAAGTCAACATTTGAATCACATTTCTCATTCTCAATCGATAGAGTAGGTTGGAGAAGAAGAGAAGTTGCGAGAATTCGATCAAGGAGAAGGAGATGTGTAAGTGAAGAAAAAAGATCAAGGTCATCAAGCTAGGTAACCTCTCCATCTCCATTAACATAGCTTGGTCCATTCATTCAATTCATGTGTTTGGTGTTGTTGTTGTTGTTATTTTTGTGTTTTGGTTGATGTTAGGGACCCCTACTAATATGTATGAGGGTACCCAAACAATAAACAAGGCCCATGTGTAATGCAAACTTAGAACTCAAACTGCAGAATTCTGGGTTCTTCTGCACATAGCGCGCTAGATCTGTGAGGTAGCGTGCTAAATGTCACAAATTAGCATGCTAATATGGATTAGTGCGTTAAGGCTCTAAAGTAGCGTGCTAATTCGTTTAGAAGTACCTAAAATTGAAAAATTTTAAAATCTCTAAAACACTATAATTTGGTCTAAAAACATGTTTTAGGACCTCGCGAACCTAAAGGGAGGTATTGGGAGTTCGGGTAATTGGTTGGGGAGAGTGTCCGAGCCGCGAGGGTGAGATAATGCGAGTCCGAGGTATGAAAGTGAGTAAATCAGTTAAGAAAATGCATAGTAATTCATTTTCGTATTTATTGGCTTTTGTTATTAATGCCTTCTCGTTGGGATTCTATTCGTTATTCCTTGGTTGAGTGTTTATGACCTAAGTGTGTCAAGAATGTACTCATAAGATTATAACTAGTAAGGCTAACGTGAACACTACCTCCGAGGTTGCAGCTACCCAACCAAACGTGAGTTCTCCCCGAGTACTGGATTATTGTGGTTTGTTGTGGATTTAAGACCACTTAGTTGCATCTTTTGATTCATAGACATTAATATTTCATGGTGTATATATGTCAGTATGTTTATCATGCACTTTCTTTATTTTTTGTATTTAAATGCCCGCATGATATTTGGACTATTTTTACATGATTCATGAATTACTATTTGTATCCTTTTAGGTATTACTTTCTACTTTGTTGTACTCACCGTCTAGTTTGTGACGATAGGTACAGAGCGGACAAAGACGAGCAAGGGGAAAGGACCAGTTATCGGTGATTTTCTTCGAGGACTTTGCGGAGCAGTTCCTTCTTTGCACGATTGTATGTTTTGCCATATTTCTTGTATTTTATTGTTTTTGAAACACACTGGGACATAATGGGACCGAGTGATATAGGATAAATGTGTTTATATGATGGTTTTCAGGGTTTCTACACTGTAGGTTGTTTCACTTTTAATGAAATCTGAGTAATTTAATCTCGTCATAAGTTTAATTCCGCTGCAAATTATTCTGTAAAAGACATAACTTAATAACTCAATGTGAAAATACAAATGTAATGAGAATGTAATTATTTAAGGCTGACTAGGCCTGCATTGACTTTGCGAGGATTGACTTGGGGGTCCACGTGGGTTTAAGCTGGGCGAAGCCTAGTTTTATGGGGGAATTAGAGTCATCACAGGATACTAGCTGTGGCATTCTAAGGAGGTTCATTTTCCTTTTCAACCCGTTCCCTATCACAAAACAAAACAAAACAAATTACAAAAATAAAAGAAATAGCTGAGTTTTAACGTTATACATTCCATAGTGCATATGGTGTCACCTTAAGATGTTAAACACATATTCAATAAAGGATTTATGCCATTGGATTGATGTTGTGTTTTATGAACCACTTTTGCTAATGATATGTTCTTTTGTTATCAGCATTCTTTGAAGCCTATTTTCTCTTGGTGATTGAACTTTATCGTCTTGCTAGATCACAATGCATTTTGAAGCATCGTGAACCAATAAGGAGGGTCTTCATCACTTTCTATGGGGTGAAATTCCTTTTGGCAAAAGGAGTTGTTTCTCTTTTTTATGTGGAGGTGGATGCTTCATTTTTGAATTTGAGCCCTTTGTTGTCATATGAGCCCTTCCCCATATTAAGTATATAATCTAGTTAGGCATTTCCCTTATTTAGTTCCTTCATTGTGTTATTGGACTTCTCAAGTGCCTTTCGAATAATGATCAGTTCATTTTCTAGTAGATTCAAGCTATTGGAGATTTGTAACTTCTTTTGATAGAAGAATGTTTTTGTTAACAGCTTCTGACCACTTCTCGTAGATTTCCTCGCAAGCTTCTTTTATATCTATAATACTAGCAGAGTTAGTTGAATCTAAATCAAACTCATAGTTAGGATAAGCTTCTTTTATATCTGCAATACTACCAGAGTTAGTTGAATTTAAATCAAGCTCATAGTTAGGAGGTTTTACCTTCTCTGATAGTTTAGAAACTGTGGGCACAGACAGTGGTTGGCTGATTGTGTGGTCTATGGGTACAATTACTGGATAGATGATTTGAGCAATGTGCAGAATAAGATTCAACAACTGTGGGCACATCAAAAGGTTGATTCAACTCTTCAAAGATGGAGATGAATGCGAGATGATTACTCTTTTGTCTATTCTCGTTCTCATCATCAGACTTAGAGTAACTCATAGTTGTGTTAGGTGACTTTTAATGACCCATTTTCCAAACGGACCACTACGGGGCCAATGCGGGTCCACAACCTGGCCTACCAGCACTAGCTGTGTCCCACATGCCATCTCATCCACCATTTAGTAGTTATTATCCTCGAATAAATGACAAATTTTACTGTTTAAATTGTTACTAAACTCACGTCATCTGTTAGATCATTTTAAACCCAAATAAATCACAGCGTGAGTCTTTTATCCTGTCAATTCATCTATTAAGCAATTAAGTCATGCACTTAGCTCTGATACCTAGTGTGGAAAAACTAATATATCATCATCGGTCAAATATGTACCTCAATGTATCAAAATACCACCAGTACATAGTCCAGTGTCTCACGCAATCCCAAATCCTAAAATAAATCAAAATATGTATATACAAATGTACAAGTCTGGCTATACGTCTCTGTATTTTGGTAGCTTGCTGACGCGTGTCCAATGTGTCAAGATATATAATCCCGATGAGATTACCAATAACCACAAGAACTCCTCGATTTGGCATAATTTTACATACAGTCTCAATCTAATCAAACCATGCAATCCATAGTAAATTAGTGTAGCTATAGACCCGATAACGTACGCAGGTCCTCGCACTTCCCTATCTCGATGGTCAAGGTACGACAATGACCACTTCTCTAGTCAAACACATAACCCTATATTCAAGCGAACTGGGTTTAATGTGTTGACCGCAATTGGCTTTGTGAAGGCACTACACCTAGACAACTGGATGCTAGTGTGTCCAGTTTAGCCTAGATCCCTATGGTATTCAACCGGTCCAAAAGGGTCTAATCAATTGGTATGGTCGGATGCCACTAATGTGGTCTTATTGCACAAGTACGGGTGTGTACAACCTACTGGCATGTAAATCAAGATTTAAACAAGTGTTTAATCTCAATAACTCAACCAATATCAAAGGGAATAAAATATGATGAAAAACAAGTTAAATAAACAAATAAATAGATATCACATATGTTTTTATGCGAAAATGGGTGATTTGATTCACCTCTGGTTCTGATTGATGAGTTTAGCCGACCATCGTCGTTAAAAACTCCATAAAAATCCAAAAATAAAGTGTAAAACAATGGTTTGTGGGAGAGAAAAGGAGAAGAAAACACTTCAAGCCACCAAGAAAAAGTACAAACAATTTGTTTCGATCCCCCGCGAAAACCCCTAATTAAAATTGCCAAAATTGGGTGCTCAGTGCCTATTTTCGAGTTTGGATTATGATACGTGCGCCGAGGACAATCAGATGGTTGTTAGGAGTTTGTTTCCAGGTCTCTGCCACGTGTCAGAGCGTGATTCGTTGGGCTTGTTGGAATGGATGACGTGGCTTCTACGGATTGGAGGAGAACCAACGTTGTGATGACGCTGTCGTAGCAGAAGACCACCACGTGTGCGCATGCGCATTGGTGGGACAGCTTCCATTGTGCAGCTTTGCAGAGACACGTGTAAGCTGCTGACACGAGGAAGAGGGGCGGGCGAATGGGCATGTGACATGTGGCGTGGAGCTAGCAGTAAAAACCAACCAATAAGGGAGTGACATATGTCACGAGAGTGGGAAACCGCCTAAAAGTGTGCGTATGTCGAGGTGTATCTCTCGGTGTCTGATCACAATGTATGAATAGTCCATTTCACGCAGTTTTTTGCCATGAACTCAACCGCGCACTCCAGAAATCCTAAAAATGAATAATAAAGATAATTAGGCCCATATGTCGAAGATTCAATAATAAAAATACATAAATAAACTATATATAATATGCATAAATAATGACCTATCAAATAGCCCCAAACTTAGGACTTTGCACATCTCTAGCAAAGGTGTAAATGACACATACAAATAAACTAGACCTCTAATATGACTATGCACTGACTCAACTGCTTTATACCAGATTTAAAATTCATGGATTTCCTTTGGTTTACATAGTCGCCAAGATAACAAATCACTCAAGAAATTTCGGAGTTATTATATGTTAATAACCGCAACCCAAACACAATTAAAATCACATTTTCAAGACAACGACATGGTCAAGACAAACGCCATCAACTACTTGCGGGTTTTCTTGGTCTATACATTCAAGCACGCAAGTTCACAAATTCATGTAAATATCGCATCAACGCATCAAAAGTACCATACACAAGAAATGCAACCACATTCTCCATTACAGTAGACTTAGCACCAATGGGAATCAAAGGACTTCAATATGCTGTAACAAGGTGGGGAAGGGTACCAAGGAAGTGGTGTAAAGGGTACGAAAATATTGAAAAACTAGAACTTAGATTTTAGAATGATTACCCGAGAACATGAATGTGACTAAACTGCACTAAAATTCATTTTTCATTCAAAATGTGCATTCCTTACCTTTTTCCAACCACCCAGCTCCCTGTTCCATTTCCTATAGATGTCGTTTTAGGTGGGACTCTCTAATCATGAATTTCCCCTTAATTTGGGCAAGTAAACAATTTATCCTCTGATTCTTTTTTCTCTTCTCCTTATGTCTCTTTCTAATGATATCAAATCTAAGTCTAGTTTCCTACTAGGTATAAGATATAAGGCTAATGATTAAGGGTTTAATGATAGGTAATCAAAGAAATCAGGTTTAATTCGGCTCAAATGGGCTAACTAGTGGTAAGATGAAATGTAAGTTTAAGGTTAAGAGTTTAAATTCAAAAATGGCCTAAACCATTTCCCCAAAAATGTTCCAGTCATAAGAATTTAGCTTCGAGTGAGTTACATCCTCGTTCTAGTACCCTAGAAATCAGACTTGCACAATTATGACCGTCTACCCCTTTTGGTATCTAGCATATGCTCAACCAACATACTAAGTCTCTAATCATGAAATCATAAGAATGTTGGGTTACGGGCTCGAGTGAATGTTTTGCCTAATTTCTCTTGAGTCTCAAGTCAGCAGGGCAACCATAGAGTACTCATCCACAACCAAATGTATGAAACAAAATATCGGGCTACTCTAAAAGAAATAAAAATGAAAACTACATTAAAAATATGCATGAAAATGTATCAATTCCTAATAAAATGAGAAAGTGAAATATGGAGGGCAAAGAAATGGAAGAAATGAGTGAATAAGAGATACAAAACACCACCGATACCGTCCGACAATCGCATATAATTGAAAAAATTTAAATGATCTCACCCGATGTCTTTCGCATAGAGACCCATCCAACTCAATCCACAAATCCTAAAGTACCCCCAAACTTATTTCGAATCTTGTCCTCAAGGTTCAAAACAGGTTAGGAGGTGCACATGAACACATACAAGATAGTGAAAGGACATGATAGATATAGATGCAAGGAAATGATACAAGATCATGCAGAAGACCGACACTAACCCTAAATCTACGGACGAAAATAATATGGGTGACCTTACCAGATCGCAGATGTGACTAACCGTAGTTACAGAATATGTGAGGAGTCGCGGGAGCAATATTCGGCTCTCAAAATCCAGTGTGCTATGCAGAGGTCACACACCTATGAAAAGTTACAAGGAGATAATAGTAAGAATACCACAAAAAATACTAAAATAAAAATAAAAAAGAAAAGGGATAGAAACTTGGGGTGTCTCCCAAAAATGCTTTTTTTTAACGTCGTTGGCTCGACTCAGTCTGACTCTTTCTCAGTCAAAGTACTCTACAACTGCTAGAGTCTCGCTCTTGATCTCATGCTGTTGGAAGTTCTCGTAGAACGGCTTCAGTCGGTGCCCATTCACTTTGAAAACTTTCCCTGTATCTATGCTTCTAATCTCAATTGCACCATGTCCAAACACATCAGTAACAACAAAAGGTCCGAGCCATCGTGACCTCGATTTCTCTGGATGAAGAGTTAATATGGAATTATAAAGTAGGACCTTTTGGCCGACTATGAAAGTCCTACGAGATAAGTTGCAATCATGGAACGCCTTGGTTTTATCCTTGTAAATTCGAGCGAACTCGTAGGCATCGTTCCGAATTTCCTCTAATTCTTGAAGGTCCAAATTTCTATTTTTGCCGGCTGCGTTGAGTTCCATGTTGAGCCGTTTGATAGCCCATAGAGATTTATGCTCTAACTCGACCGGCAAGTGGCATGATTTATCGAAGACTAAGTGATACGAAAACATTCGATTGGCTTTTTATACATCGTTCGATAAGCCCATACCGCATCATCAAGGCGTGTGCTCCAATCCTTTCGTGACGGATTTACAGTATTCTCAAAAATGGATTTAATCTCCCTATTTGACACCTCTGTTTGGCCACTAGTCTGAGGGTGATAGGCCGTAGACATACGGTGTGTAACATTATACTTGCGCAGGAGATTTTCAATCATGCGGTTGCAGAAATGGGTACCTCGATCACTAATCAAAGCCCGTGGAGCGCCAAAAGTAGAAAACATTCGTGATTTCATGAAACTGCATACTACCGATGAATCATTGGTGCGAGTGGCTTTAACTTCCACCCATTTGGACACGTAATCCACCGCCAGTAAGATATAAAGAAAATCATGTGATGGTAGAAATGGCCCTATGAAGTCGATCCCCAAAATATCAAAAATTTACAAAATAGGATCGATGTTAGTGGCATTTGATCCATGTGACTCAAGGTACCGGTCGATTGACATCTGGCATAGGTCTTGGTGTATAGATATGAATCGTGAAAAATGGTGGGCCAATAAAACCCACTCTCCAAAACCTTCATAGCTATCCTACGTGGATCGAAATGACCACCGCAGGCATATAAATGACAGAATGCCAGTATAGATTGTGTTTTAGTCTGGGAAACACATCGACGAGTGACTTGGTTTCTGAGTAAAACTTCCACAAGTATGGGTCATCCCATACATAGTATTTGGAATCGCTCTGGATCTTATCCTTCTGGACTCGCGTAAGGTGAGGTGAAAACTCTCGTGTAACGAGGTAGTTTACTAGATCCGCAAAACAAGGGATGTTCATCATGAAAATCACCTCGAAGCGAGACAGTTGCTTCACCATTCTCGATACGACTGAGATGGTCAACAACAAGATTTTCTACACCACTTTTATCTTTAATCTCGATGTCAAACTCTTGTAGCAAGAGTATCCATCGAATGAGATGAGGTTTAGCTTCCTTTTTGGCCATAAGATACTTTAAGGCAGCATGGTCAGAGTAGACAACCACCTTAGTTCCCAAGAGATAAAACAAAAATCTCTCCAAAGAGAAGACGATAGCAAGAAGCTCCTTCTCTGTAGTGGTGTAATTCAGTTGAGTCGGATCAAGAGTTCGAGAGGCATAGTATATGACATGAGAAGCCCGCTCCGACTCGTTGCCCAAGCACAACACCCACAGCGTGGTTGCATACGTCGCACATGATCTCAAAAGGTAGCTCCCAATTAGAGGCTCAAATCACTAGAGTAGATATAAGAGAGTTTTTGAGTGCATCGAATGCACTCCTACATGCCTTATCGAGATGGAAAGGCACGTCTTTTGAAGAAAGCGACATAGGGGTTGTGCAATTTTGGAGAAATCCTTAATAAATCGCCAATAGAAACCGACATGGCCAAGGAATGATCGGATTTCTCGTACAGTCGTGGGGTAAGGCAATTTTTGAATTACTTCAATCTTTGTCGGGTCTACCTCCACACCCTAACAGACATGATGTGACCCAAGATAAGACCTTGATCCACCATGAAGTGACATTTCTCATAATTGAGGATCAAGTTCTTATGGATACATCGGTGAAGTACCTTAGTCAAGTGACTAAGACAAAGATCAAATGAATCACCGTAAACAGTGAAATCATCCATGAATACTTCGATGAAGTGCTCAATGAAGTCAAAGAATATGTTCATCATACACCTCTAAAAAGTAGCAGGTGCATTGCACAGCCTAAAAGGCATGCGTTGGTAAGCGAAAGTACCGAAAGAACAAGTGAAGGTGGTATTCTCTTGATCCTCAGGTGCTATAGGAATCTAGTGAAAACCAGAATAGCCATCCAAGCAGCAGTAGTGAGACCTACCTGCTAAACGCTCTAACATCTGATTAATGAAAGGCAACGGGAAGTGGTATTTTCGAGTAGAAGCATTAAGCTCCCGTAATCGATACACCCACCATCCGTTTTGGACGCGAGTTGGGACTAACTCACCTCGTGAATTGTGACTACTGTGATCCATGTTTTCTTGGGAACTACCTGAATGGGACTGACCCACTTGCTGTCAGAGATCAGGTAGATCATCCCAGCGTTAAGGAACTTCAAAATCTCCTTTTTAACCACATCCATCATCGGTGGGTTCAGTCTCCGCTGTGCTTCTCGTGAAGGTTTTGACCCTTCTTCCATATGTATCTAATGCATGCATGTGGAAGGGCTAATACCTTTGATGTCAGCGATCGTCCACCCTATGGCTTCTTTGAACTCTTGAAGCATATGAATCAGCTTCTCTTCCTCTTGTAATGTGAGTTTAATGGAGATGATTAGTGGTAAAGTATCATTCTCACCTAAAAACACATATTTGAGGTGGCTGGGCAGTGGTTTGAGCTCCAGTGTGGAGGCTCGCTCCATAGAGGGGAGAAGTATAGAGTTCGAAGCTGGTAAGTCAAGATATGCTAGGATGAAAAAATAAAGTGAAACAAAGTCCAATTCAGATATCAACTCCTCGATCTCAGTATCGAGAGCGAAGCATTGCTGTCGCAAATAATCGGTGTCGAGATGATTCTCTAACACCACTTTCATATCATCACCTTTCACGAGAAAAGTGTCTTGGATAAGTGAGTTCATACTATCAAGGCAAGCACCATAGAAGAGGCATCGCAGGGATGGCGCATCACATTATATATGTTGAACTTAATGAGTTCACCATCAAACTCCATGGTTAGAGAACTTTAGAAAAGGCCTACCGAGCAAGAATGAAAAGAAATGGGGACATGGCTGAGTCTTCATATCGATGATATAGAAGTAAGCAGGAAATATGAGCTCGCTAACTTTCACCAGAATGCCTTCCAAGACACCCACAGGACGAACGACGGACCGGTTTGCCAAATGTATGATAATTCCAGTATCCTTTAGAGGGCCAGCCTTCAATGTCTCATATATGGATAGTGGCATGACGTTGATAGAGGCTTCGAGGTCACGAATTGCTTTCTGGATCTCAACTTCACCAATTGTGCAAGGGACAGCGAACATGCCCTGGTCCTCACACTTGGTAGGCAACTTTTTGCGTAGGATAGCTGAGACATTCTCACCTACGGTGATTTTCTCATTGCCTTTGAGTCGACCTTTGTTGGTGCACAAGTCTTTGAGCAACTTATCATAGCGGGGCATATGTGCTGAGGCATCAAAAAGTTGGTTGTTTATCGCCACTTTCCTCAAGATTTCCATAATTTCCTTCTCTTCTCCCGCCTTTTTATTCTTAATGAGGCGTTGAGGGAACGAGGGTAGACTTTTCAGATAAGGTTGTACTTCCTTATCCAAGTTTACCATTTCAGTGTGAGACAGTTGAACTTTGAGCTCCTGCTCGACTTCCTTGGATTTAGGGGTGGCCTCTTTAGGCTTGGGTTCTTTAAGGGCCTTTTTCGGCTCTCTGCCGCTACGAAGTGTGACAACATTAACATTCGCATTAGGATTCAGATGCGGTTGAGATGGCAACTTGCCTTTCTCATCCGTACGCCCAACATGAAGGGCCAGTTGCCCTATTTGAACCTCGAGACTTTTAATGCTAGAAGCATGGCTCGCGATTGTTTCATTTTTTAGTTAGTCCAATTCTTTAAAGAATCTGTCTTGATTAACAATGAGTGTCCTCATCATGTCTTCTAAAGATCCCGAACAGCGGCTCATGAGGAAGAGGTTGTCCCTTTGGAACATACTGGAGGAAGTTCGGTTTTTTTAGTTTTTATGGCATGATTATAAGTGTTACTGAAGTTGTTGCCATATCGACTCCTTGGTGGTCCTTGGAATCCGCTACCTAAAGCGTTCGCCTGCTCGTTCTCGAATAAGGTAAGACAAGTCAGTGGAATGGTCCTGGGCTGTGCAGAAGCCGCAAGCTTTAACTCGAGATTTTCCTGAGGTGAGGAATCGCTCCATGAGATCGGTGAGTTTATCAAGCTTGTTAATGGCAGAATTTGTCCCTACTCCGTCATATAGACTTCGTGAAGGTCCCTCTTCCTCGTCATCAATGTAATGATGTGATTGACTTGCTATAGAGTCATACAGTTCAAACATATCCTCAGTGGTCTTACATCTGTAGTCGCCTCCACAAGCATTGTCAATCATCCGTTTCTCAAGGGGTGTAAGTTTCATATAGAAGAAACGAACAATTGAGAGGTTGCTTTGGCCATGTTAGGGCATTGCATAAGTAAGCGCTTATAACGACCCCAATAATCGCCAAAAGATTCGCCCCGTTTCATTTTGATACTGCATATCTCTCTAGTAAGTTGGGAAGCTCTAGATTCAGGGAAGAACTCTTTGAGGAATTCATAAATCATGTTGTTCCAATTTGTGATGGAACCAGGAGGAAGATAGAAAAGTCAGTCTTAAGCTTTATACTTAAGGCAGAAAGGGAAAGCTGAGAGTTTGACTTCGTCTTCATCAACTCGAGGGGGAATCATGGTTCTACACTTAGAATGGAAGTCCTTGATGAAGGTGACTAGATCCTCATGATCCAATTCATGGAAGACGGGGAGTAGGTTAATGAAACCTGATCTGAGCTCAAAATTGCCCCTGTGGGCTGGGAATGCGATGCAGTATGGCTGATGATCCAGGAGATCCTATATCCCATCATTCGCCATCCCGATGGTAATGCGACGGTCGGCTTGAGGTTGTGCCCAAAGGTTAGCTTGTGGCCTTTGTGGAAGGGGATCAACCACTCGTTGATCGAATGGTTGATGCTGGTGTACTACAGGCATCTGCTATTCTACTGGTGCATGTGTTCCGGATGGCGCGACAAACTATCGGGGAGGAATAACTAGGGGTTCCTCCCGTCTCTCATATGGTGCAATTAGTCCATGTGGGTTCCCATGTGGTCAGCCATTAAAAGGGGTTGCTCGTCGTTCAGTTGAACTCTGGAGGATTGGTTCCTCTGTTGAATTACTTTCGAGTTCCAACGACAAGTCTTTTCAATCTTCGGATCAAAAGTGACTAAAGATCCGGCGGACAACGATCGACGAAGACTATGGGACATAAAGGTGAACACAAACTAAGTAAAAAAAAATAACTTGGTCCCTGGCAACGGCGCCAAAATTTGACGCGTGCCGAATGTGTCAAAATATATAATCCCAAATGAGATTACCAATGACCACAAGAACTTGCCAGTAGTGGCAAGCACGGGGTCGAACCACGAATACCAAGTTTCTTACCTATGCTACGAAACTAAAAATAACTCGGGGTGTCCACAGGAATAATATCTAAATTAACTAAAACTAGACTATAAATAGCAAGTAAATACATCAATCAAGGGGGAAACAATCCAAACCATTAGTATCACAAATCTCCTCTATTTGGCATAATTTTACATACGGTCCTCAATCTAATCAAACCATGCAATCCATAATAAATTAGTGTAGCTATAGACTCAGAACGTACACGGGTCCTCGCACTTCCCTATCTCGATGATCAAGGAACGACAATGACCACTTCCCTAGTCAAACACATAACCCTATATTTAAGCGAATTGGGTTTAATGTGTTGACCGTAATTGGCTTTGTGAAGGCACTACACCTAGACAACTGGATCGCTAGTGTGTCCAGTTTAGCCTAGATCCTATGGTATTCAACTAGTCCTAAAATAGTCTAATCAATTGGTATGGTCGGATGCCACTAATATGGTCTTATTGCACAAGTACGGGTGCATACAACCTACTAGCATGTAAATCAAGATTTAAACAAGTGTTTAATCTCAATAATTCAACAAATATCAAAGGGAATAAGATATTATGAAAAACAAATTATATAAACAAATAAATAGATTTCATATATGTTTTTATGCGAAAATGGGTGATTTGATCCACCTTTAGTTCAGATTGATGAGTTTAGTCTGCCATCGTCATCAAGAACTCCATAAAAATCCAAAAATAAAGTGTAAAACAATGGTTTGTGGGAGAGAAAAGAAGAAGAAAACACTCTAAGCTGCCAAGAAGAAGTAAAAACAATGTGTTTCGATCCCCTCTCGAAAACCCCTAATTAAAACTGTCAAAATTGGGTGCCCAATGCATATTTTCGAGTTTGGTTTGTGACACGTGCGTCGAGGACAATCAGATGGTTGTTAGGAGTTTGTTTCCAGGTCTATGCCACATGTCAGAGTGTGATTGGTTAGGCTTGCTGGCATGGATGACGTGGCGCTTCTGGATTGGAGGAGAACCTGCTGTGATGACGCTACTGTAGCAGAAGACCGCCACTTGTCGCGTGCGCATTGGTGGGATAGCTTCCATTGTGCAGCTTTGCAGAGACACGCGTCAGCTGCTGACGCGAGGAAGAAGGGCGGGCGAATGGGCATGTGACACATTGCATGGAGCTAGCAGTTAGAACTAACCAATGATGGAGTGACACGTGTCACGAGAGTGGGAAAATGCCTAAAAGTGCGCGTATGTCGAGGTGTATCTGTCAGTGTCTGATCACTGTGTATGAGTAGTCCATTTTGCGCAGTTTTTCGCCATGAACTCAATTGCGCGCTCCAAAAATCCTAAAAATGAACAATAAAGATAATTAGGCCCATATGTCAAAGATTCAACAATAAAAATACATAAATAAACTATATATAATATGCATAAATAATGACCTATCACTTGCCCTTGCACCGGCTCGTACTAGGATCTGCATTCAAGTCATCACAAAAAGACAGATGACGAATATAGAGTGAGTATTCCTAAGAAAATTAGGTGAGCAATACGAAAAGTAAATAGTAGAATTGAAACAAAACTATTAAATAAACATTCAAAAATAAAAATAGGCAACTGTGCTCATCGCATGCATATGTAATAGGGAAAGCTCAAAGTGTGTGTTCCTAGCCCCTAGGGGTCAGACTAGCGCCATACTTTGAACTCCCAACAGACTATTGCCGACGAGTAGCACTCAAGCAAGGCTAGCATCTGGATCCGCTAGGTGGTCGACGTGGAACCAACGTCGCACCACACGTGCCCGTCACAACTCTCGAGTAGTCATATTCACTTATTTGACTCACGTGCTATGGCCTAGTGAACGTACACATAGAAATGGCACGGAGGGAGAGCCTCAACGTCCGTCCATTACAACATACTAGGAATAGAGTATTGAAAGACAGAAAATGAATTCAAAAGCAAAAAGTAATACGGCTCAAGCAATTTCAGTTGGGATACTACACACCTCACACCAAACTCCGTGTCCATCACTAACACTCGGTCGGCTCCGCCTAGTCCCGGATATCCCAAATTACAGCCTGTACTGACCTATTTCCATGTATAAATAATATTTAGTCATTAGTATGTGTTAAGTCATTTCACCCAAATTATGTCAAAACATGGGGTATATTAGCGCATTAGGTCTAGGCATTAGCGCGCTAGATGCCCATATAGTTATACGTTCTTCACCCATACGAACATTAGCGCGCTAGATGACCACATTAGCGTGCTAATCGCGCTCTAAAAAACAACCAGTTGCAAATTTTCTAGGTTTTCGACAACCCCACCAACCCAACAACAGCCACAACACCAACAATACAACTTCAAAGTACTAGAAACTTAGCTAAACAACAACTCAACAACCTCCAAATCCTCACCAACACCTCCAAAAATAAGATCAAAAGATAGAGAAATGTGTGGTGTAAGTGATGTTCACCTTGGTTTTAATGTTTTACCACTCCAAGCTCCACAAATCATCAATTTTGTAAGTCCAAACCCTTGCTTCTTCACTCAAATTTTCAGATGAAATGGAGAGGAGAGAGAAAATGTGGTGGTTTGAAGTCAAAATTTGACTTATATAGTTGATTTGTCATCTAAACTCACTTATACATCACTAGGCCATCAAATGGCCTCTATTTGCTCCCTTTCCAATCACTAGTGACTCCAATTATGACTCAGCTAGGACAGTCATCCTTGTTTTCACCTCAAAAGTCCATTTTGGGTGTTTCGACGCTCGATTTCTCGTCCCGAACCGTGACATACGCGTACTACCATGTCCCTAACCACCAAATATACATTCCATATTAAGTATGTAAACGATTTTATTCATTTGTGTGTATTATTTTCCCTGGCCTAGTGTTAAGTTGCTTAGACTATCCGGTACCCGTGTCGACATGCATATCAATGCGACTACTTAACACACGATCTCGCATGTCAAATGTACTATAATAACACACATTGTGATGTCATGTACACTATTTCAATATAAACATCGCAAATTAACAATTTAGCACAAAAAACTACTATTTACCTAGTTCTAGGTGCGCATAAGCCTAACTTCGGGTCTCACGAGCGTCTGAGCTATCTGCCAAGTGCGCAACCATGTCATAAATAATGGCGAATTAAATTCAGGCCGTTACATGACTTTCCTTTCTTCTTTATGAAGTTTGGACACTCGGATTGATAATACCCAACTCCTTCACACTCTCTACGCTGAATGGTTTTGTTCTTTCGATTTGATCTTCTTTAATGTATTGAGCAACAACTTTAAGAACACTCTCATGTTGTTTCATACTTTGGTTTAAGTGCATCTCGTACATTGTGAGAGACCCCATTAACTCATCAAATTGCAAGTTTTCAAGCCTTTTATCTCCTAAATGGCTGTCATTTTCACGTCAAATTTGGGTGGTAGCGATCTGATGACTTTTTCTACCATCTTACGATTTGAGTATGTTTTACCGAGCTGTTGGGTTTGATTTGATATGTTCTTAAGCTTTATTGTATACTCTACAACAGATTCATCGCTATCCATTCTTAAAGCTTCAAATTGAGATGTGAGAAGTACATTTTTGAATCCCTGACATCTTGATTTCCTTCGAAGACATTTTGAAGAATTGTCCATGCTTCTTTGGCTATCTTGCACGATGAAATCAGCTTCAAGTGCTCTTGGTTCATGCCATTAAAAATCGCATTCAAGACTTTGACATTTGCAAGTAAGAAGCATTCTTTTACCTTGGTCCAAGAGTCTATATCTTTGAGTTTTCCAATGACTTTAGGGAATTTATATCTTTCTTTATTGCTCTCCATGCCTTTACATCGATATTGCCACCATAAGGATGCCTTCTTTGCACAATGAATGGTATAGGCGTTTGTCTCGATACTAAATGTAAAAACACAATATTTGTGTCTAACAGATTCTATTGTGGGCACAAATAGTAGCCCTGTATATATAGGTGTTGTGGGCACAGATACAAATTGCCTGTCTTAGCGTAAATGTAGAAACAATGTCTAACAGATTTTGTTATGGCCACAGACAGTAGCCATGTATATATAGGTACTGTAGGCACAAATATGGGCTGGTCTTGGTGTAAATGAAAAACAAGAAGAAAAATAAATTGAAGTGAACAAAAGAAACACGAGAATTGTTTATGCAGTTCAGACCTCTCATCCTATGTATGCAGGGTCACGCCTAGGGGTAAATGCATTAAGAAAGATGATTACAGATTTACATAGAACTCCTAATTATTGATCCCTCACCAAGTTTTATTACACTAATCACTCCCCTTTACACTTTGCACTTACATGAAATCTCAAGTCCCCTTGGTGCCCGAGATTCCCAAGGTGTTTCGGCTAAGTCCTCTTAGCCTAGTGTGTGTAAGAAAAAGACTAAAGAGAATGTATTCTCTATCTCACTGTGAATGCAACGAATACTATCTCACTGTGAATGCAACGAATACTAAGTGTGTCAACTGATGTTTTGCATTTGTGATAACACTCCTATTTGTAAAGAATGCCTAAGATACACTTGTTTTGGTCTTCATTGCCTTCAACGAACCTAGCCCATATTTTTTGTTCCTTTTAATTATTTAGGAAAGAATTGATTGTTTAAATATCCAGTTTCTTTATTCTTAATCTTGTTTGAAATAAGCAATCTGAGCATGGACACTATTTCTTTATCTTGTAAATGTTTGTCAATCTTTGGTAGATGCACGAGATACTGCGAGAGTATTTTCATGATCTTCAACGATCCGGTGAGCTGTGCTTATATTCTTTGGCCTACGTGACAATGTCCTGGCAAATATATACAAGGAAATAACTAAATGGACCATTAGTGATACAATATGTTCCATTGAAAAATCGATGCTTAAGGTTGTGACACACAATGACGAATTCTAGGGAATTTATGTCTTAACAATTTGGACTTAGGAGAATTACTTTTCTAAATTTTAATTTTTTATGCACCGATGAGCTATATTAAGTCGACTATGGGCTTTGATATTTACCATGTTCAATTTTTGTAAATATTGGACTCGATCCAAGGTGAGGAGAATGTATGCGTCATGACTAGTTCATGTATGGGTTTTAAGTGTGAAAGTGTTGTTCACTCCAAAATACCAAGGAAATAGATAGTGTCCACTCCACATATAAGCTTTATAATTATATTCTAAGTAGTCGACATGCATGGGACTATCCCCAACATCATCTCCAACAATCTCTTATTGTGTGAAAACCAATCCAATATATTTCACATGGAACTATATCCTTCCTTAATTGGGGTTACGATTATGCTATTGTTTGTGCAGTCTCATTTTTATGTGATTGCATTCACGAATTTAAAGTCGTTTTGGAAATGGACTTGGTCAATAACATACTAATACAATCTTTCACAACGCTCTCACCAAGTATATTTATAGTTAATTATAATGTCATGAGGGTTTTAAAAGGGGAGTTAGTGGGCACAAATATCAGTCAATAGATGATTAAACAACAAAGCTCATTGTCTATATATAAACAACATTGAATGATATTGACAAAATGCAGCCTCTCCGGCCCTCCTTGATACAAGCAAATTAATTAATATGATGACTAAGCATGCATGGTTTAATCAATACAATTAGTGTTTAGGATTTTGACCGAAAAAAATATAATTTACATATCCTTCTTAGTTAATTATTTCTGAAAAGGATGAAAGGTAGGAGTATCTTGAGACTTGAATTACATATATGGTGCAAAATTATGTTGACTATGTTTATATATAGTTCTAGGCCACCGACGATCATTAAAAGGTTAAAGAGAATTCAAATGATCTTTCTTTTTTGTATATCCTGCATAGGTCGATACTTTTTTTTTTTTTGATAAGAAAGAAAAAACTTTTTCACCAAGCAAAATTTAAACTCACGACCTCTTACTTCCAAATTTTATATCAAATCATAGGGACACGCAATTGGTTGGTTGCATAGGTCGATACATACGGACTCAAGATTTGATTTCAAAGACATGCATGCTATGAAAAACTAAATTTATTAATTGTAGAGTCTAAACAGATTGGATTCAACGATAGAGTAGTTGCGGACCTTGCATGCGGTGGCCAAGGTATAGTATTTCCACTGGAATGGACAAGAATCTACGTAGAGTGCAAAATAATTGTTATGGTTTTTATTTAATATTTAATCCAAGTCCATATCATAGATCGACCTGGTTAGAATTATCAAGGTCTACTATGGGTCCTGGTAAATATGTGGTTTCGTCGAACTAATGATTAATTAAGCTCACATAGGCTTTATGGATTCACCGTGATCCGCCTAAATTATAAAAGTCTTCTATGACCGGTTAGATTTGTCTACTAAAACATCAATAAATTTGGATGGTTTCGATAAATTTGTAATTGGGATATATTTCCTATCAAGGATCAGGTTGCCCATTTTTGAGGTTGAAATAAAACAATAAACAGATGGATATATTACATAATTTACATTACAATTATTTATAAGAAACAGTTTGCCAAAAAAATTATAAGAAACTAATTAATCAATTATAATTTATTGCATGCGTCCAACAACAAAAACAGTACTGATAAACATTGGCTCAGATATTTTCAAAAGCCTTAATGTACGTATAGTATGCATATATATCTATATAATTCAGGCTTAACTGCCTAATTAATCTATCAAAAACCACGTCTCCTTAAAACAAGACACTTGATTCTTAGACAACGTGACAAACACATCTATGCTTCCATCCCCAACGTACGAGGGCACAACATATATGTGCCCCGGCCACGTCCTATACGAAGGCATGAACATGCATGGCTTCCCTCCACCAAAATCCAAATCACAAAAAGGGAACCCCAGCCAACTATCTATGTATAAGTTGAGACAAACATCAGACTCACTTAAATTCAACTTAGGCACCAATTCATCACCCTCCTCTATTGAACTCGCGAAGTCTATAAAAGACTTGAAATAATTGTCCTTCACCTTAGAAACCGCGTCATGTATGCTCTTCGCGGCGTAGCTTACAGGCTCACTCGCTAATTCCTTCATGTTAGCTTTGGGATACGCCCATAGCACCACATTACCAAAGTACTCGTCCGGCACTCGTGGGATCATTCTTCTCCGACCGTTCACCGCAATCTTGAGGCATGTAGCCTTGTATCGATCGCCATCATCGGCCGCAGTGCAAGCCCTAGCCACCGCTCTCCACACATGACCTACCAAACTCTCAAACATACTATATGAGTGGTTGTAGTTACTATCCTTTGAAGCTTTGGCCCTTATTTTGCTCAACATCTCCAAAGTGAAATGTGTTTTGTGCATGACCAGTATGTCTCCCCCCATGACCCCGTTAGAGTTATTAATGCAACAATATTCTTCAACATTATTCTTGTTTTGGAACTCCACATCGGAGTGCTCGAACTCGAATCTCGGGGAGTCTCGAGGCGCAAAGATCGTTCGATCATGAAGAGGGCTAGGGATATCGACGGTGCCTCGGCACGCTTGGCCCCAAGCGGCCAAAAACCGGCTCACGGAGTAGCCGTCGCACATCATATGGTTCGCTGAGAACCCGACCGCAAGCGAACCGCAAGTGAACCGGGTGAGTTGGACCTGGGCCAGCTCTTTGGGCGAGTCCAAGCACGGGTGGAGGCCCAACAAAGCCTCTGATGGGTTAAAAAGTTGGGCCTCATCGAGAGTGCAATCTGTGAAGGCCTCCACAAATCTCAAGCCCTCGTCGTTTAGTAAAATGACTCTTTTGCCCTTCTCGTCGGTCCCAAACCGACCGGCTAGCTCTCTGTAGTCCGGTAAGACCTCGCCGAGGGCGAGTTCGAGAGCTGCATTTGATGGCGTTGGTGGTCGGTACACGTAAATGATGGGTATGTGGCCGTCCTCGGCGACCAGGTCGAAGACGGTGAGAGAGATTTTCGGGGTGTCGTTGGATGGGTTGTGAAGCATGGGCTTGACTAGTTTGGAAGTCTCTTGTTGTGTCTTCATGGCTTCTATGATCTATATATATGATATTGCATGCAATTGAAGGGTTGGGTTTAGAGTGTAATTGAGTGAGAGATCAGGGAATGGCTTCAAATACAGAAACTAAGCCTTGATATATATAGTGTTGAATTTGTGAAAGGCTTTGATAGTACGCTCATATTATATTGTAGTGATCCATTGACAATTGAGAGTGAGTTGTGTTTTACTGTGTTAATATAGACAAATACGTACTACAAAAATTGGTCGTTAATTAATTAACATCAAGTAGTCTTATCAAACAAAAATGAACATCAAGTAGATATAACAAACAAGAAAAATTCCAGTTTTGTCAAATTAATATATGAATATATGTTTTGAATCGTAGAGAGCACGTAATCTAATGTGTATTTTTTTAATGTAATCGTAACACTAATAATTAATCAATGTCAACCCACCAAACATTAATTCCAGGCAAACTTTGATAAAACGTGTAATGGTAACCATGTCTCGAGACATGCATTAATATAAAATCTACATTGAATGAGGTTAACTATTACATATACTTGAGAAATATAGATATGTCTACATTGAATGAGGTTAACTATTACATATACTTGAGAAATATAGATATGTAATGTAGATCAAAATATGTAAACACAATCTCATCAATGTGTATCCTACAGCCTTTAATAGGTGAATGACTTCAGTATAAGTGACCTAAACTAGTCTAGTACTACTATTCCTCATTAATTAATAGGGGTGGTAGCGGTCTATGCAAAACCACCTAAATCGACCAAACCGATTTAATTGGTCTGGTCTGGTTTGGTTTTCAAGCCTCATGGTCAAAGGGTGGTTTACAAAATATAAAAATCGCAACCCTTGGTTTGGTTTGCAGTTTTTGTTTTCCAAAAACCGCGGTTGACCAAACCAAGGGCATTATAGGTATTTTCATTATATTATACCCAAAACCCTAGCCTTATCATCAACACTACAAAAGGATAATTTGATATTTCCTGTCTCTATACCGTGTTAGAAATCCTGTTGCTAAATTTGGCGTCGCTATTTGGTATAGCGACGGGTGTTAGAAATTACAACAGGATAGCGACGGGTCCCCGTCGCTAAATCTTGTCACTATATTCTGCCAGATTGACAAAGATTCTTTTTTAAGATATTATTTTTATATTCTAACATATTGACTAAAAAAATTGTGAGTTGATGACGGAGTGGTAAAATTAGGGGAAGTAGAAGTTCGTAAGGTAAACCACTTTTTTAATATTAAAATTTTGAAAATGTCACACAAAGAAAATAGTGATGGCGGAGTGCAACAGGGTGATTTGTGATCGAAATGTTCCTACTAAGTTAAAAGAAAAATTTTATAGGATCGGGCCAGCTATGCTATGGAGTGAAGGGCGGTAAAGCAACAACAATTACATAAAATGAAGTAACATAAATGAGGATGCTTAGGTGGATTGTGGTAAAACTCATAAAGATAGAATAAGAAATATAGAAATTCAAAGACAAGAGGAGTAGCATCAATTGATACAAAGATTAGGGAAGGGCGATTGCGTGGAGGCCTACAAATGATGCATTAATTAAGAGGATTCGAATGATTTGCAAAGCTCACCATCAATTGCACTTAATCGAGCACAATGGAAAAGTTTGATCCATGTAGCCGAGGATTAACTGGGACCGAGGCTATGTTGTTGTTGTTGTTGTTGTTGTTGTTGTTGTTGTTGTTGTTGTTGTTGTTGTTGTTGTTGTTGTTGTTGTTGTTGTTGTTGTTGTTGTTGTTGTTGTTGTTGTTGTTATTGTTGTTGTTGTTGTATTTTTAAAAATGAAAATAGTGATGATGGAGGCGAAGGAGGGCGGCGGAGGAGGAGCGAGGGAGGCGGAGGAGGAGGAGAGGGAGGGCGGCGGATGAGGAGAGTGGCGACGTGGTGGAGTCGACGGGGAGGATACGAGGCCGACGGAAGTGGAGTCGACACTTAGAAAGGCTTGTTCGGCCGGACAGCAGCTCCCCACCGCGCACACGGCGTCGATCGCGATGACCTCTCCCCTGCAAACCCCCTCCCCCAAAACTAGGCCCACCAAACCAACATACACAAAAATAAACCAAAATAGAGCTTTTACCCACCACCGACTCCATTGGTGAGGAGTCGTCGAACGCGCGGTGACCGAGCCATGAACATGGCGAGGAAGTCCTCCTCGTCGTTCTTCATCTAGGTGGACCCCACCACCGACTCCATCGCGAAGGAGTTGTCGAACCAACCTAACCCAGAAGAGGAGAAGACTTGGTGGTTCACTTGATCGAGAGGGAGAGGGAAATAGGTGGGGGAGAGGGGAGAGAGGCGGGGGAGAGGGGGAGGGAGAGAGAGGCGGGGACGAAAGGAGAGGGCGGGGAGAGAGAGGAGAGGGGGAGAGATGAGAGTTTATAAATGGGGAAGATTAGAGTTTGGTGGTGGGGAGAGAGTGTGTATTGAAGCAGAATTTTTCCGCTCAATAATTAGTGACAGGGAGGGTCGTCGCTAACCCCGTCTCTAATTTAGTCAACAGGTCAACCAGAACTCCTATCGCAAAATCTGTCGTTAATTAGCGACGAGAAATAGCTCGTCACTATTTCCCGTCACTAATTCATGCATTTTTTGTAGTGCAATTAAGGTCTTGTTTGGTTCGGGGTGGAGTTATGTTATCTCCCGGGAGATAACTTATAGGAAGTTGAGAACTAATCTTATTTAGTTAGGGGTGGAGTTATCTCCCAACTTACACCCTAGAGTGTGAGATATCTCTCCACCACCCCTTGGAGAGTTATCTCCCAAGAGTTATGGACATAATTACCCCTTATTAACTGACTCATTTATTACTCATATCTCTCTTGTTTGAAAGCTATTTATGTCAATTCATATTTTTTATTGTTTAAAAATTTGAAAGCTTCCCTACAAGTTTAAAGTTGAACCAAACATGAAAATATGAATTCCAAGGAGTTAACTCCAATGAGATAACTCCCAACTAACGTTGTAAATTAGCAAAAACAAACCAAACAATGCCTAAGTCTCAATCATTTTATCACTAACCTAGCTTCTCCATCGCCGCTCCCTCTCCGCCTCATTTCCCCCTTTTCACTCAAGCCTCCCTCCCCCCATCTTCACTCTCTCTATTCTCTCCGTGCCTCCCTATCGCTCTCTCTGCTCTTTAGTTTTTCTTTGTTTCTTTGTCTCTAACTCTCTGGCATTTTCAATCCCTTTATGCTCTCTCGCGCATCTCTCCCTGCACTATCGGCACCATCGAGTTTACAATCCGTCATGCTAAATTGGTATTCATGACGATGTGAACTAATGCACCTCCCTGTGACTCTTCAATCTCTTCCTGATCTTTTGTTTTGTTAGTTTGTGTGATTGCACTGTTGTTTTTTTTTTTTTTGGGTTTTATGTATATTTTTTCTTTGTAAAGTTTTTGGGCAAGAATGTTAAATTTCAGAGTTTTATTTCAATTGTCTTTCGAAAACTTAGATTTATGTAGTTTTGCAATTTCTTCATTTCATAGTTGTGTTGTTGAGGATGACAGTGGTATTTTGAAGAAAAACTATGAAATCGGACCATCAAAACAGGCAAATTGCGATCAGTCTGGTCACGATTTTAGATTTTATGGTTTGGTGGTGGTTTGCAAAATTTTCAAACCGCGAACTTTCGATTTGATGGCGGTTTGAAGATTTTCACCACCTAACCGTAGTTTGCCCACCCCAAAAAATGTGTGGCCTAATCAATATTCATTAATTAGAACTATGGGATATGTGGACTGAAATATAGTTTTAGAGCATCTCAATGGGACTATGAATTGGGGTGAAAATAGATCCACCTATGATAGAATTCACATTCAACCTAAAAAATACTTTCTAATGGGACCATAGATTAATAATGTTTATCTTAATTATATGACATGGAATCAAAGCGGATGGTGTCTACTACAATGTCTACTTTTAGACATTATAATAGATTGACGTGTCAGACAAATTAATCTTTTTAAAAATTTATTTTTTCAAGCCTTTTTTAATATAATGAAAATTGAAAATAAAAAGTGACAACTCATCAATCCATGATCTAAATCCATTGTCAATTAGAGACCATTTTGGGAGGTGAATGTCTATCTAGTGTCACGTAAGATAGACATCATCTCCACATTCATAATATGACACTAATCCATGGTATAAATTCACATTATCATTGGAGATGCTCTTACGAATGTGGATCTCTTCCCAAACAAAATCGATGCCTTTTTACAACAACAACACAAAACATAAATAGATATAGCCTCAATCTCAAATTAATTAGGGTCGCATATATGGATCAAACTCTTCCATCGTGCTCGATTAAGTGCAATTGATAAACCGAAAAAAAAACCTCGCAAAGCATCCGCCTCTCTCTATACCAAAACCTTAAAAAAAAATTTATTGATTTTTTTATGAGATTTTTGATCTTGAACCACCACCGATCTTCCATTTCGATCGGCGGTGGTTCAAATCACATATGCTTATATTTTGTTCATCCAATAAGCTGCAAATCTAGTTAGAAGTGAAGATTGGTCTATTTTTGTTGTAGTACATCTACCTCAACGATTGTGTGTGGTTTTTATGCGGCGGCTGGGTTGGCATTTTCTTTAGTTTTCTATTTCATAGTTAATTTGTCTTCCTTGATCAGAAGTTCTTGATTTGTCTTCTTTTACGTTTTATTCTCCTTGTTTAGAAGTTTTGTTATTCATTATGTGGTTCTAGTTGTGTTTGTGTATTGTAATGTGTTTCAACATTGTAGAGAACAATCCTTAATCGTCAACTTGTTTCAATTTCACAATCACATTCACATGCAAATTAATGACAGTTCTTTTGAACAAATAGGATTAGCGAATCAATGTACTTTTTTGCTTCTATGTCTGGTCTTGTATCGAACCATTAATGACTAATGAAAGTTTTATTTTTCTTCAAAAAAAAAACAATTGATGATGAGCTTTCTAAATCATTCAAATTCCTCTTAATTAATGCGTCTAAGGTTAACTTTAGTCCACCCCTACCTCCTCGAATTTCTTAAATTTCTATCGAGTTAAATTTTTTAGTGGGGGCATTTGTAGATCGTCTTTGCGGGTGACCAAATTAACCACCGCAATCACCATTCTCTAATCTTTGTGTCAATTGATCTACTATTACTTGTTTTTAAATTTTTAAATTTCTTATTTTGTCTTTACTAATTTTACCACACATCCACCTAAATATCCTCATTTTTACTACATTTATTTTATATAGTTGTTGCTTTATTGCCTAACATTAATTCACTTTCAAAATTGATGCCTTTTTACAATAAAAAAAAAAAAAATATATATATATATATATACCATTATGTACTACTTTGTTTGTCCTAATTAATATCTGTTGCGCGCATTGTGGACATTTTTTTGTTCCAATTAATTAACTATGGTCTCACTCATTTTAGTCGTCTCATAGGTGGCTTAATTTGACTCTTTTAAACCACCCTATATCGGATTAATTACTTCTTTCACACAATATCTACAAATAAAATAAAGTCATTTACATTAGTGTAATTCAGTCTTATTACGTAATTTTTTTTAATAAAATTTATTATTTTCTTTAACGAAAGTCAAACTCTTCAAACATTGTCTTTTTAGCAAGTATATAATGCCTCAACCATTACACCATCAACGGCTTCAATGAGAATTAATTATTTTCTTAATTCTTATTTATAGGGTAAAAATGTGACAGATATGTGTGAGAATGTGATGAGTATCTCAAATAAGGGTACTCGCGTGACTTTTATAATGTTTTGGGTGCACTTTTCTACATGATAAAAAGGTAATGATTGGTGCCCAAACGGGCACACATGCAACAAACACATGTTACTCTAAATCAATCTTGCAACAATGCAACATTGATTGATACCAACTTTTTAGTCAATACTTTTACCCTTCTTGCCTCACACCTTACGTCACTCCCACAACTACTCACATCGCAGTTCAACGATTTGGTAGATACATCTTATTCTTTTTTCAAAGGGTAGATTGATCTTATACATATAGAACCTTATCCTAACATGTATAGTTTGGTAGAGCTATAGAGCTTATATAAATGCCCTCTTGAGAGTATAACCTAGAATTTATTTAATGATAAACATTTGTATATATAAATCTTGAAGAGTGTATATATCTATATATATGGTAAGATTAACAATATTTTTTTATAAGAACGAGACTTTATTCTTATATAGTCAAAAAGTTATGTAGATAACAAGAAATAATATCTTTCTTTAAAAATAAAGTCAAAAAAACTTTATTAATGTAATAGGAGAAAAACATGTCTACCTCTATGAATAATCTACCTCCATCGTCTCCATAATCTGATAAATGAACAGTTATATTGTAGTCGCCACACCTCTTTAATTAAATCTTTAGACTTTAATTAACCACCGTAGTACATCTAATATACACCCAAAAAAAGTATATCTAATAATTATCTTAATTAGCTTGTACTCATCCAATGATGCATGTAAGAATTTCTTATCCAAAAAATAATAATAAAATTTGTTCTCGTAAATATATGGAAAATTACCAAATTAATACTCCAACAATAACGGTCATATGTATGTGAAGGGGTGCATTTGTCCATTGATATTTGAGTAGACTGAGCACTCAGTGACTTAGTCTATTGTTGAAAATTGAAATACTAGCTACCTAATCCAACAATAATTGCGACGGCATATTACTAATATATTCTGTTATTCAAAGTTACTTGGTTTGAAATCAAATATTGGCATTCAATTAGCAGATTTTTAAATATGCATTTTGAATATTGGAGACGTCCTTTTCTAATTACTATTATTAGCTCGTATACATATCTATAATGATGATAAGAGGTTGTCACGTGCATATGTAATAATAAATTAATACAGGGGTGATTGCCGGGGTGGGGCAAGAAGAGCGACCGATTGGGCAGCAAGAAGAGCGATCGATTGGGCATGTATCCTAGGTCAATCTTATGAACATTGTTTCTATTACTATTTTGGTTAATAAAATAGAGGATTTCATTTTATGTTCATTATTATAATTGGTTTACATGTTTACATTATAATATGATCTATGGACGTTTATTGAAACATCTTAAATGTCCATAATCGGTCATTATACTTGGAAACTATAATGAATTAGCTAGTGCGAATCTTGATTGATGATTAGGTGATGATTCTTGCATATAAGGATACAAATGAAGATCACGAGTATATGTTAGTGAATAAAATACTAGATTGACTTGCTATGAGAACATCGTATGGATTAAGTGATATGTGTTACTCATGATATGAATATCATTTAGTCCTCTAACTTAAGATTATCATAAACTTTGACATTAGGATTGTAGTGATTTGACACAATCAAACGTTGTCTTTAACCAGACGATTATATAAGTTATGTTTGGTTAGTATGTGAATAATGTGCAGAGGTGTACCTAGCTCTCGTTTAAAGAGAAATAGAGATATCAGTGGATCCTCAATATGTTAGACTAAAAATGGTCAAGTCCCAGTGAATCGATATAATCAATGTCACTTAAATGTTTTCAATCTACCTAAAGATTGAGACTGGTACAATTGAACATTAAGGGTGACTTTTCCGTGCGTTATGTTTAATCAAATGATATCGTATGATAAAAGTATATGATATATATTATTGATTAGGTTGTATCAATTTTGATTTGTGTGCAACTTGGGTAGTCATAATGTCTTGCTAGAGACCGCTTATGACTCGTGTACTAAAAATGATTTTAATTCACTATCAACGTTGCATAAACCTACTGGGTCGCACACAAAGAATGGTTTTGCAGGATTTTAAATGATTCGGAACAATGAGTTTTATATGATAAAGTTCGTAACATATATGTCCCTATGATGTGTTATATTAATACCACTTTAAGTGGGAAATATTTGTAATTCATTTACCCTGCTTTATATAAGGACTGTATAAATATGCATGTTAAGTGAATTCACGTTGTGAGAGAAATTAAGATTGGAATATAATTTTCGTCTTTAAAAAATGAGTTAGGTTTCTTAGTCGTTCTAGAGTTTTAGAGAGAACAAAAAATTGTTTTCGTGTTCTCTTTCGGGCTAGCACTTGAAATCTCGCCCACCGTTCGTGCGTGGATTTCTGAAAAAGGACGCTTGTGGCGACCCCAATTTCCTGATCACCACCCGCCATGTCGCATTCCACGTCACCAAGCCCTACCACGTCGTGGCCTACTTATTCATGACGCCCCGTGACCTAGCTGGTTGCTTACATTTTTTCATTTAACCCTAACTTAACTAATTAATCTTCATATGAATATTAATAATTTCATTAGCCAGTTAATTGATTTATCAAGTAATAATGAAATTTTATAACGGAAGTCTTAAACGAGTAAATTATGCAACATTTAACAATCTTAAATAGTGGAAAACTTGACAAAAGATACCATGTATATATCAGGCGAGATAAGTATAACAAAGGTTCCATATACATATAAGTAATGTTCTACAGTCCCCAAAACTCGACAAAAATACAAATACATACATATTGTAGTCACACACGAGCTGGCCCCACAATCGCATAAGTAGTCGCCCAATACCTCCTTGCATTTGCCCTTACTCGTCAAAGGATCTGTACTCGGTCACCCAATAAATACAATGACGAATTCGGTTAGCAAAATCCCAAGAAAAGTCCACACAATATTCATGAAATAAAACTGATAATCTACGAGACATGTAAATATAACACTTGACAACAGTACGTCATATTCCCATGAATCTAGATAGCGCACGACAAACAAAATTAGTAGCGTGAAATAAATAAACAACATATACCAATTAATCGTGCTCGGAAATAATGCAAGATTAAATAAACAACTGTATAATCATGAGAAAACTCTGACCCAAACAAGCCAGTAATCGATAAAATTGAATAAGAAGCACGTATATACTTACAGGCTTAAAGTGACTAAATCCCAAATTCAGTCAATGGCTTGGTCCCTTCCCGACGTTGTTACACATCAGGACCACCCTAATCCCTCTCGATGGTCGCAATTATATCATACTGCAGTCGACACGAGCACAATCACAAGTAACTTGAGCAAGTGATTTGCTACAACCAATATATACGTAAATCGAAATAGGACTAGAAAACCCCACGTGTGCCCGCCAGCAGTAACACATGTAATTTGATATCAATAAAACCAACCATGAATTCTGTGAGGGATTCTAATAGGTTTACGCGTCTCAAATACGCGCTTCAAAACCTTGCACATGAAGCTCTAAACTGACCCCAACCTCATTCTCGACACTCGTCTATCGACTCTAGGTCCCTGGTGTCAATTTGATAAATTTTCGATGTTTAGATATCCATTTTATTGCATAACTGAAATAAAATTATAATCACAATTCTTATGTTTTCAAACGTCCTTGTGGGTACTAACATCCTTGTAAGTACAGACGTCCTTGTGGGTACTGACCTCTGTGAGTACAAACATCTGTGTGGGTACAACACTGTTCATCATATTCTCCAACAGCCCAATATGCACGAAAAAGACCATAATCTAAACATCAAATCTCGATCCAAATCATGAATTCTTGCTCACCATAAGCCTATTTGACCTCGATTACTCCCAATCAACCCAAGACAACTATAATGACCATTTATATTGATAGAATTAAGGGTTTTTAACATGCGTTTTAATGAAATTGGAATTGAAGAAAGACATGAAATTTATACCTTGTAAATGTCATTGCTAGCTTGAATCCTTAGCTTGAGCTCACAATTAATCTCAAATACTCGTAGATCTCGAAATTTCAACCACCAAACCTTATATTTCTTCTCTCCAACAACTTTCTTCTTCTCCAAGATTTGTAAATGAAAATGGTTTCATTTGCATATGAAGGTTATGATGTAAATAGGAAGTGAACGTATTAGCGAAAGCGTACCTTTGTCCTATTTCTTGTTGTGTGGTCTTCGATCTTTTCCACAGCCTAAAAGTTTTGGAGAAACACTATAGGAGAACTCTTTTCACATAATTTCCAAAAGTCTTAAAATCATAAATCACACTAGGTAATTTATTATCTTATCAATCTTGGGATTTTCCAAGAGATCAGTATAGTTGAGATTTAGAGATATCTTTTTAGTTATCAAAAACATTATCTTTTCATTTATGTTAAACGTAGCCCACGTGACCAACATGGCCAACATCTCCCACTCGCATATCGTGTGTAGACTTTTTGTCGGGTTCGGGTCGATCACACACATGGGCGCCCCGTGTTTTTATAACATAGATATCTCCCACTCGCATATTGTGTGTGAAAAAAAGTTCACAATTAACAATGTTTCAATGTAAGTAATGGGTCATGCGACCTTGAGATAACCTACAAGCGGGAGCTCTACACTAGCAACTCAATTAGAGTCAGCAAAGACATCTACCTTTTTAGAAAAAAACATATATATATATATATCTCACTTTGCCCCAAATGCATATAGTCATATTTGTTCAAAACATTCTCTAACCTTGGAAGAGCAATATTTGAGCCTTAAATTCATAGCATTATATTATAACTAATATTTTCATCCAATTGATGCAAAACTAGTGTCTTGACATTGAATATAAAATGAAATGGCATAACTCCATATAATCTTTCCTTGCCCTCCCACTACTTAGTTTAGAATTAGTTGTTTTCCTAATGTAGCACCTTTAGATCGAGTCATACTTGACCATAGGTAACTCATTAAAGTAGCAAGCACTAATTCCTTACTTCATAGTGGAGTCAAAAGTCATAAGGGTAATTCAGGAAGTCTCTATATAAGAAATTCTTTTAATTAGACTCACACAGTGAGGATCTAGGGATTTACTATTTATTCACTTTTAAGTGGTCGCAAAACACATGTAATTCTTTACATGTCACAGTAGAGTAACTCTTAGTAAGAGTGCATGCAATTCTCTTAATTCACTGTGTAGATCTTAGTTCAGTCACTCCTCCCAAAGTGCCTAACCCGAAATCTGTGCAGCTCGCCATAATTAGGCACCAATCACTAGATTTCGCATCTGATTTTTTATTCACAGGCTTAATAGATAGTTGGAAACCTATTACAATCTTACAAAAATGACCTTATCTTGACTCCTTTCAAGGCGAAATTGCTCGCTACTATTTGCGCCAAAGGTGATTGCTTGTATGAGAAAGCCAATCAGTGTATGTTGCATACTTCTAGTCAATAATGACTTATATCAGAGCAAAAAATAACTGATTCCAATATAGCTTATTTATTGAATCGAAATAAGAAGTTATAGCAAACAATTTATAGTCTACGCAATCCCAAGTATTTTACATGACTTAGAAAAATATCTCTAACGATAGGTTTCGTCATTGGATCTGTTGTCATCCTTTGCATAGGAATGTGTTGTATGAAAACTTTTTTTCTTGATATGATATATCTTACAAAGTTATACTTTGTGTTGATATGTTTTGTCTTTCCATGATACTTCGGATCCTTTATATAGGCAAAAGACTGCTTGACTGTCACTAAATATAGTGACTAGTTTCGATGCACTTTTAATGACTTGCAAGTGCATAACGAAACATCTAAACCATAGTACCTCTTGAACTGAAGCAGCACAGGTGACAAATTCAGCCTTCATGGTTGACAAAGCGATGCATGTTTGCTTTTTACTACTCCAAGAGATTGCACCATATTCAATAGGAAAACATATCCTGAAGTTGATTGCGCTTATCTGGATCGTTGCTCCAATCGGCATCAGAGTACCCAAGTAACTGCAAATCATTACTTTGGTAACATGAACACAAATTCATAGTGCCTTTCAAATACCTCAAGATCCTTTTCATCGATTTCCAATGAGCTTGACTAGGATTTGATTGATATCTGCTAACTAAACCAACAGAGTAGCATATATCGGGGCGTGTACACATCATTGCATACATTAAACTTCCAATTGCACTTACATGTGGGACATTGGACATTTTGACTTTCTAAATTAGAGTCTTTGGGCACATTTCGTGCTTAGAATTTCACTTTTAGCAATTGGAGTGTCAATGGGGTTACGATTTGTCATTTTGAATCGTTTAAGGATATTCTTAATGCATTGTTCTTGCGATAAAGCAAGAATTCTCTTAGAAAGATTCCTATGAATCTTCACACCAGTATGAAATTTGCTTCACCCATGTCCTTCATATCAAAATTAGAAGACAACAATTCTTTAATGGCAACAACATAATCAATGTTATTTTCAGCTAAAAGTATATCGTCCACATATAAATATAATATCACAAACTACTTATCTAAATGTTAAATATATACACAATGATCTTCATCAATAACATTAAATCCAAAAGAAGTTATAACTTGATGAAATCTTAAATACTATTGTCGTGAAGATTGTTTAAGAACATATATTGACTTTTTGAGCTTACATATTTTGTGCTCTTGTCTTTTTACAACAAAACCTATTGGCTATTACATATATATATATATATATATATATATATATATATATATATATATATATATATATATATATATATATATATATATATATATATATATATATATATGTGTGTGTGTGTGTGTGTGTGTGTGTGTGTGTGTGTGTGTGTGCGTATGTCTTCATTCAATTCTCCATTTAGAAAAATAGTTTTTACATATATTTGATGTAATTCTAAATCCATATGTGCAACAATAGCAAGTAATAGATGAATTGAGGCAAAACTTACAATTATTGAAAAAGTTTCCCCATAATCTATTCCTTTTTTGTGTAAATCCCTTAATCACTAAATGTGTTTTAAATCTTTCAATTGATCCATCTGCCTGACATTTGATCTAGAGAACCCATTTGTTCCCAATTGGTCCACATTTAGGAGGTAGATCAACCAAGTCCCATACATGGTTAGATTTCATAGACTTCATTTCTTCATCAATTGCTTTTAGCCAATGTTCCTTGGTGATAATGATAAAACCTCATTAACATTATGTGGCTCATTTTCATCGTGAGGAGCAATCATAAAAGCATGACCCTCAATTTTAAAACATCTTCGAGGCACACTTTGACGACTGATTCTATGCAATTCTTCTGTATTTGAAGCATCTATTGGAATGTCACTCTCACTAAGATCAAGAATATGAGCCAAATTTGGATTAGTCTCAACCACATTTGAATCTAGTTCTTGGATTACATTCTCTGAAGAATCATTAACTTCATAAAAAGTGAGATTTCTAATTGCTTCATTTTTGCTAAGAAACTCATTTTCTAAAAATGTGGCATCTCTTGATTCAAATTCAATAAAACTATCATCTGGTTGTTCGCCAATGAACACAAACCCTTTTAAATGTTCAAAATATCTAACAAAAATATATTTCTTTCCTTTTGGTCCCAATTTTCCATATTTATTGGATGGAGAGTGAACATATGTTGTGCAACCCCAAGGGTGCAAATTTGCGAGGTTGGGATTTTTACCAGTCCACAGGGTAAATGGTGTGGAAGCTACTGATTTTGACGGTACTAGATTTAGTATATGAGCCGCGGTTAGCAATGCATTTCCCTAATATGTAATTGGAAGGCTTGCTTATGCCATCATAGATCGAACCATATCTAATAAAGTTCGATTATGCCTTTCTGCAACACCATTTTGTTGCAGAGTGCCAGGGATGGTAAGCTATCTAGCAATCCCTTTTTATTACAATATTTTTAAATTGATCTGATAAGTACTCACGTCCTCGGTCAGTTCTCAACATTTTGACACGTTTCTCTAATTGATTTTCAACTAGAGTTACATATCTTTTGAAGCAATCAAACACTTTATTTTTATGTGAGATCATAAAAATATGACCAAAATGAATAAAATCATCAATAAATGTGATGAAATATGATGCACCATGTTGCTCTTTAACATTCATTAGACCACATATGTCTGAACGCATTAATTGCAATGGATTATTAGCTCTTACAGCTGTTTCAAATGGTTTTCTAGTTGTTTTTCCAGATAGACAATATGTACAAATAGGCAAGTCAACTTTTGCGAGTGGGCCTAAAAGGCCTTCTCTAGCAAGTGTATTCATTCGATCTTGTCATATGACCTAATCTAGCATGCCATACATTTGCATCTAGATTAATAAAGACTGAAGATGCATAAATGGGAAAACAACCATTATTATCAATTTTAACACCGCTTCAATGTCCAAAATAATAAAACCATTAGACAAGTATCCAAAACCATAAAGTGTGGTGTCCAAAAATATATTTACACCATTGTTATCGAAGTTCAAACTAAAACCTAAACTAAGAAGGATGACTACTGAGACTAAGTTTTGCCTTATTTCTAAAGCATAGAGAACATCATGTAAAAGTAGTGTGTGCCCGTTGTATAGTTTTAATTGATATGCGCCAATTCTCGGAACAGCTACACACGCGTTATTTCCAACATATATCCATTGTGCTCCCACTGGAATGCAGCGATACTCGATGAAAGCCCCGTGGTCTTTCACCATATGGTTTGTTGCTCCTGAATCAATAATCCACAAAGGATTAAAGTCAACAAAATAAGCATCGCTAAACATAAAGCAATTGAGAGATGCATTAAAAGAAAATACCTGATATTTTCTTGGTTCGGGACATTCCCTTATAAAATATCTTTTTTGTCCACATTTGTGATATGCCATCTCTTTCTAGTCTTTTTTTTGCCACCTCGTTTGCCTCGCTTGCGATTAGTATTTCTCGATTTCAGAGGGTGATCCACAATGTGTTTGCTTTTCTTAGCTGACTTTCCTTTAGGTTTAAAGGAAGTGCTCTGGGAGTCTCCATGCACAATCATTGCCTGAGTTGAAGTATTATCTACTTCCAAGCGTTCTGCTTCCAACTCCACATGACGAGCAATATCATTAAAAGTCTTGATATTCTCGTTATAGGTCACAGCAACTTTCATATGCTCCCGATTTTGAGGAAGCTATCGCATGACTGCTTGGATTTGTTGTTCATCTGATTGAACATGACTAGCAAAATTTGGTTCACATATCATATTTAACATTTATCTTAGATGTTGTTTCATCAAGTAATGCTGACGTTTGATATATGTTTCAAATTCGATAGTGAACTAACGCAACCATGAGGTTAAGATTTGGGCTTAATTACAGGATTAGGTCGGGCGGTGCCCTAGATTAAGGAAGAGGCCATCACAAGAATGTACCCTGAAGTGAATCAATTAATAACACATACTAGAATGTCATTATCATAAAACTTTACACATCACATACTGCCCCAAAAGTGTTTTGAAGATTCTGCATAATCACTTTCGTAAATAGTGCATATCAATTGCCATCGAACTTAATAATTAATTCATGAACTTCATAATCAATCAAAACTGCCAATGTATGGGAAAAAATTATTGTTTTAAGATTGTTGGGATCAATAACCTCCACTACTTCATTTGTAGTAGTCATGGCTGAATTGATGCTAAAAATACTCCGAGATTTGATGAAATAAAGAAATTGCGGATTAAGGCTAAAGTCTAAATACTTTATCTCCTTAAGACAATAATACCCTGCAATTCGTACTCGCGGTTAGTAGCATTTGCCTCCCAAGATACAACAATCACGATCCTATGGCTATAGCACTTTAGAACGTAGGAACAAGTGGACGAAATCGTCTGTACTCACTCACTCACTAAATAATGATTTGTAAAATTAGGAGAGAATGAGAGTTTTTCTTTTCAAAAAAATGGAGTACAAAACTTGTAAATCCTATATGCAAGATATATATATATATATATAATAGATTTGTGTACGTACACAAAATGTGCGACTTTTCCTTCGCACCAATTCATTTAGGTGACATTTCAAACATGTCTATGTATGGATAGACTCTCCAATCATCACTTCTTATCTTATCTCACTACATGAATACACGTGTCTGAGACGTATCCCATCTAGAAACATAAACAATGTTCAATGTATGGTGTTTGAATAAAATAAAAACACATATACACAGGAGCGAAGAGCCCAGGGCAGCCCCAAGAAAATAAACTTTTTTTCACTTGTAGTTGGGCCTTAAATGTAGTTTAGCCCACCTCTCTATTGTACAATCAAGCCCACACTATCAAGCCCAAAAAACACATATGATTTGTTCAACTTCCAACAGAATGAAACAAAAAAAACACACATGTGACACACTGCACATAAAAAACGCACACACGCACGCGAGCCTCATCTCGCATACTAACGCACTCAACCAATAAAAAGTTAAAAATGCAAAACAAAAAAGAAGCAAAAAAAAAACTGAACTACTGCCCAGTTGTCTTCAACCCCTATTTCTCATTGCCCTAAAAATTCTTTATCATTTTTTAACCTATTATTTGCTACATCTACACTAATAGAAGAAGAAAAGATACAAATTGTAGTCTTTTGAGAAAAGAACAAGGAGCTATTGGTGGTCCTACATTACATTCATTCTCCTCTTTTGAAAGCTTAGGTACATTTTTTTTAACTTTTTCATCTCATGTTTTTTCAATAATTTATATTTCCTATCTCTCATTTGATTTGTATATGTCTTTGTCTTGTTTTTCTTGCTTCTTCCATCTTTCGTTCTTTGAAATCATCAAAACCCTAAGTTTATAGACACCAGTAATTATTCATATGAAAAAAAAATCAAATTTTTTCTTGTTGAATAATTATTTCTAGATCAGAAATAATATGTGAAATAGATTTATGTTTTGATATTTAAAGATATTTCTTTGAGTTTAGAAGATTTTTTTTCAAGTTATTGTTTAGATCTTTTTTTTTGAAAAATATTGTTTAAATTGTTAATTTTAATTGATTGTGCTATATTAATTAGGTTAAGTCTTTAATGGATCATTGTGGAAAGAGGAGGCCAAAGACTCTTTATTCATTCTTTAAGCCAATAGGAGAAACATCAAAAGGTGACACACATTTACCTAACGTTGAAAAACCAACTACAAATGAAGTGGAATCATCTAAGTCCCCAACTCAAAGAATTGGCATTGATTATAATTCTCTTAAAAGAGACCCAAGTTTGCGTATTTCGATTCGAGAATATCCTGTTAATTTGCTGGATGAAGTAAGAAGGGCATACATAAACATGGGTCCTTATCAACCTAACTTGTCAGAATATCCTCGATACCGTATATTTAAATATGGTTAGTTTGAGAGTTTTCCATGGTTAGAGTATTCTCCTTCAAAGATGTTGCATTTTGTTTTCTATATTATCTTTTTGAAAGTGATATTGCACCTCGTTGCACATTGACTAATGGAGGTTTTACAAATTGGAAGAGGATTAATAATAGAAATGATTGTGCATTTTTAACGCATGTTGGGAGTATCAATTCTCCGCATAGGCATTACGTACAAGCTGTTGAGGATTTGTCGAATGTTACTAACCATATTGATAGGTTGTTGAATGCATAAACATCTGAAGAAGTTCAACAAAATCAATTGCGACTAAAGATAAGCATTGAGAGTGTTCGATGGCTTTCCTTACAAGCATGCGCATCTAGAGGTCATGATGAGTCTTCAAGTTCTAAGAATCGAGGAAATTATGTGGAAATGATAGAACTTTTGGGAATATTAAATGTCAACATTGGTGGGGTTGTATTAGATAATGCTCCAAAAAATGCGAAATACACCTCACCTATGACTCAAAAAGAAATTTTACAAATAATGGCTCGTATGGTAAGAAATAGAATTTGTGAAGAAGTTGGAGATAGAAATTTTTTTTCTTTTAGTTGATGAAGATAAGGATGCATCGGAGAAGGAGCAAATGGTTATTGTCTTGAGGTTCGTTGATTCTCAAGGTTCTATCAATGAGCGTTTTTTTTTATGTTGTGCATGTTGAGTATACCACTACACTAACACTTAAAAAAATATATTAGATTCACTTGCTCGCTATAACTTACACGTTCATAATATACTTGGTCAAGGATATTATGGTGCTAGTAATATGTGTGGGGTATTAAATGGGTTGCAAGTTTTATTTCTTAGAGATTGTTCGTATGCCTATTATATGCATTGTTTTGTCCATCAATTATAGCTAGCATTGGTTGCATCTTCTTTAAAGGAAACTTCGATCTGGTTGTTCTTTTCAAAGTTGACATATATTGTAAATCTTACAATTGCGTCTCCTAAGTGTATTGTTGAGCTTTAATCCATCCATGTTGATTACATTGCTTAAGAGATAGCTAATGGAGAATGTGAAACCGGCAAGAGAGCTAATCAAATGAAGAATTTGCAACGTACAGGAACTACTCGATGGAGTTCGCAATTCGATTCTATTTTTAGCTTGATTGATATGTATTATGCCCCTAGTAAAATGCTTAATATCATAAGAAAAGAAAGACCAAATTATGATGTTACAGGAAAATCACTTGGTTGTTTAATTGATATGAGAACTTTCGATTTCATGTTCATATTGCATTTAATGCATAGAATCATGGGAATTACACACTCACTTTGTCAAGCCTTGCAACACAAGTCCCAAGATATTTTGAATGCTTTAGATTCAGTTACTACAACAAAAGTTCTACTCCAAAGGTTGATAAATGAGCACTTCGACCACCTTTTAGCGTATGTGGAATTGAATTGTAGAAAGTATGGTGTTGATATTCCTAATATGAATGCTTCCTACAAAGAAAGTACATGTCGTTCTTGTCAGCAAATAGATCTCATTACTGTTCGTCATCACTATCATTATGATGTGTTCAGCTCTGCAATTGATTACCAGCTGGAAGAGCGGAACTTCAGATTCAATGATGATGCACTAGAAATTTTGAAACTTGCATCTGCCTTACAACTAAATGACAACTTCAAATCATTTGATGTTGATCGCATATGTCTTCTTGCTCAAAAATTATATTATGCCGACTTTAGTGAACAAGACATGCATTATTTGACATGTCAATTGGAGCATTATGAGGTCGATGTACTACACCATGAAAGCTTTCAAGTGATACAAACACTAACTAATTTATTGAAGATTTCAACTCAAACAAATAAGTCGCAAATTTATTACTTAATTGATAGATCGATTCGTCTTGTTTTGACTTTTCCCGTGTCCACCGCAACCGCAGAGCAAGCATTTTATGTTATAAGTCTTATTAAACATATCTTTGAAATAAAATGGAAGAATGGTTTTTAGTGGATACTATGGTGATGTATATTGAATGAGAATTCACTCAGGATATTGATCCAGAATCAGTAATAGATGAATTTGATTCTTTAATGGAAAGAAAGGCACATCTACGATAGTTCTCTTCTATTTATCTTAACACTATTTTTTTATTAATTCGACGCTTACATTTGATTGCAATTGAATAAATGAATATTTGTATTTGATCTTTATTAATTATTTTTGCTTAATTGTTAATGTTTGTAGTTGGCACCTCTTTTCAATGATGGGGCTTTTGCATATTTTGACGTGAAGTTTTTGCTTTGAAATGGTAATGTTACGAAATTACCTCATTTATTAATGTTTTATTGTCATGAATTATTTTTTAGAAGTTGCATTCTATCTAAAACTTAATTAGTTTGTTCTATTCTAATTGTTGCCCCTTGTGATCTTAAAGTGTTTAATATTTGCTTAAATGATTTGTAGTTTTATATCGCATAATGTTTTTTAACTATAAAATTGTGCATAATATTAATCAAGTTGATTAAGACACGCGCTCATCGTCAACCCTTCAAAATACCTCGAGATACGTGCACATCTAATAATCAAGGGATACGTGCGTGCTCGAGAAACAAGGACTTAGTTGGTGCACCAAAGCATTTTTCGTTGTTAAATACAAAAAATATATACATTAGTTTTAGCCGAGGGATTCGAAAAAACCCAGCTCCGCCCCTGCCTATGCATAAATTTATAATAAAGTATACCAAGTGTATACACTACGTTTCATAAGTGCTTCATCACATGCTAATATACTATCAATTCTCATTCATACATTGTATAACTATGATCACTAATAAATTAGATGAACCATAAATCCCAACAGATATATAGTAGGAGGCAAAGTTTTTATTAATTTTGAATAAATATTGTAAATAACCATGGCGGAAACTAGATAAACAAGTTATCGATTATTAAGCCTAGATAGGAAGAGACAATAGTTTTCTTAATTGCAATATCATGAATGACGTTTTACAAAAATATCATGAATGACAATAATTTTTTTGTTTCTAAAATTGTAGAATGGCTCATTGTTTTTTTAATGTCTTTGCAAATGTCGAGTCTATTCTTAAGTTTGTACAACTATTCGATGTGAATCATTGCTTTAATTTTCTTTACAAATGTTGATATTGGTAAAAGTATTCACACATTCAAATATTGATCGAACAATGAAAATGAGGCAACTTTTGTGATGGCCCGACTTTCCAAACCTGGGTACCACTCCGCCTAAACCATTATTAAGTCCTAATCAATACCACATAGAACCCAACAACGAATTAGTTAGCCTTTTATCTAACTCACCTTATCATTACACACAACTTAATAAATATTTGTTTCAATATTATCATAGTTAATTAAGAGATCATTATCATTACCTTAATAATCAATGAAATATTTAATAAATTAGCGGAAGCATTTATAAAATCACCTATGTGGAAACCGCATAAACCGATGATCATATAAAACCAACTAAAGTGGTACATGAAATAGTAGGGAAGTTTAGTCTCTCATACAACCCAAAAACATACAATAGACGTAAGTAATAATTACTCAAAATGATCACCTACAAAAGTAGCAGAAACTTTCCTCCGATAGTTGAACACTAATCCTCGATCTTCTCCTTCCCTGGTCTGCTACTCAAAGTATTTGCATCCACCATCATAAAAAAAGAGTGAGTACAGTAAAGTAGAAAGTAATACTGAGAGACATATATTCAGATTTCCCAAATATGCGACAAGTATCTAAAAGCATAATAATAGGAATTAAAGCTGAAAGGAAAAAATGCTATAAGATACTCCAGTTAAACAATATGAAATTGACACTAGGCTAAGTAGTTATGATCTAAGGTCGATCAGCCGAGAGTCCTATCCCAATGCATGTTCCACTATATAAGGATGGAACTATGCTCTACATCCCTGTGAAGGTCGTAACTATGCTCTACGCCCTTATAATTACCCCAAGTGCCGGTCACTTGGGATGTATACTTGGGAATAACCCTAAGTCTTATAACTCGTGAAGTCACCTAAGTTATGCTTGCCAACAGCCTATGGTCTCGTACCCCGTGTGTTGTGCAAGATAATGGAGAGATCCCGATCACCCTTGAAGTCTACTAACCCCGTATGTCCACCAAACCTCTATCATGAAATAGTTTTAGATAAAAGAACTACTTTCATATTACAAGGAACGACGTGGTTTTGGAATCCAACAAAGCAATTGCATATCTGATGCACAAAGGAAAGAGAATATACAATACTATAAACCATTACCTAATAGCATGCTATTTCATTTGACTAAGTGTATCAACTTTAAAGAATCACATAACGCATGATTTGAAGTCAATGAAACTATTTAACAAACAATCTATACCATGAAAAGCAAACTCATGAAATGAGAAAGAAAACAAGTCATCGTACATGGAGTACAATAGGTAAATCAATCCAAAAGACTGGAAATGAACCAATAAACATGAATGAAATATAAATAAATATCTTAATCAATTTACATATAAACACGCCAATTTCCTAGCTATTCCGACCTCCTAACACCTCAAAACTCGTATCCGAACCCCCGTGACACTTTCCTATGTTCTTGATATCATATAACATGTTTTTGAATCTGTTTAGACTTTTAACTAAGGTATTAGACTTGTTTATAGTGTTTAAGATAGCTTTAGAAATTTCAGGTTTTAGACTATCATAGCACCTAACGCGTTGGGTAACTTGATTAGTGCGTTAGTGGCTTTATTAGCATACTACCAAGTTTTCTCTAGCACTCTATCCAAAGTTAGCACGCTAGTTGACACACCAAGCCCGCTATGTGCAGGAAAACCCAAAATTCTAAAATTAGAAATATGAGTTTTCTCCATACATAAGCTATACAAATGCCTTAGGAACTCCATTGCACACCTCTAGAGTCCCAAAGCATCAATTATAACAAAACGACAGCCAAACATATAATCTAATTCATGAATTCAATCAATTAACTAAGTTGCTAGTGTTAGTGAATTACCTAGTTGTAAACTCCACCTAGCTTGATCTTCTAACTCCCAAACACCAAATCGCTTCCTTGGATGTTGATCTTCTTCCTCAATCACTTCTCCAGCAAGCAACCTTCCTTACTTGCTAAGTTATAGAAATGAAGTTGGTTTGATTTGCATGAGTTGATCTTTAACCATATATATGAAATTGATAAGATTAACTAATGGTCATTGATCTTTAAATGCATACTGTGACGACCACAGTTTTCCATAAACTGGGACTTGCCCGGTCTAAGCCCACGTAGACCCCCGAGCTAGTATCGCGAGGTCAACGCAGGCCTAGTCATCCTTCCAATCCATCCATATAAGTAAATTCATAATTTTAAGTCGAGTTATTTTTATTTTTTTCAAGTTTTACAAGTTAGCAATTAATACGTTAAATAACTCAGAATAAAGTAAAAGAGTCGGACATCATAAATGTGGAACCCTTTAAATATGTATATTCATGTATATCTTGTGTCAAGTATTATAACTATGCAAAAATGATATACAACTCTCAACCCAAACTAGTATCTCAAGTGTGATAACAACATATATAAATAATACAAAAAGTCAAAAACCTATAAAAGTATATAAAGGAGGGCCACTCCGATATCATCAAATTAGATCGCCAAGTGTCACTTTCTTGCCTTGCTGGGTTGCGGATTTGCACTCGATCAAACACAAGAATGTAAAGTCTAGTAAGTAAAAGTCAGTAGGATCTAAATAACAATTCAAAATAAATAAAGCAGTCTAAAAGTCATGTGGATAGAAAGAATGCTATATAGATTGCATGATAATAAGACTGTAAAAATGAAAGTACAACGAGAAATGAGTGTAAAAAGAAATAATAGAAAGGTGCCTAAGTAGTTCGAGACCATCGAGTACGGGTGCCACATGGGTCAGGGTCATAAAGTCTCGACAACGCCAAGCAAACTTGGGTCCTAGGATGCGGCGTCGACTGCCGTACTCAGACCGTCGCGAATGAGGGATATCAATGGTGCCCTGGATAAAACATGTGACGGCCCCAATTTTTCACAAATTGGGCCCCACCCGGCCTAAGCCCACGTGGACCCCCGAGCCAATCTCGCAAGGTCAACGAGAGCCTACTCAGCCTTCCAATCCATCATTTATCAGTAAATTAAAAATTTTACTATCGAGTTATTAACGTTATTTCAAGATTTAAAAATTTAGCGGAAGCAACTAATACATTAAATCACTCGACAAAAAGATCACGGAGTTAGGCAACCTAATTATGGAACCCAATAAATATCATCAGAGGAGAGTAAATACATAATATACAAAATTCACCTAGCTATGAAGCCTTCCCTCTGCTACTAGTCTGCGGCTCTGCTCTCAGTCACACATAAAAATGACGAGCCCAAGTAAGTAAATCCAGTAGGACATATACACAACATTTCACAATATCCAAAGCAGACGAATTCATGCAAATAGAACGAACGGAATCAAGAACGCATGAATATAAAACATAATAACCAAAACAATCGATAAGTGAGGGTCCAGAATACAAAGAAAACCAACAGCAAGGAGTTCAGACCAAAAGGTCGTTGAGTCTCGGCAAAAGCCATCAAACCCGGGTTTAGGACGATACAACTGCCTCCCATCCCTAACCCTTGCGACTATGAGATATCTATGGCCCCGGCGTCCGGATACGAGCTCATATCGTAGAGAAATAGTAACCATGACTCACTTGCCAATTGACCACTCAACCAATAAAGTTCCAATGATAGCACAACAATATTCAATAAAGAGAAATGAAGCTATCACAAAACAGTGAACAACAACAGCCAATGGAGAGAAATGAAATATTGTATAAGGCCCTAGCTGGTTTACTTACCTCGAAAAATCGCGAACCTAAAACGTCGCTCGCGTCTCGATTTGCGCACCCGACACCCGACTCATAAGTCTCTGGTGTCCATTTAGACATTTTAGGCCTAATTTATTCAATTCATTGCAAACACAACTCGGTTTGGTGAAATAACATCACCTCCATCGCGTCGTCGCGATTTCGTCGAAACGCGCATCCGACCGGTCGACATCGCGCCATCGCGCCATTGCTCGTCGCGTCGTAGTCGCCATTGCATTGCGCGCGTAGTTGTCGCTGTGCGCGCGCCGTCGTCGTCGTTCGCTCTCGTCGCACGCTCGCGTCGTTGCGTTGCTTGCTTCGCGCATCGCGTTTGGCCGTCGTGCGCGCGCCGATTTGAACCCGCCGGTGTCGTCGCCTTCGTCCAACTACTGACGAGCTTGCCGGCCAAGTCCGTCGCCGCTGCTGCCATACGCGATCGCATCTCTCGCGCCCGACGCGGTCGCTGCGCATTTCTTGTTAGATCTGGAGCGCGGTCGCCGTCGTCGTCCGGTTGGACGACGCGCGCTATCGCGACCTCTTCGCTTTCTCGCTGCTGGCCGTGGAGAAACGACCACCGCGATCGCTCGTCGCCGGCCGGACTTGCCGTTGTTGCACCACCGCGCATCACCACTGCCCTGCGCGAGCTCCTCCCCTCTCCTCTGTTTCCTTCTATTCCTCACGATCTCTCCTGATCACACTTTTTTTTTCTTTTCAATTTTATCCACTCTTTTATTTATATATTATATATATACATTTTCTTTTATTTTCTTTTTCATTTCACATCAAAAGTGTCCTCGACATTCGTGCAACATGAATCTCGAGGCAAAATCAACAATCAAGCAGCGCGCATCTCGAGGCACCAACCCGCCTCGTTTTTAACTCTCGATACTCGTACTACACGCATCACGATGCGTATCCCTCGTCGGCATGCGACTCGAGGCGCGTCCCCGTTCGTGTTTCGGCTCACCGAATTCCTCGCATAATTAGCATTGTCCTCCCTAATGGATTCGGATATACGTATTTCGACGAGTGGATCCCACATACGACCTTGACTTGACACGTGACACAAGTTAAATTTTCGGGCTGTTATAGTCTTCCCAACGAATTAGAATTTCGTCCTCGAAATTGAAGCAAGTCTCACGGGACAATGGTGTCCCAAGGCCATACCCGACCAAGGCCATACTCGCCCAAGGCCATACCCCCATCTTACTCTGTAGGGCCGGGGTCCTCCGCGACGAGCTGGGCTCCTCCGCGATGAGATGGGCTCCTCCGCGACCTCCAAGCAAAGAACACACCATGTCTCCTCCCATCAATATATGCCAGGGCAAGATCCTCGCAACATATATTGGAATACAAATGAATACAAATGTAATTTCATGATCCCTGTCATTAACATACGTATATCCGTTGTATGCCGCGAGAAATGTAAATCAGTCGGACTTGACGTGGCGGTAGCATGAATTTTTTCTTGGCTGTCCACACGCCCATACAGGTACATTGAAATCTCGCTCCAACTGGAACACGTCCATATCCTTGCCCCTTTGCATGACTAGATCGATGTCCCTGTCTATGCACTCGACTAGATCTCTAACCCTGTCTCTGGCCAATACTAAGGATCTAACGGCGCTAGCTGCTGTACTACACTAGCGTAACTCTGCGCTGGTCCATTTAACAATGGCGTTATACACGCCGCAAATGGTGGAAACGCAATAAGCTTCGAGGTTGATCTCTTTGCCACGACCATCTAACCTTCGTTTTCCTCTGATCATCTCCAGACCCTCGCACTATATGTAACGATATTGATGATGCGACCAGTACTCCAATGCGTGCTCCCACGCTCTCACTAGCCATAGCCTTCTCATAGGCCTCCCATAATGTAATCGAACCGTCGTCACTAACCAATCATGTCCAGTAGACCGTGCATAACCGACTCTCTCGGTCCTCCGTCGAATCAGGTTACGAAACGTATGAGGAATGTACTTCCCCACCCTAGAACTCAGCCCAAATCCTTGAGCGTTCACATCGACGCCACCGTAGTACACAACCAAACATCGGCCTCGTCGAACAACGAAACTGACACGATTCTAGACCTCATATGATCTGGTGTGGCCAAGACGTCATGATTTGCTGCTCCGAGATTCGTACCACCGTGAAACTTTTTCGAGTGATACCGCTAAAATTCATGAAACTAGCCTAGCCTAAGTTGTCACTCTAACTCCCGTATCAGTTGGCGCGCTTAGCATCTCCTCATGTAATTACGAGTTCAACACGTTCACACGAACGGGTTCACTTTTTGAAGTAAATGTGTCCTCGAGATTCGTGTGACACAAATCTCGAGGCACCGCCTATCTCGAATCTCGCAAATTGCGCATCTCGAGGTCGTGCGATCATCAGCACTCTCAAACCTCGAACCTGCGGCCTCACGATCATGTTTTTCGAAACGTCATCGCGTTTTCCAAAGCCTCGAATCTTTGATATCGTATATATATTACAACACGACAAATATACAATATCGAATACGCACATTTTTTTTCTTTTTTTTACAACATGCACTTCTTGCACGAAAATTTCCTTTCAGTGCGTTTATTAACGCATCTAAACAAATTTTAGCATGTGAGGATCCTTGAGATATACAATCTAGTAGGATTTATACTTAAGTGGCCTCTAACTTTTAGAATGAGTCGCAGACTCTACTTCGACACGTAACTCATTTACAAGTCCCTAAAGGTGGTGGTCGACTTCACCAACCCTGAAACTATAAATGCTTAGTGTCACTAAAGTGGAGTTACTTGGGCTTCTGATCCAACACTACTACTCCAAAGCTTTCGTCAAAGCTAAGGAGTCCGTACATGATGAATTCGTTAGCTCTCAAGTCATCTCAACACTTTGCTCCTTTAGAGTCTGCTCTTCATTTCTTTTTTTTTTTTTTTTTTTTACTTTTCGTTATTATCAATTCAACACCATTTAGAGACTCAAACTTCCATTTCAAGTCTCACTACTTATAGGAAATCCTCAATTTTAGTACTAGCTGAACAACTTGAAATGAATTTAATGAACTCTTTCGAGTCCTAAATAAGATCAAAATTCCTCTAAATGGCTTGACAATCAATTCACGAAATTTTTTGAGTCCTACAATTGGCTTCACCAAACCACTATGCCATTTATCTCAATTTATCAATTGAACTAACTAGTTTCTTAAGCCACTATCCGCGAGGCTGAATTGAAGTGAAACAACTCCCGCATTTCCAAGGCACGAGTACTTATCCAGCGGCTCCACTATTCTCAAATACGCCACGATCACCAGCTTTGTCACATTCGATCCGTGCATGAAGGCAATGCAATACGACCTCATATTAGATGGAAATATAACTCCTAAACCTTTTCCTTCTTTGTTGTATGCACCATCTCAAAGGCCTAGTAAAGGATTATCAAGCAAATACAAGATCATCATCGCAGCCCCGTTTAAGTGAAACAGGTTATCATTCTACCATTTTCCACTTTTTCCAAAATGTTCCAAACAACTGGAAAAAGTTGTTGATTGACCAAACATGAAATCAAGTAGGCTACTGAAACATCAATCACTAATTGATTCCATTAAATTTCTATCCACATAAATTAAGTTACTCATGATGTCTCACGCGATACACAAGAGTGAATCGTATGTATATATATATATATATCGATATTTGTATAATACAACACATCAAATAGTTCATATATCCTCAACTCTCCTCACTTCCCAACGAAGACTTAAGTCAGGATCACAGAGTTCCATTCTAAGTTCAAGGTTCTAACTTCCGCTGGTTTTTTTTTTTTAATTAACGTGCTAATCAAGATTCGAGTTCTTTAAAACGTCGGCTCTGATACCAACTGTGACGGCCCCAATTTTTTCACAAATTGGGCCCCGCCCGGCCTAAGCCCACATGGACCCCCGAGCCAATCTCGCAAGGTCAACGAGAACCTACTCAACCTTCCAATCCATCATTTATCAGTAAATTAAAAATTTTAATGTTGAGTTATTAATGTTATGTCAAGATTTAAAAATTTAGCGGAAGCAACTAATACATTAAATCACTCAACAAAAAGATCACGGAGTTAGGCAACCTAATTGTGGAACCCAATAAATATCATCAAAGGATAGTAAATACATAATATACAAAATTCACCTAGCTATGAAGCCTTCCCTCTGCTACTCGTCCGCGGCTCTGCACTCAGTCACACATAAAAATGACGAGCCCAGGTAAGTAAATCCAGTAGGACATATACACAACATTTCACAATATCCATATTCAAAAATTAATTCATGCAAATAGAACGAACGAAATCAAGAACGCATGAATATAAAACATAATAACCAAAACAATCGATAAGTGAGGGTCCAGAATACAAAGAAAACCAACAACAAGGAGTTCAGACCAAAAGGTCGTTGAGTCTCGGCAAAAGCCAGCAAACCCGGGTTTAGGACGATACAACTGCCTCCCATCCCTAACCCTTGCGACTATGAGATATCTACGGCCCCGGCGTCCGGATACGAGCTCATATCGCAGAGAAATAGCAACCATGACTCATTTGCCAATTGACCACTCAACCAACAAAGTTCCAATGATAGCACAACAATATTCAATAAAGCGAAATGAAGCTATCACAAAACAGTGAACAACAACAGCCAATGGAGAGAAATGAAATATTGTATAAGACCCTAGCTGGTTTACTTACCTTGAAAAATCGCTAACCTAAAACGTCGCTCGCGTCTCGATTTGCGCACCGACACCCGACTCCTAAGTCCCTGGTGTCCATTTAGACATTTTAGGCCTAAATTATTCAATTCATTGCAAACACAACTCGGTTTGGTGAAATAATATCACCTCCATCGCGTCATCGCGATTTTGTCGAAACTGAGCATCCGACCGGTCGACATCGCGCCATCATCGTCGTCGTTGTCGCCGCGTCGCGATCGCCGCTTTGCGCGCAGCGCGCTAGCATTGCTGCCGCCGGATCGCCGATCGCCGCGCCGCGCGTCTCTCGCCGAGTCGCGTCGTTGCTTGCTCGCTCGCACCTTCTTTGGCCGTCGTCGTCGCGCCGCCAGATCTAAACCCGCCGGTGTCGCCGCCTTCGTCCGGCCACTGACGAGCTTACCGGCCAAGTCCGCCGCTGCTGCTACCATACGCGATCGCAGCCTCTACCCGGCGCTTGATCGCCGCGCCGCGCGTTAGATCGGAGCCGAGTCGTTGTCCATGGTGGACGCCACCGCCGCCGCGACTTTCTTTCGCTTTGCCTCGCGCATCGCCGGTCATGGAGAAATCGCCACCGCGATTGCTCGCCGGCCAGACTTGCCGCTGCTTCACCACCGCGCATCACCACTGCCCTGCGCGAGTTCCTCCCCTATCCTCTATTTCCTTCTCTTCCTCACGATCTCTCCGATCACACTCTTTTTTTTTTCTTTTCAATCTTATCCTCTATTTTATATATATATATATATACATTTTCTTTTATTTTCTTTTTCATTTCACATCAAAAGTGTCCTCGACATTCGTGCAACACGAATCTCGAGGCAAACTCAACAATCAAGCAGTGCGCATCTCGAGGCATCAACCCGCCTCATTTTCAAACTCTCGATACTCGTGCTACACGCGTCACGATGCGTATCCCTCGTTCGGCACGCGACTCGAGGCGCGTCCCCGTTCGTGTTTCGGCTCACCTAATTCCTCGCATAATTAGCATTGTCCTCCCAAATTGGATTCGGATATACGTATTTCGACAAGTGGGTCCAACATACAACCTTGACTTGACACGTAGCACAAGTTAAATTTCAGGCCGTTACAAAACACATCTCATTCCGACCAAATACTCCAAGTGACTCGAGGTAATGGCCCCGGTTGTAACCTAGTAACCACTCCAATCAGAAATACTCGCATGACTCACTTGGCCCTCAGACACATATAGGTGGGTGGGAATTGCAAGAAATGGACACGGTAAAAAAAACAATAAAATATAAGCTTAAATGAACTATTGGAATTTCCTGGCTGGTTTTACTTACCTAAGCAATCGCAATTCGCCTTCAAAACGTCTTGCTCACACCTCTCAAGACATGCACACCCGACACCCGACTATAGTCTCATAAGTCCCTAATGTCAAATTATATCACTTTAATTATTTTAGAGTTATATTAAGTGGGTTTATAATGTATTTTCAGCACACAATAAACTTATGAAATTTTATTCCAAGAAAATTAGTTTCGGCACACTTTTCGGGTTGTATCGGGGTGTCAAGCCCGAAAACTCCTCGAAAACTAATTTTTATTTTTTTCTCATTTTTTATATTTTTCCTAATTTTTTTGGATTTCTCCATAATTTCTTAACTATTTTCCTATTTTTGATATTTATTTGATTTAAAAATGTATTTTATTTAATTTTTAATTAAATAAAATTAAGTTAGGGGTGGGTTGGGCCCGAACCGGACCCGGTTCGATTGGGCTCGATTTGGCTCAACCGGGCCACTCGAGTCCGAGTCCAGGCCGGGTCGGCCTGACCCGTCTTAGGTTTGGCTGCCCACCCTCATCTTCCTTCCGAGCTCTCTGTTTCAGAAAAGTTGTTTTTTTAATAACACAACAACAATAAAAACAACAACAACTACAACTACAACACCATTACCATTAAAACTTTAAATTTCTCCATCAAAAGTTTATAAAATCAACAAAACTCGCATTGATTGAAGATCGTCGCAAGCGCCATCGAAATGAGAGAGCACCGTAAGAGATATGAGACCAAATTGAGGGAGTGGTGGAGAGCATGGTGATGGGGAATTGGAAGATAGAAAGAAAAATGAAGGAGTGAAGAGAGAGGGTTCGAGTAGTGTAACGGCCCGAAAATTTAACTTGTGACACGTGTCAAGTCAAGGTCGTATGTGGTACCCACTCGTCGAATACGTATGTCCGAATTTTGAGTGGAGACATCGAGAGTGTTCAATTTGATGTTTGAATGCTAATTGTTGAGCTGTTTTAAGAGTTGGTATACGCGGAGAATTCGGGGAGCCGAAACACGAGCGGGGGCGCCTCGAGTCGCGTGTCGATGTGGACAGAGGTAGTGGTTTAAATGTGGTCACATTACAAATATATATATATATATATATATATATATATATATATATATATATATATATATATATATACATTGGATGTGCCTCATAATGCGTGTAGCGCGAGTGTCGAGATTGTGAAATGAGGCGGTTAGTAGTGTGAATATTTTGTGGTGCCTCGAGATGTGTGCTACCCAATTTTTAAAGAAAACAGTTGAATAAATATGTTTTAATGTGCCTCGAGTTTTGTTCAGCACGAATCTCGATGACACATTTGCTTGAAATCAAAAAGAGAAAGAGGGATTCAGATAAGAAATTAGAGGAGGGAAAAAGAGAGAGAGAGAGAGAGAGAGAGAGAGAGAGAGAGAGAGAGAGAGAGAGGTCGCCCGCGAGAAGGAGCGAGCGCGCGCAGCGAAACGGCAATGCCGAGCGGCGAAGCAACGGCGACGATGGCACGAGCGCGCTGCGCAGCGAGGCAGCATGAGCAGCGGCACTCGATCGGAGGCGAGATGGCGAGATAAGCGGCACGGCCGGGCGGCACGCGGACGGTCCACGGCGCAGCTCCGGCGGCGCTCGCGGGGAGATGGTAGTGGCGGCCGGCGACTCGCGATGTGCAGCAGAATGACGGCAGTCAGAGACGCCGGCATGGCGGCGGTCCAGCGACGCCGACGGTGGCTGCGCAGCAACTCCGACGGTGGCGCGACAGCGATGATGGTGGCAGCGAACGAGACGGCGGCGTCCGCGCGGTAGCGACACGTCGTCAGACCGATCGATCCTCGACGAGGGGTGTGATTCGACGACGCGAGACGACGCGATAGCTTCAAATGAATCTTGAAGGCCATGGTGAGTGGTATGTTAAGTAAATTGATTGTTATTTGACCGACTTAGTAAATTAGTCATAAATGGTATAAATGGACACCAGGGACGTAGGAGTAGGGTGTCGGGTGCGCATATCGAGGCGTGAAAGGGACGTCTTGAGGACGAATTGCGGATTTCGAGGTAAGTAAACCAATTAGAAAATGCACAGTAGTTCATTGAGCTTGCATGTTTGTTTGATGTTGAATCATGTCATTTTCTTGGAATTCTCACTCACTTATGAGTGTCCGAGGGCCAAGTGAGTCGTATTTGTGTCTCTGATTGGAGTGGTTGCCGGCTCGCAACCTCGGTCATGACCTCGAGTCACAGTATTTGGTCGGAATGAGATGTGTTTTATCCGGGGCGCAGTTGATATCCCTCATTCGCGACGTTCTAGGTACGGCGATGCCGCATCCCATGACCAAGTCTGCTTGGCGTTGCTGCGACTCTGCGACCCCGACCCTGTGGCACCCGCATTCGTTGGTCTCAGACTACTTGGGCACCTTTCTATATTGTTTCCTTTGACGCTCATTCTCGTTGTACTTTCATTATTTTACAGTCGCATGATCATGCATTTCGTTCAGTTTTCTTTTTATCTGCACGACTTTTAGACTGTTGTATTTTATCTTGAATTATTGTTTAGATTCTACTGGATTTTACTTACCTGGGCTCGTCAATCTAGTGTTTGATTGAGTGCAGAGTCACATAAGAGTAGCAAAGGGAAAGCTCCACCTAGGTGAATTTTTTTTTTGTATATCTTTTATTTACTCTCCTCCGATGTGATACATTTATGTTGGGTTCCACAATTAGGTTGCCTAACTCTTGTACCTTATTGTTGAGTTATTTAATGTAGTATTGCTTCCGCTTAATTGTAAAATATTGAAAAATATTAATAACTCAACTTAAAACTTTTGAACTTACTGATAATGATGGATTGGAAGGCTAACTAGGTCTGTGTTGACCTTGCGAGGTGACTCGGGGGTCCACGTGGGCTTATTCCGGATGATGCCCAGTCTGTGGAAAATTGGGGCCGTCACAAGTAGAGGGAGATAGTGAAAGATTTTTTTTTTATTTGGAGATAAGAAAGAGAGAAAATGAGGGATGGATTGATTTGATTGGTGATATGATGGGATGTGTGACGTGACAACTAAATTCTGGACTACCTCATACACCCGCATTACTAGCACACCACGACGTCGTACACTCTCGTCACTACGCGCACACATTACGACCAATAAAAATATTAACTGGTGCGATGCGAATTAATTAATAATAAGACAATTTAACACGCATGCATCACACAAAATTACTATTTATGCCTCGATTGGCGTGCCCTGGACTTATCGACGGTGTCCACGTGGGTCGAGCTACCGGTCCTAATCTCGATGTCGACTCCCGAGGGTTGACTGGGTGTGCCATATCACGACAGGTCCAGGTCACGATCTTTAGATGCCACGTGGTACGGGTTAAAATTTTAGGGTCGTTACAGTATTCCCAACTAATAAGAATTTCGTCCTTGAAATTAAAATAGCTTGGAGTAAGACTTACCAAAATCAACATAGATATGAAAAGTGTTCGTGCATATAAGACTCTCATTCCCAAGTCAACTCCTCGTCTCCGTGATGTTGCCATTTAACGAGGACTGACGAGATGTTCTTATTCCTCGGTCTCTTCGCTGACGGTCCAAAATCTAAATAGGTTGCTCCTCGTATGTGATGTCCTCCCTCAGATCTATCGACTCAAAGGTCAGACTTTCAAGTACACGTAAGCTTCTCTTAACTTTGAAAGGACCGATGAGTCTCGGCGTGAGTTTTCCTTTGATTCCAAATCTCTTGTGACTTCAAAGTTCAGACTTTCAAGTACACATAGCTTCCTCATCATACTCTAACTCGCCATAGTACTTTTTGTAATATTTCTTTTGTCTCTCTTGTGCACCCTTCGGACATAATCTAATTTGTCGTACATTCTCTATGTGATCTACCATAATCTTTGGCCCAATAACTATTTCATCCTCAGGCTATGCCCAATAGATGGAGATCTGCATGGCCTACAGTAAAATGCCTCAAACGATGTCATCCCAATACTGGCCTGATAACTGTTATTATAAGTAAAATCATACAGATAAAGATACTCTTCATATCATCCACTGTAGTCTAATACACACTTCCTCACATATCCTCGAGAATCTAAATTCTCTCTGACTGTCTGTTAGTCTATGGATGATAGGCTCTACCGAGATCCAACTGTGTGTCGGACTATGCCCGCATGCTTTGCCAAATCTGATATGTAAATTGTGGCCATCTGTTTGACACAATCGATAATGGAACACCATGTAGTCGAACAATCTCTCACTCATACAAATTCGTCAATCTATCCACCCGATGTGTGGTAGAGATAGGTAAGAAGTGCGCGCAGATTTCGTCAGCCTATCCACAATCACCCAGATACTATCATGTCCGCACTGAGATCGAGGTAGGACACTAAAAAAACCCATTGCAATATGCTATCATTTCCAACGAGGAATGGGAAGTGGTTGTAATAATCTATCGGGCCTCCGATGCTCAGCCTTAACTCGCTAGCATACCTCACACGCTCGAACGTAATCAGAAACAGTGGTCTTCATTCCCGACCACCAGAGAAGATGACGCGCCTCAACATACATTTTGGTCCGACCCGGATGAACCGTAAAGCGTGAGTGGTGAGCATCATCAAGTATATCATCATGTAACTTATAAACTAATGGAATCCATAATCGACATCTAAATCTCAAGTATGAGTATGTCGATAGACTCCAATCTGGATGATCCGGACTCTTAGCAAACTCCAAGAACCTCTGGTACTGCTCATCTGCCTGTTGAGACCTTAAGTAGACTCTAAATCGACACTGTCTAAGTCTTCATCTGCCCACAAACCCACACTCTGGTACTGGTCGGGATATCAACAGAATACATCGACTCGACCGCCTCGAGTAAACCATACTCGGATGCCATGTGGTAAGTAACAATATATGAGTCTTCCCATTTACGGCTCAAGGCGTATGCAACAACATTGGCCTTCCTCGGGCGGTACTCTAATGAGAAGTCATAGTCCTTGAGAAATTCAAGCCAACGTCTCTATCGCATGTTCAACTCTTTCTGAGTGAAGAGGTACTTGAAACTCTTGTGGTCAGTAAATAACACAAATTTTTCTCCATAGAGATAATAATGCCAAATCTTCAATGCAAAGATCACTACAGCTAACTCCAAATCATAGGTAGGGTAGTTTTTCTCATGAATCTTCAGTTGTCGGGACGCGTAGGCAATCACTCTACCACCCTCCATTAAAACACAGCCCTAACCGACCTTAAAAGCATTGAGGTTTACCTCAAAAGCCTTCCCTCACTCAAGTAGTACCAGAACTGGTGCGGTAGTCAATCTTTCCTTCAAAGTCCTGAAGGCTTGCTCACAACTATCATTCCACCGAAAACTCGTATCCTTCTTCGTCAATCGCGTCATCGTTGTCACAATTTTTGAGAAGTTTTGAACAAAACACTTGTAATAGCCTGCCAACTTCAAAAGACTGATTGATATATGTCAATAACCGCGGTGTAGGCCAATCTATCACAACTCTGATCTTAGCAGGGTCTACTGACACTCCACTAGCTCTGACAATATGCCTAAGAAATCTAACTTTAGTGAGCCAAAACTCGCACTTACTGAACCTAGTGTACAGTCTCTGCTCCCTCAAAGTCTGTAAGATTGTCCAGAGGTGGCCCTCGTGATCCTCACAAGTTTTGGAATAGATAAGAATGTCGTCGATGAACACTATCACGAATCTATCCAAATACTTTCTCAATACTCGGTGCATAAGATCCATGAACATCGTTGGGGCATTCGTCAGCCCAAACGACATAACGATAAATTGGTAATGCCCATATCTCGTGCAGAAAGCAATCTTCTCCCTATCTTCATCTTGAATCCTCAACTGGTGGTATCCCGACCTCAAGTCAATCTTAAAGAACCATTGTGCCCCTGTCAGTTGATTGAACAAGTCATCAAGGCGTAGAAGTGGATACTTGTTCTTCACTGTGACTCGGTTGAGCTGTCGGTAGTTAATGCAAAGTCTCAAACCACCATTTTTCTTCTTGACAAACAATATCGGTGCACCCTAAGCTGACATGCTTGGACTTATGAACCCCAACTCTAACAACTCATCTAGTTGGTTCATCAGCTCTTCCAACTCTTTAGGAGCCATCATGTATGGCAGAATCGAAATGGGTTTGGTCCTCGAGACCAAACCTATGATGAAATCGATCTCTATGGGTGGTGGTAATATTAGTAGCTCAACAGAAAAAACATCCAAAAACTCACATACCACAGGCACCTCCTCTATTTCACCTCAACTCTCTAGGTCGTACTCGAAACACTAGCAAATGTCTCGAGATCTTGCCACTCTGGCTCGGGTGATCGACAATGTGGTCGAAGTCCCCTGAAAACTAAACTATGCTCGATCCGGAAGCCGAAACGTAACTAACTTGCTGAAACACTCAAGATGTGCGTGGTACACTGTTAACCAATCCATGCCTGATAAGGCATCAAACTCTAGGAACTCAATACACACAAGTCTGCATGCATCTCTTATCCCTTTATCTCAACTGAGCAGTCAACGCATAGTAAGTTCGGGTATATCTTGTCCCCAAGAGTTGTGTTGATGATCAAGGGTCACTCTAGCCTAATAGGTCTCAATCCTAACTTATCAACCATACGACCCGAAATAAAAGATACAGTATAACCCGAATCAATCATAATACGCATAAATCGACTGCAAATGTAAATCATACCATCGATAAGGTTACGAGTGGCAACCGGATCCAGTGCAGCGATGACATGAACTTGCTCTCTGCGCTGCTATTGCTAAGCCCTGCCTAGTCGCGGACATGTACTAACAAAGTGTCATGTCTATCCACACTTAAAACATGCTCGATGTGGTCCCGACCTTGGTGGAATCCATTGTCCCTGTCCCTGTGTCTGACTGGACCTTTGTCCAAATCCCTAGTCATATATATGTCCCTAACCATGTCCGTACCTCTGCCCTTGACCCACGCCCTCTGCCTCTACCCTTAGTCCGATGATACCGTTATGGCAGCCTTAACTGTAATGGTTGTTGTGGTGTACTGGCAAAACTTCATGCCAAAATAGATGGGATTGGCACGGTGCGCGCATGATGGAATGGTAGCGCCACGGATCGTATACTCTGTGCTCTGTCATCTCTCGACCTAAACGGTCGATGTCACTTCCTCATCCTGTCACCATTGACCTATAATCTGACTGTGCTGGTGCCGATGCTGGGATTATCTCATCGGGTATGTGCTCAGGTATGACTCTTTGGCTAGGTTCCTCTCATATGCTACCTGTAAACTCCCTGCCTTAGTGGTCACTATGGTGCCTCCAATGTCCCTCAACAGACCCTCCACGAAATAGTATGTCTGGCAGGCGTATGTATCAGCTATGCCTCTAGTATAATCCAACAGCTGCAAATACCTACCCATATACTGCATCACCGACTCTCCCGTGTACTGTTTGATACTCGAAAACTCGGCCCTCTTCTGATTTAGGACCGAAGGCGAAAAATACTTCTGATTAAATCGCCTCTTGAATTCTGCCCGATCCTTGGGCTTACCTTGGGTAGTCACCATACTTCGCCACCACGCATCGGCCTCTCTAAACATCAGACCTAAAGATATACTTGGTCTCATATGCTTCGGTGTGGCCAAGATGTCATGTATTTTCTAGTGAATTTTCACAAATTTTTATGTCGCCTCGAGATTTGTGCCCTCGTAAAACTCAGCTGGTATGTTTCTAGAACTCTCGTGAGTGTTTCGCCTCAACTTTTACCCAAGTGCTCATTTACATGGGTGTAGTCGACGTGGTCTCCATCGGTGTAGGTGTTGCGGGTAATACCGTTTCGGTCTGAACCGGTACTATCTCAGCTATAATGGGTGGTGTGGTACGAATAGAGCCACTGGAGTGACCTGTACGATAGGCGCATTCTTCTCCTGAACAGTGGGCATTGTCAACGAAGATGGTGCTGGTGTAGCTATGAACTGTACCCTGAGTATCCTAAAGATCTCATCCAATCGCAGATCCTGAGATGTGACTCTCTGAGTTAATGATTGTACTTCCTCAATACTCGCGAATCGAGGACGTGCCGCCCCACTATCATCACTTGAACCAGGTTGATCTGCCATCGCGATCGCAATAGCAAGTAAGTCTCTACTAAATGTATAGTTACCGGTATAGTATAATACAACACAACAATTAGCATATACAGGATCAAAGTTTTATTTTTCCCAACTTTCTTCACTTCCCAACTAAGACTTTAAGTTAGGATCATAGGGTTCCACTCTAAGTTCCAATCGTGTCCAAACTCTATTTTTAATTTGTGTCTTATATTGGTTATGGGTTAATCAAGAGCTAAACGTAAAAACTAAGGCTCTGATACCAACTCTAACGGCCCCAATTTTCCACAAACTTGGCCCCGCCCAGACTAAGCCACGTGGACCCCCGAGCCAGTCTCGTAAGGTCAACGCATACCTAGTCAGCATTCTGATCCATCCATATAAGTAAATTCATAATTTTAAGTCGAGTTATTTATATTTTTTTTCAAGTTTTACAAGTTAGCGGAAATCGATTAATACATTAAATAACTCGGAATACAGTAAAAGAGTCGGATATTCTAAATGTAGAACCCTATAAACATGTATATTATGTATATCTTGTGTCAAGTGTTATAACTAAGCAAAAATGATATACAATTCATGTGTATCTCTTAACCCAAATAAGTATCCCAAGTGTGATAACAACATATATAAATAATACAAAAAGTTAAAAACCTACAAAATTATATAGAGCAGGGCCACTCCGATATCCTCAGAGTAGATCGCCAAGTGTCGGCATCTTGCCCTTGCTTGGTTGTGGATCTGCACTCGGTAAAACACAAAAATGTAGATCTAGTAAGTAAAAGCCAGTAGGATCTAAACATTAATTCTAAATAAATAAAGCAGTATAAAAGTCATGCGGATAAAAAGAAAGCTATATGGAATGCATGATAATAAAACTGTAAAAATGAAAGTACAATGAGGAATGAGTATTAAAAGAAACAATAAAGAGGTGCCCAAGTAGTCTGAGACCACCGAGTGCGGGTGCCACAGAATTGGGGTCATAGAGTCGCGGCAACGCCAAGCAGACTCGAGCCTTAGGACGCGGTGTCACGTGTTGTACCTAAACTGTTGCGAAGAGGGATATCAACGGTGCCCTGGATAAAACACATCTCATTTCGACCAAATACTCAAGTGACTCGACGTCATGGCCCGGTTGCAAGTCGGTAACCACTCCAATCAGAGACACTCGCATGAGTCACTTGGCCCTCAGACACTCATATGTGGGTGAGAATTTCAAGAAAGGGACACATTACAATAATAATAAAATATAAGCTCAAATGAACTACTGTGAATTTCCTGGTTGGTTTTACTTACCTCAAGCAATCGCAATTCACCTTCAAAACGTCATGCTCACGCCTCAAGATGCCCACCCTACACCCGACTATAGTCTCGTAAGTTCCTAGTGTCCAATTATACCACTTTAATTATTTTAAAATTATATTAAGTGGGTTTATAATGTAGGACCAAACATTTGAAATTTTATTCCAAAAAATTCAGTTTCCGCACACTTTTCGGGTTATACCGAGGTGCCAACGCCCAAAAATTCCTTGAAAACTACTTTTCTATCTTTTTCTCGTTTTTTATATTTTTTCCTTATTTTTTTGGATTTTCCATAATTTCCTAGCTATTTTTCCTATTTTCTAATATTTATTTGATTTAAAAATTTATTTTATTTAATTTTTAATCAAATAAAATTAATTTAGGGGTTGGGCCCGAACAAAAGTCCGGTTCAATTGGGCCCGGTTTTGCTCAACCGGGCCACTCGAGTCCGGGCCGGGTCGGCCCGACCCGTCCCTGGGCCTGGCCGCCCACCCTCCCCTCTTCCTCTCGAACTCTCTGTTTCAGAGATGCTATTTTTTTAATAACACAACAACAATAAAAACAACAACCATAACAACAACAACACCAACAACACCATTACCATTAAGACTTAAAATTTCTCCACCAAAAGTTTATAAAATCAACAAAACCCACATCGATTTAGATATCATTGCAAGCGCCACCGAAATAAGAGAGCTCCGTGAGAGATATGAGACCGAGTTGAGGGAGTAATGGAGAGCTTGGTGATGGGGAATTGGAAGAGAGGAAGAAAAATGAGGGAGTGAAGAGAGGGGGCTTGGGTAGAGGGAGAGAGTGAGATTTTTTTTATTTGGAGAGGAAAGAGAAAAAACGAGGGATAGGTTAAAGTATGATGATTTGATTGTGATATGATGGGATGTGTGATGTGACAATTAAATCTCGGACTACCCCATATATCACGTTACGCGCACACCGTGACGTCGTACACTCTCGTCACTACGAGCGCACATTATGACCAATAAAAATATTAACTGGTGCGATGCGAATTAATTAATAATACGACAATTTAACACACATGCATCACACAAATAACTATTTATACTTTGATTGGTGTGCCTTGGACTTATCAACGGTGTCCACGTGGGTCCACGTGGGTCCAAGCTATGAGTCCTAATCTTGGTGTCGACTCCCGAGGGTTGACTGAGTGTGCCGCATCACAACAGATCCAAGTCACCGTCCTGAGATGCCACGTGGCATGGATTAAAATTTTATGGTCGTTACACATACGTATCCGGAGACTCATCTAATGACCTACACATTGTCACATGTCTCACTAACTCTCCACTATCTCATACTAAGTGACACCGATTTCTAACTCAATCGTTTTCTAGATATATCAACAGTAAAGCGAGAATCATCATACGACTATTGATTTAAATTGCAACTTAGGTCACATTTAATATATATTCAACCATAGCTACATTTAAATCACTATTTAAGCTATATTAAGCCTAAATAAAATTACTACATCACTCTCTATTCAGGTCTTACGTTGGCACGCATCTCGAGGTACATTCTCGCTCACGTCTCGACAACTATGTACAAGTATGACTAACTTAATAAATTTACACATACATCACACTAAGCATCCATCACATCAAATCTAACACATTTTTTGGTCCTACACTGAATATTCGTACCGTGTACCCACTCGTGAGCCACGATTCGTATCGGTAACCTTAATTAGGAACTAATTTACTATTAATAGTAAATTAAGGGCCGATACAAATTCCTTTTTTTAGACGAGGCAACTTCCAATCATTGTTTTCAATGTCATTTGAAGTTTTTTCCACTACTTTCACAAATTATCAAGAAGATGATCTTTGAGTTTCACATTTCATATGGAATTAGAAAAATAAACAAAGCTATAATGACATAAATACTTTAAGCTTACAACGACATGAAACTGGAGCAACTAAATTTGGTGAATTGTTTCATCTTACACATATTTTTCATCAAATGTTTTCTTCTTTTTTTTTTTTTTTGGTGGAAATTTGATCATCATCATCATCAAATGTTTTCAGTCTATAAAGTACAAAACTATTAATAAAAATTTGTTCGGTTAGGAAGATTAGATTTACGAATCCCGATTTCGCGTAATAACACTTGGGTTTAGGAATTAGTCTATTTTAGGTAACTTGTTCGATTGGGAGTATTGACTATGGGATTAATGTGGTTGCAATAGGTAAAGTTACTAAAGTGCACTTTTATTTCTACTTACATCCCCAAATCGAGAAACCCTAGTAGCAGTCAATTGTTGCGGAAAATGCCCTACTTGCACGTGTTCATTCATCTTCATCATCTGCGTTTTCCATCGTCCGTGTCTTTTTTGTCTGAAGCTGAAAAGGTGTCTGTCGTGAGCGTGTGTTTGTATTTAATGAGGGCGGTTTCGTTATTTGGTAAGTGATATGGGTGAGATTAAATAATAAAATCAAAACTATGTTTCAGATTAATCCTAAGATTGTAGGCTATCTTAGTCCTGTGGACTATATAGTAGGTGAATTGAACACCCAACTTAAGAAGGCTAACTACTTACTCCAGGCTAGTACCATTAACCGAATGGGCCAATAGCTCGATTGTCTGGCACGTGAAAGTTACGGCTTCTCCAAAACGTTTCTCAGCTCGCAAATTAATCCGGCTACGGCTATTCGGACTCCATGTTTTGCTCCTTTTACTCCATTACTTTATGTGCCCCATTTTTTAGTTTTTTTACTACTTTCTCCCTACTTTTTTGTAAATAATTCCAAAATTACCCCTCACCCTCAACAAATGTTTACCACATCTCCTACCTTTATCCTAACACCCCACAATCCTCTGTATTTCTCACTTTTATTTATTGTAGAAGACTTATACTAGGTCATAAGTGTCGTAGGAGTTTTTTTTGTTGAACAAGGTCGGATGTGATTGCGTCGTGTCAAAGAAGTGAAGAAGTGTCGCCTGCGGGGTTTGACCGACTTTGATCGATACCTCTAAAAGGTAACGACCGACAACGCGAAGTGAACTCGATTTTAATTGGTCACAGATGAGTCCAACCGAGACCTCTAAGAAAGTGTCGACCATGTGCGTCTGACACCTGCGGGTAACAAGAACGAACAAAAATTTTAAAAACTCCTAAAAAATAAATGATAAATGACCAAAAAAAATAGTGGGTTTTACTCGAAGCCTTGAAAGAGATGATGAATGGACTCATGACGTCTAATCGATGTTGTTTTGCTCGAATTTCTTCGAATTTAGGTTTGCGGTGATAATGCAATTTTCAAAAAGAGGTGATTGGGGTATGCGGAGGGGTAGTGATAAGTCGATATTTATAGGTTTTTATTAGTTTATTTTAATATATTTAACATGAAAAGTCTCTAAAATATATATTTAATTATATTTATTGGTCATTTTCAGGTAAAACAGAATGCGCGGTTGAATCCAAGGCAGAAAAATACTCAAAATAGAGTATTTACATTCATTGAATAGATGTCGGACGATTTGTCTCGAGTTACGTCGTTGCGCATTGGGTAGAATAAGAGATAGTAGACAAAATAATGCAGGGGAGTAACACAGTCAAGTCACATGAAAACAGCTGCTATTAAATTGCCTCGAGATGCGTGCATCACAGTCACCCATAAAAATGCACAAGATCGTTCGTTTTCTTCTCAAACGCCACGTGTCGCCTCCTGGTTTGTCCACAGCGTCATACACCAGCTCTCCACTAATCAAACGTCGCCACGTGGTGCCACAAACTTTCCCAGCATGCACCAAGCAGCTCAATTTGCTCACAACAGCAGCCACTCGACTTTCCTCAGGATGCATGTAGCGCCAGCTCCCAGATCTTCGACGAATCATGCGACTCTCAACCAAGTGGTCAACATCCGCCACGTGTCGGGCCCTCAACGATCAAGCACGTCAAAAAACGGTTTCAACTAATGAGAATGCGCCACGTCAGCAGGCGACAACAACTGAGCCAATCAAGCAGCAACACGTGTCCGGAAGCTTGCAATGAATGCCCAGCAACCCTCGGATGCTTTTCGGCGCATGAGTTACTTTACCAACCTCCAAAATTAGTTTCTCTCACTCTCCGATGTCATTTTTAATGGTTTTTATAATAGGAACTTAGATCTGATTTTTTAGGATCGACTTTGATATTTTTTTGAGACGCCGTAGTCGCTCAAACTCGATGATCATGTCTAGCTAAATAAATCATTGCCTAGGTTGGAAGGAAAGCAAGTCGGATCATTGATTCATGACATAACTTGTGAGATATTTTATATTATTATTTAATTTGATTTAATTTCTCTTATTTCATTGTTGTTGATTTTAAGGAATATGATTTTGATATAGGGTATGTATGTGGCCAGTGCATACTTTTAGGTGGACAATCTATAGTTATTTGGACCGATTGCATCTGTAATTGTACTTTTGGACCAATAAAGTGATGAACATTCACCTATTTGTCGTAAAAACCTTTTGGTTCTTGAGTGTACAACAATTGAATCTAGGTTAAATCGGAAGCATATACGATTTAGTTATCTAGGATTAGTATTCTCGCGTATCTTTATTATTGCAGTTAGTGTGTTAAACCCGATTGGCGGATGTCTAGGGTTATACATTAATTATGGAAGTAGTTAGTGACGACGTCCTAACTATTGAGATTAAGGGAATTAGGAATTTCTAACGGATGTCGATTTTCTATAGCTAATCTAGGAGAATTTAAATTAATAAGTTTTGAGAAAGATTGAAGACTATGATATGTCATTGAATCTTGATTTTGATTTGTGGAACTGTAGACCTAGGTACCCATTATTTATTTTGAAAGTTATTTTCCGGCTCCAGAGCGTACATAAGTCGCTATGCGGCGCGTCGCTAGGTGGGAACGCCCCAACGTTTATATATGTTTGATCCATTTCATGAAAAGTGACAAAAGTTTTACTGTCATTGTCAACCTATTGCAACCCTCCTCCTTTATCCGGACTTGGGACCGGCTATGTAGCGCACATAGCGTACAACATAGGTGAAGTTTTCTATAGCTAATCTAGGAGAATTTAAATTAATAAGTTTTGAGAAAGATTGAAGACTATGATTGCCATTGAATCTTGATTTTGATTTGTGGAGCTGTAGACCTAGGTACCCATTATTTATTTTGAAAGTTATTTTCATTATTTTATTTATTTAGTTTATTTTAATTTAGTTAGTTAAATTAATTTATTTAAAAACCCCCATTTGCTTTTGTTAATTTTAACAAAAAAAAGACTACAATCTATGTGGTATTGACCTTTTGCTATTATTCTACAAAATAATTGATTTAAGAACTTTATTTTATTGACGCTCGTTCGAGGTAGTTGAGTCGTTTCACTAGTGGTTGAAAAAAAAAATCAAAACAGGGTAAAATGAACAAAAAGTGGAGTCCGAATAGCGGAGGGCACTAATCTGGCCCTCCCTTAATTGCACCTTTACCTAAATGCCCCTCTTACAAAACGAAAAAGCGACAGATCGATTCGGGGTCGGACCTTCGGCGAGCTTCGCTTCACAAAAGACAACGATCTCTCTACTGTTCGCCGTTGAAGACGATGGCCAATTTGGTAATTTCTTCGTCGCCCAATTAATTAGTGCCGTCGAACAGTTCACGCGTCCCGGATTTGCTAGCGCGGAGTTTGTCTCCCACTCCGAACTGCTGTTCCTCCGATCGAAGCAAACCCTAGTTTTGCAGAGATGGGATCGTCGAAGAAGAAGGAGCGCGAGAGACCGAGCAGTAGCAGAAGAAGTCGGAGAGCCTCTTCGGATTCAGATTCCGAAGAGACCAGTGGAAGCGAAAGCGAAAGCGAGAGCGAGAGAGAACGGACGAAGAGGAAGAAGAAGACGAAGAAGCGATCTTCGTCTTCGTCGAGGAAGGTCACGGAAGAGGAAATCGCGGAGTACATGGGGAAGAAGGCTCAGAGAAAAGTAAGTGATTTTAGGTTAGGGTTTTGGTTCTGTGATTGATTGATTGATTGATTGATTGATTGTTGGTTGGTTAGGGTTTTTCTGATTGGTTTCGTTGTTGTTTTGGTGATCAGGCGATGAAAGTTGCGAAGAAGCTCAAGTCGCAGACGGTTTCGGGGTATTCGAACGATTCCAATCCGTTTGGCGATTCCAATCTCAATGAAAAGTGAGTTCCTTTTTTTGAAAGTTTGTTGCTTTAGTTTGATTGTGGTAGATTATTGTGTTACTGTCGTAGATATTGTTGACCGAATTGCGAAAATTTTAGTTGTTAGGTTTAGTGTGACGAATGATTGCCATTCTCAAGCGGTTGTGTGTAAACCTCGTTCCGAAGACTAGGAATGTGCAAAATGTGGCCAAGCTAGGGATACGAAATGTGGTTGTGTGTAAAACTCGTTCCGAAGACTAGGAATGCACGAAATTTGGCCAAACTAGGAATGTGAAAATGTGGTCTTTTGTAAAACTCGTTCCGACTTCCGAAGACTAGGAATGTGCAAAATGTGGCCAAACTACCATGAATGAATCCTCTAGTTCTTTTTGCAAGTGAAAGGGATTGAGATCCCTTAGTTGATATGCATATTCAATATTCAACTCCCTCACTACAATTTCTTTGGCAACTGTGCAATAATATCTTGTGACTCTTTTGGGTATAGAAATTTGAAGATGACTCTTGAAGTTCGCACCTCATGAATGAATAGTTACGCCATGCTTCTTTCAGAATAGGAATGCACAGCAGGGAATGGGAACTTGAAAATTAGAGGGAGTTACTCACAAGCACGAGAGAACTCCACTTTTTTCAGCTCCTTAGGAGTGTTGAACTAGTAAATGGACCTAATGGTTCCTTTTGACTTGTCGAGCTATGTAGGCCACTGTCATGTCTTTGCTTTCTTAAGAGTTTTTTCTTTTATATGGAAAATGAGTGGAACAAATAAATAATCAGAATTAGTAGAAAGACTTTTTAATTTTTTTTTTTTTTTTCCTTTTATCATTGTTTTTCATGGGATGCATTAATTAAGAGGGATTTGAATGGTTTGCAAAGCTCACCATCAATTGCACTTTAATCGAGCACAATGGAAAAGTTTGATCCATGTAGTCGACCCTAGTTAATTTGGGACTGAAGCTATGTTGTTGTTGTTGTATAATTGTTTTTCATGTGTTACATTGCTTCTTCAAAACTGCACTGCATTTCCCCTTCTTTTTACTTTTTGTACTACATTTTTATACCAAAACATATCAGTTATTTTGAAATGCTGAATTACTCAATTTTGCATTTCCTGCTGGAAATCTATGTCGGTAACCTGCTATGTGGGATTGTGTATCTTGGACTGAATAGTTACTATCCGGTCGTTTAATTGGATGAACTGATGCTCTAGATTCCATTGTTCCATTTTCTGAACTGCACTGTGCATAAATGGCAGATTCGTATGGAGAAAGAAGATAGAGCGTGATATTGCGGAAGGTGTACCGCTTGACGAGTTTTCAGCAAAAGCAGAGAAGAAAAGGCAGAGAGAAAGAATGGTATTACAGTAGGCTTGGTAGATTTTGATATTGATATCTCTAATACTCCTAAAAATGTTATTTTGATTTTGCTTCTGGCACTTTTGGCAGTCATTCATGTCCTGGAAAACTTGCATTGATTAATGTTGGGAAGTCATGCATATTAATTTTGTTATGTGGGTTTTTAGAAGCTTGATCAATCAGGTTATAGCATTCAATTGACAAAAAAATAAAATAAAAAAATAAATAAAAAATCAGCTGATAACATTTTGATTGGTTCACACAGTATGGCTACATCTTTCAGTTGCTCCAGCAGAAACCTGTGTTTCATACAAAACATGAGTCTCTATTAGGTTGATGCTCTTTCTATATAACAACAACAACAACAACAATAACATAGCCTCAGTTCCAAATTAACTGGGGTCAGCTACATGATCAAACTTTTCCATTGTGCTCGATTAAGTGTAATTGATGGTGAGCTTTTCAAACCATTCAAATCCCTCCTAATTAATGCATCCCATGTTAACTTTGGTATGTTCCTACCTCGTCGAATTTCTACAGTTTCTATCGAGTCAAGTTTTCTAGTTGGGGCATTTGTAGGCCGTCGTTGCAGGTGACCAAACCACCGCAACCGCCCTTCCCTAATCTTTGTATCAATTTGTGCTACTCTTACTTGTCTTTGAATTTCTATATTTTTAATTCTATCTTTACGAGTTTTACCAAACATCCACCTAAACATCTTCATTTATGCTACGTTCATTTTATGTCATTGTTGTTGCTTTACCGCCAACATTCACTTCCATAGAGCATAGTTGACCTAATTGCGGTCCTATAAAATTTTCCTTTTAACTTAGTAGGAACATTTCGATCACAAATTACCCCTGTTGCACTTCGCCCATTTCTTTCATCCAGCTTGAATTCTATGTGTGACACCATTCTCAATGTTATCATCATTTTGTATGATTGATCCTAGGTATCTAAAGTGGTTTACCTTAGGAAGTTCTACTTCCCCAATACCACTCCGTCATCTCCATGTCTAGTGTTTCTAAACTCACAGTGCATGTATTCGGTTTTCTTCCTACTTAACTTAAAACCTTTAGATTCTAATTTATTCCTCCAGAGTTCTAATTTTCTATTCACTCCATCTTTTTTTCATCCACTAAGACAATATCATCTGCAAATAGCATAAACCATGATATATCTTCTTGAATATGTCTAGTTAGTTCATCCATAATTAAAGTAAATAGATATGGGCTTAAAGCCGATCCTCGATGTAGTCCTATCGTAATGGGAAATTCTTTTGTAGCTTCTCCAAATGTCTTTATACTCGTTACTAATGCATCATACATATCCTTAATAGTGTCTATGTATCTAGCATACACCCTTTTTCTTTCTAGAACCTACCAAAGAATGTCTCTAGGGACCCTATCTTATGCTTTTTCTAAATCTACGAATACTATATGAAGATCTTTTTTCTTTTCTCTATATTTTTATAACAATCGTCTTACAAGGAAAATCGCCTCCATAGTTGACCTCCTAGGCATGAAATCAAATTGGTTTTTTAAATACAACAACAACAACAACAACAACATAGCCTCAGTCCCAAATTAACTGGGGTCGGCTACATGGATCAAACTTTTCCATTGTGCTCGATTAAGTGCAATTGATGGTGAGCTTTGCAAACCATTCAAATCTCTCTTAATTAATGCATCCCATGTTAACTTTGGTCTACCCCTACCTCGTCGAATTTCTACAGTTTCTATTGAGTCAAGTTTTCTAGTTGGGGCATTTGTAGGCCGTCTTTGCGAGTGACCAAACCATCGCAACCGCCCTTCCCTAATCTTTGTATCAATTGGTGCTACTCCTACTTGTCTTTGAATTTCTATATTTCTTATTCTATCTTTACGAGTTTTACCACACATCCACCTAAGCATCCTCATTTACGCTACATTTACTTTATGTAATTGTTGTTGTTTTACCGCCCAACATTCACTTCCATAGAGCATAGCTGGCCTAATTGCGGTCCTATAAAATTTTCCTTTTAACTTAGTAGGAACATGTCGATCACAAATCACCCCGTTGCACTCCGCCATTTCTTCCATCCAGCTTGGATTCTATGTGTGACATCATTTTCAATGTTACCATCATTTTGTATGATTGAACCTAGGTATCTAAAGTGGTTTTTTAAATACTTAATAGTTAAAAATAATAAATTCCACCCTCCAAATATATGCTGCAAACTAACTATATTAGCCTATCGCAACATTCTACTAATACACATGAAAAAAATATTCTATTGTGCTGAAAGTAAAACTAGTGTAACTGACAATATGGTGTGTTAGCTTAGTGGAATTGTCTTAGGGAGTTCATTCATTCTCTTAGTCAGCCGAGCTGAGTCGAAGTTTGAAGATGATAATAGGAACTTAGTGTAACTTTCGCGATTGAAGTGAATAAAATCTGGTCTCTTATCCCAAAAAAAATATATATATATATATATATATGGTGATAAGTTTTGGGCATTACTGCATTTTATTTTTCTATATACATGTAATGTACTTTTGCCAAAGCATCTCAAGTGAGATGGATGAGGCATCAATTGCCAAAGGCATGGTTGTGGGTTCGACTCATGTTGGAATCAACGGTGTTGTAATTAAGTTGTTTTTTTTTTTTTTTTGAAAAAAAATAAAATTCTGGATGCATTTAATTTCTCTCTCTTCAGTAAGAGGAGATTAATCTTTGTAGTTTATTCCATTTTATGTTTTTTGCTCTCTTTTGAAAATCATTTGCATTTGAAACTGTCATTCTGTGCATTTTCTGTTGATCTGTGCACAAACCCTGTAAAAATCATTTATGAAACTTCATATAAACCCTCTCATCTTTCTAGTGGGTCTGCTTGCTTGCTTGTCTGAATTCTTTCGCGTGCTCCGGGATGATACATGTAGAGCATTCAACTTGCAAACCAGTGTTTTATTTTTAAAGTCTTCACTTAAGATTATGGTGTAGAATTTGTTTGTGTAGCTTTGATGCAGCATATGACTTGGAATAATATTTGTCGATGCTTGTCTTTTACTTCTGCATTCCAGGCAGAAATTGAAAAAGTGAAAAAAAGAAGAGAGGAAAGAGCAATTGAAAAGGCTCAGCGAGAGGAGGAAATGGTCAGTTCAGTTGTATCTTGCATTTTTATTTTACATTTTGTGAAGTGTTACTCTTCTATTAGTTTTTTTCTTTTTATTTTTTTTTTTTATTTTTCGAGAATCGCTATTAATTTTTATATTTGTATGATGTTAATGTTTTACATCTATCGTTCGAGGGATCTTATTCAGTTATCTTGAGCCTGAAGCAAATACTCATTTCCTTTTGTGCTGTGAATCTAAATGTGAAACTGGACACTGCATGCTAGGAGTTGAGAAATAGTTCAGGATACCTGTCTTTCAGGTCAATAATTACAATTGAAGTTTTTAGATTTTTTGTTAAATGTTTTAAATAGTTTTAAAATTATTCGAGTTTTAAATGTTGAGCATCAATATTTTATTAGGAATTTTTAATGAAACTTTGGTGCCAGTTTTGGTGAAATACAATCAGTGTAATGTTCACGGATATTTTCTGCTGAATGAAAAGGAAAAAATAGTTATTAGAAGACATTGTAATTACTCCCTCCGTTTCACAATATCTGTCACATGTTTGGAACTTTTTTTGTTCCAACAAATGTGTCATATTAGGAAATCAAGGAAGCATTATTCTTCAATTCCAATTCTAACTCCATTCTATTTGGTTAATGACACCATTAATCACTCTTTCTTACACAATACGCATAATAAATGAAGTCATTTATAGGAGGGTAATTTAGTGTTGTTATGAAATCTTGATGGTGAGTCAATCATTACTTTAATTCTTGTGCACAAGCAAAAATGTGACAGATATTGTGGAACGGAGGGAGTACTATAAAAGGAAATGGTAATACTGAGATGAATTTGATACTCATATCATTTCTAATGGAGCTGATTGTCGGGTGCTCTGTTTACTTTTATGTATTCTAAATGACTTTCTCTTGCATGGGTGTATATTTTATATTTGTATGATACATTGTTTGTTTCCCTCAAAAAAAGGGAGTTGTCATAGATATTGCCTGCGGAGAAGAGGATAATAGCATGTGACTTTTTGGATTTTTCTTTTTTGAAAGTTTTGTTAGTAAAAATGATGATGATTATGATTATGATTATGATTACGATTAGGATTAGGATTATGATTATGATTATGATTATGATTATGATTATGATTATGATTATGATTATGATTATGATTATTATTATTATTATTATTATTATTATTATTTTATTATTATTATTATTATTATTATTATTATTATTATTATTATTATTATTATTATTATTATTATTTGGGACTGGTGTTGTTGTTGCATCTTCTTGTGTTTGTGCATTTGCTTGAAAAGAATTCTAAAGTACTGTATCATTTTTACATGTTCATGGAAGAAAATTGTATTGGGCGGTCTTCTTTGTCTTTAGGCTCTTTATGGTTGTTTCCTATCGTTGAATGTAATGAATATGAGCCAAGTTTCTTACGTAGTCTATGCATAACAGGCAATGTTGGCTAGGGAACGTGCCAGGGCTGAATTCCAAGATTGGGAAAAGAAAGAAGAGGAGGTATGATGCAAAGCTTTAAACACTCATGTGCCTCTGTTTTCCTGCCAATGAGTTTTTACTTTCTAATGTGATGTGGATAACTTGAGTTTATAGTATTTGTCACCACAGGCTCAAATTTTTGGTGATTCATGCATGTTTTTCACATCAAGAACATATTCATCCAACTCTCATCATTTTTTATTTTTTATTTTTTGGATTGGGACCCCTCTTCAACATTGAGCCAATTCAAACCTTGATTTATTGATTACTTTTTTGTTTTCAATTGATTGATTGTTTCTTTACCCATCTTATTTCTCCACTTTTGTGGAATGAATATGCACTTAAATTAGATGCTGCAAATAAAACAATGAACATTGGGCAAGGATCTTCAGAAATTGGAAGTAGCCCTCATTTTCCTGCAAGCACTCGTTGGTGATTTTTAACAATCCAGAATTGGTCAACTTGTGGACGGGCTTACTGCTAACAAAAGATGATTCAGTTTTCCAGTGTTCCATATTTGGTTGGATTAAACATGCTTCAAATTTGTGAAAGTTGCAATCCTAAAATTTGATTGGGATATTTTAACATCCTGCTTTTTTCTAGAGATCTTGTCAATAACAAAACAAAATATATTAATACAACCATAGTTATGGATTACAGTTTAATGTTTGCTATATATAATTACCCTTTTCTTTCAAAAAATGACTTGTAAAATAAGAAAACAAATTTGAAGAGGGCTTGAGAAGAGTTGATTAATCAATGGTGGAGTCAATGCCGTATGACCATTAAGAAACATATTCCAAGGCATAAGCCGCGTAAGGTTAGAAATAATTCCTTGTGGTTAAATCTTCCAGGAAAATATCAAGAAAGCAGTTTAACAAAGTGTTGCTACCACATGTTTTTCTGATTGTTAATTCCATATTAGTTATCATTTTTATTCATTTTTTGGATTCACAGTTCCATTTTGATCAAAGCAAAATCCGGTCAGACATAAGGCTGCGAGAGGGGCGCACAAAGCCCATTGACATTCTTTCCAAGCACCTCAATGTTTCAGATGATTTTGATATAGAGATAAACGAACCATATATGGTGTTCCAGGTGAATTTTTCTCCTTTGTTTTATCTTTCTCTCTATTCATCCATCTATTTCTATCTCTCCACAGCCTCTACACAGATGCACGTACATACCTGTTCTCACATTTGGGTTGTGCTTTTGTTCTTTTGTGCGTTGTCATGTCCCTGTAAAATGCATTTTACTGATGACATTTGTTATGAATGAATAGGGCTTGACTGTGAAAGAAATGGAAGAACTTCGCGATGACATAAAAATGCATCTGGATATGGACAGGGCAACTCCAACTCATATTGAGTACTGGGAGGTAAGATCACTTTTCGTTGCCAACTTGCCAATTTTGATGCTTTTGGACCTTAACCTTGAACCTGTTCCGTCTTTTAGTGTACCATGGGAAATTGGGAGTAAGCTGTTGGTCTCTGCAATGTGAATCCATGCCTTTTCTTTTAATAAAAATTGTTTTAATTTCCCTGTTATTAGAAAGATTTGGCAGCAATGGTCGTTATTCACAGATGGGAAGGTTAATGGACTTCCTAAACTTCCCCTCCATCCAATCAGTATGAATGGTAGAAGAGGTGCTATTTTGAATATGGTTTCCTTTGCAACATATTGGACTATATGGCTAGAAAGAAATAGAAGGGTATTTGTAGACAAAGCGCATGATTGGTTCTCCATGTAGGAGCGATCGAAGAATCTCGCTTCATTTTGGATTTGCTCATTCTAGATGGGGTAAGGATTTGTCTTTTTCCGACCTTGTGCGGGATTGGGGAGTGTTATGGATAAATCAAACTAGAACCTAATGCCTAGTTGTTTGAGAATGTATTTTTTGGCATTTTTGACCTGAGAGGAGCCATCCTCCTCTCTACTTTTGTAATTATTTATAAAAAAAATTGTTTTAATTTCAATTTTGATGGGTCGTTACTGCTGGTTATTAAGGTGGAAACTTTTTTTTTCTTGCTTTCTATTGGGGCCCAAGTTATATGCTTCTTTTTTACGACATGCATCACACGTGAAGATGGCGTAGATGATAACATGTTTTGAAGTCCAGACTTACAGTTTATGTTTTAAATAGGCACTACTTGTGGTTTGTGACTGGGAGCTAGCTGAAGTGAGGAAAAGGGACACTCTGGATCGAGCTAGGGTTCGTGGGGAGCAACCACCTGCTGAATTGCTTGCTGAAGAGAGAGGCTTGCATTCAAGCATCGAGACAGAAGTTAAGAACCTATTGCAAGGGAAAACTTACAATGAGTTGGAAGTTGTGCAATCTCAAATTGAAGCGCAAATGCAATCTGGCAAGGCCAAAGTAGTGGAGTATTGGGAGGCTGTTCTCAAACGCCTACACATATACAAAGCAAAGGTAAATATTACTGGGCTAACTGCTTTGATTGTCTAGTTATAGTTTCTTTCTTTTTTTTTTTTTTTTTTTTTTTTTTTTTTTTTTTCAAATTAAAAGCTTATCAATTATACTGGAATCACAGGCTTGTCTGAAGGAAATTCACTCCAAGCTGCTGCGTAAGCATCTACAACGTTTAGAACAACCCGTGGAGAGAGAGGAAAATTTGGAAACAGATGAAGAATCAGAACCTAAAGAAGAGGACATCTCTCCAGGTGTTGAAGGTATGGGATGTGATTCAGGCGATTCCCTTTGAAGTAATCCGCGGTTTCTTGTTATTATTTATTTGTCGCTACTACTGAAATGATGTTTGTTATGTGCAGATGCTCCTACTTATTCTCCTGAACCCATGCCATATGAGGAGGATACACATGAGCTGGAAGAAGAACCTGGTTCATTTTCGCCTGAGCTATTGCATGGTGATGAAAATGAGGATGCAATTGACCCTGAAGAAGACAGACGTGAACTGGTAATATTTCTACCGTTTGTATTCCATGGCTTGTTGGAACTTTGAAGTTGCTAATTTGATTTAATTGCAATGAAAATTAACTCTGAATACTACTATTCTATGGTGGAGACACTAGTTACCAAATTCTCTTCATTGAACCTTTTTTGGTAATGCTGGCTGACTTGCTGAATTATAGAGTTTGTATGGGATCAGTATTGAATGCTTTTTCCAGCAACTTTACTGTTTAGTCATTAGGAGATGAAAGTGTCTGTTCTATTTTCCATGGGATCAGTATTGAATGCTTCACATGTTACAGGAAAGGAAACGTGCTGCTGTATTGGAAGAGCAGCAAAGGCGACATCAAGAGGCGATGGTGTTGAAGCCAGGTCCTTCAGAAGATAACATGGAATTGAAGGCCATGAAAGCTATGGGAGCAATGGAAGAAGGGGATGCTGTTTTCGGCTCTGGTGCTGAAGTGAACCTTGATTCACAGGTATGGTGTAAGCATTTTCGTTCTGCTTTTGCCGCTTCATCAGTCATTCTTTGGGAGTGACATTGTTGGTTATTGCAAGTACAGGTGTACTGGTGGCACGACAAATACCGCCCAAGAAAGCCAAAGTATTTCAATCGTGTCCACACTGGGTACGAATGGAACAAATACAACCAGACACACTATGATCATGATAATCCTCCCCCTAAGATCGTTCAAGGATACAAATTCAACATCTTCTACCCTGATCTTGTGGACAAATCAAAAGCTCCGACATATACCATAGAGAAAGACGGGAGCAGTGGAGAGACTTGTTTCATACGATTCCATGCTGGGCCTCCATATGAAGATATAGTATGTATTTCCAAATCTGGTGAAAAATTTCTGCATGTTATCTATCATCTTTGGCGACAAATAATCAACTGTTATACCAATTCGGCTTTGCAGGCATTTCGTATCGTCAATAAGGAATGGGAGTATTCACACAAGAAAGGTTTCAAATGTACATTCGAGCGTGGCATTTTGCATGTATACTTCAACTTCAAACGCTACAGGTACCGCAGATAGTCCTCTATCATCAATTGTGGCAAAAATTCGGTTTGGACCTAGCATTCCCGTCCAGTCAATCTCTGTTCAAGCAATTGAAGGTATGAGATGGTATGAGCTATGTAAATCTTGATTTTGACCTTGTAATTTTTGATACATAGTCTGTACGATGCGTTCATTGGTCTAGTAAATCTTGGAATCAATAATATTACTCTTCAAAGCCCGCATAGCTTATCTGTCAGTATAGTTTATTCAGTTTTATTTTCATGAATATAAAACCACCGTCAGACATCCCCTTCCCTCTATGGTGTCTTGATGAGTTTGTGTGGGAACAACTTTTGATTCTAACAACTTGTAAATGCATAATCTAATATTAATGGGTCTACATACATCATGTTAATCTGTTTTGAACCATTATCTTGGAAGCTTAGGCTTAGAGGAGTTTTTGTTGACCCTAGACTAAATCAGCGAGAATTTAACGCTCGTATGTCTTTCCCTTTATACTCGATTGCGCTTAATTTGGCGCAATGAAAGAGTTTGATCTATGTAGCCGATCTCAATTAATTTGTAATTTAGTCTTTGTGTTGTTCTTGTTTGTATGTCTTTCCTGTCATACATTTTTGGATTATTGATGAAAGTTTTAAAGGGCATTATTTGACCCTTTAAATTGGTCACCGAGTTATATTTATTTAGCCAACCACATGGTTGGTTTGCACGTCCACTAAAATAGTGAGCTATTGACTTAGGAACAGATAAGAAGATGCTTTCTCTTATTAGGCTATGTGATAATATATTGGTTACACGCTATGTCTTTTAGTATTTTAGTTAGAGAATCATCACTGCCTCTATATATCCATGTCAAAGTTATAGCACCCTTGGAAGAACAAGAACTTGTGAGTTGTGACCATGAGAGTCCAAGAAGAGAGTTCGAGATTGGTAAAGCCAATTCTCAAACCTGGCCTTCCAAAAACCACCATTCCTACCCAGATGACTCTCAATGTCTTTGATTTGATCACAGATGATGCCCATATTCCTATCATTTATGTGTACAGACCACCCACCCCATCAAATGCAGCCATAGAGCTTGGCCTCGGCCAGGCTCTGACAGACTACAGAGAGCTGGCTGGTCGGTTTAGCACCGACGAGAATGGTCAGAGAGTCATTTTACTCAATGATAAGGGTTTAAAGTTTGTTGAGGCCTCTGCAGATTGCACTCTAGATGAAGCTGAGCTTTTAAACCCATCGAAGGCCTTGCTGAGTCTCCACCCTTGCTTGGACTCCCCAAAAGAATTGGTTCAAGTCCAGTTCACTAGGTTCACCTGTGGCTCGTTAGCGGTTGCGATCTCCTGCAACCACATGGTGGCCGACGGGTTCTCTATGAGCCGGTTTTTGATTGCGTGGAGTCAAGCCTGTTGCGGTAGCTTTGACGGGAACCCTGGCCGCACCTTTCTCGATCGGGCAATCTTCAAGCCTCGAGACCCTCCGAGGTTCCAGTTCGAGCACAAGGGCGTCGAGTTCAAGGACAAGAATGAGGATTGTACCAGTGATGAGACCTTGGAAGAAGGCTTGGGCATGTACAAATCACATTTCAGTTTAGAGATGCTCAGTCAGATCAAGACCAATGCTACTCTGGAATTAGCTCATAATGTCAAACCATATAGCATGTTTGTGTGCTTGGTAGCTCATGTATGGAGAACTGTAGTGAAGGCTTGTGTCGCTGCTGGTGATGGTGATCGATACAAGGCGACTTGCCTGAAGATTTCCGTGGATGGTCGGCGAAGAATGAGCCCTCCCGTGCCAGATGACTTTGTTGGCAATGTGGTGCTATGGGCATATCCAAGAGCTGGAATGAATGAAATACTGAGTGAGCCTGTAAGCTACGCTGCCAAAATCATACAAGAAGCGATTGCGAAGTTGAAAGACGATTACTTCAAGTCTTATATCGACTTCGCGAGCTACAAATTCGATGAAAATGAGTTGGTGCCCGTGGTGGACTTCAGCGACTCCGATGTCTGCCTCAACTTGTACATAGATAGCTGGCTTGGATTCCCTTATCGCGATATGGACTTCGGCGGAGGGATGCCCTGCATGTTCATGCCATCATATCGGATTTGGCCAGGTCAAGTGTTTCTTCTGCCGTCTCAAACTGTTGATAAAAGCATAGATGTGATGGTTACATTGTCTGAGAATCAATTGTCTTCCTACAAAGAAAGATGGTTCTCATTAGAATAACACCTGCATTGCACAGGTATGGCTATTGGTACTTTGTTGGGCTTGTTATTTGTTTTGGTTATGCGTCAATCAAAATATAGTTTCACATCGATTAAGATGACACAAATATGAAAATCTCTTTTGGTACATTATAATTGATATCTCTGTACATTGAATTGGGAACTTTTCGTGGTGAAGCTTTGCAACTTTGCTTTGTTTTGTCTAGATTATCTATATAACATCAAATAATGAACAAATGTGATTAATAGACTTTCAAGCTATAGCTTTTGTTTTGACATTTCTAATGTTAGTTGATAAATAATTGGTAGGCGCCAGTTCATTGTATGATTTGTATCAACTAATTCATTTTGTTAATGCAATAAATAAAGTCATCTATTGGTAGACATTATATAAAGTCATCCATGTGTTGCTCTACATTATATATTAGAGTCCAACAGCTCATAGTCTATGTAAACTATTTTTGCACAAACAAATAAATAAACTTTCTTTTCACATGAATGAAATAAACAAACTAAATCAACAGTTTTAATCAATAATCATTAAAAGGAAATGATTGAATCAGCCATGCAAGAGGGTTGTGGTGGGATGGGTAAGGTCCTTTCTCCCTAAACCAGAGTCTCGGCTTCGACTTCTGGAAGTGGAGTCCAAGATTTCTCTACCCAAGGTTCACAATATCCTCGAAGTAAGTACTGAGATGGACGAGTCATCACTTGCTTAAAGGCAGTTTAGAGAGGTCCACAGAAATTCTTTTATTCAAGAAGGCCCATAGAAATTCACTCTCACTAAAGTAGAAGACATGAATGGGCTAATGGAGGCCCATGGAAGCCAGTAAGGCCAAGCTTAGCAACTTTTTTTTTCCTTCATAGCAAAGACCAAGTTATATGTCTTTTTTCTATAAAAAAAAGAGGGCCGCTAAGGGCACCCCACAATTTCATGAAGGCACCCAACTAATTTGTAAAAATTCCAGCAAAAATGGAAAAGACCATTTTGCCCCTGTATATATATAATGGTTCAAACCCCACAAACCATTTTGACAAGGAGTTTGGGCACCCCACCAGCAAGCTTGAACTACAAAGCCACGAGCACATTGGGTTTGGCGAAGAGGCGATCGATTCTGCTCGTCCGTCCGACGAGGTAACAATGTTTGACAACCATATTCGGGTTTTTTAGAAGCTGTTTAGTTGTGTATAAGCTGTGAAAAATGATGATTTGTTTGTCAACGTAGGGTTTGGTAGTTTCTTCAAATCGAACTTGTTTCCACTATATAATGTAGGATTGTCTTGCTCTTTGTGGAAGAGGAGGTCGAACTCACGAAAATTTTGCAAGTTTTTTGTGTTTTTTTTGCGGTTATCCGAAGTTTACGTGGATGTGCGCGATTGTATCGCCTCGCAGACCGAGATTTATGGTGATATCTCGTCATATGGGACCGATAGATGTACGTCGGTCACGTATTCGTGAAATCGAGAGTACTCGGTAACTCTCGGTCTTTTGTGAGCGATACTTAGAAGAAAGTTTCGGATATGTACAACCGAGAACATTTTTTTTTTTTCGGTTTTTTCGTGTTTGTCTTTGTACATTTTGGTTGAATTTAAACATATCACTTCTAAATGTTCGTCATTACCGGATCATGTTTTCGATGATAACATTCAAAATCTTTCGATGCAGATTTGTGACCACGATACTAAGAGTCTCCTACGGTTACCATGAATCTCGGCATCCATCATCCTTTGGTAGAGGTCATTTGTCAAGAATTATTCAACAATGGCGTTGAGATTATTTGGAATCCTCCTCAAGGCGGCATTCCTCAACATTTTCACATATCATATCGATCATGCGTGGACACAAGATGATATTTGTCTTCTATTTGGCTTATGGTATTTATTGGGATGTCCCATTATCCGTGTGTATATTCATTTTCCGACTATGATGCGGTTCCACGATTATGTGTATCTTTGCTCTCAGGGAATTTCTCTATTTTTCCCCCGCATCATCACATTGCATTATCCGTTCAGGGACCTAGCGACTAATCGGGCCCATGCCATCCTAACATCAAGCCCATGCTTCATAGACGTGTCTAGCCATCAGGCCCATGCCTTGATGCTTTTGCTTTTGGTCTCTTATTATGTAAAGTAGTAGTTACTTTTTGCTTTCACTGTTTACTTTTGTCTGGTTGTAATTATTATATATTTTGCTTTTTGAAGTGGCTTTGCTTTTACTAAAACATATTCCTCACGACGCTTATGATGTAAGACTACCTTTCCATCGCTTATGATTGTGTTCTTTGCAGTTTTAATCATCAAGTCTTTTTATTATCTCTCTAATGTTCCTTGATATTTCATAAGATCACCTAGTGACCCTGACACTATGTATCCTCATCTTTCCTTTAATATCCTCCCTAGTCACCGGTGCCTACGGACGAGCCATACTTGAAAAAATTTACAACATATAAGCGCATGGAACAGAACCTAACAACAAATTTACAAAAAGTAATGTTCAATTTCATCCATTTCTGATGTCTCGGTCAAGCGGGGTTCGTGAACCAGCCCATCTTTTCGGTCACCCCTGACCGACAATTGTTCCTATATATCGGCGGTGTCCAACCGCGTCCGATTGAAAGGTTTCGATTGTGCACCACCGATATAGGTTGACCACTTCAATTCGTCGTGCTCTCGTCAAGTCTCGGCCGAGAGAACTAGAGTACTATCGACCATGCGTAACCGAGACACTGTGAGACTTTTCGTCCTTCGTGGCCGAGGCTGCGACTTCCCAAAAATGTAGCTTCCCGCTCGGCCATGTTTGGCCGTGAAAGTTAGCACGATCTCGCCCTGTGTGGCGAGAACCGCGAATTTCCATTTTTAAACTATTGAACAAACCACCACCACTTGTAAATCACAACTACTCTACCAAATGCAACTTAATTACACTAAATCAAGTGTGTCGACGAACTTCAACCGAACCCTAACTTGGAGACGAAATCGACTCACTCCACGACCTACGAGCGCAAAAAATCGTAAACCGAAGATGGTGGAACGGGTGGTGGGGTGTAATAGTCTTGGAGTCGAAATCGGCTCACTGATCTTGGAGTCAAGATCGGTGAAGGTGGTGGAGGGGGTGGTGGGGTGCGGTTTTTCGTGTTTGTGCGGGAAGGGTATTTTCGGGATTTGATGTGTAATTTTTGGGTGCCCTTGGAAAATTGTTTTGTGCCCTCAATAACGGGGGTGCCTTCATGAAATGGTGGGGTGCCCTCTACTAAAAGGTTGTTGTTTTTTTTTTTTTTTTATTTATTAAAAGGAGACTCATCGTTATCTCTTAACCAGTGATTCGAATTCGGGTATTGAGAATGAAAAATCAAAGTTGGGAGCTCCCTCCACTTATACAGTGTTGTGAATACGGAGTAGTCGGATAATCCGAATATTAGGTAGCTTAGACCAAAAAATAAAAAGACCATCCAATAGGGGTGGCGGAGTGGTAAGAACTTAGCATGTGAGTTTCTTCAAGAACGTGTTTGAGTCCTTGCATCAACAATGAAACTATTTCTTGATGGACTCTCCTGGTCAATAGGTTTAGTGGGACCCACTTACCCATGTGATTAATCGTATCCAAAAGGCGAGGATACCATGGTCATAAAAAAATACAAAAATAAAAATAAAAATAAAAGGAGGCTAATCGCGTAATCTTCACAATTATAGAATTTTTATTGATTATCTATAATTTGTATTTGTACTCGAGTTGTTTTGACTAATCTTCTATAGGGTGCTACCATGCAAGAGGGAAGTCTCGAGACGCAGCATTATTCCTAAATAACTTGCATAAACTTGAGACGTGTAGCTTGAGGCCGACATAGAGCTCCAACTACTAATCCTAAAATGCGATATCTGAAGTAGACTTAATTCTCTTTCCATTCATATCAAATATATATGTATAGAAACAAACTAATCAAACCTGTGGAAAAAGAGTCAAAAGTTGTTTAGTTGTTTTTGTATATTGCCACCCTTGACTTAATTACGTTTGTGTTAGAGTTGTAATCTAAATTAATTTTGCGTTTGCGTTTGCGTTTGATTAGGACGTTGAGTTAGTTTTTGAGTTTGTTTAGGATTTTCTAGTTGGATTATGAGTCAATATATGTGTTTCTATAAATATGTGTTAGCCCTCACATTGTGATAAAACAAGTTAAAGATTAATAAATTAAGCATTGATTAAGTTTAGTAAAGATGTAGCCCTTCAAGATATTGTTGAACTTTGAAGTTAAAATTTTGTATTTCAAATTAACAAAACCTTTAGTCCCACATAGGAGAGAAAGGTTTGGTTTCTCACTTAATATATGGTCCAACACACTTCACTATTGTTTAAGTGAGAAGTGGGTTGGAGTGAGTGGACCATGGGGTTACACTAAGTAATCACCCTATTTAAATAATTTTTGACAATAGCCTTGGGGCTTTGGTTTGTTCAAGACTTAGCCATTCATAAACATAGTTTTTATTTTTTCGTTTTTTATTTTCATTTTTGAATAAAACAAAAGAGCACCAACAGTTGCTAAGTTCGAATTAGGAGTTAATTAACTATCAATTAGTGACACACTAATTAAGATCATTAATTAGATAGTTACTGAAAAAAACTGTCAACTAATTGGACAGTTAGATAGTTCTCTATAATAGAAGAGTCTATGGACATAGGAAAAATATGTTTTTCGAAATCAAATTTATGTGATTTGTGTTTTTGAGAGAGAGTCGATTTTGCAGTTTGAAGGTTCTTTGATTGATGCTTTGATCAAAGAAAAAACCAGTTGTATCCTGGAGACATAACTCCTAGTTGAATTCAGCACCGAGTTGGAGAAAATTTTCTGTCTTAGGTCATTGCACTGCAAGCCACTGGTACACTTTGTTTATTAATTTTCTTAATTGTTAAATCAACATGTTTAGTTGCTTGTGATAACACTCTGTCATGTTCAGATTTATGTTCAAAATAGATTGCTTGGTCTAACAGATATAACATGGTATCAAAGCAGGTTAAATACCTGGCTCGACAATTAACTAGTTGGTTGATTGATTAGTGTTTTGAGTAGTTTATCGATCCTAAGAGACCTGTGAGTAATTTCGCGAAGTTAAAGAAGGTGCGAAAAAGAGTTTTTGGACTACAAACAAAAACAAATTGGGGTTTTCTCAGCGGGAGGAGAAAAGCTCAAATTGATGTTCAATTTTAGTGCGCATGTGATTCTTGGCTCTTGAGGAATACGAAACAGAGGGTTTTTTTGTTAGAGTCGCTTGGGTGTTTTTGTTCGTAATTGATGAACAGATTTGGGGTTTCTTTATAGAGGAGAACAAACGCGGTGATCAAGGTGGGATTGTGTTGAAGATCAGAAATAAAAATGATGAGCACTAGATCTGGGCGAAATTAGAGTAGCCGCATAAGTTTTTCAGAAGCACTAAAAGAATTAAGAAGCAGATATAGAAGCATTACTCCAAGAAGATGACAAAGATTTAAAAAGTAGGACGTGCAAAGTATGGATGCGAAAATGGTGCTCCCGTATACATTTTCTTTGTCGTATAGGCACGTTTATTAAGGTGAGGTGACGTGTAAGATGTATTTGTACATATGCATCAGTTTGGAGCCTATTGAAAAAGGCTTTCACTTGGAGACTGTCAGCCCCTCATTATTAAGACGATTGATTACTCTAATCCACTTATTAATCTAGACAATCTAATTCATTCTTGAGACTTTTGACATCAAAATACTTTACATTCAACTCATTTAATAATGTTCCAAAATTAAATTTATATCATCAATGAAACTCAATTCATGATTTGTTCAATTGGAGCAAATTAAAAAAAAAAATCATGTATCCATATTTTGAATAAATAGCACCTCCACTAAAAGTGGCATGCCGAAAAGCTTCCACATAGTAGACAAAAGAATTGGAAAGAAGCTTAGAAGGATTCACGACTCACCGCAGTTTATAATATATATATCAAATTCAATTTATAAACTAACTTAGAGTCTTCAATAACTTAATTACAATTTTACTATCCCAAATAAACCAAAATTGAAACATAAATCTCTCAACGTGTTTTAAACTATTTAAGGGTCTCTCATACCCATTCAGTGAAACTTCACGTCCTACACTCACTCCAAGAATTAAAAAAAATATATATATATATATATATATATATATATATATACTAGTTTCAAGACGTGCTACGCACGATTGACCCGCTCGCTTCGCTCGCGGGAATTAATTTTAGTTAATTAACCAAAATTGAAAAGAACCACTACAATTAATAGAAAACATGAAAAACAAAAAGTAGAAGGTGACTAACACTTGAAACTAATTGAACAACACGGTCTTCTAAATCTTCTTTATTTTGTAAAGTGTCATCTCAATAAATCAAACCGCAATAGGGATAAACAAATAACTACAGAATACGAATGTGGAAATTAAAAACAAAAAACCAAAAAATGGATCTTATGGGGCAATCACTTAGTTGAAAAATATTGATGATTTACTGCATACTGAGGAAGGTACGTTACCCATCAAAACAACATCTAAATTATCTCATATTTACAACATCATAGAAAGTATAGTTTGAAAGGAAAGTAGCTTTTAAATAAATAGAAAGAATATGTACTTGAAAGAACGTGTCAGAAGTCATGGAAGAACACATTGAGTCATAGAAGTGTATATCATATTATGACAAAAAAGGTAAGTGAAAGGCCTACATTTAAATCAAGGAAAAAATCTTACATGAATAGAGTTGAAATGGTCCCAGAGAGATTGTTTAGGTCTCAAATAACCCCTTCATTAAGGGAATAAAAAATATTATAAATTACTAAACCTGGTAAAAAGAAGATGGAGCAACCAATTAGAAAGACTTGAGCGAGCAACCAACAACCGCAATAGGGATCAACAAATAACTACAAAAAACGAATGTGGAAATTAAAAACAAAAAACCAAAAAATGGATCTTATGGGGCATTTCATCAAACAACTACAAAACACTCTTAAACTATCAAATTATCAATACAAACTCATCTCAATGCAATCAAACTAATTATCCCATGAGCATCTCAAACCAATATTCTCATAGGCACAAAAAATTATCAATGAAACGCCATCTCAATCAATCAAACCGCTATAGGGATCAACAAATAATTAAAAAAAATGGATGTGGAAATTAAAAAACAAAAAACCAAAAAATGGATCTTATGGGGCATTTCATCAAACAACTACAAAGCACTCTTAAACTATCAAATTATCAATACAAACTCATCTCAATGCAATCAAACTAATTATCTCATGGGCATCTCAAACCAATATTCTCATAGGCATAAAAAATTATCAATGCAACGCCATCTCAATAAATCAAACCGCAATATGGATCAACAAATAACTACAAAAAACGAATGTGGAAATTAAAAACAAAAAACCAAAAAATGGATCTTATGGGGCATTTCATCAAACAACTACAAAGCACTCTTAAACTATCAAATTATCAATATAAACTCATCTCAATGCAATCAAACTAATTATCCCATGGGCATCTCAAACCAATATTCTCATAGGCACAAAAACTTATCAATGCAACGCCATCTCAATAAATCAAACCGCAATAGGGATCAACAAATAACTACAAAAAAACGAATATAGGAAATAAGGAAAAAAAAAAAAACACAAGTGGTTTGACCTATTAATTTAGAAGATGATATTGTTTGTTTGTTTGTTTGTTTGTTGTACTCAAACAAGAAAAGATGCAAACTTGAACTTCAAAAAAAAATCAATTCAGATCGACATCTTCGTCGATTGAAGAATCCAAACAACTACAAAACACCTTTGATGTTTTAGTACTTATATTCCACTATATTCCAAAGTATGGCCTGACACACATAATGGTGTATATTGGTGTCTGTTCACTTATAGGTTCTCTATCAGTATGTACATGATTTATGTCTTCTTCAATTTGGACATCTATATGATTTTATGTTTTAGTAACATCAAACGTTTGTTGTGAATTACAGGTTATGAACGTCAAAGCTCTTGGTATTGCTTTGAAGTTAACATTTTCAAGAATGAATCAGTTAATATACCCTCAAACATGGGTGTTTACTCTAATCAGATCATTGACATCTTCGTCGATTGAAGAATCCAAATCAGTCTAATCAGATCATCGAGTTTCCACGTAAAAAGAAAATCAAACAAAAGCCAGATCTCATTACATTCACCACAAAATCACAGAGCGAGAAGCTTAAAAAAAACATTTATATATTTCAAATGTGAACCAAATCTATTAATCGAAACTTGTTAATCACAAATATCAATCTCGAACTTGTTAATCACAAATCCAACATTAATAACATGGAGATTAACTACAAATCCAAGTCAATGCACAAAAATCCAAACAAAATTATTAATCTCAAATATTAATCTCAAACTTATTAATCTCAAATATTAATCTCAAACTTGTTAATCACAAATATGACACATATTTATAGACTCGCATTTAAAAAATGTGAAAATGGAAGATTTAAGAATGATAACATCCTTCAAGATTTTTAAGGATAGATAAGAGTGGCACAAGATAAAAGCATTTGCTACATTGCATTACAATTTATCACCATAATAACTTCATCAGTAAGAATTTCATCGACTAATTAAAATTTTCTTGTTGTAATTGTAGGGATAATATATAGGGATTTAAAACCTGAAAATGTATTAATTCAGAACAACGGACATGTAGCATTGACATATTTTGATCTATCATGCTTGACATCTTGCAAACCACAGGATTAATTGGGGCTCTAACGCAATCAAATACTTCCCCACTTTTCTCAACTATATAGCAACAGATCGACCATGCATCCGTAGTGTTCAAGAACGGGAGGAATGGCCATAATCCTTTTGCATAGACTCAAAAAAGCACCTTACCTTCATCAACCAAACCTCCGTGGTTACAAGCAGCGATCGAGAACACCAATAAAAGTAACAACATTTGGCTTATTTTCCATTTTCCTGAAAAGCTTAAGCGCTAGATCAGCATGCATAGCCATTAATATAATGGCAAGCCCCATGATCATTGCGCTCCAAGACATAACGAATTCTTTTAAAAATTAGAATATCTTTGGATTCCGTTGCTATTTCCGTCTCTAATTTTCGTTTATGTAAGATACATAAATCAGAAACGGATCAAATTCCGTCTCTGATCCGTCTCTGATTAGCAACGGATTAGAGACGGAAATAATCAGAAACGGAATTTATTCCGTCTCTAATCAGAAACGGAATTAGAGACGGAATTTATTCCGTTTCTGATCCGTCTCTAAATCAGAAACGGAATCGCATTCCGTTTCTGATTGAATTAGCAACGAGCGTTTTTAGAGACGGAATTGATTCCGTCTCTGTTCCGTTTCTGACTGCAATTAGAGACGAAATTTTAACAAATCAGAGACGAAAATTTCCGTTTCTGATTTGCTGTTTTTTTGTAGTGGAAGCATTTGTAACAATCATGAAATATTCACTTGTTGAGTTGATTGTAATCTCGGAGTTCCTCCACCAGGCTGTGACCCTTTGCCTTAAAATCCAGAAAGACTTCAACAAGGTCTGGTGAACAAGAAGGACTTCAAGGACCTTAAAGCAACAAAAGCAGACAAAAGAAGAGGCATCGAGGCAAGTATCGAAAAATTAAGTTTCTCAAATGACTATTCTACTTTCTGCATCTCTTTCGAATGTCGTAGGCTATTATTGGTTTGATTTCACTTGTTATCCCTTAAAGCCGAGAAATTGTTTCCATGTTTTCTTTCTCTCTTTTTTTCCAAGATAAAATCACGAGTTGGGTGGTTGACCATTTATGTAATCGATTCTGGAAAAATAACTTGCAATTTGTTCCAAATGCAATGGTTTTGGGAAAAAAAAAATAGTGGATTTTTATACATTACTTCACTGTGGCAATACAATTAATCCTTGAACTTTAGCTCTAATGAAAGTACTGTTCTTTATTATACTTTCCAATATTCTTGTACCTACAACTAGCATAGTCTGCAAATTTGAAAAACATATATGTCAAGTTTTGGAAACTAGTGGATAAGGGAAGAGACTAGATCGCACTTACAGTGAATCTGTCATTGTATTCTCTATAGGTAATACTTCGTAAATCAAAGAAGCTAATCAATCTACATCTGCAGGGGCTAGCCAATAGAATAATCCACTATAGATTGAAGAATTACAACCACTCTAATAGCCCACTCAACTATATGCATGCATGCCCTTGCTTGACATTTCTCTCCACAAATTATGCTCCTCCTAAAGAGCGACTGCGACCCCTCGTCGACCTCAACCAAAAAAATAATCTTTTACAACATTTAATCTTGTTGTTATATAATACGTTATTAAAACTTAGTAAATTTAAAGTTAACATATAAATTTATATTATTAATAAAAAAAAATATTTGATTAATAATTCACTAAATATTGTAAAACGAAGAATTTGATTAAGATTACAAATCATTACACATTAATTTTCTACTAATAGATAATTTTGTTGGATATTGATTACATATTAAATAAGTTTTAACAACGTATGTAGTATAACAAAAATTTTAGATGTTGTAAAAATATATTTTTATGTAGTGTTGAGGGGTAGGGTTTTTTTTTGAAAAAAATGAAGCAATACTCCTATAGTATAAATATATATATATATATATATATATATATATATATATATATATATAGTATATATATATATATATATATATATATATGAATAAAGGCAATTACATATCTACATGAATGTATATTCACACAGACAAGTTTACTAGTAACTCTACAAGTTCAATCTCTTCAGCGCTCCAATTCGTCGACATTGTGGTAGAGTAAACTCAAATTCTCTTCAGCTCCGGAAAACACGGTTATGAGAAGGCTGCTCAAGGAAAACACCATTATGACCGCAAGCAATCTGGGTATGGAGATCATATATATATAAAAAAGAGATAAGATAATTACAACTAAGTTTTATATAAAAAATAATAATAATAACTACAAATACCAGTGTTTTTTTTTATGAAAACTACAAATACCAAAGCAAATATAGATCAGAAGTATGTAACTTCGTCATTTACTGAAAGCCTTTTTTTTTTCCCAAAACCATTGCATTTGAAACAAATTGCAAGTTATTTTTGATCAAATTCTTCCAAACTCATTAAATTTGTCTAATTTAAAAAAATCTAGGAATCTATGGATTTTGGATAAAATTCTTCCAAACTCATTGTGTTATGTGATCTTTCTTTTCGTCGTGAATATAATCTCAATGTGTTACATTTAGTTTTCATTTGACAACACATATATGCAAAGCCTTGCAATGTGGTTTTTAATCTTCTTGAGGTTTCCCAAGTAAATTAGCTTCCCTTTAATTTGGTTCCTGTTCTCAGAAACCAAATTAATTAGATGATTAAAAGTAGAAGATTCAATATGCTTGCCAAATTAATTTGATATTTTGTGGAACGTGTGAATATACATTCATGTAGATATGTAATTGCCTTTATTCATATATATATATATACTAATTTTAAGACGTGCTACGCACGATTCCCCCGCTCGCTTCGCTCGCGGGAATTAATTTTTAAGAATTTATTAACAAAATTTAAAATTGTAATTAAAATTAAAAAATTAAAAATACAAGTACCTTTTTTAGCTTATCAATATTCTCTACTGTGATTAAGATAAGATGTGAATGAAAAAAGAAGCTAATCATGCTATGACATTACTTCCTCAAAAAAAGTGTATTGGATTGATGAGGATGAGTTCATGATTGATTTGGAGATAAAGAAAATAAAATGTGTAGTGGATTGATAAGAAGTTAGAGTTTGATTTGGATACAAAAGAAAATGTTGATTTGGATACCTTTTTTAGCTTATAAATATTCTTTAATGTATTTGAGATAAAATGTGAATTAAAAACAAGCTAGTCATGCTAGGTCATTGTTTCTTCAAAAAAAAAAAAAAGAAACAAGGAAAAAAAAACACAAGTGGTTTGACCTATTAATTTGTGAACACTTGTTTGTGGATATTTTGTAGAATTGTACATAAAGTTCAATCTTTACCTTAAACTCTATAGATAGAAAGTATAACTTTGAAATTACGAATGTAAATAATTGAATTAGTTTGAATTAAGACTTTAGACACCCTGGCCAAGAAAAAAAAAAAAGAAATATTAAAAGAGAGGTTGTGTTGTCTTCTCTCATGTACCATGTGGAACTCGGTAGACTTTAGTCCTTTAACCACATATTCCACATAAACTACCTTGCCTTAGTTGATCTCTTTCCATTATTTTCTTATTTTTGCTCTCTTTTGGTTTTGTATATCTTGTAAAACCTTCTATGCATGCATGTAAAAGTACATTTCTTTTACAACAAAAGAATGTAAGAAGCTGCTTTGCACTCTCCTTCTAATGTGAGACATGTAAATTTAGATGATAAGGTGCATTATGTTAGAAAATAGAGACAATAAACTAATTTGTTGTATGATATACCATTTTCATTGGTTGACACATCAAGTGTGGATTCAGAAATACCAGCGCAATCTCCATGCGATTTTCCTGGTACAATAGTGTTAAATTTTTTTTTTCATTCTATGCTCATAGTTGACATAGGTGTGTCAGCTTCAGAAAGAATGTTGCGATGATTAAGATCTCTTAATGTTTACTTGTAAACAAAAAGAAGCCGAAACATGAAAAATAGCCATTTAAGGGTTGATGCGAAGGAAAATGTAATCAATAATACCATTACTCTGACCTCCAACCAAAAGAAAAAATAGGGAAAAATAAGCTAAATTTAGGGAAAAACTGGTTGCTAGTTTGTTTGTAAAGCCATGTTGCAAACACTTAGAGAGTATACATTTTTTCTACAACATTAAACCCGCCTCCTAATGGCTCTCTCAGACTACATGGAAAAAACAACTGGACATACTTTACTATCACAATTATTGTAATTTATAGACATTTAAGAAAGAGGGGATGGTCTTAAACAAGCACAATGGAAGAATTCAATCCATGTAGCCAAACTTTACAAATTTACAAATTCTTCCATCAATCAACAGTTTGAAATTGAATTCTCAAATAAATTGGTTTACATACTAAAACATATTATTTTATTTCCAAATAATTGTAAGATGTATTATGGTCAAATTTACATTGGAATACTTTGACATGTTTTGAACAATTTGAATAAATAAAATGAATTAAAAAAAGACTAAATACTGGTACTGTCTTCTTTAAAGATAGTATTTTCTTCATTGGCATGAACGCCGTGCTTTTTCATCGATGTGTCCTTCACCACCTTCTGGTACTGCAACTCGATCTTTTCCAATTCTATTTTCAACTCTTCAGTGACATCTTCATCAATCAAAACCAAAAAGGCATAGTCATTAGGAATGATGTATCCAATCTTGTCACAATTTTTGGACCTCCGTAAAAAATGGATAAAAGAGATTCAACAAATTATAAATAAAATGAATAAATTATAAATAAAATAAAATTAATGTTTAAGAAATTCAACAAATTATAAAAATATAAATTTTAATATAAGTAATTTATAAATGTAAGAACATAGTGCTATGTTGATAGTCGACTGAAAAAAACCAGTATTACATAGTAAAAATAAAAAATAGCCATTTCCTACTTCAAATATCATATTTTTTTAGGTAGGTGAAATATTATATGTTTATACTAATAATGATAATACTGACCATTTAAAGTGTTGGAAGCACCAATGAATCATTTAAGAATATAAATAAGACCACAAGGGGAGAAATTAAGATATATGATCATACTTTGGTTGCTTGCATGATTAGTGCTAAGAGCAACCAATAACTTCTCGTCCATTAAATAACACCAAAAAAATATCAAATTGAATAGCTTATTCAATATGCAAAAAAGATTAAAAAAAAATCAATAACTTTGTTGTGTGAAGGATGGTAGTTGTTAGTAGAAGTAGTTTATAAAGTTTAACAAGTCATGTCGAAGGATTATTTTTTACTCATTGACCAAAGCAGTGCAATCCCAAAAATGTTATCAGCACCATGAAGGTAAGAAGCCTAGCCCGTACAACATTTATGACATCATTACTAAAACAATTACCATAAAATCTAATAAAAAGAGTGCCATATGAGGATCTAAATTATACTCAATTCAACGTTCTTATTATTCAAACCCCATGAATAACACAAACCATTCAAACTAATTAGATATACACTTTTATTTTGTAAGAGTAGTTGCATAACTAAAATTTAGTTCACGAGAGTACAAATATAAGATGATTTAAAAAACTATGCCTATAAGATTTCACAAATTTCATAAGAAATGATATTTATCTATTCAGACTCACCATGAACAGGTACATACAGAAGAGGGGAAAAAATTGAAGGGGTTCGGTCTGAAAAATCCAATCATGTAACTGACTGCTCTATATACAATGATATGTTAGGTGATAAATAATGAGAGATATTACTCGAACGAAAGGCTCGTATTTAGATTTTGTTGAAAGCAATAATACCGCAACTTTGAACATACTCATTGATAGGCTCAGCACTGAGTACTATTCAATAAGACTCCACTCCGCATGTATTTTAAGCCATGAACTATTTCATTTTTATTTTTATTTTTTTTACAGTGAGAGTTTTGAACCTACAATTGGCATATACTTTACTTTTTACATTAAATCTCAACTATTGTTTCATTGAATTAAGTGCAAGTTGTTTCTTTTTCTTTCAAGGTTTACTTGTCGCATAAAAAAAAGTCAAGTCTTGATCCGATTGTACTTCTTAAATGACTTTCTTTGTCAATCATCAAATTTAATATATCTCGCAATCTTTTGAGAATGATTCTAAATCGAATATTAACCTATCATTATAACTCAGATAGATCTGTAACACTTCTAAAAACATGCCACATTTTTAAAATTAGATAGATCTGCTACATAAGGAAAGGATAGTTCCAAGATGAAATGATCAATAGTACAATGCTAGCTTAGTGGCTCTGAAGTTATGTACATTCTTATATTATTGAAAAACTAACTATACAACTGAAAAATCTTTGTACAACACAGTAGTGGTATTAAACTACCTTTTTCTGGTTTGATCAGTGTTCCAACTACATGCATTTCTTGATATGGAAATTTGCATTATGAAGCATGAGAGTTGAACACAAGTAAAGAATCAAGAAATTAGCGAAATACAAAGCAAATAAGTTGACATGTATACCAGATTCTTTTCTAAATAAACTTTGACGCTCAAAAAGAAAAACTTGTCATCATAAATGATGAGCAAATGTATTGATAACGAAGAGGAAAACTCACCCAAAAGGTTGTTTCCGTTTTCTAATATTGGTATTTTTGTCAAATCAGAACCGATAATAAAAATACCCTACAACCTATTAGATAAAATAAATCTCAACTTTGTCATGAAACTCAAATTTAGAATGATTAGACAAAGTGATATAACTTGCCATTTTAGGGACTTCACCATAATTAGATTGACTAAAAGAGGTTTTGTAATGGTACCCACTAAATTTTATTCCATCACATCACTTAAAATTAAGGCAAGTCATGCTTTGGCTTACTTGAGACAGTTCCACATTTGGGAATTTCATCAAACAGTTGGTGAACAAGTTTCTTCTGTCAAGATATCCACTCAAGAGAGAGAGACGTGAGAGAAGAGGAAGAAGGAGTATAAATCAGTTGTTATGAGAGAGAGAGAGAGAGAAGAGGAAGAAGGAGTATAAATCAGTTGTTATGAGAGAGAGAGACGTGAGAGAAAAAATTGGGTGGGAGAGGGACAACGCACAAGAAAAAATTGTGTGGGAGAGGGACAAAAAAGTAAATTTGATTACGACTCAAAAATTTGTGATTCGTGTTTTTATATATATGATAGATATATAAACAATTGAAAACAAGAATTTACTTTAAATTTCAAAAACAATCACCACAATATTCAAGTCTTATCCATTTGTCCCTTGCCTTCATATAGAATCTGACATCATTAAAAACAACTCAAAAATGTTAGGTAAGTAATTTCTACATAGATTTGTTTTCATTATATATATTATTTTCATTCATTACATATCTATATTATTTTTATTTTTATTAGTATATATATTATTTTATTTGTAATTTAACGTCCATGGCCAAATGACCCTTGTTAACCCGGTTAGGGGCCATCTGGCCCATGTTGACCAGGTCAAAGGGCTGGTCTAGTCCTTGGTTTAATGTCCAGGGACGTACAAACTACCCAAGGGCAGCGCCCCTGGGTTATAGGGAGTGCCGTCCCCCTCTCCGGGCAGCCTGCCCGTGGCGGCACTAGGGACACCCACCCGGGACGTCCCTGACGGCGGCGGTGTTATGGGGTGGCAAAGAACCCACCCACATCTCACAATTTTTAAGAGGAAACAAAGCTTGTGATTTGTTTAGACAGGAAAAGAAATGGTATAAAAGGTGGATTACATTCAACGGATGCCTTATTGGCTTCATCCCCACCACGATTCCCCAACCAAAATCTCGTCTATTTTTTTTTTTTCAATTTTGTGTATGAACAAAAAAGGAGGCTAAGGCTTACAATTAGATTTATAAGGTGGAACCAATTTAGTATACGGTTTACGAGATTACTAAATTACCCTTAAAATGGTATTTTTAGTTTTGGGTCATCATAATAACTTCAAAAAATAGTACAGAGACAATATTAAGAGATCAAGAATTGCAGATATAACTTGTCGGCGTTAGACTCGGATAGTCTCGCTAGATGGTGTAGAGGTAGGATTAAAACCTATTTTCAAGCAAACCATAATAACTTCTAAAAATAACACTTTATTTAATAGGAGTTTTAAAACTTATTTTTGGTTTTGGGTCATCATAATAATGAATCGTTGACCATTTTCCAAAAAAAAAAAAAAAAAAAAAAAAAAAAAAAAAAAAAGAATTGTTGACCATTAATTTCCTTGTTAGTTGAGGTACGTCATGGCGTAATGGAACTTTAGTTTCTAAAATAAGCTGGGCCTATTTCATTTCGTGACCCACTCTTACAACCTATTATAAGGGTCCAGTCCATAATAATTGGCCCTACATAAACTCCAACCTAAAGTCCGAAACAAATCTTAAAAAGCGAGCCTAGAGTAGTTGGAGCCGGTTGATCGAGCTTCGGATACAAGTAGATAAAGATTTAAGACAAAATGAACAACTCAATATTTATTCATAAACATAAATTACAAGCCAAAGAGTAAAACATGCATAAACACACATGGAAATTATTAATTGTAGACTGCGTGAGCACGTACAATAAGGACAAGGTACCCACGATTTATTCTTAGTACGTAGTGGCATGGTAGGTGGAGATTATTAATAGAGATTGCTAGCTCATGAGTAGTCATGGCTTGTGGAGATGAGAGTCGATAGCGTTGGTGACCTTAGAAAACATTTCTAAGTATGGATGTGGGTGAGGGTGGTCTTCGTGTTCCTTCTCATACAAAATATGAAATTTCACCAAGCTTCCACTACCGTTGGCCTTTGGAACGACTTTGACTACGATATCGAAACTCTTGTACATACGGTTCAAGTCTGCATCGAAAATGCGATATGTTATTGTCTTGTTCGCGTCGTCAATGGCTTTGAAAGTTTCCTTGGCAACCATAACTTCTGGACCTCCTACATATTACATGGTAAATTAAAAAAATAAAATAATGGAAGAATTTATGAGGTTTTAATATATTGTTTCTAGTCACTAGAACAAATTCGGTATTGAATAGAGGTTTTTAAACCCCTATTAATTAAAAGGGGAACTGTTATTAAATAACACATAATTGATAGGAGTTTTAAAAAATCTCTATGCAATACATGTATTAAAAATTAAAACATAACACATTTTCACATGACATTTAATAACACTCTATTTAATAGGGGTTTTAAAACCTCTATTAAAGGCTAAAAATGTTCTAGTGAGTACTCAATAGTAGTTTGAACTTTTAAGTTCAAAATTAAATCTATAAAGATAAAATGCAAAATTTAGGTTTAGACACCTACAAATATATATATAAAAAAAGAGAAAAAATAAAACACCAAAAGAAAGAAAATAAACAAAATGAATATACAAAATATGTTTTATTTAATATACCTAGAGTATAGGTCCAAAGCCTAACGGTGCCATAGCCCTTTCCATCTCCTTCAAGCAATTGACAACTCTTGTAGTGCTCGGGGAGGATCTTAGTAAATTGAGCTATATTATACCTAAAAAACTCATACATCTTGTCCACAGGGCACCTCACCTCAAACTCCTTTTCAATCTTCTTAACTTGGGCCATGGATGCAAATTAATACACAAAAACAGTATAATATGGTTTGCACTCTATAGGAAATTGAATGGAAGTGAACATGAAAGTTAGTGCTTCACTACTCCCCCTTTTATAGCTAAAAACTACTCGATGAATGCATGCTTTGACACGCTGCTAGAAGAAAAAAAGAACACTGACACTTGAATACATGATTTGCAACTCATGCACGAGCAATCTAGCTTATTCTTTTGATAAATCAATGCCTTTTACTGCGTCACAACTCACATGTATGGTTGGCTCATGAGTAATATCTTGTTTTTTTTTTTATTAATATGAGCAATATCTTGTTAATAATGCATGTACGAACATTTCTTTCAAACGAAATAGACTTGCATCTGCTTGTCAACGTCATATATATATATATATATATATATATATATATATATATATATATATATAATGTAATAGCATGTTTATGGGGTTATGAAAGATCGATCGATGCATGCGTTCAATTACGTAAGCTAGCTCGATTAATTCCAAAAGCGCATATACATAATTCAATAATGAGGTACGTAGTTTGTGTCATTGCTATTATCTTGTATGTGTGTTGTCATATTTGTCCCACAAAAAGCATAATTAGATTAAACCTTCATCATTAATACTATACTAGTTGTTTCCCAGCGCTTCGCGCAGTTGTTAGCGAAGACCTTCATGGTTTATATGTATGAAAAAAGGCAAAAAAATAGAAAGTTACAAAATGATGGGTGTCGTAGTTGACCCCTATGTCAAGCAAAAACTATATATATATATATAAAATAAAAAATAAATATTGGCGTGCTCGACTCGTTACATAAGCCAACCCATGGTACTTGTGCATCCATTCAAACACAAAAACCCCCTACAAGCATGGGCACTTGGAGATCCAAACAAAAATCAAGATGCCAAGCACTCCCCCAAAATTCCTCAAACCGGATGCGAGAGAATTACATCGTAGAAGAATGGATGGGATGTGAGATTTATAGGGGAAATAGAGCTTGCACTACCACTAGAACAATTTCGGTATTTAATAGAGGTTTTTAAACCCCTATTAAAGGGGGGTATTATTAAATAACACCTAATTGATAGGAGTTTTAAAAAACCTCTATGTAATATATGTATTAAAAATTAAAACATAACACATTTTCACATGACATTTAATAACACTCTATTCAATAAGGGTTTTAAAACCTCTATTAAAGGCCAAATATGTTCTAGTGCCCCTTCGTTTGAGGGGGGATGTTAGCATAAACCATTGATGTTAGATAGATTGTGTAATTGATCTGATGTTAGACAGATTGTGTAATTGATCACAATGTATGTATAGGAGGGAAAGTTAGTTAAGGTTGTTATGGTTGTTGAGTTTGTTAGAGAGATGTCCAATGTAATAAAGACATGTATACATTACGGTTATAAGAAGAAATTGAGAGATATAAATAAAACAGCTCACTCTCTTCCTCATCAAGATTTGAGAGAAGAAGAGATGAGTTTCATGTGTGATTTTCATGTTCAATTCTATATGTTTACACCCAGCAAACAAGCTATTTGACTTCGTCAAGAACAATTTCACTATGCTTCCTCAAATCTTCCCTAGCATTCTGAAAGGAGAAGTACTTGAAGGAGATGGAAAGAGCTTGGGCAGTGTTACCCAATGGGAATGTTTTCTCGATATTAATTTTGCACACACTATATATATACATGTGATATAATGATGCTCTTATCTAGCTATAGCATTTTTCTAGGGTTTAGGGTTGATGAGTATTAACATCAAGAACAGGACATGAAGATCATCTCTTCTTCTCTCAATTATTCAATGAGGAAGAGAGTGATTACTTTTATTTATACTTGAAAGAATCAGTTACAATTGTAATGTCTCATCTGTCGATTACATTGTACACACTTATAACAAACTTAACAAACATAACAGACTCAACTAACTCCTTAACAACAATAACAGTTTCCAACTAACTTTCCTCCTATATATATACATGTTAATGGTTTATGCTAACATCCCCCCTCAAACGAAGGGGGAGTAACACTACACCAAGTTTGTCTCTCAAGTAGCAAAACCTTGAATATGATAGAGCCTTGGTAAAACAATCAGCTACTTGATCATGAGAAGGAACATATTGAACATTTAACAATCCTTTTAAAACTTGATCACGAATGTAATGAACATCAATCTCAATGTGCTTTGTTCTTGAATGAAAAAGCTGGATTCCTAGCCAATGCGGTTGCACTCATATTGTCACACCAAACCATTGGAGTTTGTTGAATAGGAAGGTGAAGTTAGAGAGTAGAGACTTAATCCAAGTGATCTCGGATGCAACATGAGCAAGAGCTCTATACTCGACTTTGTACTAGACCTCGCCACTACTCCTTGCTTTTTAAGTTGCCATGACATTAGATTGCATCCAAAATAGACGCAGCATACCCAGCAATTGATTTACGATCTTCAATGGAAGATGCCCAATCAACATCGAGTAACCGAGTAAGCATAAAAGAAGAACCTGGTTTGAAACACAAACCACTGCTGAATAGTCCCTTTCAAGTACCTTAAGACTCTTTTTAATGCTTGCCAATGTGAGTTGTAAGGAGATTGTTGATATTGACTAAGCTTGTTGACAATGTAAGCTATATCGAGGTCTAGTATTAACCACATATTGAAGACCTCCTAATATGCTTCGATAAAGAGAAGGATCAGTGAACAATGTAGTAGATTCATCAGGCTACATTTTTGTGACAATGCAGTGTATCAACAGATTTGGTATTGATCATGCTGCACGCCTTCTTGATAACTCGGACACATAGCTTGATTGTGTAAGATAGAGACCGAGTTATCTCTATGAACTTCAAATCCCGAAACATATTTAAGTTACCAATATCTTTCAAGGCAAATTTCGATTCAATTGATCAATAAAAAAGTGAATCAGATCATTGTTATTGCCGGTGATGATGATATCATCCACATATACTAGAACATATAGAGTATTACTACGATGACGTAAAATGAACAATGAAGAATCGAATCTTTGCATTGTGGAAACCCCAAGAGATTAATTGAGACTTTAACTTGTTAAACCAAGCTCTTGGTGCTGTCTCAAACCATACAATGCCTTGTGAAGATGACGAGACCATATTATGATAATTTGAATTCACAAAACCTTCGAGGTTGATTGGTGAATACTTCTTCACTTGAGTTGTCCATTCAAAAATGCATTATTGATGTCAATTTGTCTCAAATTCCATCAAGAAGTAGCAATGATGGAGAAAATCACTCTTAGTGTAGAGGCTTTAACCTTTGAATTTGTAAGTCTCAGAAATCAATACCAGGAACTTGTTTGAATCCTTTTGCTACCAATCTAGCTTTGTATCTATTCACTGAACCATCTGAATTCTTCTTGATTGTAAATATCCACTTGTTTCCTACTATATTTTGATGAGTAGTAGGTTGAACAAGTGACCAAGTTCCATTCTTGACCAAAGCTTGATACTCATGTTCCATTGCTTCTTTCCAATGAGGAATAGACATAGCATGTTTAACTGATTTAGGAACTTCTTCATCTATCTTAGAAGAAGTAGTAGAAACAAACACCTTCTTACGAATAATTCCAGCTTTAGCTCTTGTGACCATTGAATGCTTATTGACGGGACCATTATTTGTGGTATGAATTGGAGCGAGAGGAAATAGCGGTAACATCGGTGGACTAAGAGTTGAAGGTGATGATTGAGATGATACATCTACGAGACTTTGTTGTAGACACGGCTTAACGCTACGATGAAGAGCATATAGGTAGAGATATTAATGGACCAGTAGAGCAAGTAGTGAAGGTAATTGTTTAGGAGAAAACATCATCGATAAGGAAACTCATCTTCATTGAAAAGTACATGTCTTGTAACATACATTCTACCAATGAGAATTCATACACTTATAACCCTTATGAATAGAGCTATATCCCAAGAATATACACCTCTCGGATCTATATTGATATTTATGAGCATTGTATGGTCTTTTATATGGATAGCAAGTACATCCAAACACCTTCAACATCATGTAATCGGGAGGGACATGATAAAGTAGCGATATGGAGAAGATCCTTGCAATACTCTTGTAGGTAATCTATTGACCAAAAAAGTAGCGGCTTCACAAGCATCATACCAAAATTTATAAGGCAAACCAGCTTGAGCAAGTAGAGTTAAACTTGTTTCAACTATATGTCTATGTTTTCTTTCAACTCTACCATTCTGTTCATGAGTATAGGGGCATGGATGTTGAAAGAAAATACCTTGTTCTTCAAAAACAATCTGAAAAGCTGAAATTCACCTCCCCAATCAGATTGTAAACATTTAATCTTTGCATTAAAGCTGATTTTCAACTCGGATTTGAACACTTTGAAGGCTTGAAATGCATCGATTTATTCTTTAAAGGAAAAATCCATGTAAATCTTGACCAATCATCAACAAATACAATGTAGTAATTGAAACCATCATGAGAAGTAAGCGGAGAAGGACCCCAAACATCGAATGAATGAGATCTAGTACATGTTTACATCTTGAACTTGAGTTTAAGAATGGTAATGCATGATGCTTTCCCGATGAATGAGACATGAAAAAACTCGGTAGATAAGCATGGTAGATGAAGATTAGATCGCATCACTTGTTGTAAAGTTTGAACAATGAGGATGTCCTAGCGAAAATGCCATAGAGAAGATAATGATTTTCGGATGCCTAGTAAGCTTGTGTAGAATTTGGTGAGTTTCTTTGTGACAAACTTGGAGAAGCTGGGAAACTTGTAAAGTCCATCTTGAAGAACTCCCTTAAGTAAGATCTCCTTAGTTGAAGAATCCTTCACCAAACAATCCTTATTAGTGAACTCAATAACAACATTGTTGTCCTTAACGATTGAGATATACTAATAAGATTCTTCCTTATGTTTGGTACACATAGAGTATTTGAAAACTTTAATCTATGATCAGTGAGATGATACTTTTGCATTGCCTATATACTTAATAGGAATAGAATTACCATTGCCAACTATCAAAGAATCATTACCTTGATAAGGTGAAATATGATTCATTTGAGAAGTATCATTAGTAACATGGTGTGGCACCACTATCTGCATACCGGGAAGTATCATTGGCGAATTCAATACTTGAGAACCATAACCAAACCACTGAACCGGATGAATTTTCACTTAAACCCGAACGAACTCTGTGTTCCCGAGAAAATGTGCACTTGGTTGTACTCCATGAAACCTGGCCTCCTCCTCTAAAATTCGATTTCCACGATAACCATTGAAGCCGATTTCCATTTGAATTACTAACTTGTGTACCCATGTAATTCATATACGCCTGTAATAGCGAGAATGCGTGAGAATGTCCAACCTTATTGCATATTTGACATGTTGGCCTACTATTGTTTGGAAATCGAAAGCCTCCTCTTCCTCTAAATCGACCACCACGACCTCTATTGTTGTTATTAAAATTCCTTCCACCATTTCCTCCTTGTCTCACGAGAATTATTATTCCAACCATTGTTTGATCCTCCTTGTTTCGTTTAATTTGAATTCACTTGGTTTGATCCTTGAAGAGTCATAGAATTTATTCGAGAAATCATTTGTAAGCCCGACCAAGTTTGGCTTCAAAAGCGAGTAAACATGGCTTGTAATTCGGTCCATTTCGGATCTCCTTGTCTTTCTAATACGGTTGTAATTGGAAGATACTCTACATCTAAACAGAAAGTATACAAGATATGAGCTCTGCAAGCGAGAATTGTTCTCAGCGAGTAGCTATGTTATCAAGCAAATTCTTTCATCTTTCTCGGGTAATCACTCATCTTGGTAGATCCTTTTCTTGTAGTTCGATTGCGGTTCTATTAAAGCGAATCGTGCTCGATTGTGTGCACCACGAGAATTCTTCAATAGATTTCCACAGTTCATTAGTTGTGTAGGTTCTTCCATCCTTGGAAACCACTGTTGTTGCAATGTGTGGTTCCAATGTACACAAAAGCCAAGCATACAACATTCTATCACGAGAATGCCAAACTTGATGTTCAAGATTTGGTTCTCCTTGATCATTCAACAGTGAAGGAACTTCAATTGTTCCAAACAAGATTCCATCTAACCTACATCCTTTTATTGCAGGTACAATGATGGATTTCCACAACAAAAAATTACTATCATTCAACTTGATCGACACAATTTGGTTAAGAGAATTACCGAATGGTGTGATCATTGTTTGATGATTTGCAGAGGAGCTAGAAACATTTGGAGAAGAAAGACTCGAAGCATCCATGGTGATGTATAAATCTCCCAAGAAACACAGTGATGATGATGATTCCTTAAGAACCACAGATCACTCTCAAAAGCTCTGATACCATATTAACATCAAGAACAGGACATGAAGATCATCTCTTCTTCTCTCAATTATTCAATGAGGAAGAGAGTGATTACTTTTATTTATACTTGAAAGAATCAGTTACAACTGTAATGTCTCATCTGTCGATTACATTGTACACACTTATAACAAACTTAACAAACATAACAGACTCAACTAACTCCTTAACAACAATAACAGTTTCCAACTAACTTTCCTCCTATACATATACATGTTAATGGTTTATGCTAACAATGAGGAGCTGAAAATGGTTCAAACTATACTCCAAGATTAAAAAAAAAAAAAAAAAAAAATTAAAGCTAGATAAAAAATTTCTTCTTGCGTAATTTTCTTTAATTAGCATATAGATTGATATTGATCAATTAATTAATTAATTACAGGTGTCAATCCGAATGAAGTTTTGGTTGTGAAGGACAAATTGGCCGAGATAGACAACAAGAGCATGTCATTTACTCGTGAAGCAATTGCAGGAGATGTAATGAAGAATCACAAGCGTTTCGACCTCAAAGTCACTATCATTCCAAATGGTACCGAAGAAAGCATGCGAAAATGAGCATTATATTTGAAAAGCTCAATGAAGATGATCCTCACCCATATCCTTACCTTAATTTATTTGGACGTATGGCTGCCATGTTTGGTTCTCACCTCTACAAGACAAATTAAGGTGATTACTCAAGTAGTCATGAACCAAATACCTGTTGCATGCACAATAAGAAAAATAGTATTGCTTAACTAAATAAGTTGAGGACCCTTAACATACATGCGGTTGCATGTCCAATAATGTTTTGTGCAAAGTATATGTGTACTATATATTGTCATGTATCGTGATTCGAGTGAAACTCGAAATTGTACGTATTAGTTTGGTTTAGGGTGATGATCACTAGAACAATTTAGGCTTTTTATAACACCTAATTGATAGAGGTTTTTGAGTAACCCCTTATGTATTAGATGATTAAGGTTTCTATAACACTTAATTGATAGAGGTTTTAATTAACCCCTATGAATTAGACAATTAGACTTTTAATAGCACTAATTCATAGAGGTTTAGAAAACCTCTATGGAAACTCTGGCCCAAAAACAAAATTCCCTCGACACCCTCACTCACTCGTCTCGTTGTCTCTCGCCCGACTCACTCTATGCGCAGCCGCTCGCTCGCTCGCTCTGGTCTCTCGCTCGCCTCGCTCTGGTCCGCTCGCACGCCTCGCTCGCGCGCTCGCCACGCTCGTCTGCAGCGTTGTGAGCGGTTTTGCTTGATTTCTCGCGCGAACGAAGTTCGAACTTCTTCTAGGGTAAGGTATCCAATCTCTCTCACGTCGTTGTGTTGGAATCTTCGTTTCTCTCGGCTAACGAACGACCTCATTCATGCATGTGTGAGCTTTGACGATCCACATATCGTCGACATTTTGGTTTCGATTAAGTGGATTCAACTTCTTAGTTGCTCGTTTTTGTGTGATTTTGATGGTTCTAGTATGTTGATCGAATTCGGTTCGTTGTGTGGATATTTTTTGTGAAATTGCTCATTTGAATGTAGGTTTTGTGGATTTGATGAAGTGGATGATTAATTGATGATGTTGAATTCGGTTTGTTGTGTGGATATATTGAAATCTCATTTTGATTTTTTTAGAACCTTTGAAATGAAGCTATGTTTAGGTAAATCTATGGTTGATTTTGACCTAGGAAAGGTAGATTTGAGTTTAAATAATGAGAATCCCCCGATGTTAGGCTTTTGATATTGGTTGTAGCATATGTTTTGTCTTTTGCAAGGCCACTCGCCATTCGATAGTATTGTTGTATGCTCTATAGATGCATGTAGGTTATATGCATGACTCAAATGATTGTTCATTTTACTTAATAATTGTGGTACTTATGTGTAGTGTCTTCTTGTCTTAATGCATCAATAAGCGTAAGGTTTTTAATGAATGTGAATAGTGATCCTGTTGTTCCTATTGTGGTAAACCCATTTGATTGTTATTATTTTAAAAGTTAATACGATGATTGTTATTATTTGACAAGTTAAAACCACCGCCTTTTTTTTTTTTAGGTATTCACCGTGAACTTTGTAACTAGAGTCTTAAAAGTAATAATGGAACAACCGCTTGGATTTGATTTTTGTTGTATACTTGTATCTAATCTGTGATGTGATTAATCAATGGTTCTCTTTTACTGTTATTTGTTCTGGTTTCCAACCAGATTTTTATGATCATTATTACCCAAATCTCTTACTTCCTATGCCAAATCGAACCGACACTTCCTTTTCAACTAAAATCTTAAATGGAACCTTAATTGATGTATAATTTTCTTCAAGAATCACAGCTCCGGTCATCTCTTGGTGAAGTTTCCCACAATTTAGGTGGGAAGTTTAAAGATCATGCATATGTAATGTACAACTATTTCATTTCAGTCTCATTACATCTTATATGCCTATCTCAAATTATTAAGTTGTAGCACTTCAGTTTTGTTATTTCAGTTGATTTAATTTAAATCATCAACCAATGTCTAAAGATCATGCATATGTAATGTACAACTATTTCATTTCAGTCTCATTACATCTTATATGCCTATCTCAAATTATTAAGTTGTAGCACTTCAGTTTTGTTATTTCAGTTGATTTAATTTAAATCATCAACCAATGTCTATATATATATATTCATAATTTTCTATTGCTAATGGAATTCGACATTGAATCCAAGTGTTGGAATTCCATTTGTTGTTGATCCCCAACCCCTTGTGAAGGGTGCCTAAATATGAGATTGGGAGTCAATGTAAAGACACAATGTCCCCTTTTTAAATGTGTCATTAATTACATTTTTGAGCCATTTATATCTGCAAGCTGTAACACACTTGAGAATGACTTGGGTTACCCTTGAAATTCATTAGTCTTTGCGGTTGCACCAAGTAAGTGTTGATTGAAACTTCGATTTTTTTTGGTGTTCGAAGAAGAGTGATCAACTGTCGTTGGTTGAACTGTGAATAGTATGACTATTTTCTTGTGTTGGCATGTTAATTCTCTAGCTTTGGAGACAAGATGTGGACTGCAGTGCATGTTCATAAAGGTGTAGAGTAGTAGACCAGTTTGATATTACATCTTTCATGAATTTATTTTTGTTAACAACTGACAATTAATGCACTTGATTTCTTTACAAGTCATCACATGTTTAATACTTGTTTTACAAAGATCATTATAGTTTGATCTTCTTTTGTAGCTGTCAGTTAAATCTCTGTCAGTTTGATTTTCAATTGTTTGATGGGAAAAATGGGTGAAAGCTGATCGTTTGTATGGCGACCGACGCCATAGATTCGAAGAGTTTGAGGTGAACTTAAACATCAGCATACAGTTAATGTTTGGTAATCATGAATCATCGGATAGTTTACAAACTCAGTATTTGAGCCAATTATTTAAGCAAGGTACTTCTTTGGAGTGTTAGGTGTGATGCACAGTGGGGGGTCTGAGTTGGGATCACAACTTATTTTGCACTGTCAAGCTTCTAATCACACATTGGTAGGAGACTGTAGGCTACCAGTCTCCTACCAAATAAAAGACTAAACAAGTGCGCTTCAACAAATTCTTTCTATATTTTGTGTTTCTCTCAATTCTTGGCTTCCTTTAATTGATGCATATTGGGACTATATATTAGGTATGATCCTACTCTAAAAGCCGTAGTCGTCACTTGCACTGAAGAGTTAGCATACCAACAAGCAAAAGAGGCTGATAACCTACTTCAAAAAGGAGTTTATTTAGGTAACTCCTCCAATCCTTCAACGGGTTTTATGCCTATGTTTAATTAATCAGATTTTTATTATATGTGCTCTTAGTCTTTGATTATTTTTCAAGTGCTTTTCCACTTTAATTAATTTGGGACTAAGGCTATGTTATGTTGTTGTTGTTGTATGAGCTAAAACTAAATTAATTAGATTTTTATTAGATGTACATATATGATTAACATTAATTTTCCATCAGTTGCAATAATTGAATTACTTCTTATTAATTTTAAATGCAAGAAATTTAAAATATGTACAAAGAATTTTAAACAAAAAGAGGTAATAGATATTAACGTTCTTCAAATTTAACAGAGCAAAGATTACAATCTCATGATGGATAAAGGTTGGGCCAGACATTCGATGTTAATATTATCTTTTTATAGTAATAGAAGCATTCATATTTTTTGTAAGGTTGAAACTTACTATTTAAAGTTTTTTTTTGTTTGTATTAGAGTTTCAAAAGAATATTGTAAAGGAGCAAATGCATTTGTTCTTCAAGCTCAAGCTAGAGAAAGACATCCAGAAGGAATTAGGTGTCCTTGTCAAAACTGTCGAAACATGTCTCGTGCGAAGTGTGATATTGCATACAACCATCTAATCATATATGGATTGGATCCCATGTATACAATTTGGTTCCATCATGGAGAGAGTAGCCCCATTGTAAGGAATGAAGTCGCAAATGATGAAGGGGATAGAGTTGCTACGGATGAAGGGGATGAAATTACTACAGATGAAGGGGATGATGGGGATGGAGTTGCTTGGGATGAAGGAGATGGAGTTGTTAGGGATGATGGGGATGGAGTTGCTATGGATGAAGATAATGAAATGGATGATGGGGATGGAGTTGATAGGGATCAAAGAGATGGAGTTGCTAGAGATGATGGGGATGGAGTTGTTAGGGATGAAGGGGATGGAGTTGTTAGGGATGAAAGAGATGGTGGGGATGAAGATCTAGAAGATGTCAATATCCAAGTTGACGACGAAAGGTTATTTGAAGAGGACATAACTCCACCTCTCTATTCAGGTTGCACAAAGTACACCAGATTTTCTGCTGCCGTGATTTTGTACAAGCATAAAGCTATTTATAGTCTATCTAATAATGGTTTTAATGAACTATTGAAGATTGTGGTAGACATGTTGCCACAAGAAAATATTATCCCTAAGTCGTTGAAAGAGGTGAAGAAGTTGCTAAAGGAGTATGAGCTTCATTATGAAAAGATTCATGCTTGTGTGAATGATTGTTGCTTATTTAGGAAGGAAAATGAAGCTTTAGATGCATGTCCTAAATGCAAGTCATCTAGATGGAAAGTAAGTAAATCCAACAAAGAGACCAAAAAAGAATTCCTGCTAAGATCTTGAGATATTTTCCTATCATACCGAGATTCAAAAGAATGTATGGGTCATTGGAAATAGCTAAAAATTTACTGTGGCACTCTTCCCATTTGAGCCAAGATGGTAAGATGCGACACCCAGTAGATTCAATAGCATGGGATTTAGTTAATCACAAGTGGCCTGAGTTTGCATTAGAGCCTCGAAATCTTAGGCTTGGCCTTTCTGCTGATGGATTCAATCCTTTTCGTGATTTTAGCTCTCCATATAGTTGTTGGCCAGTAATGTTAGTCACTTACAATTTTCCTCCTTGGCTTTGCTTTAAGGAAGATAGTATGATGTTAACATTATTAATTCCAGGCCCAAAGCAACCAGGAAATGACATAGATATCTATCTACAACCTTTGATTGAAGATTTGATGAAGTTGTGGAAGGATGGAGTAGTTGTATTTGACGCTACAACTCAAAGCATTTTTAATTTGAGAGCAATTTTGTTGTGGACGATCAACGATTTTCAGCTTATGGGAATTTAGCTGGATGTTTTACAAAAGGAAATTTTGCTTGCCCAATTTGTGGGGTTAACACATGTTCAACATGGTTGACTTCAAGCAAGAAAACTGTATACATGGGCCACAGACGATTCCTTGAGCGTGATCACATTTTTAGAAATAAAAGTACTTGGTTTGATGGAACTTGTGAAAAGCGCGGAAAACCTGAAGTAATGATTGGATATGATGTTGCAAATGCAGTAAAGAATATCAAAAATGATTGGGGGAAAAAAGACAAAAAGAAAGAAGAGATGTGAATCAGGGGAAAGAGGTACGAAAAGAAAAAGGAAAAAACCAAGGAAGAATAATACATCGGAAGCCATTGAAACCACTGGAATCTGGAAGAAGATGTCCATATTTTTTAGTTTGCCATATTGGGAGGTATGATACTAAGTTGATGTGTAAAAATTTCTTTAATTATTTGAAATTGCATTAAACTATTCATCGTTCTTTTCAGCACTTGGTTTTACGCCACAATTTGGACGTTATGCACATCGAGAAGAATGTTTGCGAAAGCATTATTGGCACAATTCTTGATATAAAAGGTAAATCAAAAGATGGACTTAGTTCACGAAAGGATTTGGAAAATATGGGAATTCGGCGAAGATTGCATCCTCAAGTTCGTGGGAGTCGAATATATCTCCGACAGATCATTTAGACTTTCTAAAGCTGAGAAGCATATATTTTGCCAAAGATTGTCAAATATGAAACTTCCAGATGGTTATGGATCCAATTTTGCAAATCATGTATCACTAAAGGATTGCACCATTGTAGGTCTCAAATCTCATGATTGTCATGTTCTAATGCAACAAATGTTATCTGTTGCTATCTGTTGCTTTGAGGGGACTTCTACCCAAAGGACCTCGGATTGCAATATTTCAATATTGTGATTTTTTTAATGAACTATGCCAAAGAGTTGTAGATAAAAATAAACTCTTGGATCTTGAGAATGGAATTGGGGAAACTTTATGCATGTTAGAGAGATATTTCTCTCCTTCATTTTTCGATATTATGGTTCATTTACCAATCCACTTGGCAAAGGAAGCTCGCTTAGGTGGACCGGTCCAATACCGGTGGATGTATCCATTTGAAAGATATATGAAAAAGCTCAAAAGTTATTGTAAAAATCGAGCAAGGCTAGAGGGATGCATGTCAGAATGTTACATTGCCGATGAGTGCGTGCGATTTTGCAGTAGAAAGTTGGAACAATCAACTGATATGGGAGATCAAGAACATCAGGACAACAATATTCATAATGAGACAATCTTTGGAAGGAGAACCAATCTCAGCAGTATATACAAAAATGTTGTCAGACGATATGTTGGAAAAAGCACATCGATGTATATTGTTCAATTTGAAGATTGTTGAACCTTATTTGGAGTAAGTATGATGGTTAATTAGATCATTTTATTGATTTGAATTCCTGATCCAATTTCTTAATTTATATGTTTAGATTGCATATCAATGAGTTGAAGCGTAGAGACAAACGCCTTGGAAGGAGTGCAAGCCAATTATGGATGAAACATACAAGGACATTTAGTGAATGAATTGAAGAAAAGGTTGTAAGGTCTTCAATTATATTTTTAGGTTTAATTCCAACAATTATTTTAAAACTCGTGCATTTTTTGCTTACAACTTACCGTGTATATCTTTACAGGTTAAGTCTCAGAATGTTGATGTGTCAAACATGTTGCATTGGATTTCTCGAAAACCAAGAAAAAATGCACTTTCTTGTTCAGGTTACGCAATTAATGGATTAAAGTTTCACACAAGAGATATTGAAAGAGTTACTCAGAATTATGGCGTGTTTGTTGAAGGTGTCGATAGCCTTTGTAGATCAAGTTCACGGGACAATGCACAAAGAAGAAGTGAAGTTGATTATTATGGGGTTATAAGAGAGATAATTATATTGGATTATTTTGTATATCGATTTCCATTATTCTTGTGTGACTGGGTTAATGAGGAAACGGTATGAAAGTTGAAGATGGGTTTACCCTAGTAAACTTTAACCAATGTCACAATCATAATGATCCATTTATTTTGGCAACTCAGGCCAAACAAGTGTTTTATTCTAGTGAAAATGATTCATCAAACTGGTGCGTTGTGTTAAGGGCACCTCCTCGAGGATTGTATGATATTGCAATGTACGACGAGAATGCGCAACCATCGTTTTCATTGTTGACATATCGCGTGTAGATTTGGACACTTGCGATGAAGATGAAAGTTATGTTAGAATGAATTGTCAGGGTCAATTTGTGTAATGGAGTTAAGTTTTAGCCTTATTCACGAATGACTGATCAAATGCTTATATTAATCACTTTATGGCTGATTAAGTTGTAGCAATATTATTATCTTCTTTTATTCTTGTGTTAATAATTTCTCTTTTGCTTTTCTTTGTCTTTTCACATGTACTAACTGGAGCATTTGCAGACATTTTTTACAACCATCTATTTTGTTGTTGACATAGCGTGTGTAGATTTGAGGAAAATAAATGTATAAGGGAGAGGTAAAAAATTGATTTAGTTAATCACTTTATAGGTTGATGAATTTATTTGTGCTCATTTACTAATTATGATATTTTATTTCCCTAAATGAATAGAGTTCAAAAGCTGTAAAAAAAAAAGCAAGAAAAGAAAAGGAAGCTATAGAAGCATTGATGAGTCGAAACTCAAATGTTGGTGTGAGGATAAGGTGTCCGCAAAGTTCTACATATGAAGCACCTCCTTCATCATGTGACTCTCGTTCTCAATCAATAACTAGGAGCTTCAATCAACAACAACGAGAAGAAGAACAAGAAGAACAAGAACAAGAACAAGAACACGAAGAACGAGAAAAAGAACAAGAAGAACGAGAAGAAGAACAAGAAGATCAACAAGATGAACAACAACAAAGGAAGAAAAGAGGTCCAACCAAGCTTCCTTCACTTGCCAGAAAGAAAAAAGTACTCGTTACTTTCAATGACAGAAATCAGCCCATTGGTGAAAATGCAGATGTCTTTTTTTCTTTCTTGGGAATCGTGTCACGCGAAATGGTGCCAATTACTTTGTCAGATTGGCGCCGACTCAGAGGAGATAATAAGAAAAGAATATGGAAGTTTATTGAGGTTAGACTTCTATTTTTATTATATAAAATTATAAAAAGTACTCTATTTGATTGTGTTTCATTCTCATTGCAGGAAAGATTTATAATTCGGATAAAGCATCTCATGAAAAACATATATTACAAAGAATTGGGCGATTGTTTGGAGCATGGAAATCAAGGCTTACTAAGGAGTTAGAAAATGGCAACGACGAGAAACCTACCACAATTGATGAAAAGTTATGGAAAGAGTTCAAAAAACAAAGGAGATCTAGCAACTTTCGTGAACAAAGCAATAAAGCTAAGGAAATTAGAGCAAAGCAAACGATTCAGCATACGACAAGTCGAAAAGGATATGCTCGCCTTGAATATGAGATGGCAAGTTTTATTCATTTATTCTATTACTTATACCTATATTTTAATCTTGTATTATTTATTGTTTTTATGCTTATAGATTGAAGAAAAAGACGGTGCTAGTGTTTCCAGAGCTGAAGTGTGGATTAGAGGGCATTCAGATAAAAAGGGAAACCACACAATGCCGAAATTGCCGAAATTGTGGTGAATTAACTAATAGATCTTTGATATTTTATATTATTAAGTTTTTCTTCCATTTGATGCAAATAGTAGTTGTTTGTTTTGAAGGATAAAATCAATGCATGTAATCAAAGTCAATGCTCGGAATCTACTGCTCAATCAATTAACAATGATCCTATCTCACAAGTTTTTGGCACTGAACACCAAGGTCGAGTGAGAGGTCTTGGTTTTGGAGTAACTCCTACTGGTGTAGGTGCAACAACTCAGAATAACGCTATCATCAAAGAACTTATGGGTTTGAGAGAGAAATATGAAGATTTATCTTCTTATGTTTACAATCAATATAAACAAGTACAAATTGATATTTTCACTATACACATATGTGTACTTATTCATATCGTGAACAATATTCATTCTTAAATTGTGTTGGTTATTTTTATGATAGGGTCAACAAGGGGGAGACGGGCACACTTGTACATGCCAGGTAAAACAAAATATTAATCTATTGAATGTAAATGTTACGGATAATGAAACTTCATAATTTTTTATTGAAGCCACAAAACGGGAACTCTTCGAATAAGTGTGGAATGAAGTGCAAGTTGATCGATTGGGTTGTTGGTACCCATATAGTGGCAGAAGGAGAGATTGCAATAGATGACCCGCTACATGTTGTGGAGGGTGCTCCTATTGGGGTTGGATCTTACATGGTGTGGGTGCAAACAACCATTGACCACAATGCTTTGATATGGAGGACTCAAGCTAATATGAGGACAATAAAGCAAGCTTTAGGGGAATCGATTCCATGGCCCAAACAACATGTCTTCATACCTAACACTTGAGGAAAGTACGTTTCAACCATTTAGTTTTATTTTTTTACTCATCTTGTGTCTCCGAATTTAATTTTTTTGTGCTTGCAGATGATGGGAAGAGCGTATAGATGGTGCTAGAAATTTGACCCCATGGTTAGGAAGTGCCCATGTTGATATGCCTCAAACATTATGAACAGGAAGACTAAAATGCGGTTTTTCAGTAGTTGTTGATATTGGTCTTTTGAAATTAGTTCACTTTCTCTGGAACTTGCTTTTTTCATTGAATTTGTCCTTTAGGAATGGTGGGCACCCATTTGTTCTTTCTTTTTATTTTTAAAAATGTGTTGTGGGGTGTCAGGTTTGCCATGTTTGTCAAGTATACTTTGCACATAATTGAAGGGGTGGAACCGTGGAAGTTTGCAGTTCGGATATGATTTGGAATTTCTCATCTCCTTAGATTCTGTCATTTATGCCTTCTTCTATCCTGATTTTGCTTTGCAGTAAAAGTAACATGTCTTAATTTTCACCTTCTATGTCACTGGATTTGAACTCCATCTCTTGATTACCGCTGATTCAACCACTTCTTTTTTCTTTTTTGTGCATCTCCATTCATCTTATCATTTTTTTCTAATATAAGATGATCATGGTTTGTAATGAAGATGATTCTTAAGCTTATTATTTTGTCTTCTTTAAGGCTGGCATGCATATTTATGCAAGAAGCGAGCAAAGAAAGGGAAGTGTGTGCGAGTACTATTGTTGGTTTCACTCATGAGCTTGTCTTTATGAAAACATTTTTATTATCACGCTGTTGAAATTACTAAATTGGAAGACTTCATCTCGGTGCAATATGGGAGCAAAGAATCATGCAATTATCATGCCCGATGCAAGTATTGATGCTACTCGAATTCCTTAGTTCTTGTTGGATTTGGTGCGACGGGGAAAAGATGCATGGCTCTTAGTGTAGTTGTATTTGTTGGTGACTCAAGACCATGGTGATGCATTTATTAAAATGATCTTGCTTTTATTTTTTGCAATATTTTTAGTAATTGAAATTCTTAATTGCCATTACACTTATGAATGAAGAAGAATTGACAAACGTGAAGCTGCGGAAATCAAAATTATTGACTTTGGATCTCGCTTGTTCGGAGCATCGTCCTATTTATTCGTATATTCGGGTTTCATCTTTTAAATGACTTTGCATTTTTTTTTCTTCAGTGTGGAAAGAGGTCGAGTTGCACTTATAGACATATCAAATGCATGATTTTCTTTCTTGTTTCTTCATTCCTCTTCTTTTTTCACTACAGAGCCGTTATTACCAATATCCAAAGGGGAATCTAAAAGTTTGTATTGCACAACTATTACAAGAAGCTCTCATTGGAACTCACAGGTACTGCATAAGATTGTTGCATATCATAATTTTCTCTTCTTTCAATAAATTGCTTGAACTTAGTATTGGAACTGATGGTTGCATGTTATCATTTTTCTTTTTCGGAAAAGCCTTATGGGGGAATCTGTCATGCAATCTCTGCAGTTGTTTGTGTTTGGACCAAAGAACTATGAGCTCTTTCTAGAAGGTAAATTAACCTGATTACTTTATTTTTCCGATTCGCTTCAGCCTTCGCGTTTGAATTTTGATAAATATTCTCATCTCGCATTTCAAAATGTGAATAAAGCTTATATGTAAATCAATGCGAGACTTTAGAGTTGATAACTACGTTGTTGGTGGGTTTGGGGGATTAATTAGGCGAAAGAAAGAGGAGCCGTTGTCGTCGTATATTGGCTTCAAGGGAGTCAATATGTTGTTCATATGTTGCCATCTCTCAGGTTAGTTCTGTCTGAATGCAAGAATATTAGACTCCTACTTGGAAATGGAAATTAATTTTGAGCATGTTTGCTCTGCCTTTGCCACTGCACTTTCTCCAACACTCTCTCTTTCTGCATCTCTCTGTTACACTAGAATCATCACTCCCTCACTCACTACTTCTGAGAGCTTTCACTTGACAGACATGTCCACCACATGAGATAACAACACTCCCAATCCTCATCATCCTCATCATCAACAACAACAACAACAACAACAACAACAACAACAACAACAACAACAACAACAACAACAACAACAACAACAAGAGATGATGACAACAGAGAAGTGAAGCATAGAAGTGAAGCTTAAGAGAATGACCACTACTTAAAGCAGACTCAACGGGGCATCTCACAAGATTTCCAAGCCAATCGAAGACCCCCACCTCCCCCACTTGAACCCCATCATCAACAACAACAACAAGACCCTAACAACAACAACAACAACACACCAACCACCAGTGTACAACATCAACAAGAGCGACTTCAAGAGACGTGGTACAAAAACTCACAACAAGTTCCCCCTTATCATCAACATCAACAAGATTGATGTTCATATGTTGCCATCTCTCAGGCGGAGTTCCATTTTTGGGAAGAACAATATCCCTCTCTTTGGGAAAAGCCAATAATAATGTTTCTTTTAATATAAGTTACTTTGTTTCTTGATTGAATAATAATATTGCGAGTGGAATGTAGATTTGTATATTTTCAATTGAAAATGGAAATGGAAATTAATTTTGAGCATTTTCAGCTATTTTTTTAAAAAAAAATTACATTTGATAGGGGTTTGAAACCCCTATGTAATCCTTTGACGATAATATAGAGGTTTCAAACCCCTATGAAATCACTACAATTGATAGGGGTTTGAAACCCCTATGTAAGCCTTTGAAGATATTATAGAGGTTTCAAACCCTATGAAATAGCCAAGATTTGATAGAGGTTTGAAACCCCTATGAAATAGTTAAGATTTGATAGAGGTTTGAAACCCCTATGTAAGCTTGGAAGATAAGATAACACCTTAAAAGATAACACTTTTCATAGAGGTCAAAAACCTCTATGAAAAGTCTTTCATATAGGTTCAAAACCTCTATGAAAAGTAGAATTTGTTCTAGTGATTGGTTAAAATATCTTAATCTTTTATATAACAACAACATAGCCTTAGTCCCAAATTAATTGGGGTCGGTTACATGGATCAAATTTTTTCATTGTATTCGATGAAGTGTAATTGATGGTGAGCTTGCCAAACCACTAATATCTCTCCTAATTAATACATCCCATGTTAACTTTGGTCTACCCCCACCTTGTCTAATTTCTACAGTTTCTATTGAGTCAAGTTTTCTAGTGGAGGCATTTGTAGGCCGTCTTTACGAGTGACCAAACCACCGCAATCACCCGTCCCTAATCTTTATATCAATTGGTGCTACTCCTACTTGTCTTTGAGTTTCTATATTTCTTATTCTATATTTACGAGTTTTACCACATCCACCTAAGCATCTTCATTTCTGCTACGCTCATTTTATGTAATTTTTGTTACTTTACCGCCCAACATTCACTACCATAGAGCATAGATGGTTTAATTGCGGTCCTATAAAATTTTCCTTTTAACTTGTAAGAACATTTCAATCACAAATCACCTATGTTGCGCATAGCCATTTCTTCCATCCAGCTTGAATTCTATATGTGACATCATTCTTAATATTATCATCATTTTGTATGATTGATCCTAGGTATCTAAAGTGGTCACCTTAGGAACTTCTACTTCCCCTAATTTTACCACTTCATCATCTTGATGTCTAGTGTTTCTAAACTCATAGTGCAAGTATTCAGTTCTCGTCCTACTCAACTTAAAGCCTTTAGATTCTAATGTATTCCTCCAGAGTTCTAATTTTCTATTCACCCAATCTTTTGTTTCATCCACTAAGACAATATCATCTGCAAATAGCATACACCATAGTATATCCTCTTGAATATGCCTAGTTAGTTCATCCATAACTAAAGTAAATAGATACGGACTTAAAGTCGATCTTTGATGTAGTCCTATCGTAATGGAGAATTCTTTTGTAGCTCCTCCAAATGTCTTTATACTCGTTACTACTCCATCATACATATCATTTATAGTGTCTATGTATTTAGCATGCACTCCTTTTCTTTCTAGAACCCACTAAAGAACATTTATAGGGACCCTATCATATGTTTTTTCTAAATCTACGAATATCATATGAAGATCTTTTTCTTTTCTCTATATTTTTCTAACAATCGTCTTACAAGAAAAATCGCCTCCATAGTTGACCTCTCAAGCATGAAGTCAAATTGGTTCTCTGATATTGTTGTTTCTCTCTTTAGCCTATTATCAATTATCATCTCCTAAAGTTTCATAGTGTGACTCATAAGTTTAATTCCTCGGTAGTTTGAGCAACTTTGAATGTCTCATTTGTTTTTGAAGATTGACACAAACGTTCTTCTTCTCCAATCCATTGACATCCGTTCTGATTTTAGAATTTTAGTGAAACGTTTTGTTAACCAAGTCAATCCAATTTCTCCTAAATATTTTCAAACCTCAATGGGTATTTCATTTGGGCCACATGTTTTTCTTATTTTCATTCTTTTCAATGCCTCTTTAACTTCTATAATTCTAATATTGCATGTATAGTTTATATTTCTTTCTTGGTATGGGTTTTCATCTATTACAGTATCAAATTGGCCATCACTAAATAAACTATCGAAGTAACTTCTCCATCTCTCCTTAATATCATCTTCGCGCGTTAAAACATTTTGATTTTCGTCCTTAATACATATTACATGACTTAGGTCTTGTTTCTTTTTATCTCTTAATTTGGCTAGCCTATATATATTTTTCACCGTCTCTATTACCTAACCTTGTATATAGATCTTCCATGAAATTTGTTTTAGCTTGACTAACTACTTTTTTAGCTTGTTTTCTAGCTTCTCTATATTGATTGTACGCATCTTCATCTTGACACTTAGGTATTTTCCTATATATATATCTTGTAGTCTTAATTGCTCGTTGGACATCCTCGTTTCACCACCATGTTTCCTTCTTTGGTGGTCCTAAGCCTTTAGATATACCTAATATGTTTGATCTCACTCTCATTATGCAACTACTCATTTATAGCCACATTGTATTAGCATCTAAGTTAAGATTTCAAATATTTTCTTTTAGTAGTTTTTCTCTAAACTCTACTTGTTTACTATTTTTTAGGTTCCACGACTTTATTCCGGGGCCGCTAACTCTTTTATTCATATTATGTCGTCGTTTTATCTTAATATCAAGTACTAGTAATTTATATTGGGTAGTAAGCGCTTCACCAGGTATTACTTTGCAGTCTCTACATATTTTTCTATCTATTTTTCTTGTTAAAAGAAAATCTATTTGACGCTTGTTATGACCACATCTAAAAGTAATTATATGCGACTCTCTTTTCCTAAAACTAGTATTTGCTAAGACAAGATCGTATGTTGAAGCAAATTTTAAGATTGATTCTCCTTCTTCATTTCTATTATCGTAACCAAAACCTCCGTGAACTCTCTCAAACCCATCGTTACTTGCCCCGCCATGCCCATTTAAATCTCCTCCAATAAAAACTTTTCCATCGAATGGTATGCTTTGCATAAATCCATCCATATCGTCCCAAAACTTGCGTTTGATGCTCTCGCTTAATCTTTTATAATTTTATTATTATATCCCGACCTTTTGAGATTTGTTATTATATCTCAATCTTTTTAAATTGTTTAATTTATATCATAAACACTTTTAAACTCCAAATTTGATGATGTGGCGCTTAGAATACAAATTAAACAATTTGAAAACATTAAGATATAATAATAAATCTCAAAAGTTTATAGTACATGATAACAAAAATTGTGAAAAGTTAGGATATTTTAACCAATTAAGCCCACTAAAAATGTTGTTGGCTATTATTGAATTACTATTATCTTTTTATAAGAAAGAAACTATAATTTGCCCGCTGTGAGGCTCCAACTCCCAATTTCTCCCTCAAACAAACACATATTAATTGGTTGGTGCCATTGAATTACCATTTTCAATAAACTTCATCTAATTAATTTTTGATTAAATCTATATATATATATATATATATATATATATATATATATATATATATATAAGTCGGAGGAGAGAGAAAGTTCAAAAGCTACCTCCTCTCACCATTCTAATTTTCTAATTTCATTCTAATTTTTTGATTTTCTAATTTTTTATTATTTATTTATTTCTATTTCTATTATCGATTGTCCCAAGATATATAATTATCTATTATGTGTGCATCTATTAATAATTAATAATGGTTATATTATCAACAAATTGATTAATAGAATTAGTACATTCTACTCGAAACCATGGGCAAATACATGGAATGGAGTGTGATAAAAGTTTTTAAAAATTATGGGTACATACATGGAATTGAGTGTATATCAAAGTGGCATGCCGAAAAACTTCCACCTAATAGAGAAAAGAATTGGAAAGAGGCTTAGAAAGATTCACAACTCACAGCAGTTTAATATATTTATATATATATATATATATACATATATAAAATTCAATTTATAAACTAACTTAGAGTCTTCAATAGCTTAATCACAATTTTATTGTCCCAAATAGACCAAAATTGAAACATAAACATCTCAACGTGTTTTAAACTATTTAAGAGACTCTCATACCCATTCAGTGAAACTTCACGTCCTAAACTCACCCCAAGAATTCAAAAAAGAAATATGTATATATATAAACAATTTAAAACAAGAATTTATTTTAAATTTCAAAAACAATCACCACAATCTTCAAGTCATATCCATTTGTCCATTGCCTTCATATAGAATTTGACATCATCAAAAACAACTCGAATATGTCATGCAAGTAATTCCTACATTGATCTATACTCATGGAATTGCTAGTCTGATATATGAAGACAAGTAATTGCATTTCTAAATAAACCATAAGATATATGCGTCAATATGACATGCAATCACACTATTGCAGTCTCCAACTCATGTCCCTAATTGATAGCTTATGAATTCAATTAGACAAGTAAAGCCCTCGATGTAACGACCCATTTTATTAAATTTGCAGACATAGACGCCAGCTCAGATCTAGCGGCGACGGCGCAGCGACGACAGCGACGTGGCGGTCGTGACTTCGACAAAACGCGACTACCCGATGGGCTGCTCGTGAATGGGACGAGAGGCGTAGGTCATGGTGAGGTCCTACACCATTTTGTGAAATTCGTTACCTTTATTATGGAGTTTGCGGTTTTAATCGCGAATATATTGATGTGAATGACGTAAGTAAACTAAAAAGGTATAAATGGACACAAGGGACTTATGAGGTAGAGTCGGGTGTTGGGTGCGCAAATCGAGGCGTGAGCGGAACGTCTTGAAGGTGATTTATGAATCTCGAGGTAAGTAAACCAGTTAGAAAATGTACAGTAGTTCATTGAGCTTGCATGTTTGTTTCATGTTGAATCATGTCATTTTCTTGGAATTATCACTCACTTATGAGTGTCCGAGGGCCAAGTGAGTCGTACTTGTGTCTCTGATTGGAGTGGTCGTCGGCTCGCAACCGGCGGGGCCATGACCTCGAGTCACAGTATTTGGTCAGAATGAGATGTGTTTTATCCGGGGCGCCGTTGATATCCCTCATTCGCGACATTCTAGGTTCGGCGATGCCGCATCCCATGACCGAGTCTGCTTGGCGTTACCGCGACTCTGCGACCCCGACCCTGTGGCACCCGCATTCGGTGGTCTTAGACTACTTGGGCACCTCTCTATATTGTTTCCTTTGACACTCATTCTTGTTGTACGTTCATTGTTTTACAGTCTCATTATCGTGCATTCCGTATATGTTTCTTTTTATCTGCATGACTTTTAGACTGTTTCATTTTATCTTGAATTACTGTTTAGATTATACTGGATTTTACTTACCTGGGCTCGTCAATCTCGTGTTTGGTCGAGTGCGAGTTGCGAATGAGTAGCAAAGGGAAAGCTCCATAGCTAGGTGAATATTTTTGTATATATTTTATTTACTCTCCTCCGATGTGATACATTTATGCTGGGTTCCACAATTAGGTTGCCTAACTCTTGTACCTTATTGCTGAGTTATTTAATGTAGTATTGCTTCCGCTTAATTGTAAAATATTGAAAAATATTAATAACTCAACTTAAAAATTGTGAATGTACGTATAATGAAGGATTGGAAGGCTGACTAGGCCTGCGTTGACCTTGCGAGACTAGCTCGGGGGTCCACGTGGGCTTAGGTCGGGCGGTGCCCAGTTTGTGGGAAATTGGGGCTGTCACAGTTGGTATCAGAGCCGAAGTTTTAAATACTCGACTCTTTATTTAAATGACAAGCAGTGGAGACGCAAACCAGCGGAAGTTAGGAACCCTGAACTTAGAGTGGAACCCTATAATCCTGACTTAAGTCTTCGTTGGGAAGTGAGGATAGTTTGGGGAAATTAAATTTGAACTACATGTGATATTTGATGTGTTGTATTATAGTACTATCGATAGATATATGATATAACTAATTTATAGCCGTATTCACTATTGTGTATCACGTGAGGTTCTGCCCATGTTAGATAAGTTTTGTTTGTGGTTGTCCTAAGTTTTAAACCAATTATAGATAATTAGGGATTTCTACTATCATGGTTGTAAATCTTTGTAAATCTTTAAATTGAAATTATTGACGTATAAGTCTCACTTGCTTAAGACATTTTGAACATTTACGTGGATGATTCGATCTTGGAAGATAGTGTAGAAATTGGGGATTTCTACGTGATATATTTATTGGTGGATGGTGAACTACATAGACATAATTTCTCCCTTGGTAAAAACACCCTATATGTTTGATTAAATGTTTAAAAGAAAGAATGGCAACAATATGTAACTAGAATTTAGTTAGTTCAATTGATAAATTGAGATAATTAGCATTGTTGGTTTGGTGAAGCCAATGGAAAATGAAACAATTCATTTTGAGTAAAATGAGATAATTAGGATTTTTAAGGTTTTCAATTCGAAACTTTGGTATTACAAAGGGTATGGTTTCCAATTGAAACTTAAAATGCCATTTAGGACTCAAACAAACTTGTGAATTGGTTTTCAAGCCATTTAGAGGAATTTTGATATTGTTTAGGACTCAAAAAGAGTTCATTAAATTCATTTCAAATTGTTTAGTTATTACTAAAATTGAGGATTTCCTATAGTATTGAGACTTGAAATGGAAGTTTGAGTCTCTAAATGATTTTAAATTGGTAATATGGAGACAATTTAACAACTTTGAGTCTACTTGGGACTTGAAATCAATGTTTGGGAACTTAGAGAGCTTTTGGAGTTTTAAAATGCTAGAACACCGATTGGATTTGTGAGAATGAGATTTGAAATGAAAAAGTAAGTTTTGAAATAACTTTGTTATTGTATTTAAAAGGTTTTTAGGATTTGGTTGTGTAGTTAATATTTTTTAAGGACTCAAGAAATTTGAGGGTCTTAGTTGGAATGTAAATGCTAAAGTGGATTTGTAAAGTATACAAAATTGATTTTGAATATTGAATTGGAGTTCAAATATTAAGAGTTAATTGTATTGACTTAATAGGGAATCAAGAAAATAAATAAAAAGGAAGAAGAGCAGACTTTAAGGGAGCAGAGTGTTGAGATGACTTGAGAGCCAACAATTACATCATGTACGGACTCCTTAGCTTTGACGAAAGCTTTGGAGTAGTAGTGTTGGATCAGAAGCCCAAGTAACTCCACTTTAGTGATACTAAGCATTTATAATCTTAGGGTTGGTGAAGTCGACCACCACCTTTAGGGACTTGTAAATGAATTAAGTGTTATGAGTTGAAGTAGAGTCTGCAAATCATTCAAGAAGTTAGGGTCCACCTAAGTATAAATCCTACGAGATTATACATCTCAAGAATTCGCACATTCTAAAACTTGTTCAGATACGTTGGTTAACGTGCTGAAAGGAATTCTCGTGCAAGTAGTGCATGTTGAAAAGAACGAGCACCTTTGAATAGAGTGAAAAAGTAATGGGACTTTTGTTTCGTTGTATTCCAATATATATGTTGCGAGGATGTTGGCCTGCATATATAGATGGGAGGAGGCAGATGGTGTGTTCTTTGCTTGGAGGTCTCGGAAGAGCCCAGCTCGTCACCGAAGAGCCCAGCTTGTCGCGGAGGAGCCAAACTTGTCGCGGAGGAGCCAAGCTTGTCGCGGAGGAGCCCAGCCCTACAGAGTAAGATGGGGGTATGGCCTTGGGCGAGTATGGCCTTGGGCAGGTATGGCCTTGGGCGGGTATGGCCTTGGGTCTTCAGTCATAACACACTATCGAATTGCGTAAATTTCGAGGACGAAATTCTAATTCTTTGGGAAAATTGTAACGCCCTGAAAATTTGACTTGTGCCACGTGCCAGGTCAAGGTCGTATGTGGGACCCACTAGTCGAATACGTATGTCCGAATCCTGCGTGGGGACACCGAGAATGTGCAATTTAAGGATTTTAATGCTAATTGTTGCGAAAAGTATATGCGGAGAATACGGTGAGCCGAAAAATGAACAGGGACGCGTCTCGAGTCGCGTGCCGACGTGGGACCGAAATAGTGGCTTAATGTGGCCATAATGGCTTTATGTGGTATTAATGTGTACATTGAATACGCCTCGTGATGCGTGTGGTGCGGGTGTCAAGATTGTGAAATGAGGCGGTTAGTAGCGCGAATATTTTTATGGTGCCTCGAGATATGTGCTACCCAATGGGTAAGGAAAACATTGAATAGCTATATTTTTTTTTGTGCCTCGAGTTTCGCTCCGCACGAATCTAGATGACACATTGGTTTCCTTCTTGAGGAAGAAACAAAGAGAGAAAGAGAGGAAAAAAAAAGAGATCAGAAGAGAAATAAAAAAATGAGAGAGAGAGAGAGAGAGAGAGAGAGAGGTGAGGGAAGGAGCGGCTCCGGCGAGGGCGAGCCGGAGGCGGCTGGATCGACGACGTCCCAAGAAGAATGCAAGACGGACGACCAGCCGCACCAGCGACGATGACGATAGCAGACTAAAGAGCTCGACGCTGCAGACAATGAAGAACTAGAAGATGATTTTTGAATTAAAGACGATGTGGTACATTCATATATATATATATATATATATATATATATATATATATATATATATATATATATATATGAACTTAATTGATTTCATTGCTCTTTGTAACATGTATATATGAAAGACTAGGTAGCTAATTATTGAAGTTGAACTTATTTTGAAGCAAGCAGATCAAGAAGAGATGAATCCAAGTTGTGCTCCAATCAATGCTTTCGAGAGGAAGATAAATTGAGCTAATTAATTCGCATAATGTTTTCGAGAGGAAGATAAATTTTATATCGAATCATAGTCCATGAATTATACTTGAGAAGATAGAGGATGTAGTCATGGAAATGAGACTCGCTGTAGAAAAAATAAATAATGGAAAGGTCAATATGGGAATCATGTATAAAAAGTTTAATTTAATTTCTTTGAACTAATTAACAACTTAATAGATCATTAATTAGCACCATATACAATTAATTTGTTACATGATTTAGCAGTTGATAATGACGAGGATGGTGCAACAAAACATGGGTCCAAAGAGATTGGTTCGACTAATAGTTTAAGTACTGGTATGAATATGAGATTCATTGAATTTAAACATGTTTAAGGCCCCATTTTTATTTTAATTAACCTATAATTAGTGGATATATACATGTTAGTAGTTATTATCACTAATTGATTCTTTTATTATTTTTTGGTTATCATATCACATTGATCCACCCATCTCATTATTTAGTTGAATTGAACAAATCACATGGGGATTCTTCACTATATAGGCATGTATGTATAAATTTCAATTTATACTTATATAATCATATATATTGGATTTCCCATTCATTATAAATTGCTAAACATACATTTTTATTAATAATTACATTGTGCATGCAGTTGTGTGCTAAGCTATTGGAAGACTAGGGAGGACTAACAGCCACAAAGTCATTAACCTTGAAGCAAAATATTGATGTATAGTTCTATTTTTTTTTCAAAAGAAGATAGTATTTAGATAAGCAGTTCAAGTCATGTATATAGTGTTATAGAATACAATAAGTTCTAATTTTTCGCATTGTATATATGTAGTAGTTCTACCACGGTGATGGTGGCGTATATGTCATGTAATGTTTACAATTGTGAGTCAGTTTTATCACATCTTTTGCTTCGATATTTCATTCCTATGGATCCTTTTTTCTTTCTATTTTTTGTGGAGATAAATGATGCTTCTTGAATAGCATTTCTACTTATTACGTATTCAAATTATGTATGTTTGGATTTTATATTACATAATTTGTTCAAACTCATACATATTATTTAAATTTAAATTTTATATTTAGTTGCATATTAAATTAACATTATTTATTTTTTTTAATTAAAATCCCTGTGATTGAAGCGAGCAGCTTAGTCGTGTGTAGCACGTTCATGAAACTAGTATATATATATAAAAGATTGATTAATAGCAATGATCTTAATGTACATAAGTATCCCGAGACTAATTTAATGGCCTACATTTTGACATAATTCAACTAACTTTCCACTATCTCCATTTAACTTATACTAAATGGAAAATCAATTGATCTCTTGATATGCCAACACATATCTCGAGAAATATCAATGATTAATATTTTAACTTGCTAACTTAGGTACATTTAATGTAAATCACATTATAGCCACATCTAACTTAACTATTTAAGCTCATTAACTCAAATTAACTTACCACATCACTCTCTACCCCGATCTCACGTCGACACGCATTTCGAAGTGCGTCCCTGCTCACATCTCGATGACTAAATACAAATAGGAATGACTTATAGCCTATACATATACAATACACTAGGCATACATCACAACAAATTTAACATATACCTCGGCCACTTCGCCTAGGTCACTGCACGTATCTCGATGTGGGTCGCATGTCACGGGTCTATAATCTTGCTTAAGGAATTAAACTAAGATTAAGAATTCGGGCCGTGACATTAGGTGTTTCAATAAATACGTGTCAGCCCCAACATTGTGATATAAAATGTTAGAGATTAATAACACGTTGATTAAGTTTAAGTAAAGATGTAGCCCTCAAATATAACATTTTGGATCAAAATAAAACTAGTCTTTTAATTAGGGGGTCTTTGTGTTGATCTGGTCCAATGTCTTTTTCCCATACATAATTGAAAGCACCTCCATGCAAAACTTTATGATATATCGACACTTTTTCGCGAGCCTATAATCTTTGTCACTACCATTATTAATTATCCCCAATTTAACCACCTTCAACATTTAGGTGTGGGTTTATCTCAAAAGGCTTCAGTACTAACTAAGGGGAGATCATCGAACTTCATTACAAAGTTTCATTTAATCGATGAAGGACTATTTCTTAACACTTCATCTTGGATCGAAATCCATCCATGGGTCCGACCGAACCGTCTGCTAGTATCAATATTGTTCCCGAATTAACCACCTTTCAACTCTTAGGTGTGAGGTTTTATCTCAAAAGGCCTCTTAGTAGTTAATGGGAGATCATCACTTTTTTTTTTTGAATAGGAGATCGTCACGTATATACTTTTTCATGAAGTTCAATCAATCAATGTAGGACTATTATTTCGAATCCACATATCTCAACAACATGAACATTTTTATGATGCAATAACCGTGCTTTGGACAAAAATAGAAGGTTGTTGACATTTTATCGATAGATTTAACTGGTTACAGTAGACTCATATAACTTAACTGGATCACAACAAACCCATAAACTTCAGATGAACTTAGTGGAGCTAATAAGCCAACATATCTACAATGATCCATGTGGCTAAAATTTAGATGAACTTAATTAGTGGACCTAATAAGCCCACATATATCTACGATGATCCATGTGGATTTGGATTATTGATGTACCTTACAAGAAAAACATATATATTAGGTATCACACATTTGATGCTCCCTATTTTCAATCAATATATAATCAGATTATTGGTAGTCCAATAAGGTAGATCTCTCTCTTTGGATTGAAGCCCACCTCCCATTAATTACTCCTCACTTTCTTTGTGTTTTTCATCCCCATATTTACATGCCCAACATAATTAATCCCAAACACTAACTATTACACCAACTAATATAATCTTCACAAGCCATGAATATACAAGTAGAGACTTCAAAATTGCTAAAGCCAATTGTCCAACCAAACCTTTCAAGGACAACAATCCACCTTACTGTGTTCGATTCGATCTCAGAAGATGCCCACATTCCCATTATTTATGTGTACCGACCACCAACCCCATCAAATGCAGCTCTGGAGCATGGCCTCAGAGAGGTCTTATCATGCTATAGAGAGCTAGGTGGTCGGTTGGGCACCGAGGACGTCAAGGGCGAAAGAGTCATTTTACTTAACGACGAGGGTTTAATGTTTGTTGAGGCATATGCAGATTGCACTCTAGATGAGTCCCAGCTTTTGATCAACCCATCAGAGGAGCACTTGTTGAGCTTCCACCCTTGCATGGACTCACCAACTGCATTGGCTCAGGTCCAACTCACTAGGTTCACTTGTGGCTCGCTTGTCGTCGGGTTCTCGATGAACCACATGGTATGTGATGGGTTCTCCGCGAGCCAGTTCTTGGTTGCATGGGGTCTAGCTTGTCGTGGTACCATGAGTATCCCGACTAGTCCGCTTCGTGATAGGACGATTTTCGCGCCTCGAAATCCACCGAGGTTCGAGTTTGAGCACAATGGTATTGAGTTTAGAAACAAGAATGAGGATTGCAAGTTCACTGAGGCAACAGAAGAGATGATCATCATGCAAAAATTACATTTCACTTTGGAGATGTTAGATGAAATCAAGAGCAAGGCTTCTTTGTACTTGGTTGATCATGATGCAGCTAATAATAATAATAGTCCCAAGAGCTCTTACAGCATGTTTGAGAGTTTGATGGCATATGTGTGGAGAAGTGTGGCAAGGGCTTGTTCGAGCGGCGATGATGGCAGCCGTTACAAGAGGACTTGCATGAGGATTGCGGTGAATGGCCGGAGGAGAATGAGGCCTGCCGTTCCGGATGAGTACTTTGGCAATGTGGTGCTGTGGGCTTACCCTAGAGCTGGAATGAAGGAGATAGTGAGTAAACCTATAGGATACGCCGCAAAGATCATACACGAAACAATTGCAAAGATGAACGACGAATACTTCAAGTCTTTCATCGACTTTGCTAGTTGCAGAGTCGATGAAGGTGATCTGGTGCCCAAGATGAACTTCACTGACTCTGATACATGCCTCAACTTGAACATAGATAGCTGGCTCAAGTTCCCTTTCAGTGATATGGACTTTGGTGAGGGAAAGCCTGTCATGTTCATGCCTTCATGCCGGATTTGGGGAGGTCAAATATATGTGGTGCCATCTACATTGGTGATGGAAGCATAGATGTTTATGTCACTTTGTCTAAGAATCAGTTGTCTTCCTTAAAAGAGATATTGCATGCAAAGAGATAATATCAAATAAGCCTTGTTATCTACCATCAACTACATAGAAATTTGTTACCGGCTCTCTCAAGTCATCAGATCCCAAGAGCAAAGAATCAAACTATATGCATGTTCATCAAACAATAGATTTCTGCACTTCAATGAATACCTACTTACTTTTAATAAAAATAAAAAATAAAAATAGTTAGCTTTCTATCAGAATTAGCCGTTTCGAACCGCCTCAGCTCTAGAGCCGTGGTCCCTTTCAGTTGACTGCGACTTCAGCCGATAAAAAATTTGAATGTAATTTATCTTGGCCAGCTACTCTGGTCTTGGATAGATTGAGAACCTGCACTGCTTCTTCCACTTTGGTGGCCAATGAATCAGGTGATTCCAACAGAAGAAGCAGCTCCGAGTTGTCCATCTCCAAAAGCATTCCAGTGATTTTCGCCGCAAGGTCATACTTCAAAGAAAAGAATATCCCAATGGTCAGTTTAGAAGCCTTGTCGAGCAACGTGATACTAAAAAGAGAATTTAATGCTCATATTACCTGCAGCTTCTCGACGAGGGGATAGAGATGCTCTCCGAGGATCTGTTTCTGTTGCTGTGGTGCAGCGGCAGAAAGCATGCTGCTTAGCAACTCCTTTCCTTGGGGAGCAGCAGCTCCAGCGGGCGGGATTGAAGATCCATTAGCCATATCATGGGGCCGCCCATTTGGCGTGTTCTTTGCAGGTCCAGAGAGCTGTTAGGCAAATAATTATTAAATGATACTTCTCTTTCGTAGCTTATGAACAAACTTACAAAAATGACAACACCAAAATTGAAAGAATATTAAATAAAAAAGATTAACACATATAGGAGAATACCTGCTGATTTCCCGACTCTTTAAGCGGATTCAATGATTGAGCTGATTGTTGCAGATGCGGCGCAATGGGCACAGAGTGAACACCACCCTGAGGAGGCGCATGCCCGTTCACCCTCCCTCTATTTTGCCTATGTTGCCTAGTACCATTCGCAATCTGTGAAAGGATGAACAAAACAATTCACTTCATCATTCGCTGAACATAAATTAGAGAAATTAAAAGCAGCAGAAAAAATAGTACCGCTGTATGCGCCATAGGTTGGAATGGCGGCCTTGGCCCAGAGCCAAACCCATGGCCTCTCCATCCTGGTCTAATACCTAAAGGATGATATATAAGTCCTTGACGTGGAGGAATTTGTGGAACTGCACCAGGATGAGGTGTATAGTAAAGCGGAGGATATCCAGCAGGGACGACAGCACTTGAGTGTCCAGTTAATGTTGCCATACGCTGTGCAAACTGCATTTGCAATTGTGCTTGTCTCTCCTCTTTTCTCTGGGCAATAGCCACATACAAAGGTTTGCGATGAAACATGAATCCTACATAATGGTGTTGTGTCAGTAAGAACTAGAAAGAACAAGAGAGAGGAATATGTGAAAAAGCTAATGAAAATACAACAACAAAGCCTCAATCTCCTTATAAAAATATAACATCAGTATCAAAAGTTTGTGCATGGCCATTGCCAAAACAGGACACTAAGGAGTGCAAGTGCAATGAACGTGTCTAGTGTTCAATCAACTGATCACGGACATGTAATGGCATAATACCAACAAAATGAGCAGTTTAGTAGGCAAGCCCAACCCTCTCACCTCTTGCATCTAATAAAGTTACATAAGTGAACCAGCATCCTCCATTTTACTCTATCAACGATTACCTCCACGGTTTAGACTTAAATTTATACATTGTCAATGGTATCTAATATATATCAGAATCTGTGCTTCGTTATATTACCATGTAGGGTGCCCACTGCTTTGATGGCTTCTTCAGGAGTAGAGAAGCATACAAAACCGAACCCTTTACTAATTCCTTTTTCATCACGCATCAACTTAAGAGAGGTGATTGTTCCACACTGACTGAAGTGTTTCCGGAGCTCATCATCGTCAACATCATCATCAATGTTCTTTACATAAACATTTGAACCCTGAAAAAATAGAAGTGCAGGTTAAGTAAATAAAGTATACTAAACTGCATAAATACTATGAAACATGATCAACCGCAAAGGTCATTAACTTTGAACTAGACAGTTCAGAACATACTGCATAGGCAAGCTCATTAGAATCCTAGGGATCCGGATAGGCTAGAACATTAGGACCCAACCCTTGGCAGTCATGTAGGACTACTTCTGAGAGAGTATTTACTAGGGAGAGAAAAAAAAATCCACGTCAGTGCCAACCTTATATTTCTCGATTCGCTCCTTACGCCTTTCCTCAAACTGGCGACGCAAAATTTGTTCTCTTTCTGCTTTCTTTTGTGCCCTTGCTACATAAAAGACCTTTGATCCTACTCAGGAAAGCCAAAGGGAAAAAGAAGAAAAAGAAATAGAGTTAAGTTCAAAACTCACAGAAAGAATCTTGTGACTTCTTTAAACAAGTAAATGGAGTTTACCAAGCTTTGTTCCATTCATTGCTTCCATTGCCCTTTTGGCATCATCAGGGTTATCAAAATTCACAAATCCAAATCCCTTTGAATTCCCGTTGTTGTCTTTCGAGATAACAAGATTATTAAATTTACCAAATTCAGAGAACTTCTCTTTCAGGAATTCTTCGGTCAGATCTTGGTCAATGTTCTTCATATACAAATTGGTATATTTGGCGTCGGGGCTAGATAAAACCCGAACATCCTTTTTCACAAAATTACCTACATATCTACAGAAAATATATGCAATGCGGTAAGTATCCTGAGATACAAGAATAATAGAACTTTAAATTTCAAATCTAACAAAAGATATGACACACTTGTAAAAAAAAAAAAAAGAAGATATGTCATGCATTTCCAAAATGTTCAGTGCAGGAGAAATCAGGAAGAAAAAAATAAATGAGATTGCATACATTTGCTTGCCTCCAACAGTGGAGGCATTGACATTTTTAATGGCAGCATTTGCAGAATCCTCAGACTCAAATTGGACAAATCCAAATCCTTTGCTATTCCCATCAGGAGTCAAAGCAACTTTACAGGACAAAACTTTTCCATACTTCGAAAACATCTCATTAAGTGCTACATTATCGATTGAACTGTTCAAGTTCTGAAAAAAAAAGCATGGAAAATAACAAAAACATTCAGTATATTAAAATAATAGAATTAAGTAAAATACATATGTATATATACATATAAGATCATCAAATGCAAGATGATAAATAAATAATGTACCTTGACAAAGAGGTTCCCGACCCCGCTCTTTCTTTTTTCAGAATCACGGTGCGACCACATAATCCTGATCACCTTTCCATTCACGCTGGCGTGATTCATTTTCTCCATTGCACGAATAGCTAATAAAAAACACATAAGAAAGTAAACAATAAAACAATAAACAAGGCATGTAAATCCATAAAAAAATATCCAATTAAAGGAATAATGTGAAGAAAAAAGGATCAATATGTACTGTCAAGTCTCGACCAAAGCCAATGTATAACCAAACAAAAACGATTGGGTGACATACTTTTGACACAGCTGTTTGACACACAGTTGTTGATGACCCTAAAATTGAGCATCGAGTTTCTGCACACACATTTCAATGTGCGTCCAAAGCACATCAACAATTGTGTGTCAAAAGTATCTCACCCTAGCCTTTTCCTTACCAAATAAATTACACAAGAGAAGAGACCCATGAGAGACATAGAGAGACCCAAAACACAGAACACAAAACGAAAACCCAAACTCCCAAAACTAGCATTCCCTAATCCAACAAATCCATCCATAATAATAACAAACAAGATGCAAAACAACAATGCAGTTTGAGCAAAGAACCATCCAACACCATCCGCGACGAAAACCACTAATTAAACCAAAATGGCACCACAACAAAGACCAAAATCACCCAAATGACAACATATACACAAAACACAAAGTACCCACATATGGAGAAACCCAATACAACAAAATGCAAAATCAATTCCATATTTCACATCTCAACAACAACAACAACAATCCCCAAATCCAAAACCCATCACCAATGAGAACAAATAAGAACCAACATTACCCACCCTTGATCAAAAACAACAAATTAAACAATACCCAAAACCCAAATTGATGAGAATAACGTGTAATTGTGTAAAGCCTATATTTTTATACCATCTAGTTCAGAGACGAAATTGACATAGCCATAGCCGAGCGAGCGCCCAGAAATGGTGTCTCTACAAACGCGAACCGACGTGAGGTTATGAACCCCCTCGAACAACTGGAACAACCGCCCGTCCGTGACGTCCGGATGAAGGTCTCCAACGTAGAGCGACGCCGGGGTTTGTAGGTTCAACGGGATCGCCATTGAAGCCATATCGAATGAATGACTGATCAAAAACAACCAATTATACTCAAACAAACCACTCGATCGATCGACCAAACGAGTCGACGATTCTCGAAATGGAGCGAGACCCGCGTGGAGAGACTGGATTCGGAGGTGGGTTTTGGATTACGGCTTGAATGGTGGATTGGATGGAGAGATCTGGAGAGATCGATCGATCGAGAGAGAGAGAGAGAGAGAGAGTTATGCGTTGTGCGGGAGTGAGTGAGTGGAGAGTTTGTTTGTTGTTTGGGCGCGGGACACAACGAGTTTTATTTTAGGGGAAATGTGAGAATGACAATTGGGAAGGCTCACAATCCGTCGAGATATGTATGTTTACAGATCTTGATGAATAATGTATGAGTTGAGGCCATGTGGACGGCTGATATGGCTCCATGTGATTTCTGTATATCATTCTAGTATTTTCTTTATTTTAGTTAGTGGGAATGAGAATGAGAATGAGAATTACATGGCAAATGACTGCTTCTAAGCGGATGGTGTGTTTGGAGAATGAGTCTCAATACTTCTCTGCCAAATTTTCATCGCAACCCTTGCCTTCTATTTCGGTTTCATTTTATTTTATTTTCCTTTATGCATTTATGGTTATATGTATATAAATTTTGGTTGGAAATCTCTTGACATTTTTTTTTTTTTTTTTTAGTTTTTTACATGTCGAATGGATAGTCTGGATAGACTACTCCATGTTTAAATATTAGTTTTGTTTTGTCTACTAGACTCACCATCAAAGCTCGTCCAGTCATTTTCGGGGCTTAGGGTGAGATGAGAAAAGTTTGATTAACCCAAATTATCTTTGGTTTAATGCATATATATATATAAATTAAAACATATTTTACAACATAAAAAATATTTTTTATAATTTTTTATGTTAAAAAATTTATGTTCATAATTATATTGTCAAAATATATTAAATGCACAATTTAACTCATTAAATATTTTTAAAAAATAGCATATAAAAAAATGTTGGTTGCTGCATTATTAAATTTGTATTATTTAATTAATCATTACATGTGATTTTTAAAATTAACAATATATTATGATATGTTAATTAGATATTGATAATGTTTTACCAACAACTTCAACAATACTTATTTGTCTTAAAAATTATTTTATATATAGCATATCTAATTTTGTTATTCTTAGATTTATAATATTGTATAAATTATAAACACTTTGTATATGGAGCAAATATATAACTGTTATTAACAAAATTATAAAATAAATTATTACAATATTGATTTTGATCGATTAACTAGTTTGCTTACAAATAGTCAATGTTTTATTAAATTTATTGAGTCATCGTGGTTAATTAAATTTCTATTTTACTTTTAAAAAACAACAACTATAACTTCTTAGAAAAAAGACTAACAAATCTAGCTAATTAACCCAAAACAAATGATAGGACCATCACTTATCGAAAACAAAGTTTGGGGATAAAGTCAAAATTCTATAAAGTCAAAATTCTCAAAAAAAAAAAAAATTAAGCTAATTAACAACACCAATCCTAAATAACTTTTTTTAAAAAATGATGAATCTTTGACAATAACATTATCCACAAAAAAACAACAGCATTAAAAAAAAAACTTGTAATTTAAGTTGTCTCTTCTCAAAATTGGATTAGTGTATGTTTTTTTGAACACCTATTAAATAACAAATAAATAAAAAATTATTTATTAAATTATATTTTCAGATCATTTGCCTGCTAGTGTTTGATCATTCGTTGATCATTTTGATTGATAATTAATTTGTGAAATTATGTAGTCTCGTGAGTGCCCAACTGTTGGGTACTTCTTAGTTTTCCATTATCCCAACTTGATACATGAGCAAGTTCGTATTGCTGTTAATTTGGTATTGTTATCCACGGAACAATCTATAATGTTTACTTATTGATATAAATAAAATGAAACTACAACAATCACTAACAGAATTTGAATAACAAGTAAATATAACAAAATTATCTAACTATAAGATACAACTTGGTGCCATTTCGAAACAAAATTCACTAATTTTAAAAGTATGCCCAAACTATAATTTGTTTATTTCTCAAATACTTTGTACTTCGGAAATCAAGTAAATTTTGAGTATTTCAATTTTACTTAAATAGAATTAGGTTAATTTCTCTCACGGTCACCTAATTTTATGAATTATAACGTTTTTTGTCACAAAAGTTAATTTTGTAATACAAAAGTCATAAAACCTTTTAAAAATTTTGCAACCACGGTCATCAAATCTCTTTTCCACTCAATTTTTCGGCAAATGTACTAACGTGGCGATGACGTGGCTCATGTAGCAATTAAAGGTAAAAACACCCCTCACTCTACATCGGTTTGTTTTATTTTTTGTGTGCATGCACACACTCTGGATAATGCGTGTTGTGAACTGCAGAAGAAGGAGATGGATTTTTTTCACTATTGTCCGACATTATAATGGCCTGATAAGGGAGTTGGGTTATGAGAAAGAGCAGGTAAAGTTTATTGATTATTATCAATGTCAAAAGTTGTGATGGAGGAATGATTAGAACTAATAGGAATAAGAGTAAAGGCTAAATGGTTTTATAAGTTGCCTCAAAATGAGTGGTCTCGGGAGATACTTATTGAAAGGGATAATGATGTTATCAAAATGTGTGAGGAAGTCCACGATCGCCACATAATTAATGTGTACCTAAAGCATAAAGTTGAGATAACTGGTAGTAGTAAGGATGGGAGAGAGCCCAATGTGGTGGATAATGATTCAATCTACATGCATGAGTTACCAAATACAAATCTATAGAGTAGTACTAGCCAAGAAATCTTAATTAGGAGAATGGCATGGTGTTGGGTTTGGATACAACGTTGCTAATGATGGTTGGGATGAAATATGGACAAATGCTATGAGTGTGTTTGAGCATTGTCAGGCCACTCAAAGCATTAAATTTTTTTTAGGGTGTATTATATATTGGGATTGTGAAATAAAAAATAGTTACCCGATTTGGAGTGAGATTTTTTGACCTTTAATTGCCATATGGCACCACATCATTGCCATGTTGATGCATTCGTCGAAAAATTGATCAAAAAAAGGGTTTTGGTGACCGCGGTTGCTAGATTTTTAAAAGGTTTGTGACTTTTGTGTTATAAATGTGACTTTTGTGACCAATACATTATAATTCATAAGTTTGGAAATTCGTGAGAGAACTTAATCTAATAAAATTTGACGCACTATTTCAAAGCTTTGGACTCTTTAATCCCGAAGCTAATACTCATTGGCTTTATTAACAATCGCACATGCTAACATCACAATGAAATTAACTATGACAATAGTTAATTTTGAAATTACGAAATTAGAGAAAAAATCAAATTAGAAACAAAAATTGATTTTTATAAGGCCAAACAATCTAAGTCCAAAGCCGCCAAGGCCCCAGGCCCTATATTTGACTTTAATATTAAATATATTATTTATATATATACACCTTATTACTTAATGAAACTTGAGCTCTATCCATTGGGTTTTCTAAAGCAAAGCTTTAGAAATGGAGTTTTTATATGAACACTCTTTTAAGTTTCCGATATGGGACTTATTGGCCTGTTGGGTTCATAGGATAGGGTGGGATAAGTGGTGGTACTAAATAATACTGGTGTTCGGTTTGAATATAAAATTGTCCATAGGATTATTTTAACCCACGGGATTGGGATAATTTAAATCATGAATTCAATTGTATTATTTTATCCTTGTAACGACCCTAAAAATTTAAATCGTACGACATGTCATTTTAGGGTCGTACGTGGGACCTAATTGTTGTGATATGCATGTCCAACTCTTTGGCATCGACAACGAGGTATATTATTTTTGGTTGATGTTTGTGTTATTTAGTATACATTTAATGGGCCTAAATTAATGTAATAAATTAAATAGTCACATGATGTGCATCGAGACACGCATTGAATAATCTAGAGACAAAAAGAGTTAATTATTGATGTCAATTAGGAGTGGTTAGTGAGACTAATGTTTCAACATGCACCATTAGACATATCTCGGGATACGTATATGGAAATGGATATGTGGCTATGGTTCAACCATATCCATTCACTTATAAAAAAAATTAAACTAAAGAAAATACATGGTTGAGATTGATTAGTCACTTTAACCATTTAAGTAAAAAGTGCGAGATAGAGAGAGAGAGGGAGTAAAAACTCTCATTTTCTCTCTTGTTGCAAACATTGTGTTGGGGGTGGAAGAAGAGCTCATCATTTGCTTCATTGGAGATCTTGACTAATTTAAATAAACAACTTTAACTTTCTTTGGTTTTGTTGCTTGATTTAATGCCTAAGGTTAAGAAATTCAATAAATTCTCTATTTTAAACTATTTTAGGATTTAAAAATTTGAACTTTACTAAATAGACTCAAATACACCTAATTTAATGTAAATAGATACCAGGAGCTTAGAAAAGCACTGTCGTTTACTAGGTGTCAGTTTTGGGAGTGTGTCGGAGCCGCGATGGCGTAATCGTGTAGATTCGATATAAGTAAACTAGCTAAGAAATGCACAATATTTCTTTTTAAGCTATTGAATATTATTGTTAATTGCTTTGTTATCTATCATTGGAATCTCATTCTGATTGAGTTGTCCGAGGGCAAGTGAGTCAATGGTAATCCTTGGAAGGAGTGGTTAGCTAAGGTAAAATACCAGAGTCATGACCTCGGGATGCACTACATTGGATATTGATTCTTAACGGGGTGTGAGTTCTTAGTATGATTATCTTAGGAAGTCTCGCTATCTTGTAGGTTTATGGCTTGTGAGTGTACCAAGTCCTAGAACCCGAGTCTCGATGGTTTGCCGAAACTTAATGACCTATTGGTCGGGATTACTTGTACCTCTCTGTTTGCATCCCTAGACACTCATGCATCGATTGTTTTTTTATTTATTTACGGTATTTTTTTCTATTCATGTGTCGTATACATTTCTTTCTATCTACATGAATATAGACTGATTTGTTTATTCGAAATGTTTTTTAGTATCCTACTGGAGTTACTTATCTAGGCTCATCATTGTTATGTTTGATTGAGTGCAAATTCATAATCGAGTAAGGAAATGGGCCAATACTGAGAGATCTACTGAGAGGACTTCGGAGCGGCCTTTCCTATCGTACTTTTGTAGGTTTTTGTATTATTTATGTAAATTTCTTTTATCACATGGGTATATGGGTTAGTGAGATACTTTGGGACATTTATATGATATTATTTCTCTCTCCTCTATTTATTATACATGTTGACTATGTTATACGCGGGTTTCCACACTCTAGGATGTCCTGACTGATTGATTTAGAGTTGTTTAAATTTGTTTAAGTTGAAATCGTTTCCGTATAACCTTTGATAACTTACAAAATTTGAATAACTCACGATAAATGCTAAATTTCATTGCCTTGTAATGAAAAATAGTTAGGAAGGCCGATTAGGCTTACTTTGACGTCGCGAGGATTGATTTGGGGTCCATGTAAGTCTAGGCCGAGTGGGGCCTAGTTTGGGTTATGGAACGGGCCTTCATAGATAGTATCAAAGCTTAAGATGTTACGTCTAACTCAATAAAACCCATAACCAACATATATAAGACACAAATCAATAATAGAGTTAGGACAATGTTGGAACTTAGAGTGGAACCCTATGATCCTGACTTAAGTCTTAGTTGGGAAGTGATGAGAGTTGGAGAAATTAAGATTGGACTATATGAGCTATTTGATGTATTATATATTACTATTGTCGATAGCTATGGAATGTCGATAACTATGTCAAGATCGCGATGGCCGATCAACCCGAGATCTACGATAGCGGTAGGGTGACGTTTATGAGAGGTTAGATGAGATGTCCCAGTTGGTCACCTCGCATGGCCAGTAACTTCAGGAGATTTTGACTGTTGAGGGCACATGTTACACCATCAACTTCTACGTCTGCAACACTAGTCACTCAGGGCGGGAGTACGCCTACAATACATGACACTATTACCATTCCTATAGCGTTGACAAGACTTGTGATTGATGATGGGGTTCAAGTTTAGTTTGAAAAAGTATTTATATAGGTTCGTTATTATGTTCATCAACATCATCCTTATCTACTTAGACCCGTGAGGATCACAGAAGCACCTTAATATGATTTTGCAGACTTTTAGGGCATATAAATTGTATGCAAAAATTAGTAAGTGTGGGTTTTTGCTTATAAAGATTGAATTTCTTAGGTACATCGTTAGAGTCAACAAAGTGTTAATGGACCCCGCTAAGATCAGAGCTGTGATAGATTAGCCTACACCGCGATCAGTGACAAACATCCATAGTTTCTTGGGGTTTGCAGAATATTATAGGCATTTTGTTTAAGACTTCTCGAAGATTATGGCACTAATGACGCAATTGACGAAAAAAGATACGAGTTTTCAGTGTAATGACAGTTGTGAGCAAGCCTTTAGGACTTTGGAGGAAAGATTGATGTCGCACTAGTTTTGGTACTACCTGAGTCAGGGAAGGGGTTTGAGGTGAACACCAATGTTTCTAAGGTCGATTTGGGCTATGTTTTGATGCATGGTGGTAGAATGATTACTTACGCATCCCGACAGCTAAAGATTCACGAGAAGAACTACCCCACATGATTTGGAGTTATCTGCAGTTGTCTTTGCATTGAAGATTTGGCGTCATTATCTTTATAGAGAAAAGTTTGTGTTTTTACTGACCACAAGAGTTTGAAGTACCTTTTTCACCTAGAAAGATTTGAACATGCGTTGGAGACGTTGACTTGAGTTTCTCAAGGACTATGACTTCTCATTGGAATACCACCTGAGGAGGGCCAATGTTGTTACAGACGCATTGGGACGTAGAGGGGCCGACACATATATTGCTACTTGGGACGTGACACACGAGTATGGGTTACTCGAGGCGGTCAAGTCGATGTATTATGTTGATATCCCGACTAGTACCAAAGTGTTGATTTATAGTCAGATGAGGACCCAAATAGTGTCGATTTAGAGTGTACTTGAGGGTCAGTAGGCATATGAGTAGTATCGAAGGTTCTTGGAGTTTGCTCAGAGTCCGGATCATCCAAATTGGAGTCAGTCGATAGACTCATACTTGAGATTTATAGGTCGACTATAGATTCCATAAGTGGCTGACTTGCGTGACGAGATACTTGATGAGGCTCACCACTAACATTTTATGGTTCATCCGGGTCGGACCAAGATGTATCCTGATGTGCATCGTCTTTTCTGGTTACTGGGGATGAAGACCGATGTTTCTAATTAAGTTCGAGTGCGTGAGGTATGCCAACGAGTTAAGGCTGAACATCGGAGGCCCGATGGGTTATTACAGCCACTTCCTATTGCCTCGGTGGGAGTTGGAGCATATGTAATGGGTTTTGTCAGTGGCTTACATTGATCTCACGCATACATGATAATATTTGGGGTGATTATGGACAGGTTGACGAAGTCTCCGCACTTCTTATTGATCTCTACCACACGTCGGATGGGTAGGTTGGCGAGTTTGTACAAACGGAAGATTGTTCAACTACATGACATTCCGTTATCGATTGTGTCAGATGGAGGACCATAGTTTACATCTCAAATTTGACGACATGACACATTGACATTTCGTTATCGAATACGACCTATCATCCGCACAAACGGAGAGAGAAACTGATTTAAATTCTCGAGGATAGGCTGAGGATGTATGTGTTAGGGTACGATGTATCATGGAAAGAGTATATTCATTTGTGTGAGTTTGCCTACAATAACAGTTATCAGGCCAATATTGGTATGACACCATTTGATGCGCTCTACGATAGACCATGCAGATCTCCGTCTTGCTGGGCAAATCCCGAGGATGTAGCAGCTATTGGGCCAAAGATTGTGGTATATCACACAGAGAATATACGACTGATCAGATTAAGGCTGAAGGGTGCACATGAGAGGTAGAAAAAGTATTATGACATGTATCACGATAGTTAGAGTATGATGTCGAAAGCATGTATATATAAAGGTTTCTATGATAAAGGGTCAAAAAAGGTTTGGGATTAAAGGAAAGCTTGCGCCGAGGTTCATTGGTCCGTTCAGAATGAAGAAGCGAATAGGCAAGGTTGTGTACGAGGTGGAGTTGTCTCCTTAATTATCTGGGATCCACCCTATATCTCTCATATTTCTATGCTTCGACTAGATAGGTCGAGAGAGGGCAAACGACCGATAGTGGACTTGATCCAGATAGACTTGAGGGAAGACATTACTTATGACAAGCAACCTATCCATATTTTGACCGTAAGGTGAAGATTCTTAGGAACAAAGAGATCCCATCTTTCCTTATCAAATGGCATCATCACGGAGATGATGAGCTGACGTGGGAGCTCGAGTCATACATATGCAAATACTTTCCCTACTTCTTCCGAGTTTTAGTAAGTTTTTCCCTTGTGATTTGTTTCAATTTTGAGGGCGAAATTCTAATTAGTTGGGAAGATTGTAACGACCTTTAAAATCTAAATCGTGTCACGTGTCATTTCGGGATTAAATGGGACCCAATTGTTGTGATACGCATGTCCAATTATCATGCGTCAATACCGATGTATGTTATTTTTAATTGATGCTTGTATTATTTAGTGTACAATTAATGGGCTTAAGTTAGTGTAATAAATTAAATAGCCATATGATATGCATCGACACACATTGAATAATCTAGATATAAAATGAGTTAACTATTGATATCAATTAGGAGTGGTTAGTGAGACAAATGTTTCAACATTTACCATTAAACATGTCTCGGGATACGTATGTGAAATGGATGTGTGGCTATGGTTTAACCATATCCATTCACTTAAAAAATAATTAAACTAAAGAAAGCGTATGGTTGAGATTAATTGGTCACTTTAACCATTTAAGTAAAGTGTGAGAGATAAGAGAGAGTGAGTAAAAACTCTCATTTTCTCTATTATTGCAAACGGTGTGTTGGGGTGGAAGAAGAGCTCATCATTTGCTTCATTGGAGATCTTGACTAATTTAGGTAAACAAATCTTAGCTTTCTTTGGTTTTGTTGCTTGATTTAATGCTTAAGGTTGAGAAATTCAACAAATTCTCCATTTTAAACTATTTTGGGATTTAAAAATCTTGAACTTTAGTAAATAGGCTCAAATACACCTAATTTAATGTAAATTGATACCAAGAGCTTATGAGAACACTATCATGTACTAGGTGTCAGTTTTGGGAACGTGTCAGAGCTACGAGGGAATGATAGTGTAGATCCGATGCAAGTAAACTAGCTTGGAAATGCACATATTTCATTTTAAGCTAATGAATATTGTTTTTAATTGATTTGTTATCTATCCTTGAAATTCCATTCTAATTGAGTTATCCGAGGGCAAGTGAGTTAACGGTGATCCTTGGAAGGAGTGGTTAGCTCAAGTGACATACAAGAGTCATGACATCGGGATGCACTACACTGGATATTGATTCTTAACGGGGTGTGAGTTCTTAGCGTGGTTGTCCCATGAAGTCTCACTATCTTTTGGGTTTAGGGCTTGTGAATGTTCCAAGTCTTAGAACCCGAGTCTTGATGGTTTGCCAAGACACAACAACTTGTTGGTCGAGACTGGGTGTGCCTCTTTATTTGTATCCGTAAATACTCATGCATCGATTGCTTTTAATTTATTTACAGTCTTTTATTTATTCATGCGTCATTATACCTTTCTTTCTATCTACATGAATATAGATTGATTTGTTTATTTCGAAATGTTGTTTAGTATCCTAGTACGTTACTTACTTGGGCTCGTCATTTTTATGTTTGATTAAGTGCAGATCCACAATTGAGTAAGGAAAAGGGGCCTAATATTGGGAGATCTATTGTGAGGAGTTCGGAGCGGCCTTCCCTATCGTAATTTTGTAGGTTTTTATATTATTTATTTAAATTGCTATTATCACATATAGTATATGGGTTTTTTAGATACTTTGGGACATGTATCATATTTTTTCTCTATCCTCTGTTTATTATATTTGTTGACTGTATTATACAAAATTTCCACACTCTAAGATGTCCTGACTGATTGATTTAAAGTTGTTTAGATTTGTTTAAGTTTAAATCACTTCTATATAACCTTGATAACTTAGAAATTGAATAACTCACGATAAATGTTAAATTTCTGCCCTGTAATGAGAAATGGTTAGGAAGGCTGACTAGGCTTTCGTTAACGTCGCGATGATTGACTCGGGGTCCATGTAAGTCTAAACCAAGTGGGGCCCAGTTTGGGTCGTGGAATAAGGGCCATCACGATCTCGATCTTGGTGAATTTTAAATGACCAAAATCTCTTATCATAAACATTCACAACACACATTCATTTACTATTCTTGACTCTCCAACACTAAAAAAAAACATATGGTGTGTGATGTGATGGGCCCAATTTTTCACAAACTGAGCCCTGCCTGACCTAAACCCATATGGACCCCAAGCCAGTCTCGCAAGGTCAATACAAGTCTAATCAGCCTTACGATCCATCCATATAAGTAAATTCATAATTTTAAGTCGAGTTATTTGTATTTTCTTCTAGTTTTACAAGTTAGTGGAAGCAATTATTACGTTAAATAACTCAGAATAAAGTAAAAAAGTCGGACATCCCCTGTAAACATGTATATTCATGTATATCTTGTACCAAGTGTTATAACTAAATAAAAATGATATACAATTCATGTGTATCTCTCAGCCTGTGTGATAACAACATATATAAATAATATAAAAATTCAAAAACCTACAAAAGCATATAAAGGAGGGCCGCTCTTATATCCTCAGAGTAGATCGCCAAGTGTCGGCTTCATGCTCTTGCTCGGTTGTAGATCTGCACTCGGTCAAACACAAGAATGTCGATTCCAATAAGTAAAAGTCAATATGATATAAACAGTAATTCAAAATAAATAAATCAGTCTAAAAGTCATGCAGATAGAAAGAAAAGTTATATGGAATGCATGATAATAAGAATGTCAAAATGAAAGTACAACGAGAAACGAGTGTCAAAGGAAGCAATAGAGAGGTGCTCAAGTAGTCCAAGACCACATAATACGAGTGCCACAAGGTTGGGGTCATAGATTCGCGGCAACGCCAAGCAGACTCGAGTCCTAGGACGTGGCGTCACCTGTTGTACCTAGACTGTCATGAATTAGGGATATCAAGGGTGCCCTGTATAAAACACATCTCATTCAGACTAGATTCTCAAGTGACTTGAGGTTATGGCCCCAGTTGCAAGCCAGTAACCATTCCAATCAGATAAACTCGCATGACTCACTTGGCCTTCAGACACTGGGAATTCCGAGAAAGTGGAACAATACAATAACAATAATAAAATATAAACTCAAATGAATTATTTTGCATTTCTTAGCTGTTTTTACTTACCTCATGCAATCACAAATCATCCTCAAAACATCATGTTCATGCCTCGAGATGCACAACCAACACTCGACTATGGACTCCTAAGTCCTTGATGTTCGATTATACCATTTAAATTATTTTAGAGACAAATTAAATGAATTTATAATATGTGACCACAATTTGTAATTTTATTTAAAAAAAGTTTGATTTTTAGCACACTTTTTGAATTATACTGGGGAACCAAATGCCCGAAAAAGCCTCGAAAATCATTTTTCTAGCTTTTTCTAATTTTTCTAATTTTCTTAATTTTTTTGAAATTTTCCATGATTTTTATCTATTTTTGTGATTTATTTTATTTAAACATCAGTTTTATTAAAATCTTAAATTAATTATATTTTTTTGTTTATTAGGTTGGGACTAAATCGACCAGACCCGGTCCAACCGAACCTGGGTTGGTTCGACTCGGTCTACTCTGGTCAAAGTCGGCCCGACCCGACCAACGTGAGGGTGGTCAGGCTTGACCCGCCTGGTTACCCCCTCCCCCCATGTTGAAAAAATAAAACATTGGTTGATCTTAAACCATACCAATCAATAGTCAGCAATTCCTCTAGACATCCGGACTACTCTTTTCCCCTTGTCAACTCTCGACGAAGAACCTGTAGGGGAAAATTGTTAGGTGAGCACAAATGTGCAACGGTGATTAGTAAGTTTAGGTTAAGTTACTGGCGTTATGAACATTCCATATAATAGATGCAACAATAAATAAATTGCATGACTTGCAAATATTTAATATGACGAAGGGAATAAACAAGAAAGCATATAAAAAAATCATAATCAATGCATCAAAATGTGCAAATGCTAGACAAGTATGAGCTACTGTGATAGACTCATCAATCAGTGAAGTTCGTGAAGATTGATCCTACTATGATCATAGCGGTATCAACACTTCATTCCCTTACACTGTGAAAGATTTATCTATCACCAAGTCCACAATCTAGTCCAACTAGACTTAGCACCTACTACCAAATATTTATTGAGAACATTGGAGTTAATCATATTAGCACCTACTCCAATTGTCTCAAACATTTATAGCGAGAGAACATAACAATGGAGTTAATCATATTCTCAATTATTAGATATTTAATTGGCACTTATTATGACGTTCAGTTAACCTAAATAATTTAAGTATTGATTCACTAAATAAGTTAACTTGATATAAAACTAATTTCAAAATTCTTTTCGAAAAACAATTTAAGTTTCACCTCTTTATTCCGAATTGAAAACTCAAAATTCATTTTAATTAATTTAAATTATGTTTATATATATATTTCAAATTTGGGCTGATCCGGGGCACAGAATCGGCCCAATCGGCTAATTTGTAGTATCCTTGTGTGCAATGACTTCTAGCCCATCTAGCGATAAATGCGGTTGGAGCCCAACCTCCACTAAGTTATCCACATACAATGTCTAACAAATTTTTTAATCTCCCCAATCTTCTGGGACTCCATTTCAATATATATTTTACTTACATGATCCTTATCGATTAATCGATGTAACACTTTTCAAATCATAATTCTTTTTCTTTAGAAAAATCAAAATAATCATTGAAACCAATAACTTAAATCTCAACTTACACAAGAGTAAGTTAGAGTGATTCATAACTTTTTAATTTCCATAAATATCTTTAATTGATTAAGCACTATATTAAGCGATTTTCATATAAAGAAAACTTAAAATAGGAAATTAATCTCTCTAGCCATCGTTTCCCTTAGACATAAGTTTTCCTTGTTGTCATGGAGTTTCCATTTACACAATTAGGGTACACTTTACCTAAAAATCTAGGATCAACCTCCCCAACTTAAGAAATTTTGTCTATATTTAAAAGTAAATCTTCTTCGGGAAGCTTCGCATATAGGACCTTCCTGAAATTGCCATTTCACTTTGATCTAGAGCCGGACCTTCCTACCTAGGATTTAGTGGTATGCGGTAAGAGATATCTTCTTGTAACTAAAACTGAGCCCAATCAATGACCCATGGTGCATTTGAAAACGACTTTATCAACATTGAGACATGGAAGACATTGTGTATTGTTGCTAACTGTGGAGGGAGCTCAAGCTGATATGTCTTGGACCAATCTTCTCGGTGATCTTGAATGACCCAATAAATCTCGAGCAAGCTTTTCTTCGATCCCAAATCTCTTGTGTCCTTTTCATGGAGAGACTTTCAAAAGTACCTAATCATCTTTCTCAAACATAACGGTCATACATTTCTTATCTGAATAACGCTTATGTCTGTCCTGTGTTACACGCATGCATTATCGAATGAGCTTGATCTTCTCTGTATAGTCATGCACTAACTCTAGTCCCAACAACGCTGCTTTCACCAACCTCGGTTTAACAAACCGGCGAATGACAAGGTTTGCCATAAAGTGCCTCGAAAGGTGTCATTCTGATGCTTGCTTAGTAGCTATTATTATATGTAAATTTGCACAAGGGCACATATTTTCCCAACTACTACCGAAGTCTAACACACAAGCCCTGAGCATGTCTTCCAAAATCCGTATGGTATGCTATGTCTAAGGATGAAATGATGTGCTGAGGTGTACTCTGAAACCCAACTATTTCGCAAACCTTTCCACATCATCGATGCGAATCGATGATCCCGATCTGAAACAATAGACATTGACAATCCATGCAACCTTACAATCCAATCATATACAGTTTGCTCAGCTTCTCGGGTGTGTCTTGGGTAGTTGCGAGTAGAAAATGAGCGGATTTGGTCAAGCGATCCACTATGACCCAAATAACATCATTACTTTTATGCGATCTCGGAAAACTAACCACAAAGTCCATCGAGATTTGTTCCCACTTCCATTATAGAATGGGCAAAGGCTGCAACTGACCACTGGTCTCTGATGCTCTGCCTTTACCTGCTGGCATGTATCACATCTCCTAATGAACTCTGTAATGTTGGCCACCAATACGTCAACTTCATGTTCTGATACATCTTGTTACCTCCTGGATGTATAAGTATTTGGTCTTATGCGAATCTCAGAGTAATTCTTCTTTTAACTCTTCCCGAGTTGGGATCCATAATCTATCTCGATACCTCAAAGCTCATCTGTTGATTCCCACCAATCTGGTTACTTTGTGTTGTCGGCCTAAGCCTTATAATACCCATACTTTGAGTCTGTTTTGACACTTAATGATCCTGGTGATGGTATCTTGCTAGACCCTTAACTGTGCACATACTAAGTTCCCTAATAGATCACTTTGAATGCTCAACATCGAAAAATCCTCAAGTAACGGATACTCACGTGTCATCAATTAAATAATTATCTTTGTCACATGTCTCTGTCTACTTAAGGCATCTGCCACCACATTCGCCTTCCCTAGGTGGTACTCTAAGATGAAATCATAATTTTCAGAATTGAGCCAACTTCTTATGTACATATCATATTCAACTCACTCTGAGTGAACAAATACTTCAAACTCATATGATCTGAATAAACTGTAAGCTTTTTAGCATAAAGACAATGTCCCCAAATCTTCAATGCAAAGACAACTGCTCCCAACTCGAGATCATGAACCGGGTAATTTTTTTCATGGATCTTGAGTTGTTAAGATGCATAGGCTATCACTTTCCCATCTTGCATCAATACTCCACCAAGTTTGGTTCCTGAAACATCTTTTTAAACTGTTAATGCAACCCTTGGATTTGGTAGTGTCAACACTAGAATGGTAGTCAATTTCTCCTTCAATTTCATAAAGGCATTCTCGCACTTGTCATCCCAATCGAATGGTGTATTCTTCCTTGTCAATTGTGCCAATGGGAAAGCAATGCTGGAGAAACCTTTAGTAAATCATTTGTAATAACTAGCCAATCCCAAAAAACTTATAATCTCTGTCACCGTATTTGGTGTTGGCCTATTTATTACTGACTTAACTTTATCACAATCAACTATCACTCATCTTGCACTGATAGTGTGCCCCAAGAACTTCACTTTGTTGCCTAGAACTCACACTTACTAAACTTAGCATATAATCAGTGATCCTTCAATGTCTGTAGGGTAACTCTGATATGTGTCTCATGCTTTTCCTGAGACTTCGAGTAAATCATTATTTCATAAATAAAAATGATGAAAAACTGATCCAAATAAGGTTGGAACACACGATGCATAAGATCCATGAACATGCGCGTTAGTCAGTCCAAATGGCATAACCGTAAACTTGAAATGACCATATCTCGTATTGAACGTTGTCTTTGGAACATCTTCCTCCCCGATCCTTAGTTGATGATACATTGGCCTCAAATCAATCTTTGAGAAAAATTTGGCTCATCTCAGCTAGTTGAATAGGTCGTCGATACTCGACAACAAGTACATATTTTTTATAGTTGCTCGGTTCAGTTGACTGTAGTACACGCGCATCCTTATACTCCCATCTTTCTTCTTAACAAATAAGACATGAACGCTCCATGGTGACATACTCGGTGTTATGAAACCTTGTTCTGATAATTCTTCCTATTGGATCTTCAACTCCTCTAACTCCTTAGGCGTCATGCGATATGGTGGTATGGATATCGGCTTCGTTCCAGGCATAAGATCGATGATAAACTCAATCTTTCTATGTGGAGGAACACCCAGTAGATTAGAGGGAAATACTTATGGGAATTCTTGCACAATAGGTATCTTCTGAATCTCATCTTTCTGGCCTTCCTTTCCCAAAGTTGTGACTCCCATCATTCGTTAAATCTCTCAAATAGTCTCTACTTTTCCTCAAGTGGTGTGTCGAAGAGGTGTTCCACCTCTAAATAAGAATGGAGGTAGATTTTGACTTCGAAAATGAATGTCTTATGGAAGCAATCAATGTTGGCATGATATATGGAAAGCCAGTCCATTCCCAACAAAGGATCAAAATCAAGAAATTCTAAGACTCTAAGGTCGGTAGGTTGGTCATGCCTATCAATCTTGACTACACGGTTTCGACAGATGAGGTAGGGGTATATCTTTTCACTCACTGCGGTGCTCAAGACAAGTAATGTATTATCCTTGACAAGTTTCAACCCTAACTCATCTACCCTACTACCCGATATGAATGAAATGTTGGAGCTTAAATCTATTAAAAAACATATCTCTACCACAAATATTAATAATACCAGTAACAATCTAATGGGTGAAGTCTGGATATGGCTCATCGCAACCTTCATTTGTCCCCTGACCGATTGAGCTATACTGCTAACAAACGCTGATGGAGCACCCGACCACTGATTTTGGAGTGACCTTGCTTCCTACACTTAAAGAAAGTGATGTGTGCCTTGTACCCGGTTCCCCAGGCATAGGCAACTGTCCGGTACTCTTTGACCTCTGACTCGACCGAGTTTCCCCTTAGCCGCTTGACCACTGTGATGCCTTATAGGATATCACGGAACCCTATAATGATGTTGATGGCGCTGCAGAAGTCGTTACCATAGTAATTGACTCTGTTTGGTGTTGAAATGAACATCTTGATGATGGGTTACCTTGATAGTTACCCGTCATGCGCCTCTTGTCCTGTGACCTCTTAAAGAATCCACCAATCCCTCTGCTCGACCCCGATTTTGTGTCTGGGCCATTATAGGAGCAACTTTAATCATACCATTTTTAATCATAGAGGCTTCAAAATGACGTGCACTAGCTATTGTAGCCTCATATGTCTAGTGTATTAGCACTGACAATATACTTTGAATCTCTGACCTAAGACGTCCCACAAATCTCTTGATTCTAGCTATTTCTATTGCCACCATCTCGGTGCATATTCTATCAGCTTTTGGAACTTTGACTCATAATCTACCACAGTCATGTCTCATTAGTCAAGTGTAATAAACTCTAAGTTCCTCTGATCTCTCATCGTCTTATGAAAGTACTTCTCATTGAATAGTTCCTTGAATTGTGCCTAAGTAGTGACTCGCCCTCGGTCCTTAGGATCATCTTCCACCATTTGTAAGCTGATTCCTCGAGGCAAAAAGATGCAAAGTTAACCTTCATTTCTTCATCTAGACTCATGGCCCTCCGTCTCTTCTCCATAGCCATTATCCAGTTCTCAGGTGCCATAAAACATTTGTTCCATAAAATTTAGGTGTTCCATATTTCATGAATTCCCATATTAGCCTAGCAAGTAAGAGTGATTGCTCTTCGGTGTTTGGCATCACTATTGGGGCTACTGGTGCTGCCATAACTGGGGCCACTGGTGCAATAAGTGCCACTAGAAGGTCTACTTATATTGTCTCTCGTCGGTTGATTGAGTATGCTTCCATCTCCACTTGAACTGTTAGCACTACATTAGCAATATCCCGATTATATTGAGTTATTTGCGTTTAAACGAGTTGTAGCATTCTATTAACATTATCCTCTTGACGAGTGATTCTATTCTCCATCAGTTCTCTCATATCCCTCTAATGAGCCAACAGATTCGCTAAGTCGTTGAGATTCCCTCAATCTGCCATTTCCAGCTGGTAGGAATACGAGAATGTGAGAATTGAAAGCTTATATCTATCCGATATAATTATATACAATCAACAAATGATTAGGTAAGATTTTTAACTCCCCATTCCTAAAACTTTTTGGTTAAATTTAAACCTTATAATACCACGTTGTCAGGGCACATTTTGCTAAATGAATCTCGACCAGCCTAACTCGATCCATAACTTGCTAACCAACTCAGTCACCGAGTTAAGAACCTAACTAGTAAGCCTTCTTTCGAAATCGACTCATTATCTTTCATCAGTAATTGGAATTCAAATGGAATAATCATAAATGCAGCGGAATGTCATAATTTAAAATTTATTTCAATGTTTCCACATAAGACCAATACCGGAAATCAAGAGTTATCAACTTAGAATAAAACTCTTCTAGTTCAGTTTATTTCAATTCCCAAAACCCATGATAGATAATATAAATAAAAAATAAAACATTGGTTTGATCTCAAACCATACCAATCAACAGTCATCAATTCCTCTAGACAGCCGGAGCTACTCATTTCCCTTGTCAACTCTCGACGAATAACCTGTGGGGGAAATTTGTTGGGTGAGCCAAAGGGGTAACGATGCTCAGTAAGTTTAGGTTAAATTACTGGTGTTATGAACTTTTCATATAATAGATGCAACAATAAATAAAATGCATGACTTGCAAATATTTAATATGACGAAGGGAATAAACAAGAAAGCATATAAAAAAATCATAATCAATGCATCAAAATGTGCAAATGCTAGACATGTATGAGCTACTATGATCGATTCATCAATCACGCCGAAGTTTGTGAAGATTGACCCTACTATGGACATGGCGGTATCAACACTCCATTCCCTTACACTTTGAAAGATTTATCTATCACCACGTCCACAATCTAGTTCAACTGGACTTAGCACCTACTACCAAACATTTATTGAGAACATTGGAGTTAATCATATTCTCAATTATTAGATATTAATTATGGGCGACTGGCCTTTTGTTATTCTCACTTGTACGGTCCAACTGTCCCGAATTTGTAGTATCAAGTGCAAGGACTCCTAGCGAGCTCTACTAAGTTATCTACATACAATGTCTAACAATGTACCTCAATCTACCTGTATGTTTTAGTTACATGATCCTTATCTCATAGTCTAGTAGAAAAGTAAATAATCATCAAACCAATAACTTAAATCTCAACTTACCTTGTACACTAATTTCCAAAAATCTCTAATTGGTACTTATAAGCGCACTCCAACGTTCAATCAACCTAAATAAGTGAAGTGTTGATTAACTAAATAAATTAACTTGATATAAAACTAATTTCAAAATTTTTTGAAAAATAATTTAAGTTTCACCTATTTATTCCAAATTGAAAACTCAAAACTCATTTTAATTAATTTATTTTAATTATTTTAAATTATGTTTATATATATTTGGGTAGTTGGGCCGATCCAGGATTTGGCAGAGAGGGGGAACGTACATGCATTCCCCCATCTCTCCCAAACTGCGCCTGCATCAACAGCGCGGTTTGGGATGGTTGGGTCGATTGGCCCATCCAGCAGTAAATGTTGTTGGGCCAAAGGCCCAACCTCTCCATTCTGATCGAAGGGGAGCGTTGTGTGCGCTTCCTCCTCCCTCAACGTCCATTAACAAATTATGCAGCCGCGCACTTTCTTCAAATAATTTTTTTAATCTTTCAATCCAATCTTCCTTAGTTGGGACTCCATTTCAATAAATAAGAAAACTCATTTTAAGATCTCATGAAAACATTGATTTGGCCTTGTCGATTAATTGATATAACACTTTTTAAATCATAATTCTTCTTCTTTGAATAAATCAAAACTAAGAGATTGGATTGTGGAATTATTACATCGATTCAATGCCTTGAAGCTTTATGAATCTCCCTCGCACTTGCTACCTCCTCTCCGATCACTAGTGCATTTTCTTGCATGTACACTCGTCCCTAACGCGAGAGGAAGTTAGAGATGATTCATAACTTTTTATTCATTCCTAATACTCGATATTCCCAATATTCTCTCTTTCCTTTTTGTGGGAATATAATTGGATTAAGAATCATTCCTATATTAAGATCAATCGAGGATTTTCAAATTTTCTTTTTTTCATAAATTGAAAACTTAAAATAGGAAATTAATATCCCTAGCCGTCGTTTCCTTTCTTAGACATTCCTAGTAAGTTTTCCTCTCTTATGGACCCACATTAAGTGAGTTGACCTAAAGTTTCTACTAATCTTTAACATACAATTTACACACACAATTAAGGTACACTTATTAACTAAAAACTTAGTATCGTCATACTTAAGCTATCACTTTACCATTCGCATCAAAACATAACTCAAACTAATTTTACAAGCATCTGTATTCACCTCAAAACCCCTTTCCTAGCTTTAGTAGTACCAATACTGGCGTAGTTGTTAATCATTCATTTAGAGTCGGGAAAGCCTACTCACAACCGTCATTCCACTGAAATTTGACTTCCTTCTTCGTTAACTATGTCATCGGTGTAACGATCTTGGAAAATTTTGAAAAAATCATCGTAAGTAGCTTGCCGATCCTAGAAAACTATGAATGTATGTCATTAATGTCGATGTAGGCCAATCAATCACTACTCTAATCTTAGTGAGGTCCACTAACACTCCACTAGCTCCAATAATATGCTCAAGAAACTTAACTTCAGTGAGCCAAAACTCGCACTTTACTGAACTTAGCGTACAATCTCAGATCCCTCAAAGTCTGTAAAATTGTTCGGAGGTGTCCCTCGTGATCCCATGAGTCTAGAATAGATAAGAATATCGTTGAAGAACATTATCACAAATCTATCCAAATACTATCTTAATACTCGGTGCATAAGATCCATGAACATCATCAAGGCATTCGTCAGCCTAAACGGCATGATGGTAAATTGGTAGTGCCCATATCTTATGCGGAAAGCAATATCTTCTCCCTATCCTCATCTCGAGTCCTCAAATGGTGGTATCCCAACCTCAAATCAGTCTTAGAGAACCATTGTGCCCCTTTCAGCTGATCGAACAAGTCATCAATGTGTGGGAGTGGATACTTGATTTTCATTATGACTCGGTTGAGTTGTCGGTAGTCAATGCAAAGTCTCAAACTGTCGTCTTTCTTCTTGACAAACAATACTGGTGCACCCCAAGGTGACATGCTCAGACGTATGAATCCCAACTCTAACAACTCACCTAGCTAGGTCCTATGCTTCTCCAACTCTTTAGGAGCCACTCTATACGGTGAAATTGAAATGGGTAGGGTCATCGGGATTACATCTATGATGAAGTCGATCTCTCTAGGTGGTAGTAATCCTGGTAGCTCTCGAGAAAAACATCCGAAAACTTGCATACAACAGGCAGTTGCTTCATCCTTGCTTCAACTCTCTCTTTGTGAATACTTTTAGTTAATTACTGAGATACTAGCAAATGTCTCAAGATCTAAACTCGTGGCTACTAGTGGTCTCATATGATGGGTGATCGGTAACTTTACTGAGAACAAGATGAACTAGTTGTTTCTCATGATAAAATGTCTGAGAAGAGACTCAACATTAAATAAGCATGTCAACGATTCTACCGATGTTGCATGTATTATGCTAGCAACTATGGTTCTGAACTTCGAAGAAGGATATGGAACTAACCACCATGAAGGAAATGTTCCAACAAAGAAGCTAGGCAATAAAGGTTCGAGACAGTCAAGAACCTACATTCTTGCAAGATTACTGATAAACACTCTATAGCAATATGTTGATGGTCTAAAAGGGAAAGGGAATGAAGAAGAAAGGCAAAGGCAAGGCTGTGAGTTGGTCACCTTCAAAACACCCAAAAGAAAATGTCATTTCGTAATCAAACCTATCTTTGGATGGGCTTCTAGATTCATTTGATTTAGAAACATATGAAACAACTTGTTTACAAACCATGCCTAATATTGCAATGGAATGGACGAAAGGAGAAATTAACCTTATTAGATATGGTTCCTATGATGAGTCATACATATATTCCATTATTCTTTTAAGTTATGCATCGAACTCGGTTGTAAAACACATATGAGATATGGTACGGGAAGAGACCTAGTATGGCCCGAAAATTTTGAAATGAGGACCCACTCGAAATACGTATATACGAATCCAATTTGAGATGAAAATGGTGAAACATCGAGATGCGACGTGAGATACGCCTCGTGACGCGTGCAATGAATGCCTCGAGATGCGCATTGCAAGAATCTCGAGAACACTTTGATTTGAAATCAAAAAGCTAAAGTTATGTATATATATAAAAGCGAAAAAGGATAAGATTGAAGGAAAAAAAAAAGGGATCGAGAACAAAAGAACGTGACGAGAGGAGGAAAAAGAGCAAAAAGAGAGACGAGATGGCGAGAGAGGAAAGGGACAATCGGACCAGCGGCGGACGGTTGGAGTTCCGTGGCGAGCGAGGGACGCCGGCGTGGAGAACGACGGTGGCCGGCAGCGATGTGGGCGGTGGTTCGTAGCGACGGCTGGTGGGGACGATCGGCTCAGATCTGAGGAGCGCGTGGCGGCACTGCGCGAGCAACGCACTAGTGGTGGGCAACGACGGGTGGTGACGCAAGCAGTGGCGGATGATGCGGCTGGCCGGCAGCGTCGGCGATCGCGCATAACAACGATGGCGGCACTAGGCGATGGCGGACTGGCCGGCGGTGCAGCCGATGGTCAAAGCGGCTCGAACGCTTGGACGATGATGGACGAACGGCGCATGGCCGGATGGATAGCGGACCGGTAAGCGCTTGGCAGCGGCAATGAAAGCGATCTTGGCGGCGATGGCAGCCGCGGCAGCAGCAGCCGGCAGCATGAGAGAGTGGCGGCGTCGCCGAGTGGGCGGCGCGAGTCGACGGCGATGTGACGCGTTATCGACCGGTCGGATGCGCGATTTCTACGAAATTGCGACGACGCGGTGGAGGTGAGATTTATTTGACCAAATTTCAGTTTGATGAGAATAATTTGAAATAAAATAAGCCATCAAATGTTTAAATGGACACCAGGGACTAGGAGTCGGGTGTCCGTGCGCAAATCGAGACGCGAACGAGACATTTTGAGATTCGCGATTTCTCGAGGTAAGTAAACCAGTTAGGAAGTTATACAATATTTCATGTTTCTCCATTGACTATTGTTTATTGTTGTGATAGCTATCGTTAAATTGTTGTCGATTGAGGGGGTCCATTAGCAAGTGAGTCATGGTTACTGTTTATCTGCGATATGAGAGGGTTAGGACTGGAGAGCGGGGTCTCGTCCCGATCATGGTCGTCGTTGATTTATCCGGATCCATGTATGTTTCATAGTCGTACGTTTTGAAATTTGGGAGGCGGGGGTCTCGTCTAGAGCCGGGTCTATGGATGCCTCATAGTCGCAAGGGTTAGAATTTGGGAGGGTGGGGTCTCGTCCTAAACCCGAGTCTGCATTGGGCTTTCTTTGCGACTCAACGACCTTTTGGTCGAGACTCCTTGTTATTTGGTATCACTCATCGATGGATTGGTTACGAGTCTTGTATATTCATGCGTTCTTGATTCATTTCGTTCTATTTGCATGAATTAAATTTGCTTTGGATATCGTGTTGTTGTTTTGGATATTGTGAAATGTTGTGTATATGTCCTTTGGATTTACTTACTGGGCTCGTCATTTTTATTTTGGACCGAGTGCAGGCTGAGACAATGTAGCAGAGGAAATGCTTCATGGCTAGGTGAAAATTTTGTATAATCGTATTTACTCTCCTCCGATGATATTTACTGCCTAACTCCCTGATTTGTTTGTTGAGTTATTGAATATGTTAGTAGCTTCCGCTAAAATTGTAAATCTAAAAAAATATTAATAACTCAACTGTAAAATGTTGAATTTGTGAAAAATGATGGATTGGAAGGCTGACTAGGCCTGCGTTGACCTTGCGAGATGGGCTCGGGGGTCCACGTAGGCTTAGGCCGGGCGGGGCCCAATTTGTGGAAAATTGGGGCCGTCACACCTAGTTTGTCTTTCCTTAATATTTGGGGTTGTGAGGCTTACGTAAAACGACAAGTCTCGGAAAAACTAGCACCTAAATCTGACAAGTGTTTATTTGTGGGGTATCCTAAGGAAACAAAAAGGATATTACTTTTATAATCCCGTTGAGAACAAAATGTTTGTTGCTCGGTATGGTGCCTTTATGAAAAAACAGTTTATTTCAAAAGACACTAGTGGGAGAGAAATAAATCTTGAAGAAGTTCAAGAATCACAGATAAACCCTGAACCGCTACTGAAAGTTCAAAAACGTTCTGAACCAGTTGAACCTCTGCAAGTGACACAAGGCCCACGTAAATTTGGTAGGGTAAGACATGAGCCATAGAGATTCGGATTGCTCATTACTGATAGTCGTGATGTGTTGCTTATGGATCAAAATGAGCCCACCACTTATCAGGAGGCTATGTCTGGACCAGACTCAGATAAATGGCTAAGTGTCATGAACTCTTAGATGCAATCCATGTATGATAACCAAGTTTGGAACTTGGTTGATTTACTGAAGGTGGTAAGACCATTGGATGTAAATGGGTTTTCAAGAAGAAAGCCGACATGGATGGCAATGTGCATACTTTTAAAGCAAGATTTGTAGCAAAAGGTTTCAGCGGACTCAGGTGTTGATTATGATGAAACTTTTTATAGCCATGCTTAAATCCATAAGAATTTTAATTGCCATTCTTGCATATTATGACTATGAGATATGGCAAATGGATGTAAAAACATCATTTCTTAATGCTTGAGGACGTGTATATGACACTACCGAAGGTTTTGTACATCGAGAATTCTAGGAAGGTATGCAAGCTTCAAAGATCCATTTACGGATTAAAGCAAGCTTCTCGGAGTTGGAATCTTCGTTTTGATGAAGCAATCAAGGATTTCGGTTTTATTAAGAACGAAGATGAGCCTTGTGTATACAAAAAGGTCAGTGGGAGTGTAGTTGTTTTTCTGGTACTATATGTTGATGATATATTACTCATTGGAAATGACATCCCAACATTGCAGAGTGTCAAGTCTTGGTTAGGGAAGTGTTTCTCGATGAAAGAGTTAGGAGATGCAACCTATATCCTAGGGATAAGGATCTATAGGGATAGATCTAAGGGGCTAATCGGTCTAAGTCAGAGTGCTTACATACACAAGGTGCTGAATAGGTTTAGTTTGCAAGACTCGAAAAGAGGATTGTTGCCAATGTCTCATGGCATAAGTCTCAGCAAGACTCAATGTCCTAAGACAAATGATGAGTGAGACCGTATGAATAAGATTCCATATGCATCAGCTATTGGATCTATCATGTATGCCATGTTATGCACTCGAACTGATGTGTCATATGCTTTAAGCGCACTACAAGCATATATCCATCGGATCTCAGTGAGAGTCCTTTGGATAGCGATAAAGAACATTCTTAAATACTTAGAAGGACTAAGGAAATGTTCTAGGTCTATGGAGGTTTTGAAAATGATCTAGTTGTAAATGGTTACACGGATGCGAGTTTTCAAACTGATATAGATGATTTTAGATCGCAAACTGGATATGTGTTTATTTTGAATGGAAAAATTTGGAAAAGTTCGAAGCAAGATATTGTGGATTCTACAAAGGAAAGGCGTATATTGCGAAATTCGTCCGATGCAACAAAGGAGGCGATTTGGATCAAAAAGTTCATTTACGAACTAGGTGTGGTTCCAAATATTGCTAACCCTGTTTGTTTGTATTGTGACGATAACGGGGCAATAGCACAGGCCAAAGAACCTAGATCACACCACTGATCCAAACATATACTCAGGCGTTTTCATCTCATTAGAGAAATTATTGAGAGGGGAGACGTAAGGATTTGCAGAGTACCTATTGTAGAGATTCGAAGACAACGTTGTGGATCCATTGACAAAAGCTCTTCCACAAGCAAAACATGATGGTCATGTTAGATCATTAGGCATTAGATGCATATATGATTGGCCATAGTGCAAGTGGGAGATGTTGGGGCATGTGCCCTAGGTCAATCCATTAACTGTCTTTATGAATACTTTTAGTTAATAAAATAGAGGATTTCATTTGTTGTTTATTATAACTAATTTGCATGTTTACATTATAATAAGATCCATAGGTATTTACAGAAATATCATAAATGTCCCTAGTTGATCATTATACTGGGAACTATAATGAATTAAGACTAGTGTGAGTCTTGATTGATGATCATATGATGATTATACGTATAGGGATATAAATCAAGATCGCGAGTACTTGTTAGGGAACAAAGTACTGGACCAACCCGCTATAAGAACTTCACATGGATTAAGTCATAGTTGTTTCTTATGATAAGTATATTTTTCAGTCCTCTGACTTGAGATTATCAGAGACTTCAACATTAATAACACAGTGATTTGACACAATCAAACGTTTTCTTTAACCGGACGATTACAAAGGTTGTGATTGGTTATTGTGCGAGCAATGTGATGAAGTTGTGTAATCGAGATAGAATTTGTCCCTCTCATATAAAGAGAGATATCCAGTGGATCCCTCGATGTGTTAGACTGTTAAAAGGCCTAGTCTAAGTGAATTGATATTGATCAATGCCACTTGGATGTTTTCAGTCTACCTAGAGATCGAGACTAGTACGATTGAACGTGTTGGATGACAAGTTCACGCCTTATGTTTGATGAAAAGGATATCGTGTGACAAAAGGATGTTATATACATTATTGATTAGGTTGTATCGATTTGATATTCGTACAACTTGGGTAGTCATAATGTCTTGCTAGAGGCCGCTTATGACTTGTATACCAAAATGTGTTTTGGTACACTGCCAACGTTGTATGAGCCTATTGGGTCGCACACTAAGAATGGTTTTGCGAGATTTTAAGATGGTTAAGAAAAATGAATTTTATATGATAAAATTCATGGAAACGTCCTTGTGGTGTATTACACTTATACTTCTTTAAGTAGGGGTATATATGTAATTTACTTAACCGTCTATATACAAGGATGTATAAATAGACGCTTTAAGTTAGAATACAGACGAAAAGATAGGAACGTTTTAGAAATACTTAGGGTTTTTGGTATGCTCTGGATCGTTTTGGAGAGGCGAAAAGGTTTGGTATTCTCTCGAAGCTAGCACTTTAAATCTCTCGTTCATATATCTTGATAGAGCGTTCGTCGTTAGCGGCGCACTTAGAAATCGATCAACCTTGAAAGGTATATTGCGGCGAGGTATGATTAAGTTTTTCATGGTTTAAACATAGATTCGGATCTGTTGGGGTTTTTGTTTAAATCGTTTTGTAATCTTTGCGTATGAACCCCAAACCCAAACACTCTTCAATCTTGTCGGATCACATAATACATAATAGGGTATATCTTGTCCCCAACAACCGTGTTAAGGATCAAGGTAGCTCTAACCTAATAGGTCTTAATCCTAACTCATCAACCATACGACCCGAAATAAACGATATCGTAAAACCCGAATCAATCATAATATGCATAAATCGACTGCAAATGTAAATAATATATTTGATAAGGTTACGGGTGGCAGTTGGATCCGGTGCAGCGATGGTATGAATTGCTCTTGCGTTGTTGTGGCCGAGCCCTGCCTAGTTGTAGACATGTATTAACGAAGTGCCCTTTCTATCCACACTCAAAACATGCTCGATGTGGTCCCGACCCTGGTGGAATCCACTATCCCTGGTCATATCTCTGTCCCTGACCATGTATGTGCCTCTACCTCTGACCACCGCCTCTGCCTTTACCCTCAGTCCGTTGATACTGTTATGGCGGCCCGATCTTATCTTGGGGTTCTTGTGTGTGTATATCGGCATAAATCGTGCTTTGAAACATATGGTATTGGCGCAATGCGCGCTGGATGGGATGGTGGCGCCGCGAACCCTATACATTGTGCCGTGTCATTTCTTGGCTTGAACGACCGGTGTCTCTTCCTCCTCCTGTCACCACCTGACCAATAATTTGACTGTTCTGGAGCCGGTCCTTGGATGATCTCATCGGGGTGTATGCTTAGGTTTGACCCTTTGGCCAGGCTCTGCCATATACCACCTATAAACTCCCTGGCTCAATGGTCACCACGATGCCTCCAATGTCCCTCAACAGGACCCTCCATGAAATAGTGTGTCTGGTCGGTATTTGTATCAGCTATGCCTCCAGCATAATCCAACAGCTGCAAATACCTACCCATATATTGCATCACCGACTCCCTTAGTGTACTATCGGATGCTCAGAAATCCGACCTCTTCATCTTCAGGACCAAAGGTGGAAAATATTTTTGATTAAATTGCATCTTAAATCCTACCAAATCCTTGGGCTTACCCTAGGTAGTCACCATAATGCGCCACCTCGCATAGCCTCTCCAAACATCAGCCCTGATGATATGCTCGATCTCATGTGCTTTGATGTGGTCAGGATGTCGTGTGTCTTCTTGTGGTTTTTCATAAATATTTATGTCATCTCGAGATTCGCGCCCCCATATAATTCAACTAGTATATTTCTCTGGGACACTCATGACTATCTCGCCTCAGTTGTCGCCCCAGTACTCATCTATGTGGGCATAGTCAATGTAGTCTCCATAGGTGCAGGTGGTGCGGGTGATACCATCTCAGTCTAAACCGATATTATCTCAGCTATAATGGGTGGTGTCGGTATGACGAGAGCCGTTGGAATGGTCTATTCGGTAGGCGCATTCCTCTCCTGAACAGTGGGCATTGTCGAAGAAGATGGTGATGGTGTAATTGGGATCTGTGCCTTAGTATCCTCAGGATCTCGTCCAATCGCTAATCTCGAGAAGTGGCTCTCTAAGTCAATGATTGTACCACCTCAATACTTGCAAATCGAGGTCATGATGCCCCTCTATAATCATTCGAGCCAAGCTGATCTGCCATCGTGATATGCAATAGCAAGTGAGTCTCTAATCAAGTATAGTTATCGGTATATATTATATTACAATACAACAATTAGCATATATATAATGCAAGTTTTAATTTTTCCAACTATCATCACTTCCTAACTAAGACTATATGTCAGGATCATAGGGTTCCACTCTAAGTTTCAATCGTGTCCTAATTCTATTTTTAATTTATGTATTATATTAGTTGTGGGTTAATCAAGAGCTACATAAAAACTTAGGCTCTAATACCAATTGTAATGGCCCCAGTTTTTCACAAACTGGGTCTCGCTCGACCTAAGCCTACGTGGACCCCCGAGCCAGTCTCGCAAGATCAACGCAGGCCTAGTTACCATTTCGATCCATCCAATAAGTAAATTCATAATTTTAAAGTCGAGTTATTTGTATTTTTTCAAGTTTTACAAGTTAGCGGAAATATTAATACGTTAAATAACTCATAATAAAGTAAAAGAGTCGGACATACTAAATGTGAAACCCCGTAAACATGTATATTCATGTATATTTTGTATCTAGTATTATAACTAAACAAAAATAATATACAAGTCATGTGTATCTCTCAATCCAAACAAGTATCTCAAGTGTAATAACAACATATATAAATAATACAAAAAGTTAAAAACCTACAAAAGAATATAGAGGAGGCGCTCCGATATCCTCAGAGTAGATCGCCAAGTGTCAGCGTCTTGCCATTGCTCGGCTGCGGATCTACACTCGGTCAAACACAAGAATGTCGAGTCCAATAAGTAAAAGTCAGTAGAATCTAAATAGTAATTCAAAATAAATAAAGCAGTCTAAAAGTCATACGGATAGAAAGAAAGCTATATGGAATGCATGATAATAAGATTGTAAAAATGAAAATACAACGAGAAACGAGTGTCAAAAGAAACAATAGAGAGGTGTTCAAGTAGTCTAAAACCACCGAGTGCAGGTGCCACAGGGTCGTCATAGAGTCACAACAACGCCAAGCAGACTCGGGTCCTAGGACGCGGCATCGCCTGTTGTACCTAAACCATCGCGAATGAGGGATATTAAAGGTGCCCTAGATAAAAGACATCTCATTCCGACCAAATACTCAAGTGACTTGAGGTCATAGCCTCGGTTGCAAGCCGGTAACTACTCTAATCAGATAAACTCGCATGACTCACTTGGCCTTCAGACACTCATAGGTGGGTGGGAACTCCAAGAAAGGGGCATAGTACAACTAACAACAACAACAACAACAACAACAACAACAACAACAACAACAACAACAACGACATAACCTCAATCTCAAATTAACTAGGGTCGGCTACATGGATCAAAAATTTTCCATTGTGTTCGATTAAGTGCAATTGATGATGAGCTTTGCAAACCATTCAAATCCCTCATAATTAATGCATCCCATGTTAACTTTGGTCTGCCCCTACCTCGTCGAATTCCTACAATTTCTATTGAGTCAAGTTTTCTAATTAGAGCATTTGTAGGCCGTCTTTGTTGGTGACCAAACCATCGCAACCGCCCTTCCCTAATCTTTGTATCGATTAGTGCTACTCTTACTTGTCTTCGAATTTCTATATTTCTTATTCTATCTTTACAAGTTTTACCACACATCCACCTGAGCATCCTCATTTCTGCTACTTTCATTTTATGTAATTGTTGTTGCTTTACCGCCCAACATTTACTTCTATAGAGCATAGCTGGCCTAATTGCGGTCCTATAAAATCTTTCTTTTAAATTAGTAGGAACATCTCGATCACAAATCACCCCCGTTGCACTCCGCCATTTATTCCATCCAGCTTGAATTCTATGTGTGACATCATTTTCAATGTTACCATCATTTTGTATGATTGATCTAGATATCTAAAGTGGTTTACCTTAGGAACTTCTATTTCCCCTAATTTTACCACTCCGTCATCTCGATGTCTAGTGTTTATAATGTATCTAAAGGGACACAGTACAATAACAATAAATTATAAGCTCAAATGAATTACTGTGCATTTCCTAGCTAGTTTTACTTACCTCAAGCAATCGCAAATCGTCATCAAAATGTTTCGCTCATGCCTCGATATATGCACCCGACACTCGACTATGGCCTTATAAGTCCCTGATATCCAATTATACTATTTTAATTATTTTAAAGTCACATTAAGTAAATTTATAATATGGGACCACAATTTGTGATTTTATTTCAAAAAAGTTTGATTTTTAGCACACTTTTAGATTTATATCGGGGTCCCAAATGTTCCGAAAAAGCTTCGAAATCCATTTTTCTAGCCATTTTTTAGTTTTCAAATTTTTCCGGAATTTTTTAAATTTTCCATAATTTTTATAAAATTTTATCTATTTTTTGTGATTTATTTTATTTAAACATCAGTTTTATTAAATTTAAAATTAATTTTTTTTGTTAATTGGATGGGCCCGGGTCGACTTGACCCGGTCCAATCGGACCCGAGTCGGTGCGACCCAGTCACGCGAGTCAAGGTCGAGGCCCGGCCCGGCCCACGTGTAGGTAGCCTGGCCCGACCTGCCTAGCTACCCCCTTCCCATATATTCAATTGTAATTTTTTATTATCAATAACAACGACATTTTTTTATAACCACTAAAACAACAACACCAACAACCCAACACCATTAAAGCTCCAAAAAATTTCCACCAAATCGACAACAACATAACCACTCACCTCGATCTAGAGAGGACGCTGCGGAGGCCGCCACGATGGAGAGACTTTGCGAGAGAGATGACGAGATCATGGAGGTGTGAGGAAAGCTTGGTTGTGTAGACTTGGTGAGGGAGAAAAATGATGGGGAGGGTGGGAGGAAGAAGATGAAATCATTGGAGAGAGAGAAGGGGGAGAGAAAAGTTGTTGGTTTTGTTTGGGGAGGAGAGAGAAAAAGTAACTGATGGGATGATTTGATTGGTAGGTGTAATGTGACATGTGATGTGACCTATATACCTCTGACTATCCCATACACATGCGTTACGCGCGCCCTTGACATCGTATACTCTCGTCACTACGCGTGTATATTACTACCAATAAAAATATTAACTAATGCGATACAAATTAATTAATAATACGACAATTCAACATACATGCATCACACAAAAAAACTATTTATACCTCGATTGGTGTGCCTTAGCCTTATCGACGGTGTCCACGTGGGTTCGAGCTACAAGTCTAATCTCTGTGTCGACTCCCGAAGGTTGACCGAGTGTGCCGCATCACGACAGGTCCAAGTACCCAACCTGAGATGCCACGTGGCACGGGTTAAATTTTTAGGATCGTTACATGTGACATTATTATATCAATGTAGCACTATAGTTATAGTCCGCGCGAGAATCAAATTGACAAGACGTTTTCATGATCATGAATCAACACCATCCATTGATGCATATTTAGTACTACTAAATATTTTTCCAAACATTTATTAATTATATCGCGCGATCCTAGGAGACCCACCATTAAATTTTTAATTTTCATTCATACTAATAGAAATAGACAACATATAACTAATCACGATTATTATAGCCGACAAGTTTACTTTGAGTTTTTTTTCACTATTTTGAATTTTGTTCACTTAATTTGATGGAAATGTGATGGTTCAAGTTATATTTGGTTTGTTTAATGAATGGATTTATTAGGCTTCTACTTCTGAATGATTTTGTTTATGTATCGTTAAAGTTGCTTTGATATGTATATTTAGCTTGGTAAGCTTGTCAAGGAATGAGTTTATAGATATAAAATGACATTTTATTAACTTCACCTATTGAAATCAGGTTTAATCCCACCCTCTATACCCCCAACTGAATAAGTCCCTCTATTGGGACTAATACCCAAACCCATGTTATAGTCTCAGTGTAAAATAATCTCATGATCATGTGAATACAACGGGCCAAAAGAAGTTTTTTATTCAAACTCATTTGAGACCCCAGTTCCATCAGGTATTGTTGGTAATTATTTTGCAGTAAGTCGACTTGTACAGGATACTTGTATGTTGTTCAAGCAACTCAATTTTTTAGTGCAACAAGAAACTCAAATTTAGTACTATAGGATTACCACACAGTTTTTTATACATAGTTTAACTATATAATAAAGGCAAAACTAATGATTTGATCCTTGAACTTTGTGTTTTTTATATTTTTGGTCCCTGAACATTTATTACTACACATTTGGTCCTTTAACTTTTACAATGATTCTACATTTAGTCCTTCCACCATTTAAAATGTTAAATTTCACCAACGTGAGTAACAAAAGTTTCGTGTAACTAGTCAAGAAGAGTGAAGTGGTTTATATTGTTGAACCGAACGACTCATATCGACCAACAAAAGTCGAAAAAAAAATTAATTTTCCCCCAAAACATAAAAAACTCAAAGTTCAGGGACCAAAAGCATAAAAAACTCAAAAGTTCAGGGACCAAATGTACAACAATGAAAGTTCAAGGACCAAATGTACACTAATAAAAGTTCAGGGACCAAAAACATAAAAGACTCAAAGTTCAAGGACCAAAAAATATGTTTTGCCTATAATAAATATGGCTAACTATCTTTGTAACACAGTGAAAAAGGTATATTTCACCTCAAGGATGTCGAATGATCGAATCCTCAAAAAAAAATTATATAATATGTATCAAAACTTCTTTTTTTTTTGGTCATATAAATATGTAGCAAAGCTTCTTGTACGCATGCTTTTACTTAAAATTTTCGCATACACCAATAGGATGCTAAAATGCCTTGGCAAAAATTATCCTCATAATGGCATTTCTAATTTTTGAAATTATAAAAGAAATCTAAAATAGAGAAGGAAAATGCGAACTTTTACAACTACCAAAGGATAAGAGAAAAAATGAGATTTTGAAGTTTTTATTCAACTTGGTGTGTGAAACAACGTTATGTAGAGTGTACAAGTTACATTCAATATAGAAGTCATGCTTGATGTTACAATTCAATGTGAGAGTCATGCTTGACAATATGATCATTCATAAGCTTGATTAAAGGGTCATCCAATTTGCAACAACAAGCAACATAATTTGATTATTAGGAAATCCTAAAACACGTGATGCTCTATCTTTTGGTTTTTACCTCTGTAGTGACACAGTTACAAATTTTTGGCAAATTGAGAAGAAATTTGTTTAGTATATATTAACTTCATTTTGTGAAGTTCACATGTATTACATGATCCATCAATATAGTCCTTCGATGTAAGGTTCAAGGTAAGAAAATCTCACACGACGAGCTGAAACAATGAACTGAACGGATATCCCTATGCGCTCTTAGAAGTCTCCCGGAGTTTTAGCCTCCGGAGAATACACTCCAATGCCTAAGTCAGAAATGGAAAAACGGAAATATTATGCTTGAGAAAGAATTCTTAGTGCATACCTTTTCAGAAGTTGTTTGGTTCGCCTTTTCTCTCCAATTGGATTTCTTTTCATAATACTTGCAACTTCTCCTTTTAGCATTTTTGAATTTGCTTACTAGCTAAGTTTCATCTAAATATGAAAACGATGCTAAAGTGATTGCTGCAGTCACATTTTTTTATGCAAGCATGAATTCTATATAACCATTAAATGAATGAGATACACATCTCAATGTGTACATCACACCACTTGTCAAATGGTCTCAACCAACCAAACACCTTGAAAGAAAACCTCGCCGTGTGCGCATGCGCATCCCAAGGCAAGTACTTGATCAAGAAAAACAAATTTCAATCAATATGAAAGGAGAGGAGTAAATAAAACCTCTTCTAAATTTCAGAAAGTGCCACTCTTCAGCTCTGTTTATATATTTTTTTGTTTAATAGTTCTGTTTTATATTTCAAGTGCTTGGTTACACAACAAATGCATGACTTTATACAATAATGGTCTTGATGCAGGCCAATGCCAGACCATTGATGAGGACTCAGATAATAAAAGCATCAACAGAAAAACTCATTTTGCTAGAACAAATACAGTGAATATAAGAAGTTACAGAAGATGAATCGTAGCTGTTCATGAACCTCAAATCATATTTGCACAGGGAAAAAATTCTACAAGGCTTTGAGTATAAATAATATGACATGCCCCCGCTGACTGTTATAATGGAGTCGAGCGAGGCAATTTACAGTGTAAAGAATGAAAACCCTAACGAGTGGTATAAAAAACTACAAAAAAACGAACCCATTGAACAGGAAACCCACCTAGCAGGAGTAAGTGAGCAGCGAGAGCAGCAGCGCCGACCACAATTAGCTGGTTGAGTGAAGCTAGTTGTGAACTGCTAACACTTAGCTGCCCTGCGTTGATGAATTCATCCTTCCCAGAAGCTAATGATACATTGACAGACAGCGAACCTGGATGTATGCATACGAGGACAAGTGAGATTGGGAGCTTGTAATTCATATGGCAAGTCACAAACAACAGCTGAGAAGATTTAAACTTACAGTCATAGTTAGCCCATCCAAGGCGTTGGCGAGTAAGATCATAAACAAAGATCTTATCCTTTAGAACAAGATCTGCAGAACAAATGAGAAAAACTGTTCCTTTAGAAAAAAGATGTCAGCTAAAAAGTCATCGGCCAGGTGTAACAACGATCTGAAAGCATCGATTTGCTCAAGTTTTGACCTTTATCATTTTTAAACAAAGTAATATCAAAGAGGTGAAAAAACTTTCTTCCTTTAAAAACTATAATAAAGAAGACAAAAAAATCATGTCGAAAGAACTGATTCACACTGATTCAGAAGTTGGATCTAATGTTCTTACCAAGAGAGATTTTTTTGGCACCAGAAAACAGCATAGTAATTAATCGAATATCGAACAGTTGACTTAGAATTTCTCAAAAACCATTTGGGAAGACAAACCTACTAATTATCTCATTGTAACTTCAACAAGATTCAAGGTAGCCATCATAAATACCTTCCATTTTAGATGTATCAACTGATCCTAATCTATGCATGAGTGAAGGGAATATAATGCAAGTGAAAAAAGAAAAGCAATAATCGCACGAATAAACTAGGGATTAGCATTTAGTACTTAAACGCCAAAAACTACAAACCTTCCGAGTTCAGAGCTAGCATCTTTCTTAATAATGTGCTAAGACTTTCTACCAAAAATAATGTGCTGAGACTAATACAGACAAGGAAGTTCAGTTTAATGCCCCACCTCCTAAGATTGTGATTCCTTGACCATCAACTTTCTGAAAGCCAATGCACCAAATTGCTGCACCCTCCTTGAAAATAGAAAACACCAAGGTCAGCAAGGGTTAAGTATTCTACTCTACATAAAAATCATGACTATAAACTGCAATTAACTCTTGAAGACATTGGGAGATGAAGAACTATATAGCTTCAACAGAGAACTCACCACATATCCCCCTGATAAGAGGTAGTCTTCTGGCTTTAGAACCAAGGATGCAGCACCCTCAAAGTTAAAGCTAACAGGCGGAAACAACTCACCAACACTGAATACATGAGCAAACAAGGTCAAGTTACAAATTCCTCAAACTAAGAGCTAAAAGCTAATATCAGTAACTTAGAGATGGCTTAAAAAATTAGACCTGCTAGTGATGAGGAAACATTGGTTTCCTTTTGAAGTGAAAGATCGGACAGTCGGGGAAACTGAAGCAGTAAGCTGCATAGGTGGAAATAGAAAGATTAAAAAATGATATCAACAAACTTACAAAGAACCAAACCCAAATAGAAGCAGTCACAGTAGTTGCCACATTAACTGCTGCATGATTGTCAACATTTTGCAGATCTAAGTTGTTCTAAACAACATAGAATAGTGTTTCCTCAAAAAAGAAAAAAAAAAAAAAGGCAGTAAGGTCGTATGTATTAAAATCACTACATTCCATTGAGAAACAATTACAGATGAAAATGAATTTAAAGAGGAACAACAAAAAAGCCTCAATCCCAAAATAGTTGGGGTCGGCTAATAAGTAATAAACTGCTTCCAATAACAAATAAATAAAGGCTCATAAGAATGTTGTGCTGAAAGTTAGGTACCCAAAGTCTAACTTATCTTTTATTTTGAAAACCAAATTGCATTAAGCCTCTGATAAGAGAGCAGAGTTGAGAAACTCTTCTTTTAAATGTCATATTCATTCCAAACACACTAATGTATTTCACGGAACTGGGAAATATGAAAATAACGAGCCTCGTGGATGATATATAACTGAAAAGTTGATACTAACAACAACAGTGGCCGGTTTTCTGTAATAAGGAAAACATTAGTTCATCCATCATATTTAAATCTCAATCAAGGGAATTGGCATTTTCCCCTACTTCTTTGTAGGCCAAATAGCAGTTACAAAAAGAAGTTGCAAAAAGAAAAAGTATCCGCAATTGCTCTTTATTAGAACTCGCCCAATTTTTTTACTGAGGGAAAGTTAAGGTAAGCCTTGTGATGATATCATCTAACATAATAATGTAAAGAAATCTCAACAAAAACACAGAAAGTAGTGGAAGTTAATTTTGAGAGTATTATGGGAGTTCCTTACAGCATTAACAAAAGGGCCATATGCTTCTTCTGCAAGGTAAGCCAAAGTCGTTCCAGAATCAACTATGGTTCCTCGGTTCCTTGAAGTTGCAAACACTGTTGGGTCAATGGATAGTATCTGCCCATTGACAGCAATGCTTTGCAGATTCAAATTATAGTGAGGCCTGAAAATTCAGAATCAGAAAGACATCACAAACTGCAAACAAAGTATCACTGTCTCAACATCTGATGAATTTCCGGACATTAAAAAAATATTACATATAACTATAGTTTAAAATTACGAAGTCCAAATTTAGAAATTTGTTAGGAGATTGACGGTTGTGATAAAGGCTGCTAGACGTGTTTTAGAAAGTAAGACGGTAAGAGGGATAACCAAAACGTTATCATGCTAGAATAACAAGTGATCATGACAGTGTTGCTTTTGTATCAGTTAAAAAGAATCTTATTAAAAAAAAATCTGTCGAGCCAAAGTCACTGGATATGCAAGTAACTCCAAGTGCCAAGAGCAGAAGGTAATTGTTAAAAAACAATATATCAGATCAAGCAAAAACAAGAATAATTAATTAAATGTCAAACCAAAACCACAAAGAGTAATTAGTGCAAAAACACCCATAAGTGCCTCAAAAAAAAAAGGTTTTATGACAGCAAAGAAGCCAGTGCTCTCCAGAAGACATAAGCTTAAATCATGTATTCCCCAAAGATATACTTAGCCACGTAGCTGCCAATGACTATTAATATATAGTAAAATACAAAAACAACAACAACGACGACAACGACATAGCCTCAGTCCCAAATTAATTGAGGTCGGCTACATGGATCAAACTTTTTCATTGTGTTTGATTAAGTGCAATTGATGGTGAACTTTCCAAACCATTCAAATCTCTTCTAATTAATGCATCACATGTTAACTTTGGTCTACCTCTACCTCGTTGAATTTCTACAATTTCTATTGAGTCAAGTTTTCTAGTGGGTGCTACTCCTACTTGTCTTTGAATTTTTATATTTCTTATTCCATCTTTACGAGTTTTACCACACATCCACCTAAGCATCCTCATTTCTGCTACGTTCATTTTATGTAATTGTTGTTGCTTTACCGCCCAACATTCACTACCATAGAGCATAGCTAGTCTAATTGCAGTCCTATAAAATTTTCCATTTAACTTAGTAAGAACATTTCGATCACAAATCACCCATGTTGCACTCCGTCATTTCTTCCATCCAGCTTGAATTCTATGTGTGACATCATTCTCAATATTACCATCATTTTGTATGATTGATCCTAGGTATCTAAAGTGGTTCACCTTAGGAACTTTTACTTCCCCTAATTTTATCACTCCATCATCTCGATGTCTAGTGTTTCTAAACTCACAGTGCATGTATTCAGTTTTCATCCAACTCAACTTAAAGCCTTTAAATTCTAATGTATTCCTTCAGAGTTCAAGTTTCCTTTTCACTTCATCTTTTGTTTCATCCACTAAGACAATATCATCTGCAAATAGCATATACCATGGTATATCCTCTTGAATATGCCTAGTGAGTTCATCCATAACTACAATAAATAGATATGGACTTAAAGCCGATCCTTGATGTAGTCCTATCGTAATGGGAAATTCTTTTGTAGCTCCTCCAAATGTCTTTATACCATTACTACTCCATCATACATATCCTTAATAGTGTCTATGTATCTAGCATTCACTCATTTTCTTTCTAGAACCAATAACATCTCTAGAGACCCTATCATATGCTTTTTCTAAATCTACGAATACCATATGAAGATCTTTTTTATTTTCTCTATATTTTTCTAAAAATCATCTTACAAGGAAAATCGCCTCCATAGTTGACCTCCTAGGCATGAAGCCAAATTGGTTTTATGATATTGTTGTTTCTCTCCTTAGACTATTGTCAATTATCCTCTCCCAAAGTTTCATAGTGTGACTCATAAGTTTAATTCCCTTGTAGTTTGAGCAACTTTGAATGTCTCTTTTGTTTCTGAAGATTGGCACAAGCGTGCTTCTTTTCCAATCCATTGACATTCGTTTTGATTTTAGAATTTTATTGAAAAGTTTTGTTAACCAAGTCAATCCAATTACTCCTAAGCATTTCCAAACCTCTATGGGTATTTCATTTGGGCCACATGCTTTCCCTATTTTCATTCTTTTCAATGTCTCTTTAACTTCTACCATTTTAATATTGCGTGTATAGTTTACATTTCTTTCTTGGTATGGGTTTTCATCTATTATAGTATCAACTTGGCCATCATTAAATAAACTATGAAGTAACTTCTCCATCTCTCCTTAATATCCTCCTCGCGCGTTAAAACATTTTGATTTTCGTCTTTAATACATCTTACATGACTTAGGTCTTGTTTCTTTTTATCTCTTAATTTGGCTAGCCTATATATATATATTTTTCGCCATCTCTATTACCTAACCTTGTATATAGATCTTCCATGAAATTTGTTTTAGCTTAACTAACTACTTTTTTAGCTTGTTTTCTAGCTTCTCTATATTAATTGTGAGCATCTTCATCTTGACACTTAGGTATTTTCCTATACATCTCTTTTTTGGTCTTAATTGCTCGTTGGACATCCCCGTTCCACCACCATGTTTCCTTCTTTGGTGGTCCGCCTTTAAATATAACTAATACGTTTGATCTCACTCTCCTTACGCAACTACTCATTTCAAGCCACATTGTATTAGCATCTAAATCAAGATTCCAAACATTTTCCTTTAGTAGTTTTTCTCTAAACTCTACTTGTTTACTATTTTTTAGGTTCCACCACTTTATTCTAGGGTCGCTCACTCTTTTATTATTATGTCTTCATTTTAACTTAATATCAAGTACTACTAACTTATGTTGGGTAGTAAGCGCTTCACTAGGTATTACTTTGCAGGCTCTACATATTTTTCTATCTATTTTTCTTGTTAAAAGAAAATCTATTTGAATCTTGTTATGACCACTAGTAAAAGTAATTATATGCGACTCCCTCTTCTTAAAACTAGTATTTGCTAAGACAAGATCGTATGTTGAAGCAAACTCTAAGATTGATTCTCTTTTTCATTTCTATTACCGTAACCAAAACCTCCATGAACTCTCTCAAACCCATCGTGACTTGCCCCGACATGCCCATTTAAATCTCCTCGAATAAAAACCTTTTCATCTAACGGTATGCTTTGCATAAATCCATCCATATCGTCCCAAAACTTTCGTTTGATGCTCTCACTTAATCCTACTTGTGGTGCATAGGCGCTAAGTATGTTAATTTTTTCGTCTCTAATAATTAATTTAACTAGAATCAATCTATCCCCATTCTCTTAACCTCTACGACCTTATCTTTATAATCATTATCCACCACAATTCCTACTCCATTGCATTTTCTATCTATACTGGTGTACCACAATTTAAACCTTGTGCTTCCTATTTCTCTACTCTTTTCTCCTACCCATTTTGTCTCTTGGAGGCAAGCAATATTGACTCTCCTTCTAATCATAGTATCTACTAGTTCTATTGACTTCCCTGTAAGTGTTCCTACGTTTCGTGTTCCTAACGAATTTTTTCTCCCATTTGTGTTTGTTTTCCTTGTCTATTTCTATTTTGTCTAAAAGATCTAGTATTCATATCAATGATTTTGTTTTTGTTTTCGAGTTTGTTTTGAACTAGCTTCTTTACCCACACCCGTCCTTTGTATGAGAACCCTTGCTCATTTTTCTTCACATCCGGGCGACGATGTGAAACACACCCTTGCTCATTTCTCACTACACCCGGGCTCCGATGCAGCACGTCGCTAGGTGGGAACGCCCCAACGTTTATATATGTTTGATCCATTTCATGAAAGGTAACAAAAGTTTTACGCAAGTTGTCAACCTATCGCAACTCTCTCTATTTTTCAAGAATGAAAAATGAGTTTGGGGTCTCCCTCCCCCACTTTTCGGGTATGAAAAATGAGTTTGGGACCTCCCTTACCTATTTTTCGGTATGAAAAATGGGCGTCAGAGTCCTCCTCCTTTATCCGGACTTGGGACCGACTATGTAGCGCACATAGTGTATCACATAGGTGAAGTTTATTAATATATAGTAAAATACTAATCAATAAATTTCCCATGTTTACACCAAACCCAAATAACTGGTAGAGCTCTTACAATTCAAAAGAGAGTTTCATGTCCAATAATTTTCTATTTCAAACAAAATGGACTTTGTCTTCACACATATCTTGACATAGCTTGACTCAAGCACATTTTTTCCTATATAAAAAACGAACCTCAGTCTCGTGCATATGTGATAAATACACAATATACAAAAACATATTGGTCTATCCAGATAATTCTTCAACATCTATTAAAGTCCTCATTTAATGAATCCAAAACTACCTTTGATACGACAACAACAACAACAACAACAACAACAACATAGCCTCAGTCCCAAATTAACTGGGGCAAAACTGCCTTTGATGTTAGAAAAAAAAATCAATTTCCCAAAATTTGAAGATCATTTTGGCATATGGCAAATCACCAAAATGCACATTAAGTATTCATATATCAATCATATACATGATCCTAAGTTTAATACTATCAAGCAATGATCCTAAGTTTTATACTATTGCGCAATATTCCTGAGATTTCCTAGGGCACTGAAAAATGAACTCAGTCCACTGCAAATAGCGGGGAAAAATTATATTAAATTATGAAAAACAAATTCCTTCATCTAGAGGGCCATCTAACTCTTGTAATACCAACAAATGTCTATAGAAATTAACCAATAAATCATGCAAATAATGAATACCTATAATTTTGAGTAAAAAGAAGTAGATTAGGAGATGAAACAAAATAATAGTTTTGTACATTAGTAAAAGAGGAAAACAAACTTACTGTCCAGGGACAAGTGAACTATAAACGATGCCCGGCTCCACAATCTCACCGAGAACTAATATGCCCCCACCGTTATCCCTCCCTTTCAAACAATGAGAAAATATTCTTGGTGCAATTCCTTTCATGGCCAGCTGAGAGACGATGGAGAGCTGATGTTGACCCAATCCTAAGATCCCGTCAACAGCTCTATCTGGCTTCGTCAAGTCACCGGATTGATAGTTGCTACAACTGTTCCAAACACCAAACCCCTTTGAATGCTATTCAACATATAAATAAGCAAAATATCATATCTTTCAGCAAGCCACAAGAACCAACCCAAAAATAAGAGGAGCCGAAGAATTGGCTGTCACTGACTCCCCTATAACAGTATCAAAATAAAACACGTCCGATACAAAATACCCAGATGTTCCACTACCATCTCCATACTGGAATTGGTAAGTGCACTGTGAAGCTTGAGAAGAACAACTAGCCTCGGCAGTTTGAATAGCCGCCGCACACACCTGATCGGAACAATAGATCGTCTTCGCTGAAGGGGAATTTCCCGGGTTGAAAAATTGTAGGGGTATCTGCACACAAAACATAGTACACTACTCAATCAAAAATTCTGCCCACAATGATTCCTTCTTGTACAAGAAAAACGAATACACGAAATATAGCACACATATAAATGTAATGGATAGAACGATTACACCGAGTCCGCTCGACGTTGGGCATCCATTGCAAGAATCACAATTCACCCACAATATATCGCTCCCGCTATCAATCTGCACATAGAACTCCTTTGGTGGAGACCCCAATTTCACTCTAGTAAAGTATAGCCTACACAGGTGAATAACAGCTGAAAACCCATTAATCAAATCCACCCAAATTGATCAACACAACACAATTCCATAACACAACCCAACAATTGAACAACCCAATATTATTGAAATCAAAAATTCAAGAATCAACAAATAATCACTTAATTTCACAAAACCAAACATACCCACTAATCATTTGAAATCCTAAACGAGAATACACACAAAAAGGAACGAAATTGAAGAACAAAAAATCCTAATTGACAGAGAAAAATTACCCAACCGCGAAGGGATCAGCTGAACCGTCGACCGGAAAGTCGACCACGCCGCCGCCGCCACCGCTCTCGTAGCTCTGAAGAATCCGGCCATGGCGGGCGCGATCCCAAGCCTTCAATTCCTCCAACCCAGTGTTCCCATTCAAAGGAATCGACCGCTCAAGAGTTAGAGTCACCGGAGACCCGCCGGAGACCCTCTCCGCCGGCGAAAGAACCCAACAGAGAACAAAGATCAGAGCTCCGGCGCCGCGAAACACCCGCATTTCTTCAGACTACCGAATCGGCAAATCCCCTCCTCAACCCAAGAAACTCCGAAGATTTCGCGAAACCGACAAAACCCCACAAAGATTTCGACGCGATTGTCACGAGAGATGATGATCATAAACAATGATCGGCGCGTTTGGGCTTCTGAATCTTCGATTGAAGCTCAGAGAGAGAGAGAGAGAGAAAGAGAGAGAGAAACAGAGAGACGAGAAAGAAAGAAAGAAAAGGTTGTTCGATTGGGGATTTTGATTACGTTAAATTTTTATACGTTTAAGAGGGATAATGTGTGGGCTTGGTTGCTGCCTCTGCTGGTGTTGTTTGTATAAATATGCATTGAAGTGCTGCGTACGGGTCACGCTTTTAGGACAAGATGGCCCACCAGTGAACATCATCCACCGTCCATCATATTTGATCGTGATGGTCTATCTATCTATCTCTCTATCTTGATCATACTGCCATGTATGATGGTATTTGTAAAGTTTTTCACACATTCAGACTGCTGAGTTTGTTGGACAAAAAGCTATTGTTCAAATTAAAAATGAGAATTAAAGATAAACCTACTTGGCTTGGATCTCAAATAGGGTTTTTAGTTATCTTTGATAAAAAAAAAAACAGATTATTAGGCAATTAATAGTTCATAAGTATAATTACAAATATAAATCTACTCCAATGCACATAAAAATGTAATGAATTTATTTAAAAAAAAAGTGTAATGACTTGTTACTCTAAGTAGGCAATTAGCGTTAACTCGAATCATAATTATCTGAGTTAAGCTCGTAGTTAAATTAAGTCTAATGTATCTCAATTAGTGTGTGTAGGTTTGTGTAATGTTTAGTTTTAGTGTGACATGTTAAACAAATTTATAGGTTTATTGAATCAATGGAATTAATTAATATAACTTATAATTTATAAAAATCAAATCAAATGAATAATTGAAACGGTTGGATCAACCTCGAGATGTGAAGCGTGTCCCGATGATGTCACGATAGCAACTATCTCAATTTAAGCTATACACCATCGAATTTGCCTCGATATAGGCGCTGGATTTGATGATGAATCAAGGAGGAGGTGGGTGGAGCATTAGGTGGATAATTAACGCCACCTTCACCACCTTCATCTCTTCACCACTGCCATTACCATCGATCGTCATCCTCATAGCCGTTGTCATCTTCTTCGTTGGACGGCTATTGTGGTGTGCGTTGGACGTGGTGGTTGGAACCACAGGGTGGGTATGATGATGGAGGTGCAGAGGCACTAGAACCTCTGGACAAGGGTAGTGATGGGTGGTAAATGTGGTCGTTGTTGTTGTTAAAACAGTTGAAGGTGTACCAAATAATTGAGTGGCCAAATGATTTGGTATGGGATTTGGAAGCAAAATGTCATGGGTTCAAATCTTGGTGGGTGCAAACGAGTATTGCCTCCAATTTATTAAAAAAAAAAAATGGTGTTATTGTTGTTGTTGAAATAATGAGTTTTTGAAGGGCTAGCTAGGTATTGTTGTAGGGGTTAATTATCAACGTGATGAGACTTGTACATGGACTCCTCAAAGTATTTTGGATGTGATTTGAAGTGTTCAAGAGGTCGAGGTCTAGGAAGTCGTTGGAGTCGCTAGGAATGAGGGCAACCTCGAAGGAAGGTTGCAGAGAATGACGCCGCCAACGACGCCGTAGGCATGAAACCTATGGCGCTACCCAAGACGTCAAATTGAAGGTTGCTGTCCGTTTGACACCGTGAACGATGTCGTGGGTTTTTTACGGCAAGGCCTACGACGCCAAACTTTAAAAATTAAAAAGTTAGGTTTCGGTTATTGATCGAATTCATACGAGTTCTAAGGTCATACTAGGACTAGTATAACATCAAAATTGACTTTGAATGATTTGTGATAGGTTCTCAAACACCGGTAGAGGTTCGAGTAACTCGAGAGCTAGGAAACTAGGAACAAAACTTAAGGAAACTTAACCAAAGTAAGTGGGACTCGTATTCTTATCAATTATGCTTCGTAATTAGTATATTTAGTTCATATAGTATTATGGACTAGGATTGAGGCAGCGTACTCCAATTTAATTTTTTTAAATAAGACAATTTTTGGAAATGATCGATAAGGCGGACTGGGACCTAGGGATGGAAAGGTTAGCTTGGAAATGGATTCCATCCTTTATCCTAATAAATGGAAAATGATAGTACCATAGTCGTTCTTGTCCAGTTAAAGTTGGTAGTTCATTCAAGCTTGAATAAATCAATAGAATCACATGTCGGCCAACATGTGGATTCTATGGTTGTATTCTCGAGTGATGTGAGAGTACGACTATGTTTTGAAGTCCAAATTACAAATCACGAGTATTGTTGTGTATGCTTATTTAACTTGCATTCAGTTATTTATTGTTTATTTTAATTTCAATGCTCGAATAGATATGTTTGGATTCATATTGCTATTCATTGATTCATTGATATTAGTTGATGATTGATATATTTACGAGCATCACTTATTGAGCAAGTTTGAGTGTTCACCCTCTTAATATTTCAGCCTTCTCAAGTTCATAGCCCATTGCTTAGACTAAAGGGAAAGTGAAGGCATATAAATTTGTTAATTAGTCTTCTCTGCGAGGTAATGAATCTTCTTTGCATATATATATAATTATATTATTGTAACATAACATAGTTGGGAGGTTTTGTAATCGAGTTTGATTTTATAAACTAGATTTCCATGTATTTACATATTATGGAAAAAGTTTGAAACTTTTTGTTGCGTTTACTTTGGTTTTTATTTTGATATCGATATACAAGTTAAGTTTATCAAGTATTGGAAGGAGAGTCTGGTAGCTATAGTTAAGTCTGGTTGGTGTGCCGAGGTTTAATTAGGGTTTCGACCGATTATCGCCATAATGAGGATAAGAGATGCTACAAAAAGGTTAGTAGAAAATTAATAATTAAGGGGAAAGGCTGTTATTGGGGGTGTTTGTGTTTCGATTAACTCGGACGGGTTGGCCTATAGGTAAGGGCGAAAGCGAGATTGTGTGAGTTATGATAAAGTTTCGAGTTTGATTCCCCACGACAATCAAACGCCGAGCTACCAATGGTATCTTTGTGCAATCTCAGGACTCATGGAACTAGTTAGAAAAGTATATGTATATCTATGGTTAATAAAAAAAATAATGTTTTGAGTGCGTGTATTTATATATAAATTAAAATCTAAGCAATCACTTATGAATTTTGCAATGTTCTAAGACAATTTTTCCCACGATTTGGTGATTAATCCGCTTCAGAAATTTGTTCCCAGGATTTAACTAGAATGCACTTCCAAATTCAAAAATCACCAAATTTGGAAGTCTGCTCAACAATATATTTCTTATTTCTTACAATAATTATAATTTCAACTTTATTCATCATGAAATTGGGATGGGAATTGATATCTAATCAAGTGGCCTTGTGGGTCAAACTTACGAAAGCCAAATATGGCATCTCGTAGCAACACGATCACAAACAATCTCACTGCAGGTGAATGCTCACATGCTTAGAGAAATATCTGCAAGATCTAGAACTAGTTGCTTGAATGGTTATATTGGGCCATCGGTATTGGCCTAACAATTCGCTTTTGGCTCGATAAATGGGTGGGCCTGGAAAGGCCTCTTATTGAAATGACAACGACTCCCATATTGGAATCCAAACGAGGCGAATGAGGACTCGATTTACTAGTCTTATTCAGACTCAAGTAAGTTCTCTACTTCCTTTGCATATACTCACTAACACATCTACCTTTGTCTGTAGGGAATATAGGTTGGATGTGATATGGAAATGTGTTGTTCTTAAGATAGTACGAACTTTCCTCCGGCTTGCTTTCAATGATGCACTCCTCACAAACGAAGTCAGACACCCAAAACATACGATTGAGATCGATGGTTGTGATCTATGTGGGGGTGCGTCAGAATCTCTCAATCACATTCTTAGAGAATATCCCATGTCCCTCTTAATTTGGGGTCACTTTCTTTATGTGGAGCAGCTTGGATCCATTTCAACTTTACCATACCATGAATGGCATGTCGAAAACCTAATGTGTAGTAACCAGATCATAGGTATGGGATGGTTGATATTCTTTGCCACTACTTGTTGGCTCATATGGAATAGACGCAATCGAATCATAATTAGCGAAGAGACAATCTCACATATGGAACTTTGCCATATGATTTTTACTAAGTCCAAATCCTTCCAACATGCTAAGGATTTCTTCATCTCTTTCAAACGAGGTTCCTCCTCAAAGGAGCATTTGATTAGTTGGGATTGTCCATCGGAACATTAGGTCAAAATTAACACTAATGGGGCTTTGAAGGAACATCACGCATTAAGTATGCGGGTGGTTTAATAAAAAAATGTAAATGGTGATTGGGTAGGTGGATTCATGGTTAATATCGGGAAGTGCTCTGTTTTTTAGGCAAAACTCTGAAGAGCAGTCTAAGGGCTCCAACTAGCATGAGACATGAGCTTCAGGAAGATAATTTTAGAAATGAATAACAAAAGCATGGTAAAGTTGTTGAATGGTGAAAGTATCTCAATAAATCAACATCGCCACATTATTTCTCTTATTTGGCAACTATTGCAACGAAGATGGTCAACCGTATCATCCACATTCATCGTGAGGGTAATCGGGCAGCGAATTGGTTTGCTTCATTTGCGGTGCATCACTCGGTCGTGAGTCACCTCTTTCTATATTGCCAACTGGAGTTAGCTACGATCTTGAGAGAGGATGTTATTGGGGTGTTTTTTCCCATATTTTGTCATTTGTAGTAAGACATTATTGTTTCCTTTTGATAAAAAAAGATATGTTTTTAAATAACACACCCCTTTAATTTCAAAATCAATAAATCTTTTAGATTCAACGTCACAATTGTTAACATACTCCAATTGAAACAATTGTAAAACCGATTAAGTAAATTTGAAAATTAATTACCGCTTAATTAATTCTGAAACTCAAAAAATTAAGTACTACCCATGTGCACCTATTGGGTCATTTACTCCAATTCTTTGCCTCAAAATAAAACTAGTTGGGTTGCTTTCACATATAAAAAGTGACAAAGTTCTTTTTGATTTTTCAATGTGGTTCTAGTGTTTTCTTTTAAAACACATGGACAACATCTTTTTGTTCCAACATGACGCAACAAAAACAATTGATGAATTGAAAGTTTACTTATCAAATTATATAGCTGATGACATATCAATGGATCATGATCAAAAGAAAACAATATTTTGGTTGAGGAGTTTGTTGTATTTGTATTTTTATTTTTTGATAACTATATATGTGTATATATCAATCTTTTTCAACCTTTTTTTTGTCAAACTAATCTTCTAGGAGTTAATTAGTCGAGGCGCCCGCCCCATCCTCACAATATAAGAGAAATCAAGAAAATATAATGCAATCCTCACAATATAAGAGTAATCAAGAAAATATAATGTAACTAGAAAAATTGAAACTATGACCGTTGTTGATTCAATCAAAATTATGATGCTCATTTATTTACATTGCACAACCACCCTCGAAGGGCTTTACATTTTCGCTCTATGGATTTTGCTTACTCGATGAAGTAGACCGCCGGTGGCTGAGAAGGCTTTCACTTTACAATTTATTTATTTTCATATCGGTTGAATATTATACTCAATCTTGATTCTTGACTCATTTCTTATTTAAGATGAGATAATTAAATAATTCATGATAGAAATATGTGATCCTTCTAGTAAATTTCACGATACGAAAGTACTCTTTTAACCCTTTAAATATAAGTTCTTTATTAAAACAAGGACAACTCATATTGTGCAAGCAAAGAAAGCTTGTAATCTTGTACATGTATATATTAGTTTTAAAATTACGTAGCATACTTGCTAGCATAGCTTAAACCAGAGAGACGAAAGCCATTGATGCTATATGAACTGTCCTTAAAAGCTCACACATTTGAGACCTTTGGAAGCAGTGAGCAGGGTTGGTTCATAATAAGATTTTTTTTATAGGTGCAGAATAATTAAGTACAAATAAGTATAATGTTAAAAATTGATAATAATGTATATATAAAGAATGAATACATAATATATATATATATACATATATATATCATATAAATAAAAGCACGAATCACAAATTTTTGAGTGGTAATAAAATTTACCTATTTGCCCATACTTTTTTTTTTCATCTCCAAATCAATCTTTTCTTTTGTATCCAAATCAAACTCTAACTCCTTATCAATCCACTACACGTTTTTTTTTTCTCTATCTCCAAGTCAATCATGAACTCATTCTCATTAATCCAATACACTTTTTTTAGGAAGTAATGTCATAGCATGACTATCTTGTTTTTTCATTCACATCTTATCTCAATCACATTAGAGAATATTGATAAGTTAAAAAATGTACTTGTATTTTTAATTTTTAAATTTTAATTACAATTTTAAATTTTTTTAATAAATTCTTAGAAATTAATTCCCACGAGTGAAGCTAGCAGGGAAATCGTGCGTAGCACGTCTTAAAACTAGTATATATATATACATGATATATAATCAAATGTAGGCAAAACAAATCTTTTGTTTTCATGCGGAACCTCAAGAAAGTAAAGTCTTACAAAGCTTTTTATTTTGTTTTGTTTCTTTGACCAATTTACTTAGGCTCCAACAATTTCAAATTAAACGACTACATGCTTTTTTTTCTTTTTCTTTTTTTATTAGGAGGACCATACATATACTAGTTAAGGTGGGTTGGGTTTGTTGCGTTAATGAGAAAAGCAACTTAAGCGAAGAATTTGTTCAATTAAGAGAAAACATTTCCTTGTTCTTTACAAGAGAAGGACTGAATTAGAAGAAATAATAGTTCGGAAGTTCAATTGGGGAAAGTAAAAGTTCGACTTGAGCCTTAATTAATTGAAGGATAATTAAGTACTAATTAAGCATAAAGCCTCGACCATAGATTTTGAGGACCGCTAAGGGCACCCTCACCTTTTCATGAAGGCACCCAACTTATTTGTAAAAATTCCAGCAAAAATGGAAAAGACCATTTTGCCCCTGTATATATAATGGTTCAAGCCTCTCAAACCATTTTGACAAGGAGTTAGGGCACCCTACCACCAAGCTTGAACCACAAAGCCACATTGCGTTTGGCGAAGAGCTGATCGATTCTTGCGGATTGACATCATCCGACACGAGGTAACAATGTTTGACAACCATATTCGGGTTTTTAGAAGCTGTTTAGTTGTGTATAAGCGTGAAAATGATGATTTGTTTGTCAACGTAGGGTTTGGTAATTTCTTCAAATCGAAGTTGTTTCCACTATATAATGGAGGATTGTAATGCTTCGGTGCCAGAGGAGGTCGTCCTTGAGGTAATTTTGCAAATTTTTTGTGTTTTTTATGCGGTTATCCGAAGTTTCTGTCTGGGTGCGCGATTGTTTCGGCCTCGCAGGACCGAGATGTATAGTAATGTCTCGGTCATAGAGGACCGAGAGGTTTCACGTAGGTCACGGATTGGTACGACCGAGAGTACTGAGTAACTCTCGGAAGTACATGAGCGAGACTCTGAAGAAAGTTTCGGACCTGTACAACCGAGAACCTGTTTTTTTGGATTTTTTTTGTGATTGTCTTTGTACATTTTGGTTGATTATAATGTTACACTGTTTGTATTGCAGGTAATGCCGTTATCTAGTAATTTTTCAGACTACAAGGACACTTTTACACCTTCTAAGCCATTCCCCTCTCGAGAAGCGGCTATTTCATGGCTTCAAATGATTGGTGGTAAGAACAAGTTTGTGTTAGTAACGAAGCACTCGGATGCCGGGGGCATTAAGCGCAGGGGAAGGGTGAAAATTGCCTGTGAGAGGTCTGGGACATATAGGGGACTGGCTCAGAGAGTAGGGAAGGGGAAAGCGGCAAAATTTTTAAAGAAATCAAGGAATGATGAAAAGGCGAGGACTCACACTAGTACGAAGAAATGTGGATGCCCTTTCCAAATTAACGTCAATGAAAATGCTGACTCCTTATGGTATGTCATTGTGATTTGTGGGAGGCACAATCACGACACCACGGGAAGATTGGATAAGGGAGAGGTGGAAGTTGAGGATGCGGGGGGAGGACTGAAAGTGAGCAGCTCAGGGAGATTAGTCCACCTTTGTCTTTTGTGGAGTGCGAGCAGGAAGTTGAGGATGCGGGTGGGAGGACACTGGGGTCTCCAATCGGAGGCACCCCAATGTCGAAGAGAAAACACGATGATGACGATTCTTCGACGAGACGGGTGGAGAGCGGATTTGAGTCCTCCCACTCCACAAAAGAGGCCTCCACTTCTAAGCAGAAGAAAGGCAAGGTTGTTCCACAAATGCGTCGTGCCAGTCGACGCACGCAAAGTGGATCTAACATGGCTTATGGTCATTGCTTAGAACCGGATTGGTTGCCACATGTTGAGGCCGTTATCGATGTGGTTTCCGATGGAAATTGTGGATATCGGTGTATAGCCTCTGGGCTTGGACTTGCCGACGTAAACGGGTGGAGGATTGTGCGTAGAAGGATGTACGATGAGATTATCGGGTATGAAGACCTTTGGCGGGAAGTGCTTGGCTCGAGTTTCGAGACTGTCAAGAATGTGGTGCATCGCCCAGAGAAGCAAGAGGAGACATCTTTCAAAGAATGGTTGACACTTCCAGACATGGGATTGTTAGTATCCACCGCATTCAATGTCATTCTCGTCAACCTCTCGCATGGGAGTGCCTCCTCATTCCTACCTCTACGTAGTACTCCACCGTCGTCATTGCACAACAGACTTATCATTGCAATGGCAAATGAAAGGAATATCCATTGGGTTAGGGTAAGTTCTATGATTTTTTGTGAATTGGTTTGTTTCCCCTTAATCGGGTTTGTGACAATATCTTCTATGTTCTACTGTTCACTTTGACAGGTGCAGTTGCGTGTGAATGCACCGCTGCCATCCTTATATCCATCGTGGGATCGGTATGTTGAGGACTGAGCCAAATGTTGGCGAGATGGATTCGTTTTTCGAGACATCACGCCCATTGCAACTGCTGATGATGAAGCCACCATACCTGTTGTAGATTTAGATACACCGTAGGTTAAAGCTTGTACCTAGAAACCTTGATGGCTAAACATTTGGAAATTTTGCCAATTCCTCCGAATGTTCTATGTATATGCAAATGTTGTGTTGTATTTTGATTGTTGTTTACTTATGGATGGACCCTTTTTAGAGTCAGTTTGAATGTTACGGAGATTTATAATCAATTAAGTTTTGGTGCAAATTGTCGTGCTGGATTTTCAATCTTGTATTGTTAGTTTGACATACCACAAATTTTTTTTTACAAAAAGTAATGTTCAAATTCATCCATTTCTGATGTCTCGGTCAAGCAGGTTCGTGAAACAACCCATATTTTCGGTCACCCATGACCGACAAGTAGTCCAATATATCGGCCGTTTACAACCGAGTCCAATAGCAAGTTATCGGTTATACACCACCGAGATGGATTGACCATTTTAATTCGCCTTACTCTCGTCCTATGACGACCGAGCTTACCGAGACCCACTCGGAAGTGGACAACCGAGTGTAGGACAAAATTCTCGGTTGTACACCACCGACGCCACATTACTTATCACTAATTTTAGCTCTCGTCATGTCACGGCCGAGATAACGGCAGTATTCTCGGACATGCGTAACCGATACGCTGTCAACTCTTCCGGTCTACGTGGCCGAGACTGCGATTTCCCAAAAATATTGGCTTTTGTCTCGGCCATGCTTGGCTGAGACAGTTGACACCGTCTCTGGCCTGTGTGGCCGAGAACTGCGATTTCCCAATTTTTTTACAATTGAACAAACCGCCACACACATATTACAACTACTCTACCAAATGTAACTTAATTCGACGATCTTCAACCGAGCCCTAATTTGGAGACGAAATCGGCTCACACACCGGACCCTACAAAATGCAGAAAACTCGAACAACGAAAGAGAAACACACGTCGAGGGACAGAGAACACGATTTCGGGAATTCCTCTCATTGGTCGGTTCAAAACAAATGGATTCTTCCACAAGGAGTTCGGTGAAGGTGGTGGTGGTGGTGGGGGTGGTGGGGTGCTCAGGGGTTGCACGAGGGTAATGGGGTGCATATGGATTTCTACGAGGGGTAGTTTAGGTATTTCGGGTCTAATTTTTGGGTGCCCCATGTAAATCGGTTTGTGCCCACATTAACTGGGTGCCTTCATTAAATGGTGGGGTGCCCTTAGCGGCCCTCTAGATTTTCGGTAAGTTTAGGAGTCATTTGGGTACTAAGCTTAAACATCAATAAACTATACTATATAAACTCCACTCTCACGGGCGTTTAACTCGTGTCTGAGACCCTACGTACTTGACTTGATTAAGAAATGGAAATGTCAATGGGTGTCGACATTGTCGTGAAGCTCTTAAATCTTCACACTTAAGGAGAAGTGAGTGGCCTTGATTCTTGAATGAGGTATGGACCATATGGTGGGGGAGTAGCTCGTGACATATGTGAATGGTGGAAGTGGAACTAAGCCCACGTGGACCCCACAACCGGTCTCCGCCGCACGGACCCCAGAGTCGCAAGGTCAACGCAGGCCTAGTCACCTTTCAATCCACTATTATAAGTAAATTCATAATTTTAAGTTGAGTTATTAGTATTTTTCAAGTTTTACAAATTAGCGGAAGCAATTAATGCATTAAATAACTCAACAATAATGTAAAAGAGTTAGACAACCTAATTGTGGAACCCCGTAAATATGTACATTCATGTATATCTTGTGTCAAGTGTTATAAACAAGCAAAAATGATATACCAATCGTGTGTATCTCTCAACCCAAATAAGTATCCCAAATGTGATAACAACATATATAAGTAATACAAAAAGTCAAAAACCTACAAAAGTGTGCAGATGAGGGCCGCTCCGATATCCTCAGAGTAGATCGCCAAGTGTCGGCGTATTGCCTTTGCTCGGTTGCGGATCTGCACTCGGTCAAACACAAGAATGTCGAGTCCAGGTAAGTAAAAGCTAGTAGGATCTAAACATTAATTCAAAATAAATGAAGCAGTCTAAAAGTCATGCGGATAAAAAGAAAACTGTATGGAATGCATGATAAAAAGATTGTAAAAATGAAAGTACAACGAGAAATGAATGTCAAAGGAAACAATAGAGAGGTGCCCAAGTAGTCCAAGACCACCGAGTGCGGGTGCCACAGGGTCGGGGTCATAGAGTCGTCAAGGCAACGCCAACCAAACTCGGGTCTTAAGACGCGACATCGCCTGTTGTACCTAGACCGTCGCGAATGAGGGATATCAACGGTGCCCCGGATAAAACACATCTCATTCGACCAAATACTCAAGTGACTCGAGGTCATGGCCCCGGTTGCAAGCCGACAACCACTCCAATCAGAGACACTCGTATGACTCACTTGGCCCTCGAACACTCATAAGTGGGTGGGAATTCCAAGAAAGGGACACAATTCAACATCAATAAAATATAAGCTCAAATGAACTACTGTGCATTTCCTAGCTGGTTTTACTTACCTCGAGAATCGCAAATCGTCCTCAAAACGTCTCGCTCATGCCTCGATATGCGCACTCGACACCCGACTATAGCCTCCTAAGTCCCTGGTGTCCATTTATACCATTTTAACTATTTTAGAGTCACATTACACCATGGGATCATAGATTTGTAATTTTATTTTCAAAAAAAATTGATTTTTAGCACCCTTTTCGAATTATACCGGGGTGTCAAATGCCCGAAAAAGCCTCGAACTCATTTTTCTAGCTTTCCTTAATTTTTTCATATTTTTCGAGAATTTTTTGAATTTTTCCATAATTTTTATCTATTTTTATCTATTTTATGTAATTTATTTTTATAAAAATCAGTTTAATTTAATTTAATTTTAATTATTATTTTATTAATGGGGTGGGTTTGGGTCGACCCGACCCGGTCCATCCGGACCGGGTCGGTCCAACTCATCGGTCGGTCGGGGGACGTCCACCTGGCCGGTCGACCCGGTCGGATCGTCCACCTGGTCGATCTAACCTGGTCCACCGGACCGGACCGACCCACCTACCCATCTTCTCTATTGTTGAGTGAACATATAGCTTTTTGCTACTCTGTTCGTTCAACATTTTTTCTAACAACAACAACAACACTACAACATCAACATCAACTCAACAACAACATTAAAACTCTGATTTCTTCAAGAATTTAAAACATAAACAACCACTCACCTCTATCAACAAATAGGTCGCCGACGAGGGAGGTCCCACTACCGAAATGGACGCGCATCAAGAAGAGGTCGAGATCTTGAGGCCGTGGAGGAGAGGTGAGTGAGACCGAGGGGTGAGAATGAAGACCATGAGAGGGAGATGAGAGAGTTTGAGTAGAGGGAGAGAGAGGTGGAAATGTGTGTTTGATTTGGAGAAGATAGAAAAATTTTATGTGAGAGAGAGAAAAGTGGGAATAGTGATATGATTTGATTGGTGATGTGATAAGATGTGTGATGTGACAACTAAATCTCGGACTACCCCATACACCCGCGTTACGCGTACACTGCAACGTCGTACTCTCTCGTCACTACGCGCGCACATTACGACCACCAAAAATATTAATTGGTGTGTTGTGAATTAACAATAATACAACTAATTTAACACACGTCACATAAAAAAAATGTTTGTACCTCGATTGGCGTGCCCTAGACTTATCGATGGTGTCCCCGTGAGTTCGAGCTACGGGTTATAATCTCATGTGACACATGTCGACTCTCAACTAATAAGGTTGACCGAGTGTGCAACATCACAACGTGATGTTGCCCGGGTCACGATCTTGAGATGCCAAAACAGGTTGTTCCTCATATGGCACGTGTTTAATTTTTAGGGTCGTTAGCAGTAATTGTTATTATAAGCAGACTCTCACAGATGAAGATACTCTTCCCAATAACCACCATACTCCGCGACACACATACAAAGCATATCCTCTAACACCTGAATTAACCGCTCCGACTGTCCGTCTGTGCGTCTATTGTAGGTGATAAGTCATACTTAAATCTAATCTAGTGCCAAACAGTGCTTGCATGCTCTGCCAAATTTGTGATGTGAACTGTGATCCTCTATCTGACACGATAGATAATGGAACTCTATGTAACCTGACAATCTCTCATTCATATAACGTAGCTAATTTATCCACCCTGTATGTCGTCGATACTGATAAAAAGTGCGCGACTTAGTTAGCCTATCCACAATCACCCAGATGCTATCACGGCCGCACTGAGATCGAGGTAATCCACAGACGAAATCCATGCCAATATGCTCCCACTTCCACTGAGGAATGAGAAGTGGTTGTAATAATCCTCCGGGTCTCTAATGCTCGGCCTTAACTCACTGGCATATCTCACACGCTCGAACGTAATCACTAACATCGGTATTCATCCCCGCCACAGAATAGATGACGCATATTTGCATACATTTGGTCTGACCGGATGAACAGTAAGATGTGAGCGGTGAGCCTCATGGAAGTATTTCATCACGTAACTCTGCCACTGATGGAATCCATAGTCGACCTCTAAATCTCAGGCATGAGTCTGTCCGCCGACTCCAATCTGGATGATCCGGACTCTGAACAAACTCAAAAATATCTAGTACTACTCATCTGCCTGCTGACCCTCAAGTACACTTTGAATCGACATTGTTCGAGTCCTCATATGCCCACAAATCAACACTCTGGTATTGTTCGGCATATCGACTAAATTCATCGACTCTACTACTTCGGGTAGCCTATGTTCGTGTGTCATATGGCACGTCACTATCTCTGGATCTGCTCATCTCGACTAAATGCATCTGCTACAACATTGGCATTCCCTCGGGTGATACTTCAAAGAGAAATCATAATCTTTAAGGAACTCTAGCCAACGCCTCAATCTAATATTCAACTCCTTCTGAGTAAAAATGTACTTCAAACTCTTGTGGTGGTAAATAGCACAAACTTTTCTCCATAGAGATAATGACGCCAAATCTTCAATGCAAATACTACTGCAGCTAACTCTATATCATGGGTAGGGTAGTTCTTTTCGTGAATCTTTAGTTCTCGGGATGAGTAGGCAATCACTCTACCTCCCTGCATTAAAACACAACCCAAATTGACCTTAGAAGCATCGATGTTCACCTCAAAACACTTCTCTGATTCAGGTAGCACCAAAACTGGTGCAGTCGTTAATCGTTCCTTAGAGTCTGGAAAGCCTACTCACAACTGTGATTCCACTGAAATTTGACTTCCTTTTTGTTAATTGTGTCATCGGCGCCGCAATTTCAAAAATATCCTGAACAAACCATCTGTAGTAGCCTGCCAATCCTAGAAAACTACGAATGTCTGTTACTGATAAGTCAATAATTTATAGGTAATTTATAGTTAATTTTAGTATATTAATTATTGAAAATATTTAAAATAATATATTAAATAATAATTTTTGTCACTTTTAGGTGAAACGGGGTGCGCGGTTGAATTCGTGGCGAAAAAATACTCAAAATGGAGTATTTACATGTCAAAATCGGACAGGACAATTTCCTCGAAGAAGTGCGGCATGGCGGTGTGTCAAATAGTGGACGAGTACGTCCCGACCATTCAAAGACGCACGCCACGTCACGCGCAAGACAATTTCTTCATGCGATTCAGAGCCGTCGATCGGCCTCGGGATGCGCAGAGCACAATACGCCGGATGATCGAACGAGTCAACGCGCACAATGCACCGTTTGACCAAATTTATCCGCACTCGCCACGTGGCCACTTCCTCTTCTCCTCACTCGCCGGCTCGTCCACCACGTCGGTGCTGCACCGCCCCTCTCCCCCAATCGCGTGCCGCCACGTCATCCACCACGCCTGTTCCGTCAATCAGTGCGTGCCACGTGGGTTCGCACTCTCCTCTCAACCGCCTCTCTCGCCCAATTACATGTCGCCACGTCAGCGAGCCGTCCTCTCGCCCAATCGCGTTCTGACACGTGGCATCGCACTCCACATCCCCATCAATGGCAGCTGACACGTGGCACGCACTAAAAATCAGCCAATGGGACGCTGACACGTGGCATAGCATATTTCTATAAATTGGGGTCATTCGGGATAGTGGAGGGAGGGAAGAAAAATCATCTGAAGGTCGGGACACACCGGGGGTCATCCGGGGTTGTACCCGCCCTTTTCGGGCCGGGTCTTTCTACCACTTCCCCGGCCCATATTTTATATTTTATTTGTGTTTTTTTATTATGGGAGACTAAAATCTCCAACTTAGGCAAGACTGCGAGCAAGGTTTGACCGAGCTTAAATAATGGATTTGCGAGATTTATTTATTTTAATTTCAGTCTTTTCATTAATATTTTATTTTCTTTGGTATTATTTTAATAATTAAGGTTAAATACTGATTTAATTCTTAATTTACCAGCCAGTGTGTTGTAAGCACCCGTACTTGTGCGATAAGACCACACCAGTGGCAATTGACCCTACCAATTGATTCGACCCTTTTGGGACCGGTTAAATACCTTAGAAATCTGGGCTAAATCGGACACACGAGTGATCCGGTTGTCTAGGTGTAGTGCCTTCACGAAGCCCATTGCGGTCAACACATTAAATCCAATTCACTTGAATATGCGGTTGTGTGTCTGACTAGGGAAGTAGTCACCGTCGTACCTTGGCTAGAGGGAGACGGGGAAGAGCGAGGAACCGCGTGCGTCATAGGGTCTATAGCTACACTAGGATATTTTGATTTGCATACTTTACATAAATCGACGACCAAGTCCAATCTTTTACCAAACCGAACTTGTATGTCTTGTCCTAGGTATTTTTATTTATTATTTTATTTTTCAATTTTATTTCAATTGTTTTAATTATTTTTAGGTAATTAATTCATTCACTCTCCAACCCCGATTTCCCTTTTTGTTATTTTTGACCGAAGAAAGAATACCAGTCCCTGTGGGATCGACCCTTTGCCACTATTCTACAAAATAGTTGGTTTAGGTATTTTTAAATATTATTGACGCGTTCGACGCGCGTCAGTTACTAATGTCGGTGTAGGCCAATCGATCACTGCTCTAATCTTAGCGGGGTTCACTAACACTTTACTGGCTCGATAATATGTCTAAGAAACCCGACTTCAGTGAGCCAAAACTCACACTTACTGAACTTAGCTACAGTCTATGCTCTTTTAAAGTATGTAAGATTGTTGGTGTCCCTTATAATCCTCACGAGTCTTAGTAATAAATTAGAATGTCATCGATGAACACTATCACGAATCTATCCAAGTACTCTCTCAATACTCGATGCATTAGATCAATGAACATCGTTGGGGCGTTCGTCGGCCCAAATGACATGACGGTAAATTGGTAGTGCCCATATCTCGTGCGGAATGTTGTCTTTTCCCTATCCTCATCTCGAATCCTCAATTGGTGGTATTCCAATCTCAAATCAATCTTAGAGAACCAGTGTGCCCTTGTCAGCTGATCGAACAAATCATTAATACGTAGGAGTGGTTACTTGTTCTTCACTATGATTCCGTTGTGAGCTGTCGGTAGTCAATGCAAAGTCTCAAACTACGTCTTTCTTTTTGACAAACAATATTGGTGCACCCCAAGGTGACATGCTCGGATGTATGAATCCCAACCCTAACAACTCATCTAGCTGGGTCCTCGACTCCTCTAATTCCTTAGAACCCATCATGTACGGTAGAATCGAAATAGGTTTGGTCCCTGGGACCAAATCTATGATGAAGTCGACCTCTCTGGATGGTGGCAATCTTGGGAGCTCTGCGGGAAAAACATCCGGATACTCGCATACAACGGGCACCTCCTCTATCTTCGTCTCAACTATATCGGTCGTACTCAAAACACTAGCAAATGTCTCGAGATCTCAACTCGTGGCCACTATGGCATGGGTGATTGGTAACGTGGTCGAAGTCCCCTGAAAGCTAAATTTTGCTCGGTCCAAAAGCCGAAACGTAACCACCTTGCTGAAACATTCAAGTTGTACGTAGTACGCGGCTAACCAATCCATGCCCAATAAGGCATAAAACTCTAAGAACTCCAATACCCTCAAGTCTACGGGCATTTCTTGGTTCTCTATCTTAACTGAACAGTCAACACATAGTAAGCTCGGGTATATCTTGTCCCTAGCAGCCGTGTTGAGGATCAAGGGTCGCTCTAGCTTAATAGGTCTCAATCCTAACTCATCAACCATACGAACCGAAATAAAAGATATCGTAGAACCTAAATCAATCATAGTATGCATAAATTGACTACAAATGTAAATCATACCCTCGATAAGGTTACGAGTGGCAAGTTGGATCCGGTGCAACGATGGCATGAACTTGCTCTCTGCGCTGCTGTGGATGAGCCCTACCTAGTTGTGGACATGTACCGACAAATTTCCCTATATGTCCACACTCAAAACATGCTCGATGAGGTCCTAGCCCTAGTGGAATCCGATGTCCCTGTCCCTGCGCCTGACTGGACCTTTGTCCCTGACCATGTCCGTGCCTCTGCCCATGACCATCGCTTCTACCTCTACTCTCACTCTGTTGATACTGTTGTGGCAGCCCTGACGGTGCCGGCTACTATGGTGTACTGGCATAACTCCGTGTCGAAACAGATGGTACCGACATTGTTGCACGCTGGATGGGATGGTGGCGCCACGTATCCTGTACTCGTGCTCTGTCATTTCTCGACCTGAATGGTCGGTGTCTCTTACTCATCCTGTCACCTCCAGACCTATAAACCAATTGTGATGGTGTTGGTGTTGGTGCTAGGATGATCTCATCGGGGTGTGTGCTCAGGTATGCCTCTTTGGCCGGGCTCCTCTTATATGTCGCTTGTAAACTCTATGGCTCTTTAGTCACCACGGTGCCTCCGATATCCTAAATAGACCCTCCATGAAGTAGTGTGCCTGATCGGCATCTATGTAAGCTATCCCTCCAGCATAATCCAATAACTGCAAATACCTGCCCATATACTGCATCACCGACTCCCCAGTGTACTATCAAATGCTTAAAAACTCGGCTCTCTTCTGCTTCAGGACCGAATGCGGGAAGTACTTATGATTAAATTGCCTCCTTAATTCTGCCCAATCATTAGGCTTACCCTAGGTAGCCACCATACTGCGCCACCACGCATTAGCCTCTCCAAACATCAGCCCTAACGATATACTCGGTCTCATACACTCCGGTGTGGCTAGGATGTCATGTATCTTCTCGTGGATCTTCATAAATTTCTTTGTCGCCTCGAGATTTGTGCCCCCGTAGAACTTAGTTGATCTATGTCTTTGGAACTCTCGCGACTGTCTCGCCTTAACTGTCGCCCTAGTGTTCATCTATACGGGTGTAGACGACCTGGTTTTCGTCGGCGCAGGTGGTCGGGCAATACCATCTCGGTCTGAAATGGTACTATCTAAGCTACAATGGATGGTGTTGGTATGACTAGAGCCGCTGGAGTGGCCTGTACAGTAGGCGCACTCCTCTCATGCACGATGGGTATTGTCCATGAAGATGGTGCTGGTGTAGCTGTGATATGTGCCCCGAGTATCCTAAAGATCTCGTCCAATCGTTGATCCTAAGATGTGACTCTCTGAGTCAATGAATGTACCTCCTCAATACTCGCAAATCTAATAACTGTTGCTCCACTATCATCACTCGAACCAGGCTGATCTGCAATTGAGATCCGCAATAGCAAGCGAGTATCTAATCAGTGTATAATTACCGGTATAGTATAGTACAATACAACAATCAACACATATAGGATCTTAATTTTAATTTTCCCCAACTTGCCTCATTTCCGAACTAAGACTCTAAGTCAGAATCATAAGGTTCCACTTTAAGTTCCAACCGTGTCCTAACTCTATTTTTAATTTTTGTCTTATATTGGTTATGGGTTAATTAAGAGCTATAAGTAAAAACATAGGCTATGATACCAACTGTGACGGACCCAGTTTTCCACAAACTAGGCCCCGCTCGGCCTAAGCTCACGTGGATTCCCGAGCCACTCTCGCAAGGTCAACGCAGGCCTAGTCGGCCTTTCAATCCACTATTATAAGTAAATTTAATTTTAAGTTTAGTTGTTAGTATTTTTTAAGTTTTACAAATTAGAGAAAGTAATTAAGGCATTAAATAACTCGACTGGACAATCTCTACAAATCCGATTAGGATATATCTTATCCCAGCGGCCGTGCTGAGGATAAGGTGGGCGCTAACGCTCTCGAGTGTCAAACCTAACTCTCATACCATCCGTCCCGAAATAAATGATAACGTACTACCATAATCTATCAATGTATGCATAGGGCGACCAAAAATAATCAACGTACCATCGACAAGCTGCCGAGATGCATCACGATCTGGTGCGACAACTGCGTGCACCTCGCTCCTCGCTCGTATCGGGCCGAGCCGAAATTTTGCTAGTGGTGGTGTTGGCTCCCTGGTACATTCACTCTTGTAGTGCCCTTCTGCCTACATCTGAAGCACGTGACATTATGCCTATGTTAGAGCCCTGACCCTGCTGTCCGCTAGCCCTATGGCCCTGTCCCTGCCACTGATGACTCCCGGTTTTGCCTCTCTGGACTCGACCCTCTGTCTCGCGGCCGCCGTACTACCATAACCTGTTGTGGCTGTGCCGGTACAACTGCATGTGCGCTGATCGTCCGACCGTCATCATATCTGCGTTTATGTCCCTTCTGATCTCTTTGATCGCGATTCCTCTTGCGTTTCCTGTCTGACCTCCCCTGGCCTTTATGGCTGTCGTGATGCATTGGAGCGGGGACGGCGTTGTTCCACATAAAAAATGTCTCGCGGGCCAACGCCCACTCGTAAACTTCTCGTACTATCCTGGCTCCTGCCGACACAATCGTGTCCCCAATCTATAGTCGGAGTCCTCGAATAAAATAGTGGACTTGAAGTCGCTCGGTCCCAGCTACATCCATCGCAAAAGTAAGCGGGTATGTGAATTTCTTTATGTATTGCGACACCGTCCGGTCACCCTGCCTCAGCGTCAAGAACTCCTCCTTCAGTCTCACCTGAGTCTCGATCTGGATATACTGATCATAAAAGAATTTCTTGAACTCTGCCCAAGTACTCGGCTCTCCGTGAGCAGCTGTGTAGGTGGTCCACCATACTGCAGCATCTCCGCTGAGCATAAATCCGAAAATCCTAGACCGTATGTTGTCGTGAATCCTCAATAGTCCGTGAAGTTTCTCGTGTGAAATTATCCACTTCCCAGCTACCTCTAGGTCACCGCCTCCATTAGAGTAGCCTGGCTAAAAACGAACGAACTCCTTAATCAACATCGCCTCAGCTGATAAGGAGGTCTCGAATGTGATCTTTTGTGATGGAATCAGTGTCGGTGCCACGCCCGACGTAGTCAATGGTGTTGTGACTGCTGGCAGTATCTCGGTGGTAGTGGTCGTGAGCGGGGTCGCCGGACGATCGGGCGACAATCGTCTGCTCTATAGTAATGGCGGCGGCAAGTGCGGCAGGGTGGCGGTGCTGCTGCGCTCGAAGTAATCGAAGAATCTCCTCGAGCTGCAAACTATGAAGTGCGACCGTGTCGCGCAAGGTCTGAACCGAGTCGGCAGGTGTCGAGCCGCTCGTCTGGCCTCCATCATCCGTATGAAGAATTGGCGTCCATCCATGTCGAATCTGCAAATCGTGAACATGCCGCAAATCAGCATCTTAATACGTGTACATAAGTATTACAATCAATATATACACATATAAGTCCTGGTACTACCCGCTCACTTTCCTTCCCAACTAAAGTTTAAGTTAGGATCTTTGGGTTTCCACATCTAATGTTTGTTGTTAAATTTTATTCGGTTGTATTAAAGTTTCCTCTGGGTTCGCCTGAACCTAGGCTCGATACCAACTGTGACGTTTGTATCACAATGTCTTAAGTCATTAAACTTTTCCCTATGTTCGCCTGAACCTAAGCTTTGATACCAACTGTGATGGCCCCAAATTCCAAGGCAAACCGGACACCGCCACGTCGTCGGACACATCACCAAGCCATGCCACGTCACATGCACGCATGTCTATGACGGCCCACGAACTTACCACCTAATACTCCAACTTAGTAAATTTTGATGTTTAAATGATTATTTTAGCAAAATGTACTAAGTTATAAAGTTTTACAACTTATTCATTTGTTTTGATTTGTTTAAGTTATTTTAGTAGCGGAAGTCTTAATAACATGCATATAATTAATGTAAACAAGTAATGCAATATTCAACAACCTATGGTGTGAAAACCCAGCAAAAATGGATACCATGTATATCAATTAAGGCGACAAAATTGTATAATATGCGTCGATATACATGTATATGGTGAAAGGTTTCCCAAAATGATCTCAAAAATATGTATACGTAAATACAAACACCTACGAGTAAGCTAGTGGAGGCGTTCCAAATCGAAGAGGCCAATCACCGCCTTCCCCCGTCGTAGGATCTCGCAACTTGCCACCAACAAACAATGACAAGTTCCAGTGAGTAAATCCCAGAGAAATTCGTTAGTATTCACAAGAAATCGACTACAATTCATGCATATATACAGAATATAAAGCATGAATATAAGTCGTGAGATAATCGAGAATGTGGAACGCAGTGTGGTGTATACGTCGAGCCATGGGACAAAAACTAAACCGCGAGGAGAGTGAGGAAATCCAACCCCTCTTCACGATGAAATTGGAACTTTGTTTATTGAAGATAGATATGTATACAAGTCTTCATGACGGAGGTGGGCCTCGCGTAAGCTCTCGAGGGACTCGGAGAAAAATCTCACGTGTAGTGAAGGTATGACCAACACTGTAGCAACAATCAAATCGTCATCAACGAGAGAGCCAGAAAGGGGTCACACCGTCCCTTCGACCATACACAGACACACGCGGGAATAGAGTAAACATGCAAACTGAACTGGCGAAAAGTAATGTGAAATAAATAATTTACAAGGAAAATAAGTAAATTCTAAACTGACTTTCTCGCGGGTTTACTTACCTCAAGCAATCGCAATTGTCTCTCCGAAATATCCCGCACACGTCTCGAGATACGTACCCGACACCCGACTATGGTCTCATAAATTCCTGATGTCTAATTAAAACATTGTTAATATTTTTTCCTGATTTTTTTGGGTTTTTCTCATAATTTTTCACATATTTTTCTTATTTTTCTGTAATTTGTTAAATTTTAAATTGCTTTTAAATTATATTTTAATATTTATTTATTTTAATATAGGTGGGGGGTCGGGCCCCGGTCCGGCCCGCCGACCCGGCCGCCGACCCGGCCCGGCCCGGTCATGGTGCGTGCACGCACGCTCCCACCCCATCATCTTCTTCCTAGAGACAATGTCTCTGGTGTTTTTTTTTTTTTTTTTTTTTTCTTCTGGTTTGGGTTGGGGTTGCTCTCAACCTCAACCCTGGTGGACTCGATGGCAAGGGGAGACACCCCTGCCATCTCCACCCACGACCTCGGTTCGGCCACCATGGCTGAACTCCCTTCTCGGCCACCATGGCCGACGCACCAACAACAACCAAAAACAACGACTCACCTCGACCGTGACTTCTCCACCTCCTGTTCTCCTTCCCGCTCCTCTTCTCCTCCTCCTCTCTATTTCTTCTTCTCCCTCTCGGCCTCCCGAACTTGTGACCGTGTGTATGTGTGAGTGTGAGAGGGTGATGTGTAGGTGTGGGAGAGTGACGTGAGGGAGAGGAGAACATGATGAGGGAGTGAGGAGGAGTGTACATGAGGGATAAGTTGTTGACTTAGTGTCTTTAACACCACAGTGTGACATAGCTGGGACACTCGCTTATGTTTGCGGGCATTTCGACCCCCGAATTCCGCGTCCAAATCGCGATATACGCATATCGCGTCGCGTCACTAATCACCCAATATATATTTCATAGTAGTTATTTGATCAATTTTTTTTATTTAATTTGTGTGTTTTAGTTTCCCCGACCTAGTATACCCACGCTTGCTCTCAAGCATCTGCCGTTTGACACGTTTTTCGATGTGAACACCCGTTACACTATCTCGTTCGATTCAATGATAGAAATACACACATGCGATGCTAAGTAATTAACTTGATATTAAAACATCGCAAATAGGCAAACAATAACACAAAACTACTATTTACCTAGTCAGCGTTCGCTGACCTATCTACGGCGTCCACATGGGTTTGAGCTTAGGGTCTTAACCCGTAATTTGTCAATTAATTGTGATTAATTAGAGCGGGCCGTTACAACTTATTTGAGGCTGGATTCAGCGGTGAAGTATCAAAGAGCATTTGAGAGATTGTATGAGTCATATGATAAGACTTCAAGTGAGTAGGAGAAGGGAATTCCCACAAAAGAAGATTGAGTGTTGCTAGTATATTATTGCAGTTCTTGAACTTTTTTATTGGGTCACTCTCCGACTTTCAAGATCCATGTGTGTTACAACTAATGCCTATTTTCATGAGGTACATGTAGTTGAAACACTTATCAATGAACGCATAGCAAGTAATGATTCGTACTTACATTCGATGGGAATGAAGATGAAGGTGAAGTTTGACAAGTATTGGGGAGATATCTCGAAGGTGAATATGATCTTATTGGTTGTTGTGGTTCTTGATCCTACATACAAGTTGAAGTTTCTGAAATATTGTTACGGTACATTGTATCCGAACGAGCAAATTGTTGAGATGATAAGCAAAGTGAGAGAAGTTTTAGATCATTTGTATATGGAATATGAATCATTTTCCAACACTTCTATTTCTACGTGGTCTAATGAAACTAGATCAATGTTTAGTGTAAGTGAAAAGACGGAAGACTCATTGTTTGGTAATGTTAGAGTTAAAAGGGCGGTGGTTGGATTTCAAAGATTTTTAGAAGATGAGACAAGTACGACAAACCGCTAGCGATTTGGGTGTAGTTTTAATGGTTCGAGGTTTGGTGGTGGTTTGTAAAGCGGCCAAACAGCGAACGTTTGATCGCGGTTTAAAGGTTTCTACCACCAAACTGTGGTTTGCCCACCCCTAAGTTCAACTGTCGTAGACTATTCAAGTCTAGCCGTGCTAGTGGTTTGTATTGTAACATTTAAGAATTTGATAAACTTGATTAGGCGGCTAATTAAGTATTTTTAGATTTAGGTATCCGAGGTGGGACCCACTGTTATGGATTAGAGATCATAAATTTTAAATATTATTTTTGTGTGTCATGTGCCTATTTGATGTATTATACACTATTTCAACGTGAAATAGGGTTCAGTGGAGTGTATACACAGTGTCTATAAGTTTCGGAGTGCATTGGAGAATTTTCTTCAATTTTAGTAATTTTAAGATTTTGTCTCGAAATACGTGTCAAAACAAGTTTCGTGGAAGGCTAAATGTCGACCAGAGCAACTGTTTCGAGTTTCGTGTAAACAGTAATAAAGATTCATGAGTTTGAGAATTTGTATTTTGGACGTAAATAGAAGAGATAATCATGAAATTAAATAAAATAGTAAATAAATTGGTTCGCATCTAGTGACACGTGGAGTTGAGGGTGACATGCGTGGATGTACTATAGTGTGCACGTTCAAGGTTGGTTAAAGGCGCGCGTGGCAAATTTATAGTCGTGAAAATATATAAGTGTATATATATTTATGTATATGGTTTATATATAAATATATATCAATCAATCCTGTAGTTTGAATTAAAATAAAAATATACATTGGATATGCCTCGAGATACGCATAACGTGATCATTGAGGAAGTAAATAATAGATGATTTGGTGGTTATTAGTGAGATGTATACAAGTCTTCATTTCCGTGTAAGTTGGGATCGGAGGTGGAGTGAAATGAGACAAAGTTTGTGAGAGATCTCGTTTAAAGTTTTATGTCGGTTGACAGTGGATGAGGTTGATATTGGGTCCATGATGGTGCAAGTTTGGCTAAGTATAGCAACATAATTGATCCATAAGGGTTCAGTATGTCATGGACAAAGTTAAGATTTTTGAAGTTTTAATGTGAACAAAACCAGTACTATGAACATTTCATGAAGATGGACTATTTTATCTAGAGTTTGGTTCAATTTGATGAAAAAGGGATAGAAAACAAGTGCCTAAAGTTAAAGCACGTAAAAATAAGAGTTTTTAGAATCAATAAATAAAAAAAATTGAGTTGTTGACAAGTAGTTGGGGGTTTATATATTAATAGAAAAGAAAATAAAAAAAAACCATTTCATTTGAAAGTTCAACAGAATGTTACAAATTTAGGTTTCTAAACCTCACCGATCCTACTTTTGCTCGTTACCCCTCGACATTCGATTTTCGCCGATTTCTTTGTGTGAATCGTAGAGAATTGTGATACGGTCAATTCAAGCTAAATTTTCATGGTGGAAACGAGATATTCAACCTGCAATTTGGTAAATTCTTAATTTCGGGTATTTTTCCTCAATTCAATTTGAATTCTCGCAATTTTTTATTTTTTTTTGCCGGGTTTCGATAGAAATTGATATGATTATCATTAATTGGTATATTGGATTGATTTATGTCAATTTAGGATAAATTTCACCGATGTGAGTTTGGGTTTTGATGAGGTGAACTAATGCAATTCAGTTGATAACTATTTTGGAAATGTTTTATGGTTGATATTGATTTATATTAGGTTTCGAATAAACTGATTATTGATTTTCATACAATTTGACTCACGGGCTCAGGAAATATTTCGATGTTGATATCGAGTGATTTCGTGGCGTTTATTGTTGATGTTTGAGGATTAAATTGCGAAAATATTGATTTGGAGAAGTTTTTCAGTTCAAAATAAATAGAGTTTTGCCTAAATGACAGGCCATATGAGAAAAATCATAACTTATCCGTCGGTGATCTGATTTGAGTGTTCTTGAAGTCTATAAAAATTTGACATGAGTACTCCAAGTTTCATTATATAAATTGATATTTTTGAAAATTGTTCTCAAGCGTATTTTGACCGCGGTTTTCATTGCATTTCGTGATATGTTTTCACTTGAAGCTTGACCCATAATATAATTGTTTATGCGGGGAAGCTATTGGAATCATTTTCAAGGTGATATGATGCTTTGGAAACCCCGAAAATTAAACTCGAAGTTGGCATTTGTAAGGTTAAGTAAATCTCATAGTAACTTGTACACTATATGAGTATTTCTCAAATATATTGCACACACGGTTTATCGTTGCATATTTGTTGGTCATGCATTCATGGACACGAGAAGAATGAGACATTTGGGGTCCCATTGTGCTCATTTGCTATATGTGGTAGGATGAACACCGTGGTTCTCTGCGACTAGAGTCACTGATCGTTGTTGACAATTGTATTTCGGATGGGTTGTTTTGTGATGTTGGCCATGATCATACTCCATGGAAAGTCGAGGCGTGGCTTTTTAAGGACTTTCTCTCAAACTCATGAATCTTTATTACTGTTTACTCACCACTTTTGAAAAGACGTCTTTTAATTGTGGTTAACCAACATAAATGGGATGGATTGTATACTTGTATATTTATGATTCCTTGTGATATTATTATTTGTTTAGATTCTTGGAATATAATGTTTAATGGCCCATTTTCAAATGGACTGCCACAAGGGTCGATGCGGACCCACAACCTGGCCTAATAGCACCAATTGTGTCCCACATGCCAACTCATCCACCATTTACTCATTATTAACCTTATATTACAACAATTGTTACTGGTTAAATTGATTAGGAACTCAAATCATCTGCCTATAAGATTGAGTTAATCCCAAATGAACCACAGCGGAAGTCTTTTATCATGACCATTAAAATACAAAACAATTAAGTCATGCAATCAACTCTTATACCTAGTGTGAAAAACCCATATATCATCAAAGAGCAAAAATATACCTCGATGTAACACAATATCAAAAGTATAGAGTCTAGTGTATCACTAACAATCCCAAATCCCAAAATAAAACAAAATATATATATATAATACAAACGTATAAGCCTGACTAAACGTCTTTGTATTCTGATAGCTTGCCATTGCCTTAGCTCGTACTAGGATCTGCACTCAATCCATCACGAAAAGACATATGACGAGTCTAAAGTAAGTATTCCAAAGAAATTAAGTGAGCAATAAGGAAAGTAAATACTGGAATTGAAACAAAACTATTAAATAAACATGCGAAAATAAAAATAGGCAACTGTGCTCATCGCATGCATATGTAATAGTGAAAGCTCAAAATGTGTGTTCTAGCCCCTAGGATCAGACTAGAGCCATATTTCGATCTCCCAACAGACTACTATTGGAGAGTAGCACTCAAGCAAGGCCAGGATCTGGATCCGCTAGGTGGTCGACGTGGAACCTACGATGCACCACAGGTGACCGTCACAATTTGCCAAATGACACACATGTTATGGCTTAGTAGACGTACACACAAAAATGGCATAGATGGAGAGCCTCAACGTCCGTCATTACAACATACCAGGAATAAAGTAATGAAAGACAAAAAATGAATTCAAAAGCAAAAGTAAATATTGCTAAAAAACTTTCAGTTGGGATACTACACACCTCAAATCGCACTTCGCGTACCATCACTGACCCTGGTCCAGCTCCGTCTAGTCCTGGATATCCTAAATTACAGCCCGTCTGACCTAGTTCCATGTATAAGTGATATTTAGTCATTTGTATGTGTGTTAATTCATTTCACACAAATTATGTCAAAACAACAGTCCATTAGCGCGCTACGTCTGGGTATTAGCGCGCTAGATGCCCAGACAGTTATCTGTTCTTCATCAGGAAGAACATTAACACGCTAATTTTCTGGCCTAGCGCGCTAATCGCGCTCTGGACGGCATCCAGCTGCAAATTTATGGGTTTCCCAACAACCCACCAAACCAACCCAACCACAACACCAACAACTCAACTTTATGGCACTATAAACCCAACATCATAACAACTCAACAACACCAAAACATCACCAACATCTTTCAAATTAAGATCAAAAAATAGAGAAAGATGTGGTGTGTGGTTCTCACCTTGCTTTTGGTGTTTCACCCCTCCAAGTTCCACAAATCACCAAGTTTGATCCTCTAAACCCTGGTTTTGCTCTTCAAATCTCGGATAAGATGATGAGGAGAGAGAAAAGGTGGTGGAAAAATGAGTCCACTTTTACTTATATAGGTCCACTCACTTACACATCTCAAGGCCATCCTAAGCACCTCATTTGTTTCTTTCTAACCTCAAGTGATTCCATTTGTAACTCTGATGGCACACTCACTCATGTATTTAACTCAAAAAGTGGCATTTCGGGTGTTTCGACGCCCGACTTCGCGTCCTGAACCTCGACCCATGCGCACCACCATGTCCCTAACCACCATATATACATTCCATATTAATTATTTAGGCCATTTTATTCATTTTTGTGTATTATTTTCTCCTCAACCTAGTGATAAATCGGTTAGACTACCGGTACCCGCATCAACACGCATATCGAGGTGACTACTTAACACTCGGTCTCGCCATCAAATGTCCTATAATAACACACATTACGATACCATGCACACTATTTCAAAATAAACATAACAATTTAAACAATTCATTGCCCAAAAATAACCATTTACCTAGCTCAAGCGTGCACAAGCCTAATTGCAAGTCCCCCGAGCGTCTGAGCTGTCAGCCACGTCTGCAATCACATCAGAAATAATGGCGAATTATATTCAGGCCGTTATAGTTCTTCCAAACTGGGGAGATCTCGTCCCGAAATTTAAATTAAACTGAAAATACTTACCGGCAAATAAAAATCGTCGTCACATAGTAGACTCGAGCCCCCAAGTAAGTCCCTCAGTTCCGTGATGATGCCAACGTACCAAAACTTTTAGGAACTCCTTATTCCTTAAAATATGAGTCCTCTTATCCATGATTTCCATAGGTTGTTCCTCGTATGACACGTCAGGTCATACCTCAATCTGACGTATATCAACCATAAGCCGTCCTGACTTAACCATCCTCAACATGGAAATGTGAAACACCATGTGTACCCCTACCAAATGCGATGTGGAAACTCCAAACGATATGCCACTCTGCCAACGCGTTCCTCAACTCTAAACGGCCCAATGTATCTTGGTGCTAGTTTCTCCTTAATGTCAAACCTCTGATGACCCTTCCAGAGCGAAACTTTCAGATACACCAAGTCTCCAACTCGTAGCTCAGACCCTAAGATACTTGTTCGCATATTTCTTATGCCTATCATACGCCGCCTAAAGTCTCTGTCTGATCTGTCTTACATTCTTAGTATGGTCAACAACAACCTCAGGTCCTATAGTAGTTGTATCTTCCGGTGTCGCCTAACATGCTAGTAATCTGCATGGCTTACCATAAAGTGCCTCAAACGGTGGCATCCCAATACTCGTTTGATAGATATTATTGTAGGCAAACTCACACAAAGGTAAGTACTCTTCTCACGATCCACAAAACTGTAGAATATACACCCTGAGCATATCCTCGAGATGAATTAATCGATACGACTGTCTGTCAGTCTAAGGATGGTACGCAGTACTGAACTGTAAACGAGTGTCAAACTAATCATGTATACTCTCCCACAATCTCGATGTAAACCTCGGATCTCTGTCGGAAACAATGGAAATTCGTACACCATGCAATCTGACAATTTCTCTCTCGAAGATAGTACTTAGTTGTGTAACAAAATATCTCATGGCGATCGGTATAAAGTGTGTCAACTTCATCATCCTGTCGATAACTACCCAAATCGCATCGTGTCTCCTCCTCATCTGAGGTAGGTCGCTACGAAGTCCATAGTCACGTGTTCCAACTTCCACTTAAGAATAGGCAGCGGCTGTAGTAACCTTGTCGGTCTCATATGCTCGGCCTTCACCTATTGGCATATATGACAACTCCGGGAGTATCTGCCCACGTCAGCCTTCGTCCCTGACCACCAGAACAATTTTCGTAGATCGTAATACATTTTTGTTTGATCAAGACGAACTGTGCATCGCGACGGGTGTGCGTCCTCAAGAATGTTGTCCCTGAGCTCCGATACCCCTAGTATCCACAATCGACCCCTGTGTCTCAAGCACCTATCTAACTCTTCAGACCACTCAGTGCACCCTGGTTCCTGATCCTGAGCCAGGCACTGAACCACAAATATGGATCATCAGCTCTCTGCGACTCAACCACCCGCTCTAGAGACATCGTACGAACTCGCATTTGACAGCAAATATGTAGCTCAGCAATAGCCTATATCAAACACAACACTGACGCTACCTCAAGCAACCCGTGCTCATGTGTCAAATGACGCGGTACTATCTGGCTCTCCATGTCGCTCCTGTTCAGCGCATCAGCTATAACATTCGCCTTATCTGGATGATATTCAATAGCGAAGTCATAGTCTTTTAGTAATTCGAGCCATCGTCGTTGTCGCATGTTTAGTTCCCTCTGAGTGAGTAAATACCTAAAACTCTGGTGGTTTATGAACAACACGAACCTCTCACCATAAAGGTAATGCCTCCAGGCTTTCAGTGCAAACACGACCGGTTGCAAGCTCCAAGTCGTGCACTGGATAGTTTACCTCATGAGGTCTCAATGTCGAGATAAATAGGCCTGAGTGTCTATCATGTACCAACACACCACCCAACCTAGTGCCTGATGCATCAGTATGGACGGAAAAACCTTTATCTGTCACAAGTAAATCCAAAGCTGCCGAAGTCAATTTCCTCTTCAGCTTCTAGAAAGCATCCTCACATTCATGCGACTATTCAAATTTAACATCCTTCTTGGTCAGCCAAGTCAACGGAATTGCAATCATCGAGAAGTCTTGCACAAAGCGCCTGTAATATCCTACCAAACCCAGGAAACTCCGAATGTCAGATACAGACTCGGGTGTCTTCCAGTCAATAATCACCCGAATTTGTCACTATCAACTGATATACCCTGACCACTAATGACATGGCCCAAGAACTTTACCTCACTTAGCTAAAAGGCGCACTTGCAAAATTTGCATACAGTCTATGCTCTCTCAATGTCAATAATACATCTCTGAGATGCCTCTCATGCTCAACACTAGTCTTATTATAAATCAGGATGTCATCAATAAACACAATGATGTATCGATCAAGGTATGGCCTCAGCACCCTGTGCATCAAATCCATGAAGATTCTAGGTGCCTTAGTCGGCCCAAACGACATAACTTGAATAGGCCGTAACGCATACTAAACGCGATCTTCTCCACATCCTCTTTCGAATCCTCAACTAATTGTATCTTGATCATAAATCGATTTTCGAGAAGAACTTGGCCCCAGCCAACTGATCGAATAGATCATCAATCCTCGGAAGTGGGTAACGATTCCGAATTGTCACTTGATTTAACTTTCGATAATCCATACACATTCGCATCGAGCCGTCCTTCTTTTTTACAAAAAGACTAGAGCTCCCCAAGGTGACATGTTAGGGTAGATGAAACCCTTTTGCAGTAAATCCTCTAACTGGGTCCTCAACTCCTCGTGCTCCAATGCTGACATCCTATATGGCCTGTCGTAGATTGGCTGCGTCCCTGAAATCTTCTCAATGATAAACTCCACAGCTATCAGTGGTGGTAATCCTGATAAATCATCAAGAAACATGTCTAGAAAATCACGGACAATAGGGACATCCTCGACCTTCAACACCGTCTTACGCTCCGGCTCAACCATAGCGGCGTGCGTCTCTATCTCCCGCAACATTGCTAATCTATCGCGAGTGATAGGTAACGCATACGCAACTCCGGTGAATGTAAACCTTGGAATCCTCTCGATGTCAAACGTAATAGTCTTACTGAAATAGTCAATCTATGCGTGATAAGATGATAACCAATTCATCCGAACATCACGTCAAACTCCAAGTACTGTAACATTCTCAAATTAGTCGGTAGCTGATGTCCCTCAATCTCCATAATACAATTATGACAAACCCGGTTAGGGTAAATCTTATCCCCGACTATCGTGCTTGAGAACAAAATGTGTATCTAAAGTATGTGCATGCAACCCTAACTTTTCTACCATTCTTCCATAAATAAAAGACAAAGTACTACCAAAATCCATTATAACATACATAGGTATACCACAGATAGATAACGTACCCTCAACTAGCTGTTTGGTCGATTCCTATCCGTCCGCGCACGACCCCAAATGTTGCAAACTGAGCTTTATCTTTGGCCTGCTCCGTTTGAGGTGGTACTAGTGTTGGTCTGGTAAAATCTGCTACAATATGCCCAAACCTGACCGCAACGGTAACATGTGCGAGTCTCTGACCTGCCAAACTCCTCTGACTCGGCGACAAACTCTGGCCTCGACTCTCGCCTTTCAAAACTTTGTCCTACCTCTGTTTCCTAGGCTTATCAACTGGTGCAAAAGACGTAGAATATGCCAACTAACGATCATCACGTCGCTCTCTATCATCACGGCGATCCCTATCATCTCGTGCTACCCCGACCAGTTTGCCAATCTCCTTGGCGAGGTTTTTGGCCTTGTCTCTGTCGGTCCCGATCCCTCCTCTGTCTCTTTGGTCTTTGCTCAAACCGGATCTTGATGTTGGTTGACTCTATTGACCTTGCAACATAGCCTGAATCACTCGTCGACTGGGCCTCTGAATCATGTATGTCTCGTGTGCGAGGCGCCCGTCTTGAACCTCAGTCAAAGTACGAGCTCCACTAAATACAACCGCACTCGCTATCTGCTCATCCAGACCTCATACAATATAGTATATCTACAGTCGATCGGTACCTGTTATGTCCATGGAGTACGACAGTTGATAGCGGTACCTCTCCATGTATATCATGACCGACATATCACCCTGCACCAGGGACAAAAACTCCTCTCTCAAGCGAACCCTGACCTTCATTGGTATATACTCATCCATGAACAACGTTTGAAACTATGTCCACGTAGTTACAACAGGAAAAGTCGCAGTGTAAGTTGTCCACTAGATCGCAACATCGGCTTTCAAACAAAAACTAGATAACCTTGGTCGATCAATCTCCTCGACCCGAAACAAGTCATGTTGTTGCTCATATGACAACAACCACCTCCCGGCTACCACTGGATATCCGGCTCCATAAAAATATCCCAGAGAGAACTTAAGAAAATCCATCATCTTCTTCACCTCAACTGTCATCTGAATCCTAGAAGTCAACGCCACTGTTGGCTGCGATCGTAGCAGGTGTCGGCACCACTTGCGCAGCCTTGGGCGTGTGTAGCCCTTTCTGCCACTGTCTCGGACACTACCACCCACCGAGCCTCGAGCCTCGATACTCGCGCTACACGCATCACAACGAGTATCCCACGTCGGCACGTGACTCGAGGCGCGTCCCCGTTCGTGTTTCGACTCACCGAAATCCTCGCATAACTAGCATTTTCATCTCAAATTGGATTCGGACATACGTATTTCGACAGTGGGGCCCACTACCACTCCTTGACTTGACACGTGGCACGAGTCCTCGGTCGTAGTAAGAGCTACGACTGCCCGAGTAGTCATCGGTGTAGCCACAAGTGCTGTATGAGCAATAGTAACATCCCGAACATATCTTTCAGCAATGCGAACCAATCATCTATAGTATACGCTAACGACTCCAGAGTCAAGGTCATTCTCGTCGGATCACTAGTATCTCCGACCTCAGGTTAAGGGGTATTTGATGGTTGTTTGTCCATCGGTATCTACATCGAAAAATGTGCGCCCAATCAGTCTCACTACCAATATACGTGTATCGTATATATAATACACTCAAAATATAACACTTATATCCTTGATTTCTACCCGTCTCACCTCTCTTCCCAACTCGGACTCTAAGCAACTCCTTTGGGTTTCCACATCTAAAGTTATTCATCCGGTTTATCCTCAAATTATACCACAACCGTATCCGTATCAGAGGTAACTATCAAGCCCTCGAGGTTCCCTAACCTTCCTCTGATACCAAAATGTAACGGCTCATTTTCCAAATGGACTGCCACGGGGGCCTATGCGGACCCACAACCTAGCCTACTAGCACCAGTTGTGTCCCGCATGCTAACTCATCCACCATTTACTTATTATTAACCTCATATTAGAACAATTGTTACTAGTTAAATTGATAAGGAACTTAAGTCATCTACCTATAATATCGAGTTAATCCGAAATGAACCACAGCGGAAGTCTTTTATCATGACCATTAAAATACAAAACAATTAAGTCATACAATAACTCTGATACCCAGTGTGGAAAACCCATATATCATCATAGAGGGAAAATGTACCTCAATGTAACACAATATCAACAATATAGAGTCCTAGTGTATCACTCACAATCCCAAATCCCAAAATAAAACAAATATATATATATAATATAAACATACAAACCTGGCTAAACATCTTTATATTCCAATAGCCTGCCCTTACCCCGACTAGTACTAGGATTGTACTCAAGCCATCACAGAAAGACAAATGACGAGTCCAAAATGAGTATTACCATGGAAATTAAGTGAGCAATAAGGAAAGTAAATACTGGAATTGAAACAAAACTATTAAATAAACATGCGGAAATAAAAACAGGCAATTGTGCTCATCACATGCATATTTAATAGTGAAAGCTCAAAGTGTGTGTTCCTAGCCCCTAGGGTCAAACTAGCGCCATATTTCGGTCTCCCAACAGACTACTATCGGCGAGTAGCACTCAAGCAAGGCCAGTATTTGGATCCGCTAGGTGGTCGGCGTGTAACCTACGACGCACCCACACACGTGCTCGTCACAATTCTCGGGTAGCCCTATTCACCAAAATAGCACACGTGTTATGGCCTAGTAGACGAACACACAGAAATGGCATGAAGGGTGATTCTCAACATTCGTCCATTACAACACACCAAGAATAGAGTAATGAAAGACAAAAAATGAATTTAAAAGCAAAAGTAAATACTGTTCAAAACCTTTCAGTTGGAATACTACACACCTCACACCGCACTCCATCTACCGTCACTAACCCCCGGTCTGGCTCCTCATAGTCCTGGATATCCCAAATTATAGCCGTTACTGACCTAGTTTCATGTATAAGTCATATTTAGTCATTTTTGTGCGTTAAGTCATTTCACACAAATTATGTCAAAACAGCAATACATTAGCGCACTAGGTCTAGGCATTAGCGCGCTAGATGCCCAGACAGTTATCTGTTCTTCATCAGAAATAACATTAGCGGACTAATTTTCTGGCCTAGCGCGCTAATCGCGCTCTGGACAGTAACCAGCTGCAAATTTATGGGTTTTCAACAACCCACCAAACCAACCACAACACCCACAACTCAACTTTATAGCACTATAAACCCATCATACAACAACTCAACAACACCAAAACATCATAATATCTCTCAAATTAAGATCAAAAGATAGAGAAAAATATGGTGTGTGGTTCTCACCTTGCTTTTGGTGTTTCACCCCTCCAAGTTCCACAAATCACCAATTTTGATCCTCTAAACCCTAGTTTTGCTCTTCAAGTCTCGGATAAGATGATGAGGAGAGAGAAAAGGTGGTGGAAAAATGAGTCCACTTTGACTTATATAGGTCAAATGTGAACTCCACTCACTTACACATCTCAAGGCTATCCTAAGCACCTCATTTGTTTATTTTCTAACCTCAAATGACTCCATTTTTGTGACTCGATGGCACACTCACTCGTGTATTTAACTCAAAAAGTGGCGTTTCGGGTGTTCCGACACCCGACTTCGCATCCCGAACCGCAAGCCACCCCTAACCACCATATATACATTCCATATTAATTATTTAGCCAATTTTATTCATTTTGTGTGTATTGTTTTTCATGGCCTAGTGTTAAGTTGGTTAGACTATCTTGTACCCACGTCGACACACATATCGAAGCGACTATTGAACACACAGTCTCGCACGTCAAATGTCCTATAATAACACACATTGCAATGTTATGTACACTATTTCAAAATAAACATCACAATTTAAACAAGTCAGCACCCAAAAAGTAACCATTTACCTAGCTCAGGGTGCGCACAAACTTAATTACGGGTCCTACGAGCTTGAGCTGTCAGTCATGTCTACAACCACGTCGAAATAACGTAAAATTATATTCGGGTCGTTACATAATGCATTTGATTATTACAAGTGTACTAGATAGTGTGGGATTTACTTATCTGACATTATCGAATTTTTATAATTGAATAATGACAGGTTCTAGCAGAAAGGGAAAGGGAAAGGGAAAGTTTTTCGCTATTTACAACTTATTTATTTCTTTTCTCTATGTATGTATTATTTTTAATATAATATATTATATAAATGAGTTTTTGGGTTTGAGTGTGATTAGGGTTTATTTTGAAATGGATGGAACTGTGTTAGTGTAACGGCCCATTTTCCAAATGGACCGCCACGGGGGTTGATACGGGCCTACAACCTGGCCTACCGGTGCCTGCTGTGTCCCCACATGCCAACTCATCCACCATATAATCATTATTAACCTCAAATTACAACAATTTACTGTTTAAATTGTTACTGAACTCAAGTCATCTGCTAAAATCATTTTAAACCCAAATAAGTCACAATGGTAGTCTTTAACAGACAAAATATATATAACATTAAAGTCATGCAACTAACTCTGATATCTACGGTGGAAAACCTATATACCATCATATATCAATCACGTACCTCAATGTTTCGAAATATCAACAATATAGAGTCCTGAGCTATCTCGTAATCCCAAAAAATAAAAACAAAATAGATATATACAAACATACAAGTCCTGGCTATATGTCTCTGAATCACAAATATTTCGGTAGCTTGCCCTTGCCACGGCTCGTACTAGGATTTGCACTCAAGCCATCACAAAAAAGCAGATGATGAATCCAGAGTGAGTATTCCCAACAAAGTTAAGTGAGCAATACGGAAAGTAAATATTAGAATTTAAATAAAACTATTAAATAAACATGCAAAAATAAATACAGGCAATTGTGCTATCGCATGCATAAGTAATAGTGAAAGTTGAAAGTGTGTGTTCCTAGAGCCTAGGGTCAGACTAGCGCCATACTTCGGACTCCCAACAGACTACTACCGACAATTACCACTCAAGCAATGCCAGTATCTTGATCCTCTAGGTGGTCAGCGTGGAACCTATGACGCACCTGCACGTGCCCGACACGACTCTTGGGTAGCCCTATTCACCAAGATGGCATACGTGATATGGCCTAATGGACGTACACACATAAATGGCGCGGAGGGAGAGCCTCAACGTCCGTCCATTATATTACACCAAGAATAGAGTAATGAAGGACATAATATGATTTCAAAAGCAAAATAAAGTACTACTCAAGAAATTTCAATTGGGATACTACACACCTCAAATCGCACTCCGTGTCCCGTCAATCACCCATAGTCCAGCTCTTCCTAGTCCCAGATATCCCAAATTACCACTCGAAATGACCTATTTCCATTTACAATTGATTTTTAGTCATTTGGATGTGTTTTGAGTCACTTAACAACAATTAGATCGAAACAACAAAATCTAGCATGCTGGGTCTGGGAATTAGCACGTTCATTCCCAATCAGTTATACGTTGTTCATCATGAAGACAATTAGCGCGCTATTTTTCTGGCCTAGCGCGCTAATCGCGTTCTGGACAACAAATATGCTGAAAATTTTGGGTTTTTAACAACCCTACCAACACCAACAACTCAACTTCATATCACTATAAACCCATCAAAACAACAACCCAACAACCACCAAACCATCACCAACACCTCTAAAAGTAAGATCAAAATATAGAGAAAGTTGAGGTGTATGTGATTCTCACATCGCTTTTGATTTTTTTCCAACTCCACACTCCTCAAATCATTAAGTTTGATCTCCAAAACCCTTGGTTTCTTGTCTCAGTTTTTGGACAGAATGATAAGGAGAGAGAAAAGGTGGTGGTTTGAAGTTAAATGAGACTTTTATAAGTGACTTGTCATCTCTCCTCACTTGTGCATCTCTAGGAGATCAAATGAACCTTATTTGTTTCATTTCCAACTTCTCATGACTCAAATTATGACACTGATGGCACACTCACCCTTGTATTTAACTCAAAAAGTGGTGTTTCAGGTATTCCAACGCCCGATTTCGCATCCCGAACTACGACATATGCGTACTACCATGTCTCTAACCACCAAACATACATTCCATATTAATTACTTAACCCATTTTATTCATTTTATGTATGTCTAGTGTTTATCCGCGTCAAATGTCATTTAAGTACACAACGATGTCATTTACTCTATTTCAATATAAACATCGCAAATTAAACAATTCAACACACAAACATTCCATTATTTAAATTAAATTCAGGTCATTACAGTTAAGACGAAACCTTGGAACTAAGGTAAAAGGTTTAAGGATTTTGAAAACTTGAAATAAGTTAGAATGAATATATAATTTAGTTGATGTTATATATACTGTTATGGGTTGATTGTTAAGTCCTTCATTTCCACCGAGATTTTTTTGAAGATTTTTTGAGTTTTTGATTTAGGCTTCGATACGCATATTTGTGGTTAATAAATTTTTATAATGATGATAATAAGATCTTAATATTAATTGTTTATAACACACAATCTCACGCGTCAAATGTCATTTAAGTTGTAAATTGGTGTCACTTTAATTTCATTACGTTGAAGAGATTCAAGAGTATAACTCTTCTCCTCGTGAATGAATTTCTTCGATAGAAAGCTTGTCTAAGCAAAATTACATCATAGGCGCATCATGCACTAACAATACAAAAATGTTACATGGAACAGTAGAAAAAAACAATATCTAAGTCACTAACTAGAGCTTCTCTAGCTAATGTGTCCGCACACATATTACATTCACGGAATATATGATGGACAAAAAAACCACTTTCACGAGTCAAAACGCTAAGAAAATTGGGAATAAGAGGATCGAAAAGTTGCACTGATATGGAAGGATTAAGGAGTGAAACCAATTCCCTTGAGAATCAAACTCGACCAAGAGCTTCTTATAACCACGTTCAAGTGCAACATCCAGACCGAATTTAACACCCAAGAGTTCAGCATAAAAGGGAGAGCAACATCCCAGAAACTTCTGAAAACTAGCTACAAATATGCCTTCGTGATTATGTAACAAGCCTACAGCTGCTGCACGTCCAATTTCCAAAGTCACAACTCCATCATAATTTAGCTTCAGATAACTAGGATCCAAAGGCTTCCATTTACACACATCCCTTGAAAATAATCACACTCTTTAGAATTAATTCTTCTTCTAGAGAAATTCCATCCGTCTCAATATCACCAACGATTTTTTGTAAATCTTGTACTTGTGTAAGTAGAGACTTGTCATTTTTCATATTAAAATACAGATAATTCAAAATAAAAAACTTCGCGATTGCTAGACTCTTCAATTCGATATTTTGTGTCCAGCATAGTCATAACTTCTTCCCGTTGATTCAATGGTTCGATGCGCCACAAAGACATTGTCGAAGTGCGCATTAAGTATGTAATCCCAATAAAGATAGTTATCCATCTTCTTAGCGATACATCAATCCACCACTTCATTTGAATCATTCGTAGTTGGTTTAAGGAGGGACTCAAGCGCATCATGAAGGATGTACGCCAACTTGAGAGATGTGAGAAATACATCACTTTCTTTTGCCATCGAGTGAAGTTGTCGTCGTTGAACCTTTCAAAATTGGTCAAATCATGGTTCATGATTTGTATGGAGTGAGGAACAAACCCACCATTAGAATTGAGTTTGGAGGACAATGAAAAACCACCATTCTTATTCGTTTGTGCAATTCTGTTCGAAGTCGAAGAAGCCATTAATGAAGAATGTCTTGTCTAAAAATTGTTAGAACAAAAATCTTTGGACAGAGAATGCAAGATGAAAATGGATGAACCAAACAAAGACTTGAGGTGCGTAATTGCTCTCATTTAGATAATATTTCTCCATATCAGTCGAAACCGCGAAAATGGAAAAATCGAAACTTGCTTTCACTATACAATCAAGTCTCTAATGGTTGTTGGATGATGTGTGTGTAACATAACTCCAAACAAGAACACTCTTTAAAAAACTTTTGAGAAAATGATGCTTTGACTCAAGAACACACTTTAATTCAAAAAATTTGGCCTAGGCTATTTGGACCCCACTTTTTACTCATTTTACCCCATTTTTGAATTTTTTTCATCCCCTAGTGAAATGACCTAGCTACCCCTCCACGTAAAAGTGTTTTTACTCATCCATACCCCACTCACCCCACTCACACATACCCCATTCACCCATCTCTCAAATTACATTCTCACCACCAGCTCAAATGCGAGGAAATCTGAGCAAAACCACATCGATTCGACGCTATGGGTGCATTCATCATCTCTTTTAGTATCGATTTCGAGGTTTTTTGGAGTTTTTTCTTTTCTTGAGTCAGTATTGTTTGTGGTTTTGTTATTGAGTTTATGCTTTCGATTTGGAGGTTAAATCTTGCATTTTTGGTACAAAGTCTCGATGAAATCAAAAATATCAAGCGATTCCGAGAAAGACCCACTATTTTTTATCATTATCACATATTTTTTAAGAGTTTTGAAACTTTTTGTTTGTTCTTGTTACCCGCGGGTGTGATCTACATAGCGCCGACAACTCTGAAGAGGTTCTGGACACACGTGATGTAGTGTTCAACACCTCTTTAAAAGTCTCGGTTGGATCCCTTCCGTGACCAATTAAAAACCAAGTTTATTTCGCATTATCAGTCGGAGTCGGTCGTTACCTCTTTAGAGGTATCGGTCGAAGTTGGTCGAACCTCGCATGCAACACTTCTTCACTTCTTTGACATGACGCGACCACACCCGACCTTGTTCAACGAAAAAAACACTCCTACGATACTTGGTGACCTAGTACAAGTGCTCTACATGCAAAACTGAGATATGGAGAGGGTTGAGGGGTGTTGGGATGAAGGTAGGAGATGGGGTAAACATTTGTTGAGGGTGAGAGGTAGTTTTAGAATAATTTACAAAAAAAGTGGGGTAAAAGTAGTAAAAAAATTCAAAAATAGGGTACAATGAAGTAATGGGGTAAAGGAAGCAAAACATGGGGTCCAAAAGGCCGTGGCCAAAACTTTTTGTGTTTCAATGTTTCTTAATATGTCTCAATGTGTTTAGTATGTGCTAGATCTCTTTGATTTATAGAAAATCAAGACACACGGTGTCTATCCACAAAGATGTGAGTTTTGGTGTGAATAGGTATCAAGAAATAGACAAAAAATGGATCAAATAACATTCAAAACTCACACCTATTTGTTTTCGATACTCAGGCGCCGACTTGACGCTTCAGTGCTAGAAATAGCCGCACCACTGATGTTAGGCGCCAGGGCGCCCTTCTTCTTTTTTAAATCCTAGAGTACGTACGTAGTCACTTTCTTTCTCGTCACAGAATTCTCACCAAATCAATGGTGGAGCAGAAATAGTAGTAATAAGAATTTTGAACTACCGCGTAGGCTCCATGTTGCTTCCTGAATTCATAATGTGGTTGCAACAGTTGGTCAAAGTTTTCAAAGTAGTTAGAATTGCAATTGTGAAGAATTGAGTCATGGCGATCAACTTTTTTCTTTGAGAATCCAACTTAATTGACACCTTAATTATATATGTATAATAATTAGTGAGCAAGTGCTATTTTAGTGGAGCTACTATTTGATTGGTAATGACGATAATGCACTTATTATTAGTTTCCTACGTGGCGATTACAGTGGATAAAGAGAAGCTTTGCTTGAACCAAAAAGAAAAGGTTGTCATGAAAGAGATGGACAACATTAAGATTTATGTTGTTAAAATGTATGCGAATCAGTTATCCCATAATCTTGTTAGAGTTTTGTTTCTAAATTAGACGCTCTGCGAATCAGTTATCTCATAACCTTGTTAAGGTTTTTATTTCTAAGTCAGGTGCTTATGATTGAGGTTTCAGTGTTTCTCAGTGCTTGTAATTAATTTTTAACAATGCTATATGAAAATTTTTTACCAAAAAAACAAGAATAATCAATCCAAAAAAAAAAAAGAAAGAAAATGGTGTCAAAGTTATTAAGGCAACGAACATTAATAATATATCGAAGTTCCAAAAATAATTAAGTGTGTAATTAATCTAGTGATTTGCAATATTAGTTTTCCATTATTCGTTTTATAAAAAATAGGCAAAACCTATTATTTAGTCTTTGAACTTTATATTTTTTATGTTTTTTGTCCCTGAACTTTTGTTATTACACATTTGGACTTTTAACTTTCATAAATATCTACATTTAATCCTTACACTATGTAAAGTGTTAAATTACGTCGACGTGGGTAAAATAAGTGTTGCGTGACTAGTTAAGAAAAGAAAAGTGGTTTATATTATTGAACCGAACAACTCACATTGACCAACAAAAGTCGAGAAAAAAATTAATTTCCCCCAAAAACATAAAAAACTCAAAGTTCGGGGACCAAAAGCCTAAAAAACTCAAAAGTTCAGGGACCAAATGTACAAAAATAAAAGTTCAGGGACCAAATGTACAGTAATAAAAGTTCAATGACCAAAAGCATAAAAGACTCAAAATTAAATGATCCAAAAAATATGTTTTGCGTAAAAAATATATTAACCTATCATCAAATTTCAGAGTGTAGGGACTAGGGATACAATAAAAAAAAATCGAACACAGGGAGCCAGACTCGAACACGTACGAGCTTAATTCTCCAATATTTTAATTAAGTTGTTACCAATTGCCAAAACAAGGAAAACAAATATAGATATGTTTCCTGTGAATACTTGTTTAGTTTGTACGTCAACATGGAATAAATTAAAGAAATTAATATAATGGCTACTTGTTTTTTTAATAAAAAATTGTATTCATATTTCATTCCAAAACAGTGATCATTGAGTACAACCATAGCTAACTATCTCATCAAGAGGTTGATTTCACATATATTTGGTTATTTAGCTAACATATGTATGAGAAAACCGCGTCATTCCATAAGCAGCATTATTCACTTATCTACAAACCCTAAACTCTAAAAAACAAACATCTAATAGGGGAAGACTTAAAATCAAACTTCCAACTAGTTAGGTAAGAAAATATAAGGCTTCCAACGAAGAAATAAAACTACTTATTTTAATGAAAAATTACCAACGAAAAGTTTTCATCCAACAATTGCATGCACAAACTCACACAAAGCTTTATGAAAAATGTAAAAATGAAGAGTTGAAGATGTTAAATTTAATTGCATCATGGAAGGAACTATTTATCAATCTCATACCTAATCAAGTATGTTTTATTTGACGAACAAAAAAAGGATATCATTAATTGGAGCCACCGCCAATCAAAAATAAAAGATCAACGGTGGCTCAAAAACTAAAATTACAAAAAAGGGAATAAGAAAGAAAGCAGGCTACTAGTTATTAATTAATTAATGAAATAATCAATATATTTTCTTGTGTTGGTTCTAGTACTGATGAATCTTCTGATATACGAGCGGTTATATTGCGTACGTTCAGGTACGTAATTTGTTTGGTCAATTAAATATATATTTAATTAACGTGCGACAATGCGACATGACACTTAATTTATATGACATTACATACATGCTTCTAATAAGCAATCATTTTTAATATTATATATACATATAAAAATGTTCATATAAAGTGTTATGTCGCACGCTACTGCCCTTCACCATATTACAAGTAAATTAAAGCAGATATAATTGAAAAAAGCTTTGACAAAAAAAGCTTTGACAAAGATCATCTCTTCGTCAATTTAGCGTAAAAGTTAAACTAGCTAGGCCAAATATTTGTTGGAAATTACAGTTTAATTGCAAATTAATCAGTAATTTAGTACTATTTAATCGATGTAAGTAGTTACTAGTTAGGAAATAACATCAAGTTTTATTAAGCTAGATTGATGATATTCTGTAAAATAAACTAATGCATATAAATGCGTAATCAATCACGAACTCTTCACTATCCTACGTAGACTTATTTCACAATATATATCTATATATATATATATATATATATATATAGATGTTGTGAATTGAATTGAAACTTGCTAAGAATTAGAGAAAGAAAATAGAAGACTAAGAACTTTTACTATTACAAATGACTACTATAAAGGAGAAGAGAAGAAATAAAATAGTTGGAATGAGAAGTTTTCATTCAACTTTGTGTGTTTTTACAATGAGGTTGGCACCCTTTATACAGGTCATTTGGTGATGATGATAAATGTACTTCATACAATGTGTACAAGCAACACATACACCCCATGTCATACAACACATCACAAGCAACATAGACAATACATAGAAGAGTTGGTGTACATTGGAGAGAATTACAAGTTACATGACAATACATAGACAAGTGGAGGTACTATTAAGTGAGAAATATAAGTTACATGACTACACAATATGTTGGTGTACATGCATGGTCATCCATATTCCATAACAGTCCCCCTTGGATGACACTTGCTTAGAGATTGTGCCTCGTTAAAACTTCTACTAAGAAAAACCCTGTGGGAAAAAATATAGTAAAAGAAAAAGAGTACACTATTCTCATAAATATTAAGATGGGTATAATATTGTTAAGATTGCATCATTAAAAACCTTGCTAGGAGGGATAAAACCATAGCTAAGGGAAAAAGAGTGCAATACACTAATCAATAACTCCCCCTCATGTGAACATGGGTGAAACTTGTTCAGTTTCTTTACTTGCAATGTCTTTAAGTTTACTCAAGCCAAACCATATGTAAGCCTTTTAAATGTCGTAGTTGGTAAGGCTTTTGTGAATAAATCAGCAAGATTATCACTCGATCGGATTTGCTTGACATCAATTTCACCATTCTTTTGAAGTTCGTGCGCATTATATGGTTGGAGAATCTTTTATTGAAGGCAATCCACATGATTCTTGAATATGTTCAATCATGTTTCTCAACCATACACATTCACGACTTTCTTCATGAATTGCAAGTACTTCAGAATGATTGGAAGAAGTAGCAACCATAGTTTGCTTTATTGACTTCTATGATACAGCAGTATTTCCACAGGTAAATACATATCCCGTTTGAGAACGGGTCTTGTGGGGATCAGATAAAAATCCAGCATCAGCATAACCTTGGAGATTCGATTTTACCTCTCTTGAGTAAAATAAACCCATGTCATTTGTTCCTCGAAGATATCGAAAAACATGTTTAGCATCATTCCAATGTCTTCGTGTTGGTGAAGAACTATATCTTGCAAGTAGGTTGACAGCAAAAGCGATGTCATGTCTTGTACAATTTGCAAGATACATAAGTGCACCAATTGCACTTAAATATGGTACCTCTGGACCAATTAGTCCTTCATCACTTTCATGAGGTCGAAATGAATCCTTATCCACTTCAAGTGATCTGACAACCATTGGAGAGCTCAATGGATGTGCCTTGTCCATATAAAGTCTTTTTAATATTTTTTCAATATAATTTGATTGATGGACAAGTACTCCACTTGAAAAATTTTCAATTTGCAAACCAAGACAAAGTCTTGTTTATCCAAGTTCTTTCATCTCGAATTCCTTTTTCAAGTATTCGGATGTTCTAACGATGTCGTCGTGGTTTCCCACTATATTTAAATCATCAACATATACAGCAATAATTACAAATCATGTTGATGATCTTTTAATGAAGACACATGGGCAAAGCGGATTATTTACATATCCTTCTTTCAGTAAATAATCACTAAGACGTTTGTACCACATTCGTCCGGATTGTTTCAATCCGTACAAAGACCTTTGTAATTTTATAGAGCGCATGTTATGAGGTTTTGATTTTATTTCTTCGGATATTACAAATCCTTCAGGGATTTTCATATATATCTCACTGTCTAGGGATCCGTACAAATATGATGTAACGATATCCATTAAATGCATATCAAGCCCTTCAGAAACTGCAAGGCTTATCAAGAATCGAAATGTAATTGCATCTATAACAGGAGAATATGTTTCCTCATAATCGATGTCAGACCTTTGTGAGAAACCTTGAGCTACAAGTCTTACTTTGTACCTTGTAACTTCATTTTTTTCGTTTCTCTTTCGTACAAATACTTATTTATATCCAACAGGTTTTACGTCATCTGGCGTTTGAACAATCGGTCCGAAAACCTCTCGTTTCCTTAACGAGTTTAGCTCTGCTTGGATAGCATCTTGCCATTTTTGCCAATCAGGTCTTTTTCGACATTTGTCCACTGATCGTGGTTCTGGATCATCATCATTTTCATATATTTCAAAGGACACATTGAAAGCAAATATATCATCAGGAACAATTTTTTTTCGATCACAAATCTTACAAGAGTTTAAATAATTTATTGAGATCTCATTATTTTCATCTTTTTCCTCCTTTTCTAGAGGCAGTTGTTCCTCGTCAGAATCAACTTGTTCTGACAAATCCTTATCAAAGGATTCTTGTGCTTTCTCAGGAGTATTTTGATTTGCATTTATTTTTACTCCCGTTTTCCTCTTTCGAGGAATTGTATCCTTTGAACCAACTGGTCTTCCACGCTTTAAGCGTTTCGTTGGTTCTTGGTTGCACAGAGACATCAATTCTTGCAAAAGCATTTACAGCTGGAATATGTGATTTTGTCACTTGTTTTGCATCATTAAATGCATCAGGTAATTGATTTGCGATTTGTTGCAAATGAATGATCTTTCGAACTTCAAGTTCACACTGATTTGTGCGTGGATCATAATGTGATAAAGTCGATGCATTCCAAGCAATTTCGCGTCATTCCTTTTGAATTGGTTTCTTATCTCCCCCTAATGGTGAGAAAATTGTTTCATCAAAGTGACAATCAACAAAACGTGCAGTAAATAAATCCCCTATTAAGGGCTCAAGGTATCTTGTAATGGACGATGAGTTTAATCCAACATAAATCCCAAGTTTTCGTTGTGGGCCCATCTTAGTTCTATTGGGAGGTGGTATAGGAACATACACTGCACAACCAAGAATTCTCAAGTGTGAAATATTTGGTTGTTGACCTAAAATGAGTTGCATAGGGGAATGTTCGTGATATGCAGTAGGCCTACAACGAATGATAGATGCTGCATGAAGGACTGCATGTCCCCAAACTGAAGTTGATAACTTAGTTCTCATGATTAAAGGTCTGGCAATTAATTGAATGTGTTTGATCGGAGATTCTGCCAAACCATTCTGGGTATGCACGTGTGGAACAAAATGTTCGATGGTAATTCCTACAGACATGCAATAATTTTTAAATGCTTGAGATTGAAATTCCCTGGCATTATCAAGACGGATGGTCTTGATTGGGTTGTCAGGGAATTGTGCTCTTAACTTAATGATTTGCGCTAAAAGTCTAGCAAATGCAACATTGCAGGTCGAAAGCAAACAAACATATGACCACCTAGTTGATGCATCTATCAAAACCATGAAATATATAAATGGTCCACAGTGAGGATGAATAGGTCCACATATGTCTCCCTGAATGCGTTCTAAGAAAATTGGGGATTCCACAACAATTTTACTTGGGGATGGTTTAACTATCAATTTATCTTGAGAACAACTAGCACAATTATAATCACCAGCTGAAAATATTTTGTGACTCCTTAAAGGATGTCCATGCGAATTATTAATTATTCTTCGCATCATTGATGATCATGGATGACCAAGCCGGTCATGCCGTAAAATGAATGTCTTTGGATCATTAATTTTCTTATTTAAGATGACATTCGTTTCGACATGCCTTATATGAGTAAAATATAATCCGGAGGATAAAGCTGAGAATTTTTCTAACACTTCTTTTTTCCCATTTGAAACCAATGTGACATAGAGAAATTCTCTATTATTTTCGTTCATGATTTCAATGTGATATCCATTTTGTCGAATATCTTTAAAGCTGAGTAAATTTCGTCTGAATTTTTCAGAGTATAAGGCATTGTCAACATGAATTGTTGTTCCCCTAGACAACATAATATTTGCTCTTCCATAGCCATTAATCAAATTGGAGATGTCAGATATTGTTTGAACATTAGCCTCAGCTAAGTTCAAATTGGAGAAACATTCTCTATTTTTAAGGATTGTGTGCGTTGTAGCACAATCAGCAAAACATATATCGCTCTTATTTGATTCATGATTTGAACACATGATTTGTTGATCCATCTAGACAAATAATGTTTGGCAAATTAGAAAAAAAAGTCATATTTCATTCATAATAAGAAACTAGTACATATAACTAAGAAACATAACAAAAATCAGTACATATAATTATTTAAAATCGTTACATATGATCATTAAAAATATCGAGTTTAGTGTTTGGATCATCATGAAAATTTGGGACATCCGTATAATTGATGTCTGACGAGCCATCTCCGACAGTGAAGTTCATCTCAACTGTTTTGTCTTTCTCCTTTAAGGAGACTTGATAAAGATCAATAAAATGCTTAGGCGTGTGGCATACATGAGCCCAGTAGCCTTTTAGACCACACCTCTGACATGGTTGGTCACGATTACGAGCATGCTCATTTTCAGCAATATTTTTCCCCTTATTCTGAACGGCATCATTCTTATTCCATTTATTTTGGAACTTATTGCCACGAAATTTAGAATAGGGCTTGCCACGATCTTTGCTGATTAATCCTTTCTCATTTCCACGTCCATGGTTTTTCTTTCCATGACCCTTTTTATGGTCATTATAGGATGCTGCATTTGCTTCATTAATTGAAGCGGAACCAGTTGGACGGGAGTTGTGGTTCTTCAATAGAAGCTCGTTATTTTGTTCAGCCACCATGAGACAAGAAATTAATTACGAGTACTTTTTAAATTGGGGGGCTCGATATTGCTGTTGCAACAACTGATTCGAGGCATGAAAAGTACTTAATGTTTTTTCCATCATTGCCTCATCAGATATATTTTCTCCACAAAGCCTCAAACGAGAGGTAATATTAAACATGGTGGAGTTATACTCACCGACTATTTTGAAATCTTGCAGTCTAAGATTCAGCCAGTCGTTTTGAGCTTTTGGAAATATCACCGTCTTTTGGTGATCATATCGCTTTTTCAAGCTTAACCACAAGGTGAGAGGATCTTTTATAGTGAGATACTCACTTTTCAGGCCTTCATAGAGATGATGGCGAAGGAATATCAGTGCTTTCGCACGGTCTTGCATTGATGTTTCATTTCCTTCTATAATAGTTTCTCCTAAGTCTTTAGCTTGAAGATGAATCTCGGAATCCAGTTGCCATGGCAAATAATTATTTCCAGTGATATCGAGAGCAACAAATTCAAGTTTTTGAAGGTTTGCCATAGTCTGAAAATATGTCAAAAAATTGAGTAAATAGTTTTTCTCTTTTATAAAAAATAAATAATATACGATTAAATATATGTTCACAACTTGATTATTAATATGCAAAATGTACTACTTGTATGAGTTGGTGGGACAACCTCTAGGTTGGGTGGTGAGACGAAGTCTACTTAAAATCATGTCTCCTCGAACGGGATAACCCGTCTCCCTTTCAATGTTTAGCTTTACCGGGGACAAGGCTTACCCATTATCAACCCAAACTCATAACACTATTTGCAATATAAAAAATCAAGAATAGAGCACAATTAATCGTTTGTAGTATAGCGAGAAAACTAGTTATGTCACATATTGACTTTTGATTTCTGATGTAGAAGATCGTACAAGACGCAACTACAGAGCATACTTTTGCAATCGGTGACGTTATAATGCATAATATATGAATAAAGTATGCATATAAAAGTGAAGCATGTAATAAAAGGAAGCAACCATGATAATATAGAAATAAACTGAACTCATAAAAGTAATACCTTCCTAGCTTTGTCTCCTTAACAAGCCTTCTTGAACTTCAAGATCTCCTTAATGCTAGAGCAAGCTCGTGCTGATAACATGTTGTGAATTGAATTGGAACTTGCTAAGAACTAGAGAAGGAAAATAGAAGACTAAGAACTTCTACTACTACAAATGACTACTATAAAGGAGAATAGAAGAATAATAAGATAGTTGGAATGAGAAGTTTTCATTCAACTTGGTGTGTTTTTACAATGAGGTTGGCACCCTTTATATAGGCCATTTGGTGATGATGATAAATGTACTTCATTCAATGTGTACAAGCAACACATACACCCCATGTCATACAACACATCACAAGCAACATAGACAATACATGGAAGAGTTGGTGTACATTGGAGAGGATTACAAGTTAGATGACAACACATAGACAAGTGGATATATATATCGGTAAGGTTTTTTTCGACTTCATTTATGAAACACATTGTTTCTCACCTGAGCAAATTACTCGTACAAATTAGGCTATAATAAATAAAGTGTCAGGTTATGTGCACCCCAATTGTTTCTCAAGGCATCTCGATGATATATATGGGTACCTAAGCATTTTCTCGGGGCATCCCGAGAGTTTCTCAAAAGCCACTTTGTTTGAAACACGAGCACCCCGCCACAAAAACACATAAAACTAGTTGATTTAAGCTCCCCACCACGAGCACGACTATTACTCAGGGCACCCCATGAATTAATATGAGCACCCTACCACGAGCACCCCAAGAGTTTCCCAAAACATGTATCGAAAGTATTAATAATGAAAAATCGAAAAAATATTTAAAAAATTTCTCGGTACTATAAGGTCGATCGAGAATTAACATGTCGCATCGGTACCATATATCTGACAACATTCGTCAAGTCTCGACACCTATTATCCGATACATGTACCAAATAGGTCAAACATGCATTCAATCACCTTATATATGTTGAGACTTATTCCAAAGTCTTGGCTCCCTTCAACCAAGACACTACAACATATTTCGGCCCTATATGATCGATAAAGTTGCGTTCATGATTCACTTTCAAAATTGGCAAAAAAAACCTACAAAAATCATGAAAGAGACGTGATGGATTGACCTTACTTGGTAAGAAAATTGAAAGTTTGAAGGTGGGATGCGCGGGAATGTGAACAAAATGGGTGCCCTGGTTGGAACAAAAGACTAGTGTGTCTTGTTCTATTGTTTTGAAGAGAAAACATTTTAGTCCCACATAGGAGAACAAAGCACTTAGCAACCCAACATGCTTTGTTTGGGACAAAGGCACAAGGAGAACCATTGGTTGCACATTGGTATAGGGTGACCCATACATTTTTATGTCAAAGATGGGCCTTGGGCCTTTAGGATCTTTGGGCTTTGACTTGATTGGCTGGGATAAACATAATTTCATTTTTACTTCTTAGTCTTTTAATTTCGAGATTAATTAAAACATTAATTAATTTTCGTTTTAATTAACTGTTTTACAGGTTCATTAATTTTGAAATTAAAGAGGTGTGTTGTTTGGAGACATTTTTTAAACATCTATTTAAGTCTTACTCAAATACTAATTACTTAATTATTTTTTCGAAATATTATTACTGTGAGAGAGAAGAAGAGTATTGTTTAGCAGACTTCCAAATTTTCGTGATCTTAGAGTTTGGAAAAGCAATCGGTTGAATCATGGGGGTAGATTTTTGAAAAGGTTTCATCATCAAACCGTGTAAATAATTCTGCCTTACGACATTGCGAAAATCGCAAGCCTCTGGTTAGACTTTTGTTTGTTTATTTTTATGTTTCAATTTATTTTAATTTCGTTTTGTTTATAGTATTAATATATCATTACAGATTGTTTGAAATAACACTATATATGATCATAGGCCGGGGTACCTTAATCGCGGTTTGGTTGGGATGACAAATTCGACATTTCCTTATAAAACCAAATTTTCATTCGAAATTGATGGGTGCCATGATGACAGTTTGGGGTGCACATAGCGTGACTCTAAAAAAAAAAAAAAACTATCGTAGAACCTTGTCAGCCCATGGCCACGATACCGGCGGGTCTTCTTATTTAACTTGTTAACACTTCATGACAAGCTTGAGTACTAGAAATTATATTCGGATGAATTAGCAGATAATATGTGAGGAAGTACATAACTTGGGCAAGAGAAACTGACTGATGTTTAATTTACTTACTCTAATTTCTCAAATGACGACGAAACATTGGTGAGAACATAAAAATAACCTAATTAAGAAGGTAGGTGTGGAAGGATCGCTTTCATGCTTGTGTGGGAAAAAGACTCTTGATCTGATCAATACAAATTAAGAACTCCCCTAAATTATTAGAGGACTTGTTTATTTAAAAAATAAAAATAAAAAACTCGTCTTTTGATCCAAACCGAAATGGACAAATTAAAGAGAATCAACTTTCTGTATCGGCCCAAGTCGATGGATGTTTCAAATTTAAACAATGTATGTATTAATTTTGGATACTTTTTTTTTTTTTGATAAGAAAGAAACGAGTGCACCACGTAGGTTGGAACCCTTGATCTCTTAGTCCCAAACTTATGTAGAGAGTATCAAACAAGAAAGAGTGATATAACAAACCAACAAAAAAGAACACGTATAAACACCAAATTCAAGGTTTCTCTATTCAATTTTTCTATTGATATGATAAAAGCTCTACTCTATTGTGTTTACACATATTTATATCAAAACTCTAATACATTAATATTATATATTCCTAATATACCCAGTTATATACTATACAATAATTTTAACATTATTCCTATATTAGCTACCATATCATCCTCCCTTTTTTATAAAAAGTGCTCGACCACGAGCGACCAATTAAAAGTAACATCACCATCAAAGGAGTATGATCTAGGGATTAGCCTGTTGTCGAGGCATAATCAGGTATGAAAATTAACGAAAGTTGTATTTTGAATCATAAAGAAGCTCTCGGAGGAAGCCATGTTGCAGCAACATAATCAAAAAGAAACTCCATTCTTTCATTTGAACTAGCTCGTCGCTCAAGAGGAGGGAAAGGAAATTCAAAGTTGATGCCATCCATTTTATAAGAATACACGAGAAACATTCTTCCCTAGTAAGAGTTCCTCTTAAGTCTTAACCAATGCACCTAACTCGTTTGAACCGTCAAAACGTTTCCAAAGTCTCACAATAGGTACAAAGATATTCTGGCATTAAACCCAATACCTCTAGAATGATTGGAGAGAATTCGTGTTGCTTATATCTCTCAATCACCACCATGAGTCTCCATTCAAATGTTTCAGCACCCAAATCAGTATTACCCATTTGCAATTTCTTTGCCAATCTAATGGAGCTTTGAAGGAAATCCTAACCATACCAACAACTATCGGGCCACTCAATTGATTCGGTAATTTGGAGACTTAATTCATACTCTCGCAGACTGATAGGAAAATTAAGGAATGAGTTTTGCCCGAAACACCAAGTTCAAATAATCACAAAAAAAAAGGGACGGAACGCCACAAGCAAAGATTATCCGATAAGTTCTTTAAAAAGATTGCACATGCAAAGATTCATTTGCTAAGATCTCTAAAGCTACAACCATCTCAAGGGTTGACAAGTTTTTTTTTTCTTTAATAGTGCAAAATTATTTTATAGAGAATAACTCAAAACTCTAAATTTAAAACTAAAATTTTAAAAATAATAACGATTTCATCTTCAATGGAAAAATATACTTTTTTCTTATAGACTACATAAACTCTTTGAAACTCAAATTTAAAAATAATAAATTTCGTCCTTGCTAGAACTCTTATAACTTATATTTTTTAGAAAAGATGGAACGTACGCAATACCACTTTATGTTATTAGAAAATCTTGTGCTTTAATAGTAAGGGTGATGAGGTGACTTTTTAAACTCATAATTAAAGCGTTACCTTATCAAGGTTTAAATTTAAATTGACTTAGTATACAAATCAAACAATAAAGAAATGTTATGATATAATAACAAATCTTAAAATGTTAGGATATGATATTTTAATCAATTAAGCCTTTGAAAAAAAATAAATTTTGTGAATAAAATATAAAAAAGATAAATTCGATGTGTGCCGCATAAACTCTAAGAGAATCTATACTATTGTGTAGCAAATATATATACAAAGAGAATGTTAAAAAATTATTTTCCTTCTAAGAATTTTGTTTCTACAAGAAACATGAAATGCATAGCTTGGTCTCCCGCGCTTTGGACAAAAGCAAAGTAATTCTGTGGGCCTCCATTAGCCCATTAAACTACATTGTGTCGTGGGCTTCCTTGGCCCTTAACCAATAGTTTTCTTTTCAAGCTCAAACAAGAACAATAACATGTAACACCACAATGACATTTTTTTAAAATAAATAAATAAAGAAAAGTGTTAAAATGATAATAATTGTTGTAAATTGGATGACCCTTTAACCAAACTTATGAATGATCACATTGTCAAGCATGACTCTCACATTGAATTGTAACATCAAGCATGACTTCTACATTGAATGTAACTTGTACACTCTACATAACTTGTATTTAACTCCAATGTATAATCACTTATCCATGTATTGTCATGTAACTTGTAATCCTCTCCAATGTACACCAACTCTTCCATGTATTGTCAATGTTGCTTGTGATGTGTTTTATGACTTGTGGTGTATGTATAACTTGTACACATTGTATAAGTACAATTATCATCATCACCAAATGACCTATATAAAGGGTGCTAACCCCATTGTAATTCACACACCAAGTTGAATGAAAACTTCTCACTCCAACTATCTCATTTCTTCTCATCTCCTTTGTAGTAGTTGTTTGTAGTAGTAGAAGTTCTTAGTCTTCTATTTTCCTTTTCTAGTTCTTAGCAAGTTCCAACTCAATTTACAACACGTTATCAGCACGAGTTTGCTTTAGCATTAAGGAGATCTTGAAGTTCAAGAAGGCTTGTTAAGGAGGCAAAGCTAGGAAGGTATAACTTTTGTTATTTAAATAAGTTCAATTTACTTCTATATTATCATGGTTGCTTCCTTTTATCTATGCATACTTTATTCATATACTATGCATTATAACGTCACCGATTGCGAAAGTATGCTCTGTAGTTGCGTCTCGCACGATCTTCTACATCATAAATCAAAAGTCAATGTGTGACATATAGTTTTTCTCTTAAAACTACAAACGATTAGTTATTGTTCTATTCTTGATTTTATAATACAAATAATGCTATAAGTTTGAGTTGATAGTGGGTAAGCCTTGTCCCCGGTAAAGCTAAACATTGAAAGGGAGACGGGTTATCCCGTTTGAGGAGGCATGGTATTAAGTAGACTATGTCTCGCCACCCAACCTGGAGGTTGTCCCACTAACTCATACGAATAGTACATTTTGTTTATTAATGAATCAAGTTGTGAACATATATTTAATCATATGTTATGTTTTTACATAAAAAATGGAAAAACTATTTTATATTAAGTTTATTTTCAAAATATTATTCAATCATAGTTGAACTTGTTGCCTTATTATATTACCAACAAGAATTACTTGTCATGATAATTAGATACTGCAATTTGTGAATAAAACATATATGCAAAACTGTGTGGTATACATAATCATTGCGTCAATTTCTCTTTAGAGATTTGAAAAGTGAATATTTCATTTTATATATCTTTTCACCCTATGGAGTTATATATATACATACCAAAAGGGTAATGCTCCAAAAGCTCAAAATGAGCGGTTGAGTCTCATGCTACAAAATTTAATCAGTCAAATATTAATTATAATTCCACAATTTTAATTACCTCTATGTTGAGGCTATGTGGAAATATGACTGATGAGACAATAAAAATAAGGTCACGTGACCCGCCTCGATTTATTGCTGTAACAAATATCGAGTTCGCACGTCAATCCAATAAATATTAAGGATTGATTTCTTGTCTCATGGTAGCTGAGTAAAATAATGAGATATTATAAATATAATATTGCTCCCATCCAATTAGTTCACTTCAAATTAAGAAGCATATGTTGCATATAATGATCATGATCGCAATAATAAATTTATGGACGTGGAAAATGTGAAAATATCAGGTAAAGGTCGTATTGACAATTCCACCAAAAGTTGGGACCAAAAGTGGTGCACCACTACAAAGGGCAAATAATTATTGACAATGAGCGCTCATAATTGTGACATTTTTTGGTCATATATGAAAGGCTATTTTGCCTAAATATTGTCATATATATACCCGAATATTTTTGTGACATTTACCATGCCTTCAAAATCAAAGGCAAAATATTATGAATTTTATCATTGAAAATGGCTCGATAAAACAAGCACATCGATATGTGTTTAAATCATGACCTAACTATGGGCAATGAGTTTATGTCTTATGTATCGTGCTACATGCATGTACATTATAATATAAAAGTGAATATTTTTCGAATTCGAACTTAGCGGAGGCTAATGTTCAGGCAATATCTAATATAACAATTTTATTGTTAATGTCTTGTTCAGAAGAAATCTACTAAGAATAATAGAAAATTTATCTATATGATTTAATCTGAGTATAATATTTACGACTTTAACTTCTAGAATATATAAGACACATTAAAACGAATGTCGTCATAAATTAAATGACATTCATAATGTGGAAAGATCTATTTGATTATCCATAATCATCAATAATGCGAAAATATCATAAATTCGCACGGACATCCTTTATCGAACTGAATGTTTTTCAGCTGGAGATTATCTTAAGACAAATCAATAGGAGACGATATATTGATTTACTCTCCATTAATCATATTATAAGATGCCTTGAGTCCCTAATAAGGAAATTATTTATAGCAAGTTTTGCTAATTGTCACTTTGATGAAGCAGTTTTCCCACCATTAAGGAGAGATATAAGCCAATTCAAAAGGAATGACGTGAAATTGCTTGAAACACATCAAAATGCATTAAATTTGTTGCATTATGATCCATGTTTAAATTAATATGAACTCGAAGTTCAAAGGATCATTCAGTAGTAACAAATTTATAAATCAATTACTTGATGCAAGTACTATATACAAAAGAGTGACAATCGTATGCTTCGGCATTAAATGGTTCATATAAAAAACGATGTCCATGTGCAACAAAATGCACAAAATGTCTCACCCATGTGAACATGAGGGGAGAATCAAAATGAGTTATTGGTCAGTGTATTGCACTTTTTCCCTTTGCTATGGTTTTATCCCACTGGGTTTTCTTTGCAAAGGTTTTTAATGAGCAATTCTAACAATACTAAAACTCTTTATCAAGGTTGATTAAGTGTATTGCATTATTCGCTATTGGTTTGATCCCACTGGATTTGCCTAGCAAGGTTTTTAAAGAGGCAATCCTAACATTATTATACTCCGTATAAAAAACTTATGAGAGCAATATACTCTTTTTCCTATACTAGATTTTTTTTCCCACAGGGTTGTTTTTCTAGTAAAGGTTTTAATGAGGCATATATATTCTCTCAAAGTGTATCAATGTGATGGACACTTTTCCTTAGCTTTGGTTTTGTCCCACTAGGTTTTCCTAGCAAGGTTTTTAATGAGGCAATCAATAATATTATATTGCAAATCAAGATTGACGAGAACATTGTACTCTTTTTCCTGTACTAGATTTTTTTTTCCCACAGGGTTTTTCTAGTACAGTTTTAACGAGACATATTCTCTCAGCAAGTGTCATCCAAGGGGGAGTGTTGTAAATTAGATGACCCTTTAACCAAGCTTATGAATGATCACATTGTCAAGCATGACTCTCACATTGAATTGTAACATCAAGCATGACTTCTACATTGAATGTAACTTGCACACTCTACATAACTTGTATTCAACTTCAATGTATAATCACTTATCCATGTATTGTCATGTAACTTGTAATCCTATCCAATGTACACCAACTCTTCCATGTATTATCAATGTTGTTTGTGATGTGTTTTATGACTTGTGGTGTATGTATAACTTGTACACATTGTATAAGTACAATTATCATCATCACCAAATGACCTATATAAAGGGTGCTAACCCCATTGTAATTCACACACCAAGTTGAATGAAAACTTCTCACTCCAACTATCTCATTTCTTCTCATCTCCTTTGTAGTAGTTGTTTGTAGTAGTAGAAGTTATTAGTCTTCTATTTTTTCTCTAGTTCTTAGCAAGTTCCAATTCAAATATAAAAAAGATAAAGTCGATGTGTGCCGCATAAACTCTAAGAGAATCTAATCTATTGTGTAGCAAATACACGTAAAAGAGAATGTTAAAAAATTATTTTCCTTCTAAGAATTTTGTTTCTACAAGAAACATGAAATACATAGCTTGGTCTCCCGCGCTTTGGACAAAAGCAAAGTAATTCTGTGGGCCTCCATTAGCCCATTAAACTACATTGTGTCGTGGGCTTCCTTGGCCCTTAACCAATAGTTTTCTTTTCAAGCTCAAACAAGAACTATAACATGTAACACCACAATAATGACATTTTTAAAAAATAAAAAATAAATAAAAGTGTTAAAAATAATAATAACATATCACACAACAAGAACCTGCTTCAGAAAGATCTAAATGCATAACAATAAATCTATTTGGACTCACGAGTCCGAACTTATAGGGAGATTTTTAAAATTTTTATAAATATTTAAGGGATATTAAAAAATTTTTATAAGTGATTATAGTTGCTTTATTAATTGCTCGATAATATATTTGAAATTAAAAAAATTTGAGTCGACTCACGAGTTCAAATAGCACTACCCAATGTATAATATGTGAATCAAAGTCACATTAAATGCTTTTATAATAAGTCAATGAGTGTTGGTGTCCTACCATTCTAATATTTTTCCATACAAAAAATCTATTTGGACTCTTTGAGTCCGGACCCAAAAATTTTTTTGTTAACAATTTAAGATATCTACTTAAGTAAAAGACATAATTACCCTCTACCCCAAAACACTAATAATGAATTTAAATTAAGAATTTTTATGTTTTTTTGATTATTTGAGTCCGAACTTGAACTTTTGAATCCATCTAGCACTCCTTTTCCATAAACAACAAGGTGCAGGCTAGAGCATAGTAATTCGGTCATTAAATCCGAGGCGCCACCATGTAGGAACAGTCAAACACACACCGAATCCAACGAATATCCGTTTTGTACTCCCTATCTCTCTCGGCTTTCAAAACGTTGACAACAACAACAACAACAAACAACAACAGTCGATCACTCGCGCGCGCGCACAGAGAAAGAGAATCGGAGATTTGAGAGAGATTGATGGAGTCGTCGCGCGAGAGTACAGGATCGGTGACGTGCGCCTCATGGATCCGACGGCCGGAGAACGCGCATCTGGTGGCGATGGGAAAATCGATGAGGAGGACGACGACGACGACGACGACGAAGAAGACATCTCTGCTCCAGATCTTCTCCTTCGACGCCAAGACCACTTCGCTATCCTCCTCTCCACAGGCGACGTACGAGTGCGAGGAGGGTGAATTGATCATCAGCCTGGCCGTGCACCCGAGCGGAGACGAAATCGTCTGCTCCACCTCCAATGGCAACTGCAAGTCAGTTCTCAACTCCCCTTTCAATTTTAGGTTTTCCAATCAATCCATTTTCCATGTTTGAAGAGGAATTCTCCGATAGCTGGGTCTAGGGCACCAAAAAAAACCACCTTTCACTAAAATTGCTAGCTTTATCACAATTAAACTAGTTCACGCTCCTCGCGTGTTGGGAGTCATATAAGGCGGCCTTCCTAATCCCAACCCAGTTTTCTCTATTCACAATACTCGAACTCGAGGCCTCGCTTTAGAGACCAAGTCCTTTTACCACTTGGGTCAATAGGTTACTTGGTTATCATACTTGCCCTTTGTAACATGGTTCACTTTAGACACCACCTTTAGGGACGTAGCAGTTGTATGCTGTCAAAAACACCTTGGGATACGCGTTCGGGCTCGCTTTAGGGACCATGTCCCTTATCACTTGGGCCAAGGAGTTGTTGGTTAGCATCAGACTTGATGCTGCTAGGGGGTACATATTTAGACAGACTATGGGCACCTAACGATTTGTTGGCCGTCAGCTTGATGCTGGGTTACCATCTTTAGACACAAACTTTCACGCCGTCGAAAACACCTTGAGATGCGCATTCGAGGTGTATCGGACGGTGCACGATAGCTTGGTGCCCAAAGTCATATTTGAAGTGTATTCCAATCATTTATGATTACTTACTAGAGGTTTTATGACCTTGAAGATGATATTACTTACTTTTGCTTGTCATGCAGAATCCTTGAACTCCATGGTGGAGATGGGCACTTAAAGCTAGTGGCCAAAGACATGTCCCCGTTTCAAGGTGTTGGTGCTCAGAAATGTCTAGCTTTTAGTATTGATGGATCTAAGTTTGCAATGGGTGGTGAGGTATGCACTTCTCTGCACTTCTTCCTCAGTGTATTTGATATTGGTTATCTAATTCGTAAACAAACAACAATAATTTAACTTTCAATCTCACGCGTAGACAAAATTTCTTATGTTACCGTAATAATATAATGCAGCTTGCATATGTTGTCTCAAAAGAAAATTTTGCGCAGTAGCATCTTTGTTTCTCCAAATTGTTCTGATTTATTGTAACTATGATTTATTGATGGTTTTCCGCTTCAGTCTACAGTTTTAACCTTTGAGTTTCTGAAAACTATATGGGAGGATTATGATAGCTTCTAAATATTTTTTTCAAAGAGGATGTGTAGTTTTAATTAAAGTTAAATGCAAACAAAGTCTAATGCTTTGAAGTATCTGCCGGGCCTTAAATTCTCAAATTTGTTTCTATGATATCAACAGGATGGTCATCTCAGAGTTTTCAAATGGCCAAGTCTGAGTATCCTTCTTGATGAACCAAAAGCTCAAAAGTCATTTCGAGACATGGATTACAGGTGTGAGTTTCATGCTTGATTTGTGCTCCATGTTATTTTCACATAGGAAATGGGACACTGATTAAAAATAGTGTAAATCGGAATTCTGTTGAAAATGGCTTGAATTCAGCGAAAATGGACGTCAATTAATATCTAAAATTCTAATCCTTCTTAAGTTGGAAGTTTGAGATGGATTGATATTTATAAGTATGGGAATGATGCATGGAGCTATTCTCACCGCAAAGTCATACATCACCACTTGAATCCTACAGGCATGCATGTGAAATTTCTTCTCTGCCTTGATTGTGTTCCCCTAAATTGTTATTGCGAGTATGAAGGTTTGATCGGCATTCTCTTATTTAAATCTTTTGTTGCCAGCATGTGTAAGAAGGGGAAAGGTTTTCAGTAACATTTTTTTTTTCGGAGAAGAAATTAAGAAATTATATTATTAGTAAAGAAAATACATGCTCTGAGACAGAGTTAAGAGGAGAAGCAGTCCTCTAGACAAAAACCATCAATTGATCCTCTCCTTATCTAACCATAACCCTTCTCCCTCTCTATTAATAATCCACACTTCATATTAATAATCCATAAAAATGCTAAAAACTTATTAGACTAGTACATGCTAAACCAATCAAGGCATTTATAATCAAATGGATTAACTTACATCATATGCAATGTTAATAGTTCCGTGACTGTACATGCATTTTCAAGAGATATTATTATTCCTTTGCCTAGTGAAAGATATCTCTTTTAATTATTATGTGCTCTAGATTCCTAGCATGTGTGGTAGTCTGTAAACTAAATTTTGTACTGTTATATCCTATTGCTGGTTGTTGAAATGTGCAGTTCTGTATCCCATATTTAAATGCATTTTTTTCTTGAAAACTTTCATTTCTTCTCCAGCCTTGACTCGGAGTTTTTGGCAACAACATCAAATGATGGTTCTGCGCGAATATGGAATATTACCGATGGTGTTCCATTAACTTCTTTGACTCGTGACTCGGTACAGTATTAGTTTTTCCTTAATTTAAAACATCAGTAGAATTTATGTAATATGTTGATTATTCTTTTTAAACTTTGTGGGTTTTGGATTTCGTACAATATTTTTTACAGGATGAGAAGATAGAGTGCTGCCGATTTTCTAGGGATGGGACCAAGCCATTCCTTTTTTGCACTGGTCAAAAAGGTTTGTGATCTTTGTTTTGAAGAGACTGCTGATAGCCCTTTTAATTTCCATCTTGGATCTGTTTGCTGACGTGCTCTGAATCCCAAATACAGGCAATAAAGCATTAACCTCTGTCTGGGATATTAGTACTTGGAATAAAATTGGGCACAAAAGGTTACTTGGAAAGCCTGCCTCTGTATTGTCTATCAGTGTGGATGGGAAATATCTCGCTCTGTAAGTTGCATTCTCCTTTGTCCGTGCATATTAATGGTTTTTCATCTGAAAATAGAGAAAAAGAGGATCTGCATCGGAATTCTGCACCTCATGCCTTTCCATGTATATTGTATTCCTTTCTCCTGAAATGCAAATTCATCTTTAGCATCCTCGTCTTGAAATTTAGCTTAAACTCCTTTCTTTCTTGCATTTTTCACATGCGAAATGAACTGTCATCTGGTTATTTTGAGATGATAGAAAAGAGACTTGTATGTTAATTTTTACATCAGAAGTGTCTTTTTTACTCAAGTTGCAGTACATTTCCAGGGCTCTAACCAACAAATGCATAAAATTCATTGAGCCTTTGATCTATCTTATCCCGAGTCAAACATCAATATTTTTATTTGCTTTTGCACTTCATTACCCCAGTTAATTTGGGACTGAGGCTATGTTGTTGTTGTTGTTGTTGTTGTTGTTTTGCACTTCATTAATCTCTGGCATTAATTGTTAACTGCCAAGAGTCACTGCTAAAGAAAGTTATGCATCACTCCTTTTTTCCTCCTTAAGATCGTGATATTGCTGAATTAATGGCAAGTTAATCTTGATTTACACGCATCAAACCATTGTATTGTATTCACAAGTTTCACCTTTTTAATAAGTCCCAAATCTATTTACTTTAAAAACTTATCCACTGATATTCATCTTATTGCTCTGTTTTGTTGCTCGATACCAAATAGTAAGTGTTCTTTTTTTTTTTTTTTGAGATCATAGTTAGGGTTCATTTAGTTTAAAAAGACAACTATTGGTTGTTTCTTAGAGTCTTTTGCTTCCTAGCTTTTAAATTTGCTTTGACATGATGCTACTCAAAAAAATAGGGGAAGCAAAGATGGTGACATATGCGTTGTTCAAGTGAAAAAGATGGAGATATGCCATTGGAGTAAGAGGCTTCACCCTGGATCTGGCATTTCTTCATTGGAATTTTGTCCCAGTGAAAGGTAAATCCCGTTGATAGTTATTTCTCTAATGTTACATAAAATGTCTTTGTACCACATATGCTGCTTAGAGCTCGAGCTTTTTGTAGATGGGCTTAAGGGTTGATTTTTTCATTTGAACGGAGTAAATTCCAAGCTACAAAAATTTCCTGGACCTATATTGTAAATATAGGATTTTTTCCTTGCCAAAATATATGTTTCAATGATCATTTCTTAATACTAGAAGGAAATAAACAATAAAATTTATAATCAATTTTCTTTTTTCGCTACCCTTTAATCAGAATGCAACCTTGTCCTTTCTAAATTTGCTGAAAAATGTACAAACACTTTTCAAATTAAGCATAACATCAGAAGGATGGAATGATCAATATTCTGCTCGATGGCCTTTTCATCTAGCTGTAGGTTGTACTGATGAATTATCATAATTTATTAACGTCGTTTTTTTTTTGGATTGCTTTGATTGCAAATTGTTAGTGTTTTGCAATATGTTGTTGGTTGTTCAATTATTGACAGTGAATTTTTGCTGGTATTGTTCATTCTCTTGCATTCATTCTAACACTGCAGTTATTGGGTTTTAGCCTAATTGTACCATCCTGCTATCTTTGTGTTTTCTTCCGCAGGGTTGTGCTTTCCACTTCTAGTGAATGGGGCGCTTTGGCAACCAAACTAGGTGTACCTGCTGATTGGAAAGGTAAGTTCTGCAAGGTGTTTTAGGTGTCGTTACAGTTAAAGATAAAAGTAGAAGGGAAAAGGAAATGGGCTCATAATTTCGAGTGGGGTAATTTATGTAATTTTTTCTAAAAAAGTTTTAGTTTAAAAATGTATTAAATTAAATGGGGGGCTATAGAGTAGTGGGGGGTCACTCCCTAAAGGTATTTGGAAACTCATTTGTTCTTCATTCCCTTTTCAGAGTGGCAGATTTATGTCCTACTGTTGGGACTCTTTCTGGCATCGGCTGTTGTTTTCTATATATTTCTTCAGAACTCTGACTCATTTTGGGGCCTTCCGCCGCAACAAAGTCGATCGAGACAAAAATCTGAAGCTTTTTTCCGTGAATCCGCGCAGTCTTCAGATGAACAAAACTTCTGGGGACCTTTAGACATGTAACCTTAATTAAGTTCATTTTTCAGAGGCAAAAGATCCGAGCTGTGCAAGATCTTGAAAGTTATAATGGTCTCAAGCCTAATTTTATGATTGATAATATATTTTTCATATTATTATTGCAATTCTTTGTAAGTCAATGATGTTGCAGATGGAAATTCTTAACTACGAAAGAAGTGTTAAATAGCATTAGTCCTGCTAATCTTACTTCAATTTCCACTCATTAGGTTTTTTAGATGCACGACTATTTTTCTTGCGCGCACACATCAATGTACAAATCAACGGTCGCAATCAAGTGATCAAGTGCGTGTGGAAATAGCATGTGAAATTGAGGTCAAAAAAAGCATTTATCATGAGGTTTGCCAACATATAATTTTTTTTTTTTTTATTGAAGAATAAACACAATGCACCTGAATTAGAGAGACAATTTCTCTAACATTTATCTTTTAACTCGTCACAATATGAGAGGTGGTGAAATAAAAGTTTAAAAACTTTGGCATTCAAATTCGATTGCAGTTCTCACTGAGTTATTGTGGTTTTGAAGCAGCCATTTCATTTTCTTCCACCAGGAGGCTTGTGCATGAGAGAAGTGACGTCAACTCTTCTTTTGTCGCGAATCCAGAACCTTGCCATCTGATTCTACCAAATCCATCCAGCAAGAAAATATACCTGTAGAAGGGGAGAGTATTAAAAACAATGCATTCTTAAGGATTATATGCTCTTCAAAACAAACGATAGCAAGCCAGAAAATTATAGCCATTCCTACCCGGTGAGAAGGTTTAATATGTTCAGGCTTTTCCGGAAGTAATAGTGATCTCCAAAAGCATAGACGATTTGTCTTTCAAGAGCATTGCTCTCTCCAGTTTTGGATTTCCGCATAACTCGTAGAAGTAGTTGCTTTATTGGTTTCAATGATAGAAACCAAGAATCTATTAAAGAGACCTGAAACCAAGATGAATACATATGCTTCAATAGTTCAATTAATAAAAGCTGATGGCAGCACTATGCTAGAGATTTAAAGAGGACAAGAAAATGATTTAAAGATTAAGTCAATTTCATCGAGAATCAAAACTGGCATTTAGTCACGAAGCTTCAACTGTATATTATGACAATAGCCCAAAAACGCAACAATCATCTAAAATTGTACGTTTACTACTTAAATCATCAAATGTTCTCTTTCTTCTTACTTCAAAGGGAAAGCAAAACTATTAACAATTTAACACTGTATAAAAATAGTTGTCCTTTTCTTCAAGAAAATGAGCCAAGGTCTTCATGCAGAATCCCATATCATCATCTATATTTTATTTTTCACCAGACAACAAATGCTGAAATTGACACGCATGATTCTTGTTTAATAATCAAACTTTATATTGGGTCACCACTAATAGAAAACTAATCTTCATAAGCTTCTTGTCACTGCTAACAATCGAGGTTTCCACATCCCCCCTCTTCATTTCCATCGCTAACATGACTTATCTTAAAATTTAAAAATCCATATCAAGTAAATTATTTTTAGTTGTTTTCATAGCTACTGTTAAATTCCTTAGCAACCCAGCATTCAGCATCCAACACCAGAGGTACTTGTCCAGCTCATTTGCAAAATTCTCTCTTAATTGGATCCATGTTGCCGACCCTAACTAATTAGGGATTGAGGCTATGTTGTTGTTAGTGGAAGCTAATGAAACAAGAAGGCAAAACAGTTGATAATTATCATGATCTTGACTATTGTCCCAGTTGCAGTCATAGAAAGATGAAGTCAGTTTAGTGATAGAAAGTTAGGTAGACAATTTGAATTTTGAAATGCTAAGTTAGACATCAGGCATGTATATGAGCTTCAACGATGACAATAAAGCCTCAACACATGGATTACAAAGATAAGCATCGATAGGGAGATCTTTTTTTTTTTTTTTTTCTTTAGCAGTTACCTCATATAGCCGAAAAACTTTTGAAGTTCTAAATGCATCTGAAACTGGTACGCTCCAAGATTCAATCATTTTCTGTTTAACCAAAAAAGAAGAGAAAACTATCAGAAAAAAATTAGATTTAGATTGGTTAAGGCATTTCTAATTGACAACTCGTTATCCACTTTGATTGAGGTTTGTCAAAAAATGAGTCAAACTACTCCAATAAAATAGCTTAACGACAAGAAATTCAATCTTCGGAACTATAGAATAAGATTTGCTCTTTAGAGCGGGATGTTCAACGTTACAACTAGAAATACTGACCATCCCCAATTTCCACCCAACAGACAAATTTCAGGCGCTATCTAGCTTGATAAACGAGTTTCACTAATCTAAAAATAATGAGATACAATGCTGCTAACATGATGTTCACAAGAATGTCGAATAACCAGTACCAAAAAAATAATAAAAAGCCCATTCGATACCCAACATTGCAAACCATCAAAATGATCTCTTTCCGAGTTCATACATATCTCATCCAACTATCAATGTTTTCGGGAAACATTTACCACTAAATAATTTGATCAATCTCATTCAAATACACACAAGTAAGATTCAGCTACCTCTGTCGTAAGCTCAACTAACTACTCGAATTACAGCGAAATGCAATCAATTTCAAAAGTTCCAAACCTGAGAGCTCGCCCGGAACGAAAGGCACACTAATGAGGGTCCAGGAGATATCGCTTTGCTAGAACCCCCCTTGTTGTCCTGATTGGTACCATTGGGTAGCTTAATACTCGTACCATTCGACAAATTCACTTCCAAATCAGGAAACTTCACCGCCGCCATCGCCGGAATCATAATCTTATTTGCCACAGAAACCTGCCAATCCATCCACCAAATCAAAAACAAACAAAACCCCACCTTTGAAATGAAAATCGAAACAAGGGGAACCCTTTATAACTTCGAAATCGAAGTCCCACCTCACCTTGCCGCCATGTTTCTTGAGCTCCGAAATGTCAGCGAAGTACCCTCTATTCATCTCATCTTTACTGCACAAAAATCAACACGCAAAGTAACTCTTTGAACAAATGCCACATAGAAAAAAACCAAACCAAACCAACAAACAATCAAACAGAGAGGTATACGTACAGCCTAGCTCGCTCTTTCTCGATTGCCACTTTGTTTCCGATCTGAAAACCTCAAATTCGATCAAATGAGTCAGTAAAGAATAAAAAAGGTTGCAACTTTGAGAGGAATAGAGGGGTTGGAGACCTGGTAGATATCGAGAAATCGATAAGTAGTTCGATGGGAAGGATGGAATGTGATCTCTTCACATCTCAGAATGGTTTCTGCAACGGATTTGGATTCCTGCGAGAAGGGGTTTTGGAGAAGATGATGAATCCTCGAACGCCTCAACTTCAACATTTTTTTTTTTTGTTTTTTTGGTTTTTTTTGGTGTCATTCAACGTTGAAGCCTCTGCAATGTCGTTTGATGTTCAATGAAACCATCATGACCCTGGACTTGCTCACGAGTTTGGGTCCCCGCTCGGCCCGCCTAACATTGGTCAGGCTCGTGTAGACTAATAAAGCTCAAGTCCGGTCTGAATACTAATTTTTACATATTAAAAATGATTTTTGTGTTTAATATGGAAAAATATGTATTTTATAAGTAAAAAAAATTATTTATTTTATAGATAAAAAATTATAGATGAGTTTCATGGGTTGAGTTTAGGCAAGCTTTCGAAGGTGAGCTCGCTTATGTTCAGTTGATGACTATGTCTTTTAGGTCAAAACTTAGATAAAAATAGGTTTGAATTGAATCTCACCTTATACATTAAACCTTAATTTTATATAATATAATAATTGCTGAAAGTGGCACCTACTTTTAGGTCAACTTCGCTGCATCAGTTGGTATCAGAGCCAGGTTCAGCGTGATTGGAGAAATCATGCCACCGAAGAGGAATCAGCAGCGTATTGAGGAAGTGTATGACCGTGACAATCTGAATCGACAAATTGGCCAAATAATAAACCAACGCATGGGCGCGGTGGTAGAACAATTAATTGCCATAATCGATCAGTTGTTGGGTCAGAATATGGATCGTGTCCGTAACCATCGAAGGGAACCCGTTGGTGATGAACCAGTAGGAGATTCTTCTACCGAATGGGAGGATGAGTATGTTGAGGCACCGAGGAGGCGCTACAGGCCGCGTGCAGTTGAGGATGATCGCAGGCGGTTGGAGTTTGGGATGAAGACGGAGGTCCCAAAATTCCATAGCCCTTCGACCGGAAGAATTCTTGGACTGGCTGGCGTCAGTTGAAGAAGCCCTAGAATTCAAATGTGTGCCAGAAGACAAGCGTGTGCAACTGGTTGCGACCAGATTCCGCAACAGGGCCACGGCTTGGTAGCAACAACAGAAGTTGATGTGGAATAGGAATGGAAAGACGAAGATCACCTCGTGAGAGAAATGAAAAAAGCACTTACAGGCTGAGTTATTGCTTTACAACTTCCAACGTCTTATATATCAGAGGTTGCAGAATCTAAAACAAGGGGCAAAGTCAGTAAATGATTACACTACTGAGTTTTATCAGTTAGCCGCTAGAAACGAACTGCAGGAGACTAACGACCAATTAGTGGCGCGGTACATTGGTAGACTGAGGGTGTAGATCCAAGATGTCGTCAACATGTTTGATCCGGCTTCCTTATCTGCAGCACACCAGTGAGCATTGTTGGTAGAGAAACAACAATGTCGGGGTGTGAGTAATGGTTCCAGTAATGTTAGTGTTGGGACAACTAATACCGGAGGTAATACCGCTGCAATTAACCCTGCTAATCGCACGAACAAACCTAGTACTAATGGGATTAAATGTTTCAGTTGTGGCAAAGTTGGTCACAGGAAGTCAGAATATAAAGGGAAGAAGGTTCTCTTTATTGAAAACGAATATGAAGACGAAGGGGAAAATACCAACATCACTGCAGAACCAGCCTTTGATACTTCTGACAACACTGAAGAGGAGATCGTAACTGGAGATGTGGGTACTGCCTTTGTTGTGAGGCATTCTTGTATGACTCATAGAGCTGTCGCTGATGATGAGTGGCTGCGGAATAACATCTTTCAGTCCAAGTGTACCATCTTAGGCAAGGTGTGCAGGTTCATGATTGATGCAGGCAGTTGCAAGAACATCGTCTCAGTTGAAGCGGTTCAGAAGTTGGGCCTTGCAATTGAACAACACCACAGGCACTACAAGCTAGCTTGGCTGAAGAAGGGTGGTGTGGTGAAGGTGTCGAAGCGCGCCTTGGTGACTTTTTCTATTGATGCTAACTACAAGGATTCAGTCTGGTGTGATGTTGTGGCTATGGATGCTTGTCACTACTGGGACGTCCTTGGCAGTTTGATATGGGAGTTGTGCATGATGGCAGAATCAATAAATACACCCTTATGTTCAAGGGAGTGAAGATTGTGCTAGTAGCTGCCAAGGATCCGGAGGAAGTTAAGCCTACTAAAGAATCTAGCAGCTTGTTGTCTTTGGCAAGATTTAAAGATGAATTACAGGATTCTGAGATAGTTTACATCTTGATAGGAAATGAGGTAGGTAGAGATGTTAATGTTCCCGGAGCTGCAATTCATATTGTGAAGGAGTTTTGTGATCTTTTCCCTGATGAGATGCCAGAAGGACGCCACCATTGCGTGATATTCAGCATCAGATTGACATTGAACTTGGTGCGTCACTACCTAATAGACCACACTACCTAATGAGTCCCGGTGAGCATGAGGAGTTGCGCAGATAGGTTGAAGAGTTATTGGCAAAGGGATTCATCCGTTAAAGTCTGAGTCGTGTCCAGTACCAGCCCTCCTTACACCAAAGAAAGATGGCTCCTGGCGGATGTGTGGGGACAGTAGAGCAATCAACAAGATTACTATCAGGTATCGCTTTCCTATCCCTCCCTTAGATGGTTTACTTGACCAATTGAGTGGAGCAAGAATTTTTACAAAACTGAATTTGAAGAGTGGGTACCACCAGATTCGCATTAGAGTTGGGGATGAGTGGAAGACTGCTTTTAAAATCAGGGAGGGGATGTATGAGTGGTTAGTCATGCCGTTTGGGTTGTTAAACGCACCTAGCACCTTCACGAGAGTCATGAACCAGAGCTTGAGACCTTTGATAGGCAAATGTGTTGTGGTATATTATGATGATATATTGATATACAGTACTAACGAGGAGGAACACCTCCAACACGTGCGAAATGTTCTGATTATCTTGCGCAGGGAGAAGTTCTATGCTGCGATGAAGAAGTGCTCATTTTTTACACCGAAGATCCTTTTCATAGGCTATGTCATTTCTGGAGAAGGGTTGCAGGTTGATGAGTCTAAAGTAGAAGCCATCCGCACTTGGCCTAGACCCACCACCATTACGGAGGTTCGCAGCTTTCATGGGTTGGTTTCCTTCTACAGGCGGTTCATTCCACACTTCAGCAGTATCATGTCCCCAATTACAGACTGTATGAAGGGCGTGAAGTTTGGGTGGAGCAACGAGGCAGATGAAACATTCCAACTGATCAAGGTGCGGTTAACCACTGCACCCATTCTGGTGTTGCCAGATTTTCACTTACCTTTTGAGTTACATAGCGATGCATCCAAGGTAGGCATTGGAGCTGTCTTGAGTCAAAATAATAAGCATGTTGCTTATTTCAGTGAGAAGCTGACTAGGGCGAAGTTGGGATATAGCACAGACGATGTGGAGTTCTATGCAGTGGTACAAGCCGTGGAGCATTGGCGGCATTATCTTTTCCACCGAGAGTTCGTGTTGTTTACAGACCATGAGGCATTGCAACACTTACATAGGCAGAACAAGGTCTCGACCAGACATGCTTCCTGGATGGCCTATTTAGAGCGCTTTACTTTCGCGGTGAAACACAAGTCTGGTGTGATCAATAGAGTTGCTGATGCCTTGAGCAGATGAAAAAGTTTGTTGAGCCGCATGACCATTTAGGTACCTAGGTTTTCCTCATTCTCTGATTTGTTTACTACTGATCATTTCTTTGCTTCTATTGTGGAGAAGGTGCGGAGTGGGGAGCGTACTGATTACACACTCCAGGAGGGTTTCTTATATCAGGGCAACCAGCTTTGCATTCCTAATTGCAGCCTGAGATTGTTGATTATTAGAGAGTTGCATGGAAAGGGACATGTTAGGCGTGATCGCACTTTGCGGCTGGTGCAGACCTCTTACTTTTGGCCTACCATTCGCAAGGAAGTGGACATATATGTGCGGCGGTGCCAAACTTGCCAGCTTTCAAAGGGTATCGCAACTAATGTCGGTCTATATATACCTTTGCCCATTCCAGAACAACCATGGGTTGATATTAGCATCTAGTTCGTGCTGGGGTTGCCTAGAACACAGCGGGGAAATGACTCTATTTTTATGGTGGTTGACCATTTTTTCAAGATGGTTCACTTTATTCCATGCAAGAAGACCATATATGCTGTAAAGGTGGCCCAGCTGTTCTTTTGGGAGGTATATAGATTGCATGGCCTTCTTACCTCGATTGTTTCAGATCGAGACACCAGATTCCTTAGCCATTTTTGGCGCAGTTTGTGGGCTATGGTGAACACGCAAGTGAAACTTAGCAGTGCTTATTATCCACAAACAGATGGGAAAACTGAAGTTTTCAACCGTTTGGTGGGCGAGAATGTCAGGAATTGGGACTTCAAGTTGAGCCATACAGAATTTGCATACAATCATGTTGTTAATCGAAGTACCGGATTTAGTCATTTTCAGGTTGTGTATTCAGTACTACCTCGAGGTCCACTCGATCTGTTATCAATGCTAAATAAGATTAGATGGCATGACAAGGCAGAAGACTTTGTTAGTGGGCTGCAAGAGATTTATCAATCTGTCAAAGATAACTTGCAGAAGGCTGCTGACAAGTACAAATAATATGCAGATCGGAAGAAGCGTCACTTGGAGTTTGAAGTAGGTGACTTTGTGTGGGCAGTTCTCACTAAAGATCGGTTCTTTGTGGGGGATTACAACAAATTGTCAGTTCGGAAGATTGGTCCTGTGGAGGTTCTTGAGAAAATTAATCCTAATGCTTACAGATTGAAGTTGCCAAGTCACATTCGCACGGTTGATGTATTTAATGTCAATCATCTTGTTCCCTATTATGGGGATACGTCTGATGATGACAATTCGATGGCGAATTCTGTCCACCCTGGGGAGAATGATGAAGTCCAAGAATTAGCTTGCAAACTCTTGGAAAAATATGATGGAAAGATATGACAGGATGACATTTTGGTAATTTCGGCGAAGTTCGGGCGTTTGAGTTTCGGCGTTCCGGGGGCATAGGTTGATTGGAAACGGCGTCGAGATCACGGGTCACATTCGCGGTGAGTTCGACGTTTTTCTGCGAAATTCCATCGTTTCGCCCTCCGAAACGGCAATTTTGCTATTTTAGGAAAGTTTTGTTTAGCTTATAATTTCATTAGGAATTTCCGTTTTTATTGCCGTTTGCGGCATTTGTTTCTATTTTTCGTCTAGTTTCCGGTTTATAGCTTTTAGGGCTTTTGAAATTTTTACTATTTTTGGCAAATTTTAGGGTTTTGCTATTTAAGTGACCTATTGGATGTAATTCGCAGTTTTTTGGCTGGAATAAAAGAATTTTTGAACTTTGGCTTAAGTTCTGACCTAGATCGAGTTATTCGTGGATTCATTCAACTGGTTTAGAAGATCTCCGCTGCGTCGCTTACGCTCGATTCGAAGACTCATATTACCATGGTGTGAATGGGGTACGTATGTCAAGTAATGGACAATTTTTTAACTCACAATCTTTTGTGCAATAGGTCGGAGTTTGTGGAAGTTGCGGGGAGTACTTTCATCCCACGTTTGTTTGTCCTTGCTATCCAAAGTATATGAATCATTATGGTTCCAGCTATGCGTCGCAACAACCCAACTTCTATATGTCTAGGCAAAGTCCACAAATTCCTCAACAGGAATGGAGATCCATTGCAGACATTGAGAGAGATATGATCTTTGACTGGCTTTCTCAAAATACTACTCAACAACCCTTACAGATATGCAACATATAATACCAAATTTGCAAAACTCAAAAACTCAAGTTTCGACTATACTTGAGCATTTGATAGATGAGAAAGAGTTGTCTCTACAACCAACTTCTGACCCAGAGGAGACCGTGAATGCCGCTACATTAAAAAGTATTGAGTTTGATGAGTTCTCAATTACGGACAAGTATTTGAGCAAACCAAAAGAAACAATGGAAGTTTCTTCACATGAGCCAGACATTACCATTGTACATAATAAAGATGATGAAGTTGAGAAATAAAGGAGTCATTTTAGAAAGGTCGGAGAAGCCGCAAATATGGAGCAAGGAAGAGCAACCTTAGGTGTTGGTGAAACCACCCACCCTCCCATGCATATTTGTTAAACCTTACGAGGGGGTGGAAGTAAAGAAGCGTTCGCAGATTTTCTACATTGTTGACACCTTTGTGTTGGATGATCATGATGCGATAGATTCTTTTGTGTTGGAAGTTGTAACGACCCGAAAATTTGACTTGTGCCACATGTCAAGTCAAGGTTGTATGTGGGACCCACTCGTCGAAATACGTATATCCGAATCCAATTTGAGATGAAAATGTTAAGTATGCAAGGAATTCGATGAGCCGAAACACGAAGTGGGACGCGTCTCGACTCGCGTGCCGACGTGGGATCTAAATAGTGGCTCTATATGGTTTAAAATGTACATTGGATATGTCTCGTGTTGCGTATAGCTCGGGTTGGTGCCTCGAGATGCGCGTTGCACGAATCTCGAGGACACTTTTGATTTAACATTGAAAAGAAATGAGATGAGATGAGATGAGATGATATATAGTATAATATATATATCATATATATATATTATATTATATATAAAAGTGAAAAGAGGATAAGATGGAAAGAAATAAAAAAAAAGAGGTCGAGAGAGAAAGAAACAACAGAGAGAGAGAAACGAGAGAAGGAGAAGAGGAAGAGAGGGACGACAGAGAGAGGTGAAGGGCGGTGGCTCGGGAAGCTCTGCGAGCGGCGGTGATCGCACCGAAGCCGGCGAGATCGGCGGCCAAACTCGGACAAAGACAACGCGGGAGGCGTGGAGGCGGCCGTGCAAGCAGCAGGGTCGCGACACGACGTGGAGAGAGCGCGCAAGCACTGGCGCGGATGGCGGACGGTGGCAATGGCAGCAAGCAGCAGCGCGGGTTCGAGATACGCGCGGCGGCAGCGCAGGCAGAAGCAAAGCGCAGCAAGCGACGCGACCGTTGAAAGCAAGTGCGGACGGATGAGCGACGCAGGCGGGCGGACAACGAACGACTCCGGCGCGATGCGACGCGACTCCGGCGAGCGCGGAGCGGCGCCGGTGGCGGCGGCGCGGCGGCGAGGCGGCGAGGCAGCGACGTGGTAGCGGCGGTAACGCGGTGAACGACGCGATGGCGTGTTATCGACCGGTCGGTTGCACGATTTCGTCGAAATCGCGACGACGCGATGAAGGTGAGGTTTATTCACCTAATTTGAGTTATGATCTGAATGATTTTCAGTAAAATAGGCTTAATAAGTCTAAATGGACATTAGGGACTAGGAGTCGGGTGTTGGGTGCGTAAATCGAGGCGTGAGCGAACGTCTTGAGGACGAATTACGGATCTCGAGGTAAGTAAACCAGTTAGAAAATGCACAGTAGTTCATTGAGCTTGCATGTTTGATTGATGTTGAATCATGTCCTTTCCTTAGAATTCTCACTCTTATGAGTGTCCGAGGGCCAAGTGAGTCGTACTCGTGTCTCGATTGGAGTGTTCTTCACGGCTCGCCACCGGGGCCATGACCTCGAGTCACAGTATTTGGTCGGAATGAGATGTGCTTTATCCGGGGCGCCGTTGATATCCCTCATTCGCCACATTTTAGGTACGACGATGCCGTATCCGATGACCGAGTCTGCTTGGCGTTGCCGCGACTCTGCGACCCCGACCCTGTGGCACCCGCATTCAGTGGTCTTAGACTACTTGGGCTCCTCTCTTTATTGTTTATTTTGACACTCATTCTCGTTGTACTTTCATTGTTTCACAGTCTCATTATCATGCGTTCGTACAGTTTTCTTTTTATCTGCATGACTTTTAGATTGTTTGTTTTTATCTTGAATTACTGTTTAAATTCTACTAGATTTTACTTACCTAGGCTCGTCAATCTCGTGTTTGACTGAGTGCAGAGCCGCAGACGAGTAGCAGAGGGAAAGCTCCATATTTAGGTGAAATTTTTGTATATCTTTTATTTACTCTCCTCCGATGGTGATATATTTATGCTGGGTTCCACAATTAGGTTGCCTAACTTTTTGACATTTCGGTTGAGTTATTTATTTGTAGTAATTGCTTCCGCTAAATTGTAAATCTTGAAAAATATTAATAACTCAACTTAAAACTTTGAATTTACTTGTAATGATGGATTGGAAGGCTGACTAGGCATGCGTTGACCTTGCGAGACTGGCTCGAGGGTCCACGTGGGCTTAGGCCGGGCGGTGCCCAATTTGTGAGAAATTGGGGTCGTCACAGTTGGTATCAGAGCCGAAGGTTTAAATACTCGACTCTTGATTTAAATCACAAGCAATGGAGACACAAAACAAGCGGAAGTTAGGAATGGTTGAACTTAGAGTGGAACCCTATGATCTTTACTTAAGTCTTCGTTGGGAAGTGAGGAGAGTTGGGGAAATTAAAATTTGAACTATATGTGATATTTGATGTGTTGTATTATACTACTATCGATAGATATACGATACTTACTCTTGTGTATCGCGTGAGACGCGATGAATAAAAATTGAAAAAGGTCGACGATAAATTTATTGGATTCAGAGAAATTGATAGTAAAGAAGATTGATGTTAATGATTTGATCTTGGAAGATAGTGTAGAAATTGAGGATTTCTACTTGATATATTTATTGGTGGATGGTGAACTACATAGACATAATTTCTCCCTTGGTAAAAACATCTCTGGCTTCGATAGAGGATACTCGGAAAAGGGAGCATGACCATGAGCTAACTCCAGGGCATTGGATGGGCCTTGGGATGATCAACATAGACTGATCATAGAGACTAGTGGGACTTTGTACCTACCTATAGTTTCATGATATAGATTACATATGAAAGAACACCGATTGGATTTAAGAGTGAAATTGAAAAAAAAAATGTATAATATATGGTATGTTATATACTATATACGATGTCGATAATGATTCGAGGAATCACGACGGTAATGATAATTGGATAGAAATTAAATGGAATCAGTAGTGATTGATGTTTCATTGCCATACTTGATTTCATTTTTGGTAAATCAACAGTTTTTCCAGTTGTTTACGACATTGTGGACAAATGGGTGCCTCGAATTCGTATCGCACATATCTCGATGAAACATTTGATTTCTTCTTGAGGAAACACCCTACACGTAATTCTAGAGGATCCGCTCGAAATAATCAATGAAATTTGAATGTGATACGGGAATCAAATTCGTAGTAAATGTTAGAGAATCTCAAGTAAATTTGGTATAGTACTGCAGAGACGCTTAAACTATATTTAAATGGTTTGGAGTTAAATTTGAGCCGAGTTGGAGTTAAATTTGTTTCAATAGTCCTTGTTTTCATTCGAGCCGAGTTGGGGATCAATTACGAGCGACTAAATGATTTTTTCTAGTCAGAATTTTTGATGGGATTCTTTGGTTATATGTTAAATTTGGTCCATAATAATCAACATGAGTTTTGGTGAGGTAAATTGAAGGTACAAACCCAAAGAAGGAAAAAGTTTAGGAGTTATATTTCCATCTGATATGAGGTCGTATGACATTGCCTTCATGCACGGATCGGATGTGACAATGTTGGTGATTGTGGCGTATTTGGGAATAATGGAGCTGCATGGATAAGTACTCGTGCCTTGGAAATGCGGGAGTTGTTTAAATTTAATTCAGCTTCGCGGATAGTGGCTTAAGAATTAGTTTGTTCAATTGATAAATTGAGGTAAATAGCTTGGTTGGTTTGGTGAAGCCAATGGAAAATGAGAACTGTAGTATTACAAATGGTATGGTTTCAAATTGAAACTTAACATGCCATGTAGGACTCAAACAAACTTGTGAATTGATTTTCAAGCTATTTAGAGGAATTTTGATATTATTTAGGACTCAAAAGAGTTCATTAAATTCATTTCAAGTTGTTCAGTTAGTACTGAAATTGAGAATTTCCTATAAGTAGTGAGACTTGAAACGGAAGTTCGAGTCTCTAAATGGTGTGGAATTAATAAAGGAAATTGATGTTGGATAATATACAACGAATGGAACAATTAAGGTAATGAACATTCGAGAAAGGCTCATTCGTGAAATAAATGAATATTCGAATGTAAGGACCATTCGAGTAAGGAACATCGAATGTAAGGAACATTCGAGAACGTAAAGTTAAAAAAGAAAGACGAAACGAAGAGCGGACTCAAAATGAGCAAAGTGTTGAGATGACTTGAGAGCTAACGATTACATCATGTACGGACTCCTGTAGCTTTGACGAAAGCTTCGGAGTAGTACTGTTGGATCAGAAGCCCAAGTAACTCCACTTGAGTGACATTATACATTTATAGTCTCAGGGTTGGTGAAGTCGACCACCACCTTTAGGGACTTATAAATGAATTAAGTGTTACGAGCCTAGGTAGAGTCCGCGAATCGTTCTAAAAATTAATGGTCATCTAAGTATAAATCTTACAAGATTGTACATCTTAAGACTATTTTTAGATGCGTTAGTAAACATAGGGAAAGGAATTTTCGTGCAAGTTTAAAATTGCCAAGAAAAGAAAAACATAAACAATGTGATGATATGTTTTAATGTGTCTCGAGTTTCGCGCCGCATGAATCTCGAGGATACATTAGATTTAGATTAGGTCCAGCTCAGTGTTATAGGGTTCGAAACTTGAGAGGTGTCTCGAAATACGTAATTTACAAGATTCGATACAATTTTGGTCACACATAGAGGTGGTGCCTCGAGATTCGTGTCGCGCGAATCTCGAGGACACATTTACTTTGAAAGTCAAAAAGTGAACGCGTTGGAGTAAACGTGTTGAACTCGTGCTTACATGAGGTGATGCTGAGCGCGCCTACTGATACGGGAATTAGAGTGACGACTCAGGCAAGGGAGTTTCATGAGTTTTAGCGGCATCACTCGGAAAAGTTTCACGGTGGTACGAATCTCGGAGCAGCAAATATTTATGACGTCTTGGCCACACCAAATCATGTAAGGTCGAGCATCGTATCAGTTTCGTTGTTCGGCGAGGCCGATGCCTAGTTGTGCACTACGGTGGCATCGATGTGGACGTTTTGGAGTGCAGTTAATGTTATGATGAGTGAAAGCGTGGGAGCACACGAGAGCAACCTCGTAACGTATTGCGTTTCCGCCATATGAGGCGTATACGACGCCAAAATTAGTTGGTTCATCGTAGAGGTACGCTAGTGTAGTACATCAGCTAGCACCGTTAGATCTTTAGCATAAGTACCATCAGAGGGTTGATGGCAGAGGCAGTGGCCATAGACAGGGTCAAAGATCCAGTCGAGTGCAGAGATAGGGACATCGATCTAGTCGTGCACATAGGAAATGAAATGGACATGTTCCAGTTGGAGTGAGATTTCAACGTATCTGCATGGGCGTATGGACAGCCAGGTATAGCAGAGTAAGAAACATATGCATGCTATTGTCACGTCATGTCCGATTACTATCCATCGTACCTGATAAAAGGTACGAGTTGGGTTGAGACTCACTCGATGAGAGAAACGGATATACGTATGTTAATGACGGTGGATCGTGAAATTAAATGTTCATTTGTATTCATTTGTATTCCAATATATGTTGCGAGGATGTTGCCCTAACATGTATTGATGAGAGAATGACAGATGGTGTGTTCCTTGCTTGGAGGTTGCGGAGGAGCCCAGCTCGTCACGGAGGACCCCAACTTGTCGCGGAGGAGCCCAACCCTACAGATTAAGATGGGGGTATGGCCTCGGGCGAGTATGGCCTTGGGCGGGTATGGCCTTGGGTCTTTATTTATAAAACACCATTGTCCCGTGAGACTTGCTTCAATTTCGAGGACGAAATTCTAATTCGTTGGGAAGACTGTAACGACCCGAAAATTTGACTTGTGCCACGTGTCAAGTCAAGGTTGTATGTGGGACCCACTCGTCGAAATACGTATATCCGAATCCAATTTGAGATGAAAATGCTAAGTATGCAAGGAATTCGATGAGCCGAAACACGAAGTGGGACGCGTCTCGAGTCGCGTGCCGACGTGGGATCTAAATAGTGGCTCTATATGGTTTAAAATGTACATTGGATATGTCTCGTGTTGCGTATAGCGCGGGTTGGTGCCTCGAGATGCGTGTCGCACGAATCTCGAGGACACTTTTGATTTAACATTGAAAAGAAATGAGATGAGATGATATATAGTATAATATATATATATATATATATATATATATATATATATATATATTATATTATATATAAAAGTGAAAAGAGGATAAGATGGAAAAAAAAAAAAAAAAAGAGGTCAGAGAGAAAGAAACAACGCAGAGAGAGAAACAGAGAAGGAGAAGAGGAAGAGAGGGACGGCAGAGAGAGGTGAAGGGCAGTGGCTCCGGGAAGCCTGCGAGGCGGCGATCGCACTGAAGCCCGGCGAGATCAACGGCCAGCCTCAGACAGCACAACGCGGAGGCGTGGAGCAGCGACTTCGCGCAAGCAGCAGGGTCGCGGCACGACGTGGAGAGCGCTGCAAGCACGGCGCGGATGGTGGAAGGTGGCCAGCGGCGAAGCGAGCAGCGGCGGGTCCAGATCTGGCGGCGGCGGCGATCGGCCAGCAGTGCAGGCGAGCAAGCAGCGACGCGACCGTTGAGCAGTGCGGACCGATGAGCGACGCAGGCGGCTGGACGGCCAGCAGAACGGCTCCGGCGGCGATGCAACGCGACTCCGGCGAGCGCGGGCGGCGGCGCTGGTGAGCGGCCGCCGGCGAGGCAGCGACGTGGTAGCGGCGGTAACGCGGTGAACGACGCAGTGGCGTGTTATCGACCGGTCAGTTGCACGATTTCGTCGAAATCGCGACGACGCGATGAAGGTGAGGTTTATTCACCTAATTTGAGTTATGATCTGAATGATTTTTAGTAAAATAGGCTTAATAAGTCTAAATGGACACCCGGGACTAGGGGTCGGGTGTTGGGTGCATAAATCGAGGCGTGAGCGAACGTCTTGAGGACGAATTACGGATTTCGAGGTAAGTAAACCAGTTAGAAAATGCACAGTAGTTCATTGAGCTTGCATGTTTGATTGATGTTGAATCATGTCCTTTCCTTGGAATTCTCAATCTTATGAGTGTCCGAGGGCCAAGTGAGTCGTACTCGTGTCTCTGATTGGAGTGGTTGCCGGCTCGCCACCGGGGCCATAACCTCGAGTCACAGTATTTGGTCGGAATGAGATGTGCTTTATCCGGGGCGCCGTTGATATCCCTCATTTGCCACATTTTAGGTACGGCGATGCCGTATCCGATGACCGAGTCTGCTTGGCGTTGCCGCGACTCTGCGACCCCGACCCTGTGGCACCCGCATTCGGTGGTCTTAGACTACTTGGGCTCCTCTCTTTATTGTTTCTTTTGACACTCATTCTCGTTGTACTTTCATTGTTTCACGGTCTCATTATCATGCGTTCTGTATAGTTTTCTTTTTATCTGCATGACTTTTAGACTGTTTGTTTTTATCTTGAATTACTGTTTAAATTCTACTGGATTTTACTTACCTGGGCTCGTCAATCTCGTGTTTGACTGAGTGCAGAGCCGCATACGAGTAGCAGAGGGAAAGCTCCATATTTAGGTGAAATTTTTGTATATCTTTTATTTACTCTCCTCCAATGGTGATATATTTATGCTGGGTTCCACAATTAGGTTGCCTAACTTTTTGACATTTCGGTTGAGTTATTTATTTGTAGTAATTGCTTCCGCTAAATTGTAAATCTTGAAAAATATTAATAACTCAACTTAAAACTTTGAATTTACTTGTAATGATGGATTGGAAGGCTGACTAGGCCTGCGTTGACCTTGCGAGACCGGCTCGAGGGTCCACGTGGGCTTAGGCCGGGTGGTGCCCAGTTTGTGGGAAATTGGGGTCGTCACAGAAGTCATGAATGAGCTCCCAAATTCGAAAGAGGGAGTGCCTATGTCATTGCCCAAATATGTAGATGTGTCATTTGTTGTTGACATCTCAAAGGAGATGCCATCATATGATAAATCACATCAAGTGTGACCAAAAACTTAAAAGAAAGGCGCTCATTGGGAGGCATCACAACTTTGTTTTTATTTCATGCATTTATTTCAGTTTTAGTTTCTTTTTATGTTTAATAAAACTCTAACTTGGTCTCTTCGAATTTTGTAGATGTTATGTTTGATGAGCATTGGAGGCACGGAGCACCCCTTGTGTTTTGTTAGGTCTGGCTTTAGATTATATTTTTTTAGCATAATTTGAGCATTTTTTTGGAATTAATATATTAATAGGAGTTTAGGCATTTTGAGACTTGATTGGGACATATCCAACTTAAGTCACTAGACACGCGCCCAACGCATCAATAAAATAAGTACCTGAACCAACCATTTAGTACATAGTGGCAAATGGTCGATTCCACAGAAATTGACATTATTTTTAAGGTTAAAAATAACAAAAAGGGAAATCGGTGGTTTAAGGAAGTGATTTAATTAATTAATCTAAATAAATAAATAAATAAATAAATAAAGCAATAAAAATAATTTTGAAAACAATTAATGAAAGACACCTACGTCAAGACATAAGTTTGGTTCGATAAAAGATTGAATTTGGTCTTCGATTTATATAAAATATGCAAATCAAAATATCCTAGTGTAGCTATAGACCCGGTAACGTACGCGGTTCCTCACACTTCTTAATCTCGATAGCCGAGGTACAACGGTGACTATTTCCCTAGCCAATCGTATAACCTCATATTCAAGCGCATTGGGTTTAACACGATGACCACAATGTGTTTCGTGAAGGCACTACACCTAGACAACGGAATCACTAGTGCGTCCGATTAAACCTAGATTCCTAAGGTATTCAACCAGTCCCAAAAGAAGTCAATCAATTGGTAGGGTCGATTGCCACTAGTGTGGACTTATCGCATAGGGACGGTTGCTTACCACTCACTGACAATTAAATCAAGGTTTAAACATGAATTTAACCTCAATTACTTAAAAAATACCAAATAAAATAAAATAATAATAAAAATCAATGAAAATAAAATATATAAATCTCACAAATCCATGAATAAGCGCAGTCGAACCTCCCTCGCAGTCTTGCCTAGGCCATGAGTTAGCCTCTCATAGAAGAACACAAAAATAAAGAATAAAACAAGAATGAGGCAGAAAAAAAGTAGGCCAAGAGAGGTTGCCCCGAGTTGAGTTGAAAGAGAAGAGAATTAACCCCTACGGTCCTAATATAAAGAACTACTAAAAATTGGTCTCTCGATGTGCGAGAAAGTGATTTTTATGGCATCATTTTTGGATTTTTTTCCTTAAGTACACATGTTATACTATTTAATGAGGGAAATAGGGGTGAAAATTTTTATTTCCGGGGAGTAGGCAATAACGCCTATTGGGAAGGCGTCATCTACGTGGCAAAATTTTTGTTCTGATTTTGCCACGTGGATAGCGCCTTCTCAAAAGGCGTTATCCACGTGGAAACACTGATAGCGCCTTCGGAGAAGGCGCTATCAGCGTAAGTGTCCACGTCAACATGTCGATGTGGACTGACGTGGACACATTACACTGATAGCGCCTTCTCAGAAGGCGTTATCAGTGTCCACGTGGAGACGTTAGGGTTTTTTCGGTCCACGTGGACCGGAAAAACCCGTGGCATACTGATAGTGCCTTCTGCGAAGGCGCTATCATATGCCACGAGGGAAAAGAAAAGGGGTTTCTCGGTCCACGTGGCTCCGCGTGGACCGGAAAACCCGTGACTTTGGGGCGCATATAGCGCCTTCTCAAAAGGCGCTATCTGCACCCCACAGTTATCTTCCCGAAACCGACGCAGAGAATATATTCTCTCGCGTCGATTTGTCTTTTACTTGGTATATAGGGGCGGGGGTAGGGTAGGGGGTGGTGTAGGTCACGGGGTCGGTCACGGGTTTCTTGTGGAGAGTGGGGTGGGTCGGGTACTTAAGGAGGGGAGGGGGAGCGAACCGGCAGAGACTACGAGAGGAGGGGCGGACAGACTGTTTGAACAGGAGAGAGTGGGCGAGTGTGTGCGCGCGGCGGAGACGTTTGTCGAGCTTGGCGGGGTACGTGGTGGTACGTGGAACGTGGTGTTTTGTGGCGGTCCAGTGGCGAGGCAGAGCAGAGGTGACGGCCAGCGGAGGAGGAGGAGGGATCTACGGCGCGGGGGAGGAAGGAGCGGCGGAGGAGGAGGAAGGCAAGCGTAGCAGCGAAGTGGAGGTAGGAGAAGGAAGAGGTATGTGTATATAGTTAAGTTAGTTTAGTTAGTTAAATAAGATTGTTTAAGTTAGTTTGATTAAGTTAATTTGAGTATGTTTAAGTGAGTTTAGCTAATTACACTATGTTTACGTTAGTTTAGTTTGTTTAATAAGTTTAGTTACTGATTAGTTTGATTAAGTTCATTTTATTAAGTTAGTATTTTAGTTTGTTTAAGTGAGTTTAGTTAATTAAGTATGTTTATGTTAGTTTAGTTTGTTTAATAAGTTCGTTTAAGTTAGTTGACGTTTGTTAGTTAATTAAGTTTGATTAAGTTAGTTTTCATTGTGGAGTAGGTACATGGTTGTTTACGTTAGTTTCGAGAGTGAGTTTGTTTAAGTTAGTTTAGCTAATTATGTTTGTTTAACTTAGTGTACTTAATTAAGTTTAGTTAAGTTGGTACAGTTAATTACATTTAGTTAATTAAGTTTAGTTAATTAAGTTTTTTTGAGGTATTTTAGTTAATTTACCGAAGGAGGAGGTATGTTTAGTTAATTACGTTTGTTAAAGGTTGGTTAGTTAGTTTATGTTAGATGTTTAGTTTAGGTATTTAGCTTAGTTAAGGTTCGGTAATTTAGTTTGGTTAGTTTAGTTTAGTTAGTGTGTTGAGCGAGTTAAGTCAATTAACTTAGTTTATATTTGGTATTTAGGTTAGTTAATTTAGTTAAAGTAATTTGTTTAGTTTATTAAGACGGTTAAGTTTGTTTAGTTATGTAAGTTTGTTGAGGTAGTTTGTTTAGCTATTTAGGATTGTTTTGTTTAGTTTGTTTGGTTATTTAAGATTGTTTTGTTTAGTTAGTTTGTTTAGTTTACTACGTTAGTTTTGTTTTGTTTAGGTTAGGTTATTTAATTTGCTTAGTTATGTAATTAATACATTTATAATTTTCTTAGTTAAGCATTTCAGTTGAACTTAACAATATACCAGTTTCGCGTACCAATTTCCACTTTCACTTTTTATGTTTGTTAGCATTATTGGAGTTATAGTTCATTAATTTACAAATCATAATATCATTTGCTGAGAAAGTTAGTTTATATTTGGTATTTAGGTTAGTTAATTTAGTTAAAGTAATTTGTTTAGTTTATTAAGACGGTTAAGTTTGTTTAGATAGGTTGTTTAGTTATGTAAGTTTGTTTAGGTAGTTTGTTTAGTTATTTAGGATTGTTTTGTTTAGTTTGTTTAGTTATTTAAGATTGTTTTGTTTAGTTAGTATGTTTAGTTTACTACGTTAGTTTTGTTTTGTTTTGTTTTGTTTTGTTTTGTTTTTAGGTTATTTAATTTGCTTAGCTATGTAATTAATAGTTTTATAATTTTCTTAGTTAAGCATTTCAGTTGAGCTTAGCAATAAACCAGTTTCGCGTACCAGTTTCCACTTTCACTTTTTATGTTTGTTAACATTATTGGAGTTATAGTTCATTAATTCACAAATCAAAATATTACGTTATTACAATTTTTGTGTTCTAAAATAATGAAAATACAAGCCACGTGGACGCCACGTCAACGCCTCCTCAAATACACATTTAACTGATAACGCCTTTTCAAAAGGCGTTATCAGTTAAATGTGAGTTGGAGGTGACGCGACGTCCACGTGTCTGCCACATGTACAGATAGCGCCTTTTGAAAAGGCGCTATCTGTACAAACCCATGCCACGTGGACGCCACGTCACCTCCAACCAAATCACCCTACACCCAATAACACCTTCCCAAAGGGCGTTATTGCCTACTCCCGTAATAATAATAATAAAAAAAAAACTCCCATTTTTGTGAATTAAATTGTAAAGATAGCCTAGTTTTGGAAAAACCCTTCATTTTTGACTCGTGCGCCCAAGACGATCAACTCGATGTTGTGCGTTCATTGCAAGTCCGGTGATATGTGGCGTGAGCTGATTGGCTGCTAACAACCACTCTAACGTGCTGAGCCAGTGAAGAAGTGCCATGTAGCAGCTGCTGGTGAGGAGAAAGCTCGAATTCGCTCGAGCGAATTACTGGGAGAACGTAACTGTGCGCATCTCGAGAAAATTGAAAAACTATTGAATCGAGGAGATGCTGCTCGTGTGAGCATGTTGTGTAGGTAGGGGCAGCGATGTGTCATGACGTGGTTCGATGAGCAGCTGTGGTGTGTATACGTGGTAAGTGTCACGGGGCCGTTAAGTGAGGGGTTTACCCTAAGGAAAATTTTTCTCACCCAACCCAACCCAACTCGTGGTGCCTAAAGACCGCCTTAGTTCAGCACACCAACGAAAACGTGATTTGAACAGCAACAATGACACAAAGGAAGTTTATTACTTAGTTCAATGAGATTACAACTCTAACATCTCATACATTTCATGCCCCTCATGCATGAACTCGTGTCCTCTCAAGCTCTCATACCTTGGCTTTATAGAAAAACAACCAAGTTGGTTACATAACTGTCAAGGACACCTGTCCTATGTACATCACTCAAGACTAAGTAAACCACCACACCCATGTAGTACTCAAAACAGCCATCTAACTGCTTCCCTCCTTTGCTGCCACTTGGTTCCATAACCGTCTTGACCACCTAGTCAATAGGCACATGCTCATAGTGGTTGAAAGTTGTTGGGACGTGCCTTGGTCATGCCATGAGCCATGACCAAGGTAGTTACATAACCGTCTGTAACCACACTTGACTTGGTCCGTACAAGCCTATAATTCGCCTTGCTCAAGGGACAAGGTCTGATTGGTGGTGCAAGCTGCGGGCCTAGGCACCCTGGGTGCTAGCCGGAGCTCGGTTCGTTCGAGTCCCACCGGCTCGGGGTGGCCGGCACCATGGTCCATTCATGGGTTTTGCCTTGGCATTGTTGCCCAAGGCATGCTCGAGGGTCTCCCTTGCTTCCTTGCCCATGCCACCCCTAGGAGAGAACACACCTCCCCTTATAGTAGATGTTAAGTCGTTCCCTCAACTCCAATATGAGACATCAAGAAATTAGACCAAGCGTACTTTGACCGGGTCAACGCCCAAGTCAAGATTTGTCAACCTTTGCCAAGGTATGCCTTGTCCGTGCCAAGGCGCGGACTTGCTCGTGCCAAGGGAATCTCCAAGGTATCGCCCTGCTCGTGTCTTGCTTATGTCAAAGGAACCGATCAAGGCATGACCTTGCTCATGCCAAAGCCCGTTCCAAGACGCCGCTGTGCTCCCGCCAAGGAACGTGCCAAAGGAATCTGCTAAGGCCCGACCTTGCTCATTCCAAGGCCCGTGCCAAGGCGCCGCTGTGCTCCCGCCAAGGAACATGCCAAGGCGCGACCTTGCTCATGCCAAGGCCCATGCCAAGGCGCCGCTGCGCTTCCGCCAAGGAACGTGCCAAAGGGACCCGCCAAGGCACGGTCTTGCTCGTGCCAAGGCGCCACTGCGCTCCCACCAAGTAACGTGCCAAAAGAACCCGTACTTGTGCCAAGGCGCCACTAAGCTCCCCGCCTAGGCGCGACCTTGTCCACGCCCATACAAACTGCCTCGTCTATACCGCATACGATTTCCCCTTTCGCATGTGCGAGCCTCCGCATGCTATACTGCGAACCTTCCGTAGTGCACAATCCAACAACTAACTCCCATGAAACCTTTCGAGTTCACCAAAACTCGGATATTGCTAGGTTTTCCCGCTGCCTAGCCAACTTACTCGGGTCACATTATTGAGAGGCTGACCGTAAGCGTGTTGTACCAGTAGGAGAGGTTGCTGTTGTGAATGGCTGTCGAACAAGTGCGCGACACATGGTGGCTTGGAAGCGTTAGAGGAATCGCATGATTCGTGCGAAAATATGGGAGCTAGTGACACATGTATCTCGAGAACGAACCAACAAGCTGTTGTGCGTGATTAGCTCGACCATGTCCTTTAGTTACGTCACTTCTCATCACCAAATCAACTCTACAGTACGTATTTCGAGGCAAATCCTCTGGCATTTGATCACTACATATAAATACTTAATTCCATATGATTTTTCGTCACAAATTCAACCGTGCACCCCAAAAATCCTAAAAATAATGAATAAATGCAATTAGGCTAGTATTTTGGAGACTTAAACATAAAATATATATAAATAAACTATATATAATATAAATAATTAACGATTTATCAAATAATCCCAAACTTAGAACTTTGCGCGTCCCGAGCAAAGGTGTAATTGGCAAAACACAAATAAACTAGGCCCATAATATAGCTATGCACTAACTCAACTAATCGTACACCCAATTCAAAATTCGTGGAGTTCCATTGGTTCCATAGCCGCCAAGTTAACAAGTCACTCCAGAAAAATTCAGAGTTATGATATATCAAAAACCGCAACCCAAACATAGTTAAGATCACACTTTAAAGACATAGACTCGGTCAAGATGAAGGTTATCAACTACTCACGAGTTTTCTTGGTCTATACATTCAAGCACGCAAGTTTACAAGCTCACTCAATCTAGTTATAACACTCGAGCTAAATTTTTTATTTGAGGAGTCTTCATAAACTTTCGCCTTCACTCATTTTTTTATATCCTCTATTTTTTCTCCACATTTTTTTTCAAGTAATACGGCCCCCGCTCCATTTCCTGTAGACCAATTTTTTCACTTTTCCACCATAAGATTCTCCGCTCCATTTCTTGTGGAACCTTATGGGACTCTCTATATTTTAAGAAAACTCATGTTAACCCTTCTCACTTTCATTATAATTAAGCAAATTCTCCAATGTGGGTTAAACAATCATCACTTGCACAATTTTGACTGTCTACCTATTTTGGTATCTAGCATAAGGCTTACCCATCATACTAAGTCCCAAATCATAAAATCATAAAAATGTTGGGCTACAGACTCGTGTGAGTATTTCTCCTAATTTTTCATAAGTTTCAAGTCAAATAGGCAACTATAATGTACTAATCTATAACCAAAGGCATGAAAAAAATCTCGAGTAACTCTAAACAATATAAACAAGAAAACTATACTAAACACATGCATGAAAGTGTATCAACTCCTAATGAAATAAGAAAAAGAAGTATGGAGGGAAAAGAAATTAAAGAATAAAAGGACAGTAAATACCACCATTACCATCCGTCAACGACATATAATTGAAAAAATTCAAACAATCTGTCACGACCCAAATCTCTAACCCTCCATTTGAATTCCTTAATCAGGATCACCAAACCTTGACGTGGGACCTACATCGTGATACGTGCACTGACCGAGACATGTGGCCGAGGTATATTGTATTTTTGTATTGATGTATGCCTAGTGTTATGTATTGAGTAGACTTACTAAGTCGGTTTGTACAGTTGTATGCGTCGAGACGAGAGCGGGGACATGCCTCGAGTAGCGCGCGAGCCAGGGAGTTAGGTAGTTAGCATTTTGGAATACTTATTTATCCTTAAGGTTCTAATACCTAGGCTCTGATACCAACTGTAACGGTCCCTCTCCTAATCTAGGGCACCGCCCGAGCCTAATTCCATAATTAAGCCCTAATCATATCCACACAGGACTTAACTACGTATTAGTCAGCCTTTACGGGAAAAGAGGCGTCTAAGTTGTAAAGGCCGACTAATACGTAGTTAAATCATGAGTGAATATGATTAGGGCTTAATTACAAGATTAGGCCGGGCGGTGCCCTAGATTAAGATAGGGGCCGTCACAGTTGGTATCAGAGCCTAGGTATTAGAACCTTAGGGATAAATAAGAAAAACGTGAACTCGTATAAAACACAGACATTAGAAGTGGAAACCAAATGATCCTTGCCTATGAACTATTTTGTTGGGAATTGAGTGAATGTGAGATGGAGATTTCTTATATGTACGTGTTAGATTCTATATGTATATATATGCGTTATGCCACGTAGTAGCTGATTTGCGTTCGCTATCCACTTGAAGATACCAATGACGGATTCGCGCCAAGCTGGAGACATCGGAGCTAGCGGCAATTAGCCTCCCGCCGTATCAATTGACAATTTTTAGAGGATGTCTGATCAAACCCGACTGCTCATGAGCGACAGATCGCCGATTTCATCGCTTACATGTCGGCACAGATGACTGCACTGGTTTCGATCGCCCTCATCACTACAGCTACTACTACAACACCCCGACCACGAGTACCAACTATGACGGCCCCTCTCTTAATCTAGGGCATCGCCCGGCCTAATCCCGTAATTAAGCCCTAATCATATCTACGCATTCATGATAAGTACTACCCTAGTCCTACCAGTTTATAAAATTAAAGTTAATCAAAACTTTTTATTAAATTAATTAATTAGTGGAAGTCTTATTGATTATGCGGAAGCAATAAGTAACTTATGCGGAAGCCATTTATAAAATCCTAAGTGTAGAAAAAACCAGGAAATGACATCACATATATAAAGTCCTCGAAATGCAGTGAAACAACAAAATAGCCTAAGTCAACTCGGGGAACTAACGCTCAACCCAATATACAACCTCAAATAGTATATGAAAGACGTATATAACATATACAATCAAAATATCAAAATAAGACCTACAATCGATGCAATGACGCGTCGCGGGCTCAGGAATAATCGTCGATCTTCTTTTTGTCCGGCCTGCTGGTAGTCGGCTCTACACCCACCATCATAAAAAAGACGGTGAGTACAAGAATAAAACAGTAATCCCTGATGACAAGTTTAATTTGCATTTCCAAATATTCAAATGGTATTTAAAAGCATATAAATGGGAAAATTATAAAATAAACCATATGCGAGTAAATACCAGAGTTAAAGAAGTGAAACTGACACTAGGCTAAGTAGTGGTGATTTAGGTCCGGTCGACAGTGAAACATGTCACTCCAACTCAATAATCATATAACACAAGGGACTCTAACCCAAATGTTACCAGGGACTCTAAGCCCGGTATCTCAGACACTGATCTGTCATCTCTGCCCAATCTGTACACTCTGCACTCTGCGCTAACTCGCTGAATCTCAAGTAAAATCGGTCGGTTCTCTAACCCTCTGACACTCGCTGTGTAGACACGGTCTGTAGTCTCATCCGTGCGCAAATCATCACCTGAGTATTGGTAGGAATCTCTGTCTGACATGCAGTCGCCCCTGCCTCAAGTAATCCATACTCATGCATCATGTGGCATCTGACCACCTCAGCATCTCTACTCGGTCTCCTACTCAGCACATCTGCGACTACGTTCACTTTTCCTGGGTGATACTCTAAAGAAAATTCTTAGTCCTTCACGAACTCCAACCATCTGCGCTGTCTCATGTTCAGCTCTTTCTGTGTGAAGATATATTTCAGACTTTTGTGATCGGTGAAGAGTATGAATCTCTCTCCATACAGAAGGTGTGTCCAAGTCTTCAGCGCAAATACAACCGCTACCAACTCTAGATCGTGCGTGGGGTAGTTCTTCTCATGTATCTTTAACTGTCTCGATGCGTATGATACGCACCTCACCCTGCACCTACACAGACGTATGGCAGAACTCCCTTACCACCTTCCACCAGACATGCATTGCCAGTTCCACCAGCAACGCGACAGTATCAGCTGCAAGGTAGCCGAGACAGAGATAGAGGCAGGGATGGACCACAATAGGGTCAGCAATAATTACAGGGATATGCGCAACAGGTAGGGCAGCGTCGTCAGATCACTTGCTGGAGATGTGGTAAGGTGGGACACATGTCTAGGGAATGCACACAACCGGCAGCACATCCACTATAACAGGGCAGAGAGAGAGTTCACATGATCGCACGGTCAGATGTTGGAGCGACACGCAGCCTCATCGAGGGTACGATTTCTATTTATGGTAGAGACTTATATGCATTGTTTGACTCCGGATCCATTGTTTCTTTTATTACAGGTCGCATGTTAGGCATATTAGGATAGACATCTATTAGGCTTAGCGTACACCTGATTTTGAGCGCCACAGCCGAGGATAGGGTTTACCCCAATAGTCTAGTTCGAGGATGTCTGGTAGAGATAGGCGGGGTAGAGTTACCGTTAGATTTTAGAGTCATCGAGATGTTAGAGCTCGACGCGCTGCTAGGGATGGATTGGTTGTCAGCCTACCACGTACACATCGATTGTTTCAGTAAGTCTGTCATATTTGAGATTCCGGGACATCCGATGTTCGTTCACAGAGGTAGTACACCGAGACTCAACACCATGATAGGTCGGCTTGCATCGAGTGGAGTAGTGGAGACTTTGGTAGCGTTGTACGCTGTAGCAGAAAGTCAGGGACCCAGAATAGAGGAGATATCGGTTGTTGAAGACTTCCCAGATTTTTTCCCATATGATTTACCTATATTACCGCTACCACGAGAGGTAGACTTCATCATCGACCTAGTACCGGGTATCAGGTAGATCACGATACCGTCATAATGCATGACTATGAGGGAGTTGGAGGAGTTGAGGACTCTGCTTAAGGATTTGGGGGAGAAGGGATTCATCACACCTTCAATGTCACCGTGGGGAGCGCCAGTTCTATTTGTGAAGAAGAAGGATGGCAGTTTGAGACTATGCATAGACTACATGCAGTTGAACAAAGTGACAGTCAAAAACAAGTACCCACTTCCGCGAATAGAATATTTATTTGATCAGCTGGGAGGAGCATAATTTTTCTCTAAAATAGACATGAGATCGGGGTATCATCAGCTTAGAACCAGGGATGAGGATAGGTCTAAGACAACATTCAGCACTAGATACGGACACTACAAGTTCCTGGTCATGCCATTCGGGCTGACCAACACCCCCAGCCTTATTCATGGATTTGATACACCGAGTACTTAGACCATATCTCGACCGCTTCATAATAGTACTCTAGACTGTAGCACGTGTGATCAGGCACTCGGTGAATTGCAACCCAAGTTGCCTAAGGTGCACGTGTTGGTTAGAACCAGCGTAGGACAAGCACCGCAAGGAACCTGGTAAAAAGAAGTGGGGGCACCCACCGAAAGGATCTTGGGATCTGAAGTACAATTTTGTTTCTCTTGAGTTATCTATTCTTGTGATGATCGTAGCATAGTTGTCTGTTTAGCTTACGCATGATTATTTAACATGATTATTGATATCTATTTACTTTCTTATAAATGCTCAGTGTACTTTGTTTGGAATCTTAATGACTGTACTCTCCATCTGGTTTTTTTGTGATGGTTGAATGCATATCTCAATACAAGTAGGGGCAAGGGGATTCTTGGCGACTTCATCTGATTGCCCGCGGATGGGGACCCACTATTATGTGTCATTTTGATATTTTGCTTTACTTTTGGGTATTGTGAGACTTGATAGACACGGTACTTGTATATATTACTGCATATTAGTATTATCGCCTACATATAGAGTACTTCCCTGGGTTTTCCACAATAGGACTTACTCTTATAAATAATGCTTTATTTGATGATGAATTTAATTGTTTTACTTTAAATTTAAGACTTTCGTTGTTTTAATGCTAAAAGTGATTCAATTATTTAACTAAACTGATTAACCAAATGAGTTAACACGCATATCAAGGAGTCGTGATGTAGCAAAGGAAGTTAGTGTGGGTGGGCTAAATCGGACAAACTAGTGATTCGGTTGTCTAGATGTAGTGCCATTTCGAAACACATTGCAGTCATTGTGTTAAACTCAATGCGCTTGAGTATAAGGTTATACGTTTGATTAGGGAAATAGTCATCGTTGTACCTTGCCTATCGAGATTAGGAAGTGCGAGAAACCGCGTACATTACCGGGTCTATAGTAACACTACAATATTTTTGATTTGCATATTTTACATAAATTGATGACCAAATCTCTTTTTTTATCGAACCGAACTTGTGTGTCTTGACCTAAGTGTTTTTTTCTTAATTGTTTTCAAGTTATTTACATTGCTTTATTTATTTTATCGATATTTAGATTATTTATAATATTTATTCTCTCTAAAACCCCATATTTCCTTTTTTGTTGTTTTTAAACCTTAGAAAGAATATCAATCCTTGTAGAATTAACCTTTTACCACTATTCTACAAAATAGTTGGTTTAGATATTATTATTTTATTAATGCGTTTGACACACATCAATGTTTATATATGTTGTATATATAAATAAATATATATTTGAAATAATAAATAAATTAGTGTGTGTCGAGTGACGTGTGGGGTCGAGGGTAACGCACGTAGTTTGTACAATAGTGTGCACGCCCGAGGGTGGTTGTTGGTCTGCGTAGGGAATTTTAAATTAGAAAATACATAGGTATATATATTTATATATAATTGATATATATATATATATATATATATATATATATATCAATAACCTATAGTTTGATATAATTTATTTAAATCATTGAATTCGCCTTGAGATGCACATAGCACGGAACTCGAGAAATGATTTATTAAAACCATAAGCAGTTATGATGGTGGGTTGGTTTATGGCCATCAATTAACCCTCAGGGTACTTATTAATGTATCTCGAGAATGATCAAAATACAAGTGAAATGAATAGGGTCATTAGATTTGTCTCGAGGAAATCAAATACTTATCCTCAACAAAACAAAGTCGTTTCATCCGAAAAATTGATTTCGATAGAGAGGAAGAACGAAACCGAGAAGAAAGTAGAAGATCGAAACGAGGGGGAGAAATCGGAGAGGAGATAGAGAGATAGTGAGATCTCGAATTGCAGGTACCCTCGTAGTTGTTGTTATGACTCAGTCATAAAGGTTTGGTCATGGAGGAGATGGTTCGAATGTTTGTGAAAGGAGATAAGTGCGAGTTCATCTCCCTCCCAAGGATGCTCGGGGGTTGGGGTCGAACCCAATCCCAACGAGTCGAAAAAATAAAAATAAAATAAAATGAAAAACCATATAAAAGTGGTTTGGATGCGGAGCATCGAGAAGAAGAAGGAAGAATGAAGATGAAAGAAAGGGGTTTGGTTCCCCCGAACCGAGACTGCTTGAACTGGACCGGTCCAGTTCAGGGGCCAAATCCCATCCTTAAATTAAACAAAATACTATAGAAAAGTTAGAGAAAATCGAAAAAAATATATTTGTGGACCAAATCAATAGAAATTCAGTATTTCTATAAAAAGTAAAGAATTCGAAAATCGATCGAGACTTTATACCGGAGTTTTACCTTGAAAAAAGTGAAAAATGTTGTATCGACCCAACATTTAGTAAATTAGTTTCAAATTCATTTGGAATCTGTTTAAGGGTCCTAAAAATGAGGAATTGAATATTTAATAACCTCAGACGGTTTGTGATAGGCTAGGAATACCGAGAAAGGTCGAGTGACCCGAAAGTTAAAGAAATTGAAAATGTAGACCTAACTAAGGTAAGTATGGATTATTTTGATTATCAAGTTTGCCTAGATATTCTATTATATGTAGATCATGTAGTTTACGAACTAGAATGGGTGACTATGTACATTGTGACAGTTTTCAATAAATGGAAAACGGTGTTTACTGTGATTCACGAGGGTAAGTTCCTGGAACTAAGACCAGGTTATATAGGAGACGGGTTACCTTCCCGACCTATATGTAACTTCCTACTCAGTTTATAGGTTGTGTGGGTTACATATTTACTAGAGGGTTTGGAATAGAACTATTGGACATTAATGGATGGGCTAGAAATCACATATGCGTAATGTACTTGTCTTGCAATCACATTAATGACATCGATGGGTAATCGACCCTAGTTTTTACTATGAGTTCTCTGGGGTAGATGTTATCAGTAAATGAGTCATCCAAATTCAACACATGATACATGCGCTCGAAATCAAATCAAGACTATTGTAGATTTGGATAAAGATATGCGGTTGTAACCGGTGGATCAAATCGGTTGCAACAAGATTTTTGGATCAGGCGTTAAGATTTTGATCTTATCTTAACCGGCAGATTGTTAAATGGAAATTACAAAGAGGTTGAAAATTGTTGTGACGGCCCTAACTACTAAACAGGGCACCGCACGGCCTAATCCTGTAACCAAGCCTTAATCTTAACCACATAAGACTTCATTACGTATTAGTCAGCTTTTCGTCCCTATGTTTCATTCACTACGCATGTTCCGATATTGTTAAGTTACTTAAAACTCATTTAGCATTTACATGTGCTTACATATTAACATGTATTTTAAAGATTACGCAGAAGCTTTCATTATTCAAAAATTCCTAAGTGTGGAAAATCATGAAACTACAGCATCACATGCATGTATATATGGAGCTATTCACTCCATCCAAAATGTACAATAAAGACATAAACAGTATAGTCACAGAAATGCTCAGAGGAAGTCGTTGATATTCTCTTTCCTCGGTCAGCTGCTGCTCGACGGACTTACACCCATCATCACAAACTAGACGGTGAGTATAGTGATATTTAAGTAATAACTGGAGAATTCTATGCCACATTCCCAAACTAAAAGAATGGTATGTAAAAGCATAAATAGAGAAAAAGTTGTTGAATCGAGTAATGTAAGTAAATACCACAGTTAAGAATGTATAGATTGACACAGGCTAAGTCGAGATGATCTACGTCCGGTCGGCGGTGAGAACTATCACATAACCTTTCCCACTACTATATGGAGCTTTGCTTAACATATCTCACATAAATAGCAGAGCTGCGCTCTACTCGTATACATCATCAATCTCATTCTTGCCGACCACACGAGTCCCATAACTCGTGTGTCGCGCAAGTGTAGCGGTGATTGTTGGAACCCCAATAAACCCATGTCCCCGTGAACTGTACATCTCTCGTGCAATGGACACTAGATAATCTCCACTTTAGTTTTCAAAAAGAAATAGTTTCAATTCTCTAGGAATCCAAATCAAGTTAGACTACAAAGCCCAAAGGAATAGAATACAAGACTAGTCAAATCCAAGTTATCCTAATAGCATGCTTTCCATCAATTCGTTATTAAAAATGACATTAAGAGTAAGAACTGGAATCAATAAAACACTTCACAAGGCATCATGTCACAACATTCAATTATGAATAGACACAAGAACAACATGATGTAAGAATATAATTAGCAATGTCTTCAAATAGACCAACAAAGCAATAAGAGAATGAAATGAAATATATAATTCTCACAACTTTACTTACAATTCACACGCTTGTCCTAGCTTATCTGATCCCTCGACACTCCAAAATGTGTGCCCAAACTCCCGAGATCTCCCCTTAGTTCCCTGGAGGTGTTTGACAGATGTCAGAGTGTATTTGGACTCATTTATAGTGTTTAGACCATTTTTGGACTTGACTGATTTTTAGTACTAGCTAGGTAATTAGAGTGTTAATTGTGAATAATAGCGAGCTAATTGTCATATTAGCGCGCTACCTTAGTTGTCTAGCGCGCTAACCAGTATTAGCACGCTAACTTTTGTCATTAGCGTGCTAATTCAAACATTAGAGAGCCAATTCATCTATCTAGCGCGCTATGTGCATCAGAACTCAGAATTCTGCACTTCGAATTCTGAGTTTTTTGCGTTAAGGACCCTCATACACATTACATGAGGTCCTTAACACCTATCCCGACATACAACAACAACAACATCAAATTTACATGAATTGACCAAATGCATGGAGTGGATAACTTACCTAACTAGAAGAACACCTTCTTCTCCACCAAAGCTCCACTTATTTGCACACTTCTCCTCCTCCAAATTCATACTAGCAGCCTTTCTTTTCTTTCTCTCCTCCTTGCACAACGATTCGATGAAGATAAGAAACCAAAACAATTGACTTTTAGGTTCATTTAACCATTGTTGATATGTTTAAATAAAGGCCATTGATCATGGTGTGCACACGTATCTCAAGTCTCATCACTTGGTCCACCTTGTCCCACTTGTCCCTCAAGTCACCATGGAGTGACTCAACAGTTAGACACCTTGCCTCATGATGAGTTAACGCGTGTCTCAATGCACATCCCATGCATATGGTTTTATTTCCCAACTATAGGCACATATATGTTTTATTTGAATGTGGCCACATTAAAGCCACTCACTAAATGCACATTTAACTCAAATAAATTAAGCTTACCCCGGTAACCCGCTACCTGAGTCCCACGTCGACACGCAACTCATGGTACGTCCTCGCTCGTCTCGATACCTATACACCCGTATAAAATTGACTTAATAGTTTACACATATACAATACATTAGGAATACATCACCACAAATATAAAATATGCCTAAGCCCTTGCTATGGTTAATGGACATATCACGGTGTAGGTCCCACAGTACAGGTCATTGATCATGTTTAAGGAATTAAACACAGTTAGCAAATTTTGGGCCATTACAATTGTGATTCAGAAGACCGATCACCGCGTGTTAATTATGAAGAAACGTGGTTGTTAAGAGATGGTGATTGTTCGAATTTTGCTAGTTTAGTTAAGATTGTGTAATCCACATTGGTATATTTATTTGTCAAAGTGATTGAGTCTTATACACTAATTATTCAGTTTACTTTGTATTGTGAACCTCTTCTGTTCATTTCATTATCAAGTTGTAAAGCATTCAAGGGGACTTGGGTGTTCCAATGAGGGGAGCCTCACACATAAAAGGGATATAATGTATGTGAGGTCCACAGGAGACTGTATGAGAGTGTGCTAGGAAGAGCTCAGTAAGGGAGTCACGACAAGGAATCAAGTAGTTCGATTTATCATAATAGTGGAGTTTACATCTGGGCGTGGCCCCGCAGACGTAAAAGTGACTGACCATTCTTCTAAACAGGGCACCGCCCGGCATAATCCTGTAATCAAGTCTTAATTTGAATCACATAAAATTTAATTACATATTAGTCAGCCTTTCATCCCTATATTCTTCGATATACATATCAATTATTAGATTTGAGAGTTAATTAAAACTTTTTATCATTTTAATATTATCACGTAGTTTAAAATTTACGCGAAAGCTCTTATTATTTAAAAATCGTAAGTGTGGAAAACCAGGAAACACAACATCACATGCATGTATATATATCATAAAGATAATAATACAATATGATATATGAGTCTCAAAACGGGAAACTATACGCTCAACCAAATGTACAACCCTCAATATACAGTAAAGATATAAACATAATAATATAGCAAAAATCAAGTCATACAAAATGAGATAGGAGAGTCACCGAAATGCTCAAGAAAAGTCGTTGATCTTCTCCTTTCCCGGTTTGCTGTCGCTTGATGGACCCACATCCACTGTCACAAACTAGACGGTGAGTATATTGATATTTAAGTAATAACTAGAGAATTCTAAGCCACATTTCCAAAATATAAGAAAGGTATTTAAAAGCAAAAAATAGCGAAAGAGTTGTTGAATCAAGTAATGTAAGTAAATACCACAGTTAAAAATGTACAGACTGACACAGGCTAAGTCGAGATGATCTACGTTCGGTCGGCGGTGAGAACTATCACCTAAGCTTTTCCATTACTATATGGAGTCGCGCTCAACATATTTCATACAAATAGCTGAGCTATGCTTTATGCATATATATCATATGTCTCATTCTTACCGACCACCCCGAGTCTCATACCACGTGTGTTGTGCAAATGTAGTGGTGAGTGCTGAAACCACGGTAGACCCATATCCCCGTGAATTGTGCATCTCTTGTGCAATGGACACTAGATAATCCCAACTTTAGTTTTCAAAGACCAACAATTCCAAGTCTCTAGGATTTCAAAACTAGTTAAGCTACAAAGCCCAAGTAAATAGAATACAAGTCTAATTCATTCCAACTTATCCTAATAACATGCTTTTCATCAACTCTATATTAAGAATATCATCAAGAGTAGAAATTGGAATCTATGAAATATTTCGCAATGCATCATGTCAATAATATTCAAATATGAATAGACACATGAACAACATGATACGAGATTAGCAATGTCTACAAATAGACTAGAAAACAATAAGAGTCAATAAAATGAAATATAGAATTCTCACAGCTTTACTTACAAGTTACAAAGCTTATCCTAGCCTATCCGGCCTCTCGACACTCCAAAACGCGTCCCCAAATTCTTGAGACCTCCCATTAGTTCCCTGGAGTTGTTTGATAGGTTTTAGAGTGGGTTTGGACCTTTACTTAGAGTTTTAAAACCATTTATAGCGTTTAAGCCATTTTTGAAAATTGCTTATTTTTGTATTGTTAGTGCAATTAGCGCGCTAGATTTCCTACCTAGCACTCTATGTGCAAAGAACCCAGAATTCTAAAATTAGAATTCCGAGTTTTCTCTACACATAGGCTATGTTATTACCTATGGAACCCTCATACACTCATTTAAAGTTCCATGACATTAACCACAACATAATAACAACAACTAACATCACCAAATTTCATGAATTCATTAATTTGAGCAATGTTGATGGAGTGGAGAAGTTACCTAGCTTGATGAACTTCTTCTTCACCAAACCTTCAATGAACTGCTCATTTCTCATTTACCAAGATCACACCAGCAAACTCTCTTCTCTTTGCTCTTCTTGCCCAATGATTTAATGATGATAAATGTGATCAATTGGTTTGACTTATGAGGTTTATATGGATAATTGGATAAGGTTAAACTATGGCCCTTGATCATTTATGCACACGTATCTCGAGACTCAACTAGTGGACCACCTCGACACACTTGTCTCACAAGTCAAACTTAAATGACATCAATAGTTGACTCCCTTGGCCTTTAGATTAGTCAATATGTGTCTTGATGCACATCATGTGACTATTGGTTTGTTTTACTAATTTAGGCACATTTATTTTATATTAAATATGACCACATTAAAGCTACTTATAAAACCATAGTTAGTCTAAATTAATTAAGCTTACCCCAAAAGCCGCTACCTCGGTCCCACGTCGACACGTAACTCGATGTACGTCTCTGTTCGTCTCGATACCTATATATCTGTATAAACTGACTTAATAGTATACACTTATATAATACATTAGACATACATCGCAACAAACATAAAATATACCTCGGCCCTTACCTCGGTCAATTGATATGTCACGGCGTAGGTTCCACGGTACGAGTCATTGATCATGATTAAGGAATTAAACACATTTAGAGATTTTAGGCTATTACAATTCTTCCTAACTAATGAGAATTTCATCTTCGAAACTAAGATTCGAACTAGGATTTATACCTGACTCGAATAGGTACGGAAACTTATCTCGCATATAGTCCTCCCGTTCCCAATCGAGTTTCGTATCATCGTGAAACTGCCACTTGACAAGCACATTTGGGATATACTTGCTTCTCAAGTTCTGTACCAATCGATCCAAAATCTGCACAGGCTGCTCCTCATATGAAATATCATCACTCAAGTCTATCTGACTCAAATCTACAGTCGGACGATTACCTGCTTTCAACTAGCTAATCGAAGCATGGAGATATGCAAGACTGGATGAACTCTTGACATACGTAGAGGTAACTCAAGCTCATACGCAACCTTCCCGACCCGTTTCGTAATCTTGAAAGGTTCGATAAACCTCGGTGCAAGTTTACCTTTCACTCCAAACCTCTAAAGACCCTTCCGAGGGAAACCTTTAAATATATAAAGGCTCCCTTGATGTACATAAGATCACCGCGATATCTATCCACATACTTCCGCTGTTTATCCCGAGCTCCCTTTAGTTTTTGACGAATTAGTCTTACCTTCTCCGTGTCATCAACAACAATCTCAGGCCCCACGATCTCTCGATCCCCTAGCTCAACCCAACACGATGGCAAGCGACACGGTCGACCATATAAAGCCTCAAAAGGTGTCAGCTCAATACTGGCCTAATAATTGTTGTTACATGCAAACTAACACAATGGTAGGTACTCCTCCCATAATCCGCCAAACTCCAAAACATAAGCCCGTAACATATCTTCGAGAACATGAATCAATCTCTCAGTCTGCTCGTCAGTCTGAGGATGAAAAGTCGTACTAAACTGTAGGTGTGTACCACACTGCTCCTACATACTTCGCCACATCCTGAACGTATACATAGCATCTCTGTCTGACGTAATAGTCATTGGTACCCCATGCAGCCTAATAATCTCTCGCTCAAAATAGTATACTCAATTGATCAAACGTGTAATGTGCGGCCACTGATATAAAATGAGCAGACATCATTAGTCTATCAACAATAATCCAAATGGACTCATGTCTTAGGGTGATTCTCGACAATCCCCTCACAAAATCCATAGAAATGTCCTCTAACTTCCATCATGGAATGGGAAGAGGTCGTAGCAACCCTTCAGGTCTGCGATGTTCACCCTTCACTTATTGACAAATCTCACAGTTCCTAATAAGCTTAGATACATCCGCCTTCATCCCAAGCCACCAATAATGCTTCTTCATGTCATGGTACATTTTGGTCCTACTTGGACGAACGATGAATCGGGAACGGTGACCCCTGAAGAATCTCCTCTCTCAACTTTGGTAATGATGGTATCCACAGTCTGCCCCTGAATCTCAAACACTAGTCAGACGTCTCCATCTAATCAACACAATCTACACTCTGCGCCAAGTCACTGAACCTTGAGTACAACCTGTCGGTCATCTGACCCTCTGACACTCTCTGTATAGACACGGCCTATACTCTCATCTGAGCGTAAATCTCAATCCGAGTTTTTGTAGTATTCTCCGCATATTTAACAAGTATCCTACTCAGTGCATCCGTGACTACGTTCGCTTTTCTTGGATGATACTCCAAGGAAAAGTCGTAATCCTTCAGAAACTCTAACCATCTGTGCTATCTCATATTTAGATCCTTTTGTGTAAAGAGATACTTCAAACTCTTATAATCAGTAAAAAGTGTGAATTTATCTTCATACAAGTAATGTCTCCATATTTTCAGTGCAAATACTATTGTTGCCAGCTCCAAATTGTGCGTCGAATAATTCTTCTAATGTACCTTCAACTGTCTGGATGCATAAGTTACTATACCAATACCCTGTATCAAAATGCATCCCAAACCTCTATGAGAAGCATCAGTATATATTGAGAATCCTTGTCGAACCACTGGTTACATCAATATTGGAGCGGTAGTCAATAATCTCTTCAACTGGGCGAATGCCTCCTCACATTCTTTAGACCACTCAAATCTAACATATTTCTGGGTTAATCTAGTAATTGGTGAAGCGATTTTCGAGAAATCCTTCACAAATCGACGATAATACCCCACCAAACCTAGAAAACTCTTGATCTCAGTCACTAAAGTCGGTGCTGGCCAATCCATAATTGCCTGAATCTTGGCTGGATCCACTGCTATCCCTGCTGCTCCGACAACATGTTCAAGAGATTTAACCTCTAAGAGCCAGAATTCACATTCACTGAACTTAACATAAAGTCTATGTTCCCTCAAGGTCTGCAACGTCTCCGTGAGATGTTTCTCGTAATCCTCTATAGTCCTCGAGTACATCAATATATCATCGATGAAGACTATCATGAAACGGTTTGAAAACTTGATGTATCATATCCATAAATACAGTTGGAGCATTGGTCAGTCCAAACGACATGAACGTGAACTGAAAATGTTCATATCTCGTGCTAAAAGCTGTCATGGACATATCCTCGTCCCTGATCCTAAGCTGATGATACCCTGATCGCAGGTCTATCTTGGAGAAAAATTATGCACCTCTCAGCTGATCAAATGAATCATCAATATTTGGGATTGGATACTTGTTTCTAATAACGATTTTGTTTAACTATCTGTAGTCGATACAAAGTCTCAAAGTACCATCATTATTTTTCACAAAAAGGACGGGTGCTCCCCATGGCGACATAGAAAGTATGATGAATATCTTCTAACTCTCGTGGTGCTATACTGTATTGTGGTATGGAAATCGGTTTAATGCCCGGTACCAACTCAATAATAAAATCAATCTCTCGCGGCGGCGGTAAACCAGGTAAATCCTCCATAAATACATCAGGAAACTCTTTAATAATCGGTATATCATCCAGCCTATGTCCTCGACTCTCTGGTATAGTGTATAGCAAAATCAATGCCTCTATCTCCTTACTAGTCGCAGGTCGACCTCTCGTACCTACTATCCTCGTCGAACTACCTCTAAAGGTGAACGTCGGATGCCCTGGAATCTCAAATATCATTGTGTTACCGAAACGGTTGATATGAGTGTGGTGTGCTGCTAACTAGTTCATCCTTAAAATAGCGTCGAACTCTAAAAAATAGAGGACTCTAACGTCATGAGGTAACTCTACCCATCTATCTCGACCAAACATCCCTCAATAAAACTATTAGGATAAACCCTATCCCAAACTGTAGTACTCGAAATCAAATGTACGTTAAGCCTAACAGGACTTTAGGATGTCTGCCAGTGACCAACAATAAAAGATATGGTAGATCCAGAATTAAATAATAAGTATAAATATCTACAACAAATGGAAATTGTACCCTCAATGAGACCTCGCGTGGCGTCGACGTCTGGCTGGGCTACCATATGAATCTTCTATCAGGCATGCTGAGCGTAAACTGATGTTGGATATGGTTACTCCCTCACAATGTGTCCGACCTATCCACTTACGTAGCGTGTAATCTGTCTACGCTGACCTTAAGTTTGTAACTGACCTTGTGCCCTAGACTGACTTTGTTTCTACAGTTGTCCCTGTGCTTATCTAGTATCTCGACCTCAGCCTCTTCCTCGTTCTCTGCCACTTTGCAACTGCTGTCGTCGTGGAGCCTGTGGGGCCGAAAGTGCAGGAACGCTGGGAGCTGGAGATGGCAATGCTGGCCTAACGGGAGGTGGCAAGGGAATTCCGCCTATCGTGCTCAGCACTGGAGCAATGTATGATATATGAGGCACAGTCAATGGATCGGTGGTTGTCCCTGACCACTAAGAACATTTGTTCCATCCTCTCGCTTCCTTACCCTCTGTCTCCTTTCCTCATTCTCCATGGCCTGCTCTGCTGATACAACTAGACCAAGTGCTCTCCCATCAGCAACTCTGACCAAATAGTATGTCTCATATGATATGGCTCGCTTGTAGATATCGGTAAGTGTCCTAGCGTCTGTACTGACTACTTGATAACCAATGTCCAACCTAAGTCCATCCCTGAAGTGGTACACATCCTTAGAGTCATCTCTCACTAAGTCTCTGGAAAACTGTCTTAGATAATCATATATATCCATGTACTGAATTACAGGTTTCTCTGGTCCCCGTCTCAATTCCATGAATTCCCTTCTTAACCTCTTCATTACTGAAGGTAGAAAATACTGCTGATAGAACTTCTACTTGAAAGCATCCCATGTCTCAAACTCTCCATGAGTAGCTACTGTCATACGTCACCAAACATCAGCGTCTCTCTTGGGAGTATACGATAAGATCCCTGCCCGAAGTCTATCATCGATCTTCAGTATCCTATGAAGCTTCTCCTGAGAAAGAATCCATTTCTTAATCTTCTGAAAGTCTCGTACTTCATCGAAGTGTGCTGGCTGAGTCTAATGAAATCCTTCACCAGCTGAACTTCCACTGATGTCCAGGAAGATGTGGGTGTGGGAGACGATACTACCACAGTTGTCTCAACTACAGGTGCGGTTACGGCTGGAATAGTCTGCACCATCGGCATTGCTAAATCCGTAGTAAGAAGTGATGAAGCCTGTAGTGTCGACGTCGATGGAGCAAAACAGTCTGTCATCAATGCGATGAAATTGGTCAACTGTTGGCCCTAAGTTGTCACTAGGTCAGACAGCCTCCGTAAATCCTCTGCAACAGTAAAAGGATGACTGCCACTAGTCTCTGCATCTCCTCCCCCTCACGTATCAGCCATCGGGGTCTGCAATAGATAGCGAACGCGAATCAGTTTCTACTTGACACAGTGCATAAGTATATGTGACGGCCCGTCTCCTAATCTAGGGCACCGCCCGACCTAATCTCATAATTTAGCGGAAGTCTTATTGATTTTGCAAAAGCAATTAGTAACTAATGCCGAAGCCATTTATAAAATCCTAAATGTGGAAAATCAGGAAATGACATCACATATATAAAGTCCTCTAAATGCAGTGAAACAGTAAAATAGTCTAAGTCAAGTCGGGGAACTAACGCTCAACCTAAATAGTATATGAAAGACATATATAACATATATAATCAAAATACCAAAAGAAAACCTACAATCGATGCAGTGACATGCCACGGGCTCAAGGATAATTGCCTATCTTGTCCTTGCCCGGCCTGCTGTTAAATGGTTTTGCACCCATCATCATAAAAAGGACGATAAGTACAAGAATAAACAATGTGAGTATCACTTGTTTAACTCTAGTAAATGGCTCAGCACCCATATGTGAGTAAATACCAGAGTTAAACAAGTGATACTGACACTAGGTTAAGTAGTGGTGATTTAGGTCCAGTCGGTATTGAAACGCATCACTTCGACTCAATAATCATATAGCACAAGGGACTCTAACCCAAGTGTTACCAGGGATTCTAACCCCGGTGTGTAGACCACCTCAAAGACTCTAACCTCGAGTGTCATTCGGTATCAGGTAACATGTGTCGACATCCCCAGGGACTCTAACGCTGTGAGTCATGCACACATCGATCTAGTACGCGTCCTAAATGCGAAAACTACTTTTTAAATTTCAAGAAATACCAAGTATGGATTGTCAAGGCATAGGCACATCTACACACCTAAACAAATAAGGAATGCGAGTCCTCTTAAACATTTATAAGATATTCACTAGCCTAATAGCATGTTATTTATCATTCAATTCACATTTAAAACAACAAGAATAGACATAACATGGGATAGAATAGATGAATCAAATCAAATGAATGGACATTATGCAAACTAGACTCATCGAGTGAGCATAGACATAAAGAACACATGATAGAAGAATAAAAAGGCAAAATAGTCAAAAGGACTATACAAGGACAACAATTAATAGAAATGAAATGCCAAGTAAAGTTGTCATTGGGTATACTCACAACAACAAAGTAAATTCCTAGCTTTACTGGCATCCCGATACTCCAAATCTCGTATTCGATCTCCTGTACCGTTTCCTAGGTTCCTGAGTTTGGTGTCTTATAAGTTCAAATATAGTGGATTTAAGCTCAATTTAGTGTCTATTAACTTCTAAAACCAATATTTATTTCAAACCTAAAAATTATTAAATAGTCTTTTATCGGGGTAATTTCTCCAAAATGGTGCGTCAAAAGTTGGTTTGAACTAGCTACGTTATTAAAACACATTTTTTTTCCAAATTTTTGGTGTCTAATTAGCGCACTAATAGGGCTTATTAGCGCGCTAATCCGAGACTAAAATCAAGTTTCTGCCTAGAATCATTAGCGGGCTAATTTTCCTCATTAGCGCGCTAATTGCCCTCTATGACCAAATTCTCAACTCAAAAATTATGTCCCAAAGTCCCCAATTAGCTAATTAAACCCCATTTAACACCCTTTCCATATCAAATTGACGCAAAACAACAATTAGAACAACCTTAAAACAACAATTTGATCAATTTTCTCAAATCTCACAAATTCACTAGTTTTTCCCAAATTATTCAAAAACTCAATTTCCTTAAAACCATTGATTAATCTTCCATTTATTTGTTCATAAGATATGTAATTTGATAAACTAACAACAAAACCAGTGAGTTAACCCTAAAATCCAATTTTTCGTTAAGACGCCCAAAATGGGTTCATTAGATAGTGGAGATAATGGAGAAGATGATTACCCTAATTTGGATCCTCCAATTTGTTGTTCTCCCTCTCTAATTCCATCAACAAATCATTCTCTTCTCTTCCAACATGTTCCAGATCAAAGTAGCTCCATTTGCATGTGCTTGATCAACCCGTTATATATATCAATGTGAGGTTGATTCTTGGTCATTCATCCTCATGCAATTATGTATCTCGAGGTTTGTCTTCTGGTTCTCATTCACTCCTACTAACCCACTAATTTCAGCTTTCTAAAATAATATATTCACACGCATATCATGAGAATGTGTGCTAGCGTATCCCGAGGTAAGCCTAAGTGTTGTAAATTTTTAAACCAAAACTGTAGGACTTTAATTTTATTTACATTAGCAAACACAACCATAAGCTTATAAGTAATTTCTTATTTCATATTAATATTGAATCAGACTTACCAAAATGCTAACTACCCGGTTCCACAGCAAGCACGCTACTCGAGGCACGTCCCCGTTTTCGTCTTGATACCTACAACTGTAAAAATCGACTTAGTAAGCCTACACAATAAAAAAACTAGGCATATATTAATACAATATACCTCGGTCACGTGCCTCGGTCAATGCGCGTATCACGGTATGGGTCCCATGTCACGGGTCGGTGATCCTGATTAAGGAATTAAAATGGGGGTTAGAGATTTAGGTCGTGACAGTATATATATATATACATATAGAAATTAACAAGTACATATAACTAATATCCATCTCACTTGCACTCATTTCCCAACTAATGATTTCTAGGCAAAGTTATTATAGTTTCCACAACTAAGGTTTGTGTTTTATTCGTATATATGATATACTTATGGAGAACAAGGGCTCTGATACCAACTGTGACGACCCCTTCTTCTAAACAAGGCGCTGCCTGGCCTAATCCCGTAATCAAGCCTTAATCCGAACTACATAAGAATTAATTATGTATTAGTCAGTCTTTCGTCCCTATATTCTTCGATATACGTATTAGCTATTAAATTTCAGTGTTAATTAAAACTTTTTATCATTTTAATATTATCACGTAGTTTAAAAGTTATGCAAAAGCTCTTATTATTTAAAAATCCTAAGAGTGGAAAACCAAGAAACACAACAGCACATGCAATGCATATATATCATAAAGATAATAATACAATATGATATATGAGTCTCAAAATGGGAAATTATACGCTCGACCCAATATACAACCCATAGTGTACAGTAAAGATATAAATAAAATAATACAACAAAACTCGAGTCATACAAAATGAAATAGAAAAGTCGCGGAAATGCTCAAGAAAAGTCGCCAATCTTTTTCTTTCCCAATCTGCTGCTACTCGACAGACCTACACCCACCGTCACAAACTAGATAGTGAGTATATTGATATTTAAATAATAACTTCAGAATTCTATGCAACATTCCAAAATATAAGAAAGGTATTTCAAAGCATAAAATTGCGAAAGAGTTGTTGAATTAAGTAATGCAAGTAAATACCACAGTTAAAAATATATAGACTGACACAGGCTTAGTCGAGATAATCTATGTCCGGTCGGTGGTAAGAACTATCACCTAACCTTTTCCACTACTACATGGATTCGCGCTCAACATATTCCATACAAATAGCGGAGCTGCGCTTTGTGCATATAAATCATCTATCTCATTCTTGCCGACCACCCCGAATCTCATACCTCGTGTGTCGCGCAAGTGTAATGGTAAGTGTCAGAACTCCGGTTGACCCATGTCCTCGTGAATCGCATATTTCTTATGTAGTGGACACTAGATAATTCCTACTTTAGTTTTCAAAGACCAATAATTCCAAGTCTCAAGGATTTCAAAACTAGTTAAGCTACAAAGCCCAAGGAAATAGAATACAAGTCTAGTCCATTCCAACTTATCCCAATAGCATGTTTTTCATTAATTATCTATCAAGAATATCATTAAGAGTAGAAATCAGAATCTATGAAACATTTCACAATGCATCATGTCAATAATATTCAAATATTAATAGACACAATAACAACATGATGTGAGATTACGAGTAGCAATGTCTACAAATAGACTATAAAACAATAAGAGTCAATGAAATGAAATATAGCATTTTTGCAGCTTTACTTACAAGTCACAAAACTTATCCTAGCCTATCTGGTCCCCCGACACTCCAAAACGTGTCCCCGAACTCTCGAGACCTCCCGTCAATTCCCTGGAGTTGTTTGATAGGTTTTAGAGTGGTTTGGGCCTCTCCTAAGGATTTTAAAACCATTTATAGTGTTTAAGCCATTTTTGAATATTGCTAATTTTTGTACTGTCATGGAAATTAACGCTCTAATTCTGACTTAGCACATTAATAACTCATATCTGGCGCGCTTATTAATATTAGCGTGCTAGATTCCCTACCTAGCGCGCTATGATTCTGAGTTTTCTATGCACATATATTATGTTATTGCCTATGGAACCCTAATACACTCATTTAGAGTTCCATGACATCAACCACAACATAAAAACAACAACTAACATCACCAAATTTCATGAATTCATTAATTTGAGCTATGTTAATGGAGTGGAGAAGTTACCTAGTTTGATGAATTTCTTTTTCTTCTCAAAACCTTCAATGAATTGTTCACTTCTCTTTCAATAAGATCACACCAGCAAACTCTCTTCTCTTTGCTTTTCTTGCCCAACGATTTAATGATGATAAATGTGATCAATTGGTTTGACTTTTGAGGTTTACAAAGATAATTGGATAAGGTTAAACCATGGATCTTGATCATTTGTGCACATGTATCTCGAGATTCAACTAGTATACCACCTTGACACACTTGTCCCACAAGTCAAACTTAAGTGACACCTATAGTTGACTCATTTGGCCTTTAGATTAGTCAATACGTGTCTCGATGCACATCAAGTGATTATTGATTTGTTTTACTAACTTAGGCACATTTATGTTATATTAAACATGACCACATTTAAAGCTACTTATAAAACCATAGCTAGCCCAAATTAATTAAGCTTACTCTATAAGCCGCTACCTCAGTCCCACATTGACGCGTAACTTGAAGTACGTCTCCGCTCGTCTCAATACCTATATATCCGTATAAATTGACGTAATAGTCTACACATATACAATACATTAAACATACATCACGACAAATATAAATTATACCTCGGCCCTTGCCTCGGTCAATGGACATATCACAGTGTGGGTCCCACGGTATGGGTCGTTGATCCTATTTAAAGAATTAAACACAATTAAAGATTTTGGGCTGTTACAGTAGGTCTTGGACTGAACTACGATAACACATCTGGTATCCTGGTTTGATTTATTTTACTGCATAATTTACATTTAAGTATTTCCTTTAGTTTATGTTTCCCAGTTACAACTAACATTGTATTCGGTTGTAACCGCATTCGGTTATTTCACTTGTGATGAATTGTATATCACTAACAAGGTGTTAATAGAAAATGGAAGATGCTACACTAACACCTTAAAGTCACCCAAAGTCACACCGGGTTGACGTTATGTGTAGACCCATGTGAGAATGGGTGTACGCATATAGTTCTGGATGCATAATATGCATGATGTACTTGTATTCGAGGCATGTATGGACTACCCCTAAGGATTCGAGCGTGCATGCTATGTCACCTGATGTGACTTTGGGTGTGACTTTGAAATGCCATTACAGCCAGTTCCCTTTGTGTGTCTCTTGTCTTTCTTTCTTTTATTTTTCCCCTCGTCTTCCCTTCTTCTTCTTCTTCTTCTTCTTCTTCTTCTCTCCCTTTGTGTGTCTTTTATCTTTCTTTCTTTCTTTTTTCTCCTCTTCTCCCCTTCTTCTTCTTTTCCTTCTTCTCTTTTTCCATTCTTTTGGTTTTGCGCCAAGTAAATGGGTTTTGAGTAGATGATGAGCTTTTGCACAACGTAGAGAAGTGAGGAGTAGTAGTGAGCAATGCCCATTTGTCATGTCGATGCTCCAGCAAGGTCAAGTCTATCAACGAAGACATCAACTATTGGAGGCGAAGTAGCTTTTGCTCATCAAGGCACGATGCGTTCTCTGATTTTCTTTTTTGTGTGTTCCTTTTTATGTATACCTTTATGTGAGCAACACTACAAAAAAATCGCAAATCAGAAACGGAATTTTCCGTTTCTGATTTGCGAAAATTCCGTCTCTGATTGAAATCAGAAACGGAACAGAGACGGAACGCGTTCCGTCTCTGAAAACGTCGTCGCTGATACGATCAGAAACGGAAAATGGATTCCGTTTCTGATTAGAGACGGAATAGAGACGGAAATTATCCGTTTCTGATTAGAGACGGATTTAGAGACGGAAATTAGAAACGAACGAGAGACGAACGAAATGGATTTTATTTCGAAATGGTACATTTGTAATTGCATTCCGTCTCGATTCCGTTCTTCGATTAGCAACGGAATCGAGACGGAATTAATAAATTTATGAATTTAGTCTCGATTCCGTTTCTAATGCAACGGAATCGAGACGGAATGCAAAAGTCCGTCTCGATTCCGTCTCTAATTAGAAACGGAATCGAGACGGATTATTCCGTTTCGATTCCGTCTCGATTCCGTTGCTAATTAGAGACGAATCGAGAGACGGAATTAATATTTCCGTCTACGATCCGTTTGTGATTGATAGAAATATTTCGGAAAATTAGAGACGGAATAGCAACGGAAAATTTGAATTTCGTTGCTAATCCGTCTCTAATTTTTGTTTTGTTTAAATATGGCACGGATACATAAGCCAATCGATTCTCCAACCTAAAAAATCAAAATACAACCCGATATGACATACTCCATCGCTTTGCACCCCTCCAACAACTCCTTGAGGGTGCTAACATCCCCCAAAGAAGCCAAATTGCGCATCCATACATCAAAAATATATATCAACAAAAATTCAAAAGAGAAAGAAAAATGTGAAACTCAAAATTAGCCCAAAAATTTATATATCCACGGAAAGTTGTCATGTATTACAAAAGCTCCAAAATTTGGAAGTATACACAAAAACCAACCAATCCTATCGTTCAACAAGCAAAAAAAGAACACTCACAAAAGGTCCAAAATTTGGAAGTATACACAAAAAGGACTTCATCTAATAAGTAAAACGCAGCTTTGAAGCATTTCGAATCTCCATCTCGAGGGCAACAACCGGTGAGTATGCACTGAAAGAAGTAGGCAAAGGAGAGATTAATTAGTTTGAGGTCCCTGCAAGTTAGCGCGCTAATTCCAAAGTATTAGCGCGCTAATTAGCCACCGAGATATTTTTGACTTTTGGAAATCAAGCTTTAAATTTGAATTTTTGATTTCTGGATTCCTAGAACGGCTATAAACGGTCATATTGGAATTCCTATCACTATAAAACCACCACAAACTTGGTTTTAACATAAGGAAGACGAAACACATTCAAAAATGCAAGATCTACAAAGAGAAGAATGGCATAAGTGCAAGAATGCTAAAAGGGAAAAACTAAAAGTTAAGCACAAACCTATCATGTAAGTATGATTCTAGAACTCATCCTCTCACCCCATCTAAAGCTGTTGTGTGCTCCAAAGGCGACAAGCCATGTGTTCCTACTCAAAAAATAAAAAAAACAACCAGTGGGATTCAAGAAAAGCGATGAAAACAGAAAAAAACCATACAATGTTGAATAAGAATGCTTCCAAAAAAAACATGATCATCAAGCAAATGCGATCGCGTCTTGAAGTTGGTGTCAATGTTGCTATTTTCCTACGCATAGGAGATGGCGAACAATGTTTCTATAAGATGGACCTATCATGTAAGTTGAGTTGTAAAACATGTATAACATGTTTTATAAGGGATGGTTAGGTCTGGACGAGTTTAAGGGTCGCTAACACAAAGGGATAAATTAATTAGTTTGAGGTCCCTGCGGTTAGCGCGCTAATTCCAGTATTAGCGCGCTAATTAGCTTACGCCAGGGGATTTTTGACTTTTGGAAATCAAGCTTTAAATTTGAATTTTTGATTTCCTGGATTCCTAGAACGGCTATAAACGGTCATATTGGAATTCCTATCACTATAAAACCACCAATAACTTGGTTTTAACATAAGGAAGAAGAAACACATTCCAAAATTCAAGATCTACAAAAAGAAGAAATTTGATTTTTTAGAAGGAGCAATAGGAGATCACTATAAAACCACCAAAAACTTGGTTTTAACTATAATATACTAGTGTTTGAAACAAAGTAAACCACCAACAATATGTAAATCAAGTAACTTAAAAAGTCTACACGACAAACTATTGAAAGGAAGTGATTCGATCGCTAATTAAAATAGAATAGCCAAGAGAAGATTCACCTCGATAAGCACCTAAGCCCATCGCCCCCAAAGCCTCCATAACCCCCACCAAGCTCACTACCTCCACTATACCCACCACGCCTACCTCGAGACCTGGCGTCCTATAAGGACCAAAATCACCACCACCAAAAAAAGAATGAGTTTAACATGCAAATGAAACAAATCGTCTACAACATGCTCATCGTCAAAAGCAATGAACCCATTCCCTCGAGAACGATAGGAAAAACTAAAACCCGCCTTTCAGAAACAGGGAAAAATAAAAATAAAGGAACTTCATCATCAGAACCTTCTACTACATCAGGCTTCAACAAACCACCATCGTCCGCGGGTAAATTCATTGTCCATTTATCCTCTGTATATCTTAGTTGGCTTGGACGCCCAGTTGATGCATAAGTTATCATGGATTTTATTTTTAATACATTATCCTCCCCAAAATAAATTTTTTAACCTCAGTTTAAGTAAAATATACTATAAGTACCGAATGTTTGCGAGAATTAATCCATGGGAGAAGAAAACATCTTGTTTGTTTGTGTGCAAATCTTATGCGCGTTGCGAGTTCTCTCGAGTGCTATGATGAAGAAAGTGGTAGAATCGACGAGGGAGCAACATCTTCATGCCATAGCAAATGAATTTGGGAAATCGATAAAGGGTCGTTTTTCGGTCATCGTGTTGAGAACATGTAGGCTATTCTTCTTCTACGGACATGCCATAATAGAAGAAGAAGAGCCTACATGTGCGAAACACGATGACCGAAAAACGACCCTTTATCGACTTCCCAAATTCATTTGCTATTGCATGAAGATGTCTCTCTGTCGATTCTACCACTTTCTTCATCATAGCACTCGAGAGAACCCGCAACGCATAAGATTTGCACACAACAAAGCATGTTTTCTTCTCCCATGGATTAATTCTACGCAAACATTCGGTACTTATAGTATATTTTACTTAAAAAAAAAAAAAAAGAATTGGGGGAGCAAAAGGGAAAAAAATAAAATCCACGATAAAATATGGAACATCGACCTAAAAATGCACAAAAAGAAGTGTGAATCATAAAGTAATTCGATGAATTTCTAAAGTTGTCTACACTATAAAACGTTTAATCTAAGCAATTGAAACAAACAACAAGTGAAGTACCTATGTATCACCAACTGCGCTCATCTCTCGAGAGCCACGCTTACGTCTCACGCCCAACATTGTCCCCTTGTTGGGGTGGATCGACCGGATCTATTGCGGCGCATTGTTTTGGTCATGAGGTGGCGGTGGTGGTGGCGGTGGTGGTGGTTGTTCTTGAGCTAGGTCTATTTCGTCCATGTCCATCCCAAGACTATTTGTTGCATGAAGTTCATAACCTTTCGTAGTTGCTCCGCAACGACATCGAACTCGCCCGCGGCACCACATCCGGCGTCTGCGACGTGCTAGCACCAGGAGTTCCGTATCTCCTCTTCTTTCTCCCTACGGACCGAGTCCGTAGACACGTCCTTTGGAAGACTCACCCGCCACATTGAGGTACACCGCCTCATCATCCACCAATTGCTCGGTGTAGCACTGGGTCGACTCCCGACGTCGCTCTGGAGCCTATCCCGCATATATGCACAACAAACAAAGTACATGATATGGGGTAAGTGAAAGACTTAATAATATTTTACATATCATTTCTATACTTACATAGAACCGCTACGATCTAGTATCGATGAATGTCGTCTGTCGTGATTAACGGTGTGGAGATGCAAGTACAAATCATTCACCGACGGTGGCGTCTCGGATGAATCACACAACTGCGTGCGAGGACCAAGCATAGTGAACAAGAGTATAAATGTACAAAATATCCTAGATGTTAAAAAAAACTAACCAATCTTTCTTGGGTAGTCGCAAATGACACGGAACCACCACCGTGCTTCGAGGGTCCGGTCCCGGGGCCTTCGACCTCGGTGTTCCTATTCACCTCCAACCCACGCTCTTACGTCTTCCTCTCGGGATCTTTGCCGGTGATCTTTGGGCGGGGGTGCGGAGCCTCGTGGGTAAAGGAGTCATTGATGTCGGAGAAGGTGTGGGGAAGTGTGTAGTAGGCATAGTCCTTGATGACGACGAAGATGGTACGAGACGACCCCGACGGTATGGAAGGGGAAGGTGACGCGCGGCGTATCGTGCTCGAGAGGCAGAAGTCGGAATCAATAATGGAGGTATCGAACCACGACCTCGACCGCCACGACCTCTATGGACCCCTCGTGGCACGACCACGAGGCCGATTGGTATTTCGCCGCCGAGATGTCGGTGCTGCGCACCTATTCCGCACGGACGATGGCCTCCTAATGGCAAACATCGACATCCCCTACGACCACGTCCGGCCATGATACCTAACAATATTCACGAGTAAAACATCATAAAAGAAGGGCATACAAAAAGTAGAAATTCAGTCTATATTATTGGACTTAATAAGAACAAAATCCATGCAAATAAAAGTAACTACATTATTGGTCGTTGACATATCATATACAAACTTTATTCGCTATCATCCGTTTCAAATTCACTCTCATGAGTAGAAGGTGATGATTCTTCTTCTGATTCATCTCCACTATAAACTTCATCGCTTGGACCGCTTCAACAATGAATCGAGTCCCGATCGGAACATCCAGATTGTTGATATCGGCGTCGCATCATCGACTACGCACGTGGTGGGCATCCCATCTTGGAAACCAATCTCTGCCGAGCCCTGGTCATTATCGTCTTTGCTAGTTTCCTCGTCGTAATTTTGGCCGACAAAGCAACAAACCGCTAGCCATTCTTGTCGATCGTTCGCATAGAAGGGTAAGAAAGGTAGTAGACTTGAGTGGCTTGCATTGCCAGTACAAATGGCTCGTAGTTGTTATATCGTCGACTTCGTTGAACCTCTACCAATTGAAGTGTTGGGTGAGTCCTCACACCATGATTCGGTGTAGGGTCATACCATTCGCACTTAAACAAGACCACGCGTTTGAGGCCGGTATACTCAATCTCCACAACCTCTTGCAGTACTCCATAATAGTTATGGGAAACATCAGCGTAGTTTGAACCCTTCACCAAAACACCGCTGCTCTGCGTCGATCTATTAACGTCATATGTTGCGGAGTGGAACTTATACCCATTAACAAGGTAACCAGGGTAGACAGTACATGATCGACTAGGACCAACAGAAAGATCAACGAGCGTCTCGTCAACTATAGAATTCCGAGCCTATTCGTCAAAATTAGAGATGCAATATGACACATTAGTTATGGGAGAAACATTTGAATCTATAACGTACAAAAGTAATGCCCTTACATATGTTTGAAACCAAATGGGGAAGTTGTGCTCTAGACTACTATCAACTTGCGACTCCCCCATTGCTTGAGTGATTTCATCGACGAATATCCTAGAAGAAACGAACGTGTAAGTCGGATGTATTTATAATGTATGAACAATGAATGTCTTGCATTAATGAAAGAAAGTGATGGACATGCGAACGTAAGGAGCGATCTCTGGACAATTGAGCGGTATGTACGAATGAGCGGCATTATACTCTGCTCTGTTAAGTACCGCTCCTTCGACTTGCCCATGGGTCGACCAAGATAAGTGAAAATTGAGAAATTGCCAACGAAGTTCGGTGTGGGCCCGAGACCGCCATCGTCGTTACGTGGCACTTTGTCATGCAACGTAAAGACGTGATCTTCGAAGTAGTAAGAACAAAAGGATGTGACCTCTTCGACCAAATAAGCATTACACATGGAGCCCTCAACCTTCGCTTTGTTTCGCACATTGTTCTTCAAATGTTTAAGGTACCTATATGAATGTTATAGGAAATGTTGATATAAAACCTATTGAATGGGAAAATAATATCAAGGGCTCAAGATAGTACCTCTCAAATGGATACATCCATCGAAATTGAACGGGACCAGGCCGGACGGGCCTCGTAGGCCAAGTGGATTGGTAGGTGTTCCATAGAGTCAAATAAGCTTGGAGGGAAAATTTTTTCCAACTTGCAAATGATTTTTGGTATTTGAGACTCTAAGACCTCCATATCTTGGATCCGACACATTTCGCGATAAGGGGCCAGGAAAAATAGGCTTAATTCGCTAATTGCAACCCAAACCGGGTTTGGGAGAAGTTCTCGAATGCAATTGGTATCAACCGTTGCATGAATATATGACAATCATGGCTCTTCATGCCGAACATTCGCAATTTCTTTGGATCGACACATCGACCAAGATTCGATGCGTAACCATCAGGAAAACGCAACTTTTCAACCCACTCGCACAATTTTTGTCTTCTTGATGTATCAAGAGCATAGCACCCAAGGACGTAAGTATTTGTCGCCGAATCAATGTGTAGAGAAGGTCGGTGACAATATTCACGAATATCTTGCCTCGATTTTGCATTGTCCTTATTCTTGCCGGTACACACATAATAGTGTTGAAAATGTTGTCAAAAACATTTTTTTCGATGTGCATGACATCTAAGTTGTGGCGGATCAAGTTTGTCTTCCAATACAAAGCAAGTCCCAAAATATGCTTTTCTTCCTCCATCCCGAATTCTTAGCTATCCGCCCATTCACGATTCAAAGCGCCGATTTCGTCACCTTCATCAAGCCAAACGATTCAATTTCGCTAAAATTTCTTCACCAGACAAACAAAGCGGGCGGATCATCGATTATGACCATTTTGCCTCTAATGAATTTTTTTGTCTTTCCTTAATGGTGATGACTTCTCCAAGAAACGACGATGACAAAGTCAAACCACGATGTCTTACCTCCATTTCGCAATTGAAATGCATTTGTATCCTCCATACAATATGGACAAGCGTACTTACCGTGTGTGCTCCAACCGGACAACATGCTATATGCGGGGAAATCACTAACAATCCATAAAAGGGCAACTCGCATGACAAAATTTGTCTTGGTGGAAACGTCGTATGTAACCACCCCATTGTTCCATAAATCTTGCAACTCTTTCACAAGCGGTGAAGGAACACGTCGATTTTCGCTTTGGGCTGGTCGGTCAGAACGATAACCGTTAAGAACATAAACTCAGATTTCATGCACATCGACGGTGGAAGGTTGTAAGGAGTCAAAATCACGGGCCACGAAGAGTACGATTTCCGAAAATCCCAAATACTTGAAAACCATCGGTGCACAATCCTAAACGAACATTCCGAACCTCGGCAAAGTCTTTATTGACGTCATTAAAATGTCTCCAAGCAATCGAATCGAACAGTGTTGCATAACATCTTCAAAGCGATGAATGATCTTCATGCCATCGCATATGTTTTGCGGTTGACTCGAGACGCATACAATCGTTGCAACCTTAGGGCCCAAAGGGAAGTAGTACATTCTTTTGCAAGGGCGGTTTTTGTGTTCCGACCACGACCTCGTCGATGTGCAACGTATCGTGATTTCCCACAAAATTTACATGACGTCAACTCGAGTCCACTCCCCAATAAATCATACATTGGTCCTCACAACAATCTATTTTCTCAACAGTAGACCTAGACCTCGCATTAGTCTTTTAGTGGCATAAAAATTCTCAACCATTGAGTTGTCATTTGGCAAACAATCCTTCATGAGTTTAATGATTTCATTATACCCTCGTTCGATATATGATGTTCGAGACTTGATCGCAAGTAATCTTGCCATTGCGGACAACGTTGTCATGGTTTCGCAACCAGGCCACAATTGTTCCCTACTTGCATCAATCATGTCATATAGTTGGTGTGCTTGGGGGTTTGGTGATTCTTCCACGACATTCCAATTGAAACTTGGACCTGCCACGTTGTGTAGCATCTCGCGGTAAGGTGTCGGATCGTAGCCTCGAACATCAGCATCATCAATATGGCAATCCATTGCGTGAAAATTTTGCGGCCCTTCATCTCCATTCTCACCATGTTCGTACCAACTGTGATATCCCCGGACAAATCCATACCTACATAGGTGGTGCTCAGGCCGTTTCGACGTCCAGGTACGGAACAAGTCGACATTTCTTAAAATTGCACGGACATCTAATCTTCCGTTCACTTTGGTATGTAGGACAATGTTGTTTTGCAAATGATATGAATTCTTTAACCTTCGCCGCGAATTCAATTCGAACATAACCGTTGTCGAGCCGGTTGTACATCCAGTCTCTGTTTGTAGACGACATTCCTAGTCGAACGTAACCCTTGTCGAGCCGGTTGTCTATTCAAGTAATGAAATAATAATGATTAAGATGATAAGAAGCCTCCAAAATGGAGAATATTGTAAATCGGAAATGCGATCTACACCATCTAGAAGAAATTGATAGCTAAGTGAAAGAACGAGGTTCGCACATTAAACTCATGAATAGAGAATAAATTGACAAAGTTAGGAAGTCATTAATGAGTCATCACAATCTAAAGAGAAGGAATTGATTGAGTTATGTTGTTTATGTAAGAAGCTTGGGCATTATCAAAAGGATTGTTGTAAATGACTCATAATAAACATGTATAACATGTATTATAAGGGTTGGTTAGGTCTGGGACGAGTTTAAGGGTCGCTAACACAAAGGGATAAAATAATTTTTTTGAGTTCCCCCTGAGTTAGCGCGCTAATTCCGATATTAGCGCGCTAATTAGCCCTTGCCATATATTTTTGACTTTTGGAAATCAAGCTTTACATTTGAATTTTTGATTTCCTGGATTCCTAACACGGCTATAAACGGTCATATTGGAATTCCTATCACTATAAAACCACCACAAACTTGGTTGTAACATAAGGGAGAAGAAACACATTTCAAAATTCAAGATCTACAAAGAGAAGAAATTTGATTTTTTAGAAGGAGCAATAGGAGATCTTTGTGGCTGTTCTTAAGTCCTCAAATCCAGCACCTTTGAGGCTTTCAAAGGAATATAAGAGTCTCTGCAAAGCTGATCTCTTTTGTCATCCTCTTGGTTGTAAGGAAATCCTTGATATAAACTCTTTCTTGTGCTTAATCGACATAGTTTTGTGTATTTGATTTGAAAATCAGTTTGATGTGTGTTTGAACAGTTTCATCCTGCCTCTTGCAATCGTCTACAAAATTTTTAAGACCCTAAGATTGCAAAAAGAGACCACCAGTAGCCCGACATTTAGTTGTGTGGGGAATCGAAGTTGAGGCCGTGCGCCTAACCTATATCGATATCGAGGCATACAAATACCACATAGTATCAACGAGTCTACTACTACTTGTTCACTCATACGTCCTTAAGGTTATAGGTTTATTCCATTCTCTAGAAATGTAATGTGAAACGACAACATTCACTAAAAGAGTAATCCTAGTGTTTCTAACCCTAACTAGTAGTAGAAATTAAGTAATTATAGGTATTATTCAATCGTAACCAACAACACCTAACTAATCAATCATCCATAGCAAGTGCATGAATATGAAATTACTAACAACTATAACATCAAACGACAAAGTAATTACCTCGGTACATGATTCTAATGTATTATAATGACTCTCATGACATGCTTTACCGATAAAATAAACATGGAATAACAACCAAATACGGATGACATGCTTTACCGATAAAATAAACATGGAATAACAACCAAATACGGAATCAATATAAATCTTGAATTGCTCAATTAAAAGGTTGAAATGAAATAGTACATATTAATAAACCTAAAAATAGAACAAGCATAACCTCAAAAACTATGCATGTAAGAGAAGAAAGCGAGAACAAAAACTTCTAAACCAAACAAAAGACACAACATTAACTTAATAGATCAAGTGAAGAACACCAACTAATGCACAATCAACCAAGGAACAAATCAAATCACTCAAGAACAGTTAAAATAAAACCTCATAAAGTAATAACAATTATAAGAACTGAACTCTTAAAATATGTCACACGATCAAGAGTTTGTTCCTTCACGAGTTCATAAACAATAAGGTAGTACTATAACACGGCCAATTGCCAAGGCAATTTACAAAAATAAAATGGATTCCATGACCATAATAGCTAAGACCTTTCAAGAAAATAAATTTTTTATTTAAATCCATTTATTCGACTAGTATAGTGAGCCGCTAAGAAAACCTAGTATACACAATGGTCACCACATTATGTTCATTTCCTATATTTGAACATCAAGGCATATATATGACTGCCTTTCCCTAGCGAGATATAGCTTCAGTTCAAGTGAAAATCTATAACATATTTCATTCATGAGCATAATATTTGCAATGCTAACAAGTATTACGACTTTAATATTCCTGGATGCCACATATAATGTACGTAGGAACACCGGACACCCCAAATATTTATTGATAGATGGAAATTTATGAAGTCTGCATGCTTAATTTAAATTGGAAAATCTTTCTAGATAAAATAGCTTCTTGCCTTCAACTCCGATGTTTACTAGAAGGTCGAACTATCAAATGAACCATAGCGGAAACTTAAATAATTCTCATGTCACCCGACGGATTATTCCATAAATTTTTTAAATTAGATAAACAAGGGGACTAGAACGCCAACTTTGACGACGCAAATTTTTAGCGAAAACAAAAGCAGATTCAAGTACTTCCTCAAAACCGTCACAAGGTGAATGATCTCTATGAAAGTGAAGAGCTCTTGATCATGAGTGTTGCTGCATTATAAAGAACAATAAAAAACAAATAAGAAATGAAGATTGTAGTAAGACTCCAAAACTACAAATGCCTTGCTAACCGGATCCGAATCGAGACCGAGAGAGAGCGAGAGATATCGGCGATGACGGAGACCGGCGCGACGAGACGGAGAGACCGAGAGAGACGGCGAGACCCGAGACAAGAGAGAGACCAGGTAGCACGACCAGACGGAGAAACGGAGACCACCGCGACCGACGGCGAGAGAGCGAGCACCGAGAGAGACCAGCTCGCACGACCGAGACGGAGAGACGAGACGATCGAACGGGATGGACGTCCGGGGACGAGACGATCGGCCGGCGCGACGAGACGGAGAGACGGATTTAGGTTTTGGGGTTTTTTCGTGGGAATGATTTGGGGATTTGCTGTTTTGTTGGGGGGGTGCGGGAAGGAGAAGAGGCTGCCAGGATCAGACAAAATACAAATCTCGAGGAATGATGAACGGCCATAAGAAATGAAGAATTTGGCGGGAATGGTGGCGCCAAATTTCAGAGACGGAATTTAATTCCGTCTCTAATTCCGTCTCTAATTCCGTCTCTGATCCGTCTCAAATCCGTCTCTGAATATTTCCCTGTCAGTTCCGTCGCTAACTGTTACATTTAGAAACGGAACTTATTCCGTTTCTAATTCCGTTTCTGATTTAGAAACGGAAATAAGTTCCGTTTCTAATTCCGTTGCTGATTTGCTGTTTTTTTGTAGTGCAATATGCGAGGTTTGTTCCTATTGTTTTAGTGTTTTTAGGTTATCCCTTGTATGGTCATTTTTCCTTTTATTAAGGCGACTTGTCCAATAGAAATCGACATTTCTTCCTCATCCACTGTGCTCGAGTGGCCTTTGATGGTGGTTTGGAATGGGGCTTCGTTTGCCTCTATTTTTCAAGGAAACCGATCTACATTGTTGTATTTGCATTTCTCAAATTGACCGATCTACATTGTTGTATCTAAATTGTAATGTTTATCAAAATTACTTGCAATGAATTTCATTGTGCCTTGACAAAATAAAAATAAAAAAGAATTGTTATTGAAGACAAAGTTCAGTCCAATTAACATGTCTAATAAATTAAGGGGCACACAATGCACATCAGAATGCACATTGCATTCTAATGTGCTTTTGGTGATGATGTACGCCTAGCATTTTCCTAAATTGTGACCCTTTAAAGGTTTTTATTTATGCAAAAGTTCGTATAATGATCAAAATGTCTCTTCTCCCACCGTAAACTTCTAATTCACTCATTTAGTAATTAAGTTCACAATTATGAAAATCTATGGCCTTTTCATTTTTGTCAACTTACAGTACGAGTGGAGTAACTCATTGGAGCTAACTCACAGTGAAATATCATATTTTTATGTTTGGTTTGACTTTAAACTTACAGGGAAGTTGTAATTTTTTAAACAATAAAAGATATGAATTGATATAAATACCCTTCAAACAAAAAGATGGATGTAGATAATAAATTAAAGGTAATTAATGAAGGGTGATTGTATCTTTAAACTCTTGGGAAATAACTCCCCTAAAGAGGGTGGGGAGATATATCTCACCGTTGGGTGTAAGTTGGAAGATAACTTGTACAGAAGTTGGGCAACCAAACAAGATTAGTTTCAACTCCCTCCAAGTTATCTCGAGTGTTAACTCCACCTTTAACCAAACCAGGCCTATATGTTGCATACTTGCATTTGTTGGGTGTAATTAATTATTTACATTAGTTAAAGCAATGGAAGAAATTATTAATGTTTGATTGATGTGGTAAATCTTCATTCCTAGAAAGCTTTCATCGATCATAAGCATGACAAAAGGTGAAAAAAACTTTCTAAGAAGCTTCAGCAATAAAAGAAAATACATTCAGATTATTGTTTTGGCATTTGACATCCCATTAACTTAATTCTTATAACGCCCTGAATTGCCATTACTTACATAAATGACTTTTTGACATCACCAAACTCATACCCTAAAGTCACATCAATCTTGGGAGTTGTTCGTGTGCCCATCGAGATGCTCATACAGACAAAACATTCAATAGTGATGAAGTTGATTTTGAAGAACTACAACGATAACAATAGAACAATATGATAATGAGTGATTATTCTTTTGACAAACATCAGCAATACAAGAACATACAAACGCACTACTAGAACAACTACACCGAAAAAGAAAACTTGAAACGAGGGAAGACAAATTAACACAAACTAATGTAAACAAGGGAAGACAATTATATTATTATGAATAAGATAACCTAAAAAAATATCAAACCAACAATTGTAAGTGAATATCCATGCACAATCAAGATATACAGTGTCGGTTTTAAGGAGGACAACTGGGGCGACCACCCTGGACCCCGCCCCCCTTAGAGCCTCACTTTTTCAAAAAAAAATTATGAGTATGTTTTTTTTTTTTTTTTTTTTTTTGCATAGTTAAGAAATTACTATTCATGATTTAAAGATACAATGTTGTTGAGCATGCCAAATTGTTTATATACTTTTCCAATTATATTTCAACTATCTAATTTGGGACTGAGGCTAGTTGTTGTTGTTGTTGTTGTTGTTGTTGTTGTTGTTGTTGTTGTTGTTTTTGTTGTTGTTGTTGTTGTATCTAATTTGACTCCTAGTTGTTTCTACTTATTCGCCTTATAGAGATTTATCCTTTAATTATATTTTGCAATTGTGGTTACAATTTACTTTTTTTTTAAGTATATATATGGTTGGACTTTAATTAATTTGAAATGTTTTAAGAATGTCTTAGAGAGGTTTTTTTGTCATGTTGTTGTGCATTGATTTTTTTTTTTATAAGAAAGAAACAATTGCTTCCATCATGATTTGAACTTACGATCTTTTCCTCCCAAACATCATACGGTATGTTGTTGTGCATTGATTGAGCAAGCATTTTTGTATATTTTGAGTTGTGTTACATAGTTAAGAATGATCCAATATTTCTTCCATGTTGTGCTTTTGTATATGATCTCACCTTGTATACGTTGATTAATCGAATAAGATAAACTTGTTATTTTAGAACACTAAATACTTTTGATTTTCAACGATAAAATGTTATATATCATTATCATACCTAAAAGGAAAAAGGTTAAATCAAAATTTTTAGTTTAAAAGTATTATTAGTTTTATGTTATTTAAAGTAATATATTTGTGTGTATGTAAATCGCGTATTTGTTTTTTAAGTATTCATAATTAAGGGGCTATAAATTATGATTTTACCTAGATCCCCTAAGTACTTAGGACTGGCCTTAGAGATATAGCAGTTGTTATTGGAACCACCGCCGATCAAAAGAAAATATAGGCGGTAATTCAAACTCAAGAATTACAAAAAAAGCAATCAATATTTAGCCACGGGCTCTAAAATAACAAGCGAGTTGTTAGATTTAATTGATTGCTAAAATGCAAAAGGGTTTTTTGTTTACCAGTGTATGTAGTAATTTTGTAAAAGTATCTTGTGTGTAAATTGTAATATATATATATATATATATATATATATATATAGTTTTACCTTTACTTTGTAAAAGAAAAAAAAAAAAAAACTTCTCTTATTGATGTAGTAATAAATTTACATATAAATTTACTTGGACTCATTAGTCCAAGTAAACTTATTGAAACATAAAATCACACAATAGAGTTAATTAATTCCGTGCATTAAATTGTATTCCCGAATCCAACCCTTAATGATTTCAATCTCAGTCGCTCGCTGCTTGATCACCCATATAGGATCATCCGATGACGAATATAGTAGGTCCAAACAATGTGACCCTGTTCAATAATCCCCACATTAGTCAAGTAGTACAAAAAACAACATTAGTCAAGTAGTACAAAAAACACAGTTCCTAATCAAATTAAACTAGTTACTAAGGTGATTAGTGATGATTAACTAATTTAGTGGCAGAATTAACAAATCTTGTTAATTGGGGGGTGGGAACTTCAACCTTAAATTTTTTTCAAACAAAAAAATATATTACTATAAAAATCTGTAGGGGAAGGATGAATAAATTGAGGTATTATAGGGGGTTAAATCTCCTTATACACATGCATTATATATATAGTCTGAGTCTTCTTTTTTTTTTATAAATTAGAGGCAATACTTCTTTTGTACCTACCAAAGTTTTAACCCATGACCTTTTACTTCTAAATCTCATACCAAACCATTGGGTCACCCAATTGGTTGGTAGTTGAGTCTTTTTTTGGTCCAAATAGTGAATTGAATGAAAGGAAAGAATAAAAAGATTAAGACACATATGTTAATTACATAAAGAAAAAATAAATGAATTCACATGTACCTTCAGTTGTGGTAACCGCAACTATACTATCTGAAATATTATGTAATACTCTGCAATACGAATAAGAAAATCCAATAATTAAAAACTTGATACAACACAAAATAAAACTACACCATGTAGAGAAATAAATATGTATATAATTACTATTGTATGTTAATTAATTTGAGAGTATAATTAAGAATGATTATATTCTTCCTCAAAAAATAGAGCACCGCTAAAGGCACCCCACCGTTTCATGAAGGCACCCAATTTTTTTGTAAAAATTTCAGCGAAAATGGAAAAGACCATTTTGCCCCTGTATATATTATGATTCAAACCCTACAAACCATTTTGACAGAAAAAATGGGGCACCCCACCACCAAGCTTGAACCTAAAACGACATTGCGTTTGCCGACCGTTTATCGATTCTTGCAGATTGACATCATCCGACAGCGATGTAACAATGTTTGATAACCATATGATGGTTTGAAGGAACTGTTTTTTGTCAACGTAGGGTTTCTCAAATTTTCAGATGTTTTTTCACGGACGCGATTGATTCGGCCTCGCAGGACCGAGAGTTATGCACACGTCTCGGTCACCATCCACCGAGAACTGAATAACAGTCTCGGTAATGGACAACCGAGAGCTATTCTTCATTCTCGGTTGGACATCACCGACATGACATAAACTATACACTTCGACTTACTCTCGTGAAGTGGTGACCGAGACGACAATAAAAGTCTCGGTTATGGACAACCGAGAGCTATTCTACATTCTCGGTCATGCTTGGCCGAGTCCGTAAATAAAATCTCTGGCATGTGTGGTCGAGAACCACGAACGCCCAATAAATGAACCATTGAATGCACCACCACACAAACATAACAACTACTCTATCAAATGCAACTTAATTAGACTACCAACGCACATTCAAACGATCGATTTCAACACTATCGATGTGTGAACGAAAAACTTGAACTGAGCCCTAATTTGGATATGAAATCGACCAAAACTCAGAGTCTTCAAACTCGAAAAACGTCCTACAACAGAGGAGAGAGACATAGAAGAACGAATACAACTTAGATTCGAGATTGCTAGGTGGTTCGTTGACGAGAAATGGAGAAAGTTAAGCAAGAGGACTGTGGTGGGTGGTGGGGTGCCTCTGTTTTGCAGGAGGGGTTTTTTGGTGCCCCAGGTAAATTGGTTAGAGGGGTATTTTGGGTATTTCGGGTCTAATTTTTTGGTGCCCAGGTAAATTGGTTAGTGCCCACATTAATCGGGTGCCTTCATGAAATGGTGGGGTGCCCTTAGCGGCCCTAAAAAAATATAATGATTAATTATATCAAAGTTACATAATTACCCTCCATTGCTCCAAGGATCTTTGAGTCCATTGGAGAATATAATGTTGCTACCGAATTTCTTGAGTACCAAATCTATGTCCTGCATTTCCAATAAAAGTCTCCAAATTATTATTTATTAAAAAATAAATTGGTAAATAATGAGAATTAGAGAAATTAATGTAGCAATTGTAAGGGCAAAGATGTAATTACATGTCCATCAAACTCGGTAACGATCCAATGGGGCCTTGGGTATACGCCATATTCGCTGTAACAGGTGTTCATGAAGTCTTGAAGATCGAACGGTGAATAAGGAAACATCGTGGCATTTCTTCCTTGTCCAATCGGCATCACCATGTCGCTACACCTCTGCGTGTATTAATTAAGCACATTCACTTGGTACTGAAGGAATTGTTTACTTAGTCAGAATATTACCACATTTTTTTAAGCCCACAATATTACTTTTTGTATAGAAAGGAGTTTAACAAAGAACAAATAAAAAACACATTACTTCCAAATTTCCAATTGAATTGATATGGTTGTAAAATTATTTAGATATGCTAAGCCAAGGGAGATCAAATCTCGTCATCCAACTTCAAATGTGTGGATATTTTGTGTTTTGGGATTGAGTGCACGTCCGACTAACTCTCATTAGAATATACAAGTTTAACTTGGAAGGGACCAAAAAAAAAAAACTAACAACCACAATTATCTCCCTAGAGATTTTTTGGCATCATTAATTATTTATCATCTTAATGAAGTAAATTAACAAAGCGATAAATCTTTTACTACCAAAATCGATCGGGAAAAAATAAAAACTAATATTGTGGCACATTTGTTCCTAAATTAATGTACCCACAAAGTCACTTTCAGCGGGAAAAACCCTAGCGCAGCACAGAGCAAAATTAACTTCAGATCTGCTTGGGGGGTCAGGGGCTCAGCTTGCTCCGGCAAGTCATCTATGTCATCGATCCCTATTCTTTCCTCCTTTGTTTCTTTCATATCTTCGTTTTGCCATTTTTTGCAACCTTATCTCCGGTTTATCTCCGGTTTATCTCCTATTCTCCCTCCTCCCTCCTCACCGCCATCACCGCCCTTCATCCGATTTTCTTTGTCTCCACCTTCATCACCGTTTTCTCTCCCCCTTTTTCCCCTTCTCCACTGTCTCTCGTTTTCTCCATTTCTCCCATATTTTATGTTTCTTTGCAGCACTCCAGCGTGGTATTCGAGTCGCTGTAGGTTTCCGGAGTGGATGATCCTTTTTGCCTATATTGTGATATAGAGGAAGGATGACGATAAGGCACGGCTGAGGTTGTCTACATTCGGTGTAAGGGTCCATAAAGGATGACGAGTGGCTATGAGCCAGACATGGTGGTGAGAGATCAAATCCAACATATGACGCTCAACGATGGTAACCCTTTTTTGAGCGGCGCATCCATCTAGTCATATGTTCTTTGTTTGAGCCATGATTCGAAATTTCCAATATTTTTGTTGTTTAGGTATGTTTAGTTTATGCGTATGTGCGGATGTTGAGGTTGTCCCCATTATTAGACTGGTTGTCTTTGCCGGAGGGTTAGGGTTGTGGTCGCATTTTAGCATACGTATTTTCAGAATTTGTTTCGTGCTTTATTGTTGTAAAATTTATTTGTAATAGACGCTTTTCAGATTTAACTTGTAACATCCAATATAAATCACTTTGACAAAAAAAAGTACCTGCCAAGACCAGCCCTTTGTGGTTTCGCTAGGAGGACTGTACCCGCCAATATTATAACAGGACACATTCGTTCCACTGTCATAAGCAACAACCGCTGCGTACACTTTTTCAAGGACGGAAGTGCCCTTGGGGGCGCCATCAATTGCCTCACAAATCCGGTTCACTCGATAAACCGGAGCCCTATTGTACTGTGCAGCACTCGCGTACATCGAAATCAAGTCAGTCTTCAGGACTGTCGCTGACTTCAATGGCCTGTTCATTAATTAAGTACTATACTTAATTAATTAACTTAATTAACGATAAACCAATCTAAGAAAGATTAATTAGAAATGAAGCTAAACAAATGAGTTTCGTTAATTACGAGCAAGTGTTGAACAGGCGACTGAGTTGTTGGAGCCCGTTTGGTTTCTTAGCAAGTTCGGTTATTTCTAACCACGATTGGGCTATTGTGTTGTGACAACTTTGGCTCACAGCCTGCAATTTACTCATTGATTAATCTGGCTCTCGTGAAATTAATCGAGTTTAAATTAATGAAGAAGAGCTAAAAATTAATTATTAATATATGTTAATTACTTTGAAATCTCTGGAGACCACAGCATAGTACCCTCCGTCGGCCGGTACAAGATCGTCAAAGTATAAAATTGGTGCAGACGAGGCCAATGCTCCCATGGCCACATGAGGGTATTTCAATCGAAACCACGAAGCAAGCACTGAAATATATTAATTAATCAATCCAATATATATTAGTTTAAGCTTTAAATTGTGAAAACACATTGATAGATTTTAAAGAAAACTCTAAGAATTGTATTAACGTTGATTTATTGAGTACAAATAGAGTGCTCTTATTTCCGAACAAATCATAAAATAAAGAAAGTTTTTTAAACTATTTAGATATCAAAATATAAAAAAAAATTAAATATCTAAACTACGAAATATAGCAACTACTATAATTTTTTAATACACATCATTAAAATATTGGTGTATATGGTCACTCAGTCCAATAGCTTGGTACGTTGTATGGTTGTAAAAGGGTGGAGGTTGGAATCTTATAAGTGGCAAAAAAATAAAAGTTGTTTTATTTCATAATTATTAAAAAAAAAATGTTACTGTATATGCAACAGAGTGAAATGGTACTTGATACAATCATTAGTCAATTCCAACTAATTTGAGTGTATTAGTAATCACTTATTATCAAATTTTAATTTCTGCCACATAAATACATGTTCAGTACCCTAGCTAATTCGGTGGGTGTGTGACGTCATAATGAGATAAGTTCGACCTAATTAATTGATTATTTGATTTCTGGAAGGTCTTTCTATTCAATATAGGGATCAAGACGTATTCATTCCCTTACAACAGAATTATAACTGGAAAGTTTTTTTTTTTCTTTTTTGTGTACTTTATTTAGAGAAACACATTATTTCATGTATATTGTTTATTTTTTACTACAAATAAATAAAGTGTTGTTCCTATCTAAAAAAATAAATAAAATAACTATTGATGAAAACTTAAAAAGTAATTAAGGTTAACTGATCAGTTAGTTAGCTAGCTGGGTACTTACTGCCACCATAGGAAGCTCCAAATACAACAACCGGGCTACGTTCTGCCATTAACATTTTCTTAACATGCAAAATCACCTCCGCATAATCAGCCAATGCTTGTGTCGAAGTGAAATAGCCAAGCCGGCTTGCGTTCATAAAAGCTTCTTGTCTCGACCCAAAAGGCACCGATTGCCCGTAATAACGGTGCTTAATTAATTCACAAACACATGTAATACACACATTAATGCAATATTAATTAGTCAGTACGGACATTCATAATTAATTACTCCTTCCGTTTTTATTTACAATAAATCTACTTGGACTCATGAGTCCGGACTCATAGGGAGGTTTTTAAATTTTTTGTAAATATTTAAGGGGTATAATAGAAATTTTTTACAAGTGATTATGGTTGTTTCATTAATTGCTCGAGGGTGTATTTGAAATTAAAAAAAAAATTAAGTCCGGACTCACGAGCCCAAATAGCACTACCATTTTATTTAAGTGTCGTATTAAGGATGTTCACAGTTTTTAAGAAAGTCATTTAATTATCTTAAATGAGGAGAAAGTAGCAGTTAAATGACTAAATCACCCTTTTATCTTTTATAACCCCACCACTTCTACATACACTAGTTATTAATTTGTAATTAATTAAAAAAGATTTCTATGAAGGGTATAAAATTCAATTAAATAATTAATGTGTATTAAAACTATCAAATGACAAATATTGTGAAATATTTCAAACAATAAATCTACTTGAACTCATGAGTCCAGACTCATATGAGTGTTTTTAAGATTTTCACAAATATTTAAGGGGTATCAAAGGAATTTTACAAGTGATTGTGTTTGTTTCATTAATTACCTAAGGATGACTTTGAAATTAAAAAAAAAATTTAGTCCGGACTCATCGGTCCAAATATCACTACCCTATTTCAAAATATCTAAAAATCACTTATAAAGAAACGGATGGAGTACTATATACACACATTAATGCAATATTAATTAGAAGCAAGTGTGTCTAGCTATATACCTCAATGAACACTATAAGAGCTTTGAGTTTTGGAGCTTGTTCATGAAGGAAACCAGGGTCCTTCATGTCAAGTTCGAGAGGGGCCTCTGCGCCTAGGTTGACGAAGATGGGAGCGTCAGTTTTGGCGCCTCCCCAGTACTGAAAGTCGATAACGTACCTATGATTGAAGGTGATGAAGCTATCGGGCCTGTAGTTGAAGTGGTCGAGAGTTTGTTTGTAGTAATATGTTCTAAATTTTGTGTTCGAAGAAGAAGTAGAGGTAGAAGAAGCTTTGATACCATGATCGCTAAAGGATTTGAAATCGGGATGTGCACTGAGCCTAGGCCCCTCGAAGGGTATGGATTGCTGTGACATCGTTGGTGTAATGATCATGAGGAAGCATTGGATGAGAAGACATGACAAAAGAATAAATGTATCCATTAATTGCGGATTTATTAACAAGTGGTTTGGAAGAAAATAGGTTGATGAATGGTGTGGAGAGATGAATGGAATTTGTCTATATTTATAGACAGGCTTATTACATGGTTATACTGTTCTAGCTTTGAAAATTATTTTTTACTACTTGTTAAATAAGTGGATTTGAGACTAATCTTAGTAGTGTATGGATATATATTCCTTGTTGCTTAATGTATGTACGTACTTGCTAGGATATATAAGACACCCATATTTCATAACCGTAGGATTCACCTCGGATTGATTAACAGAATTCTCTTTTTAATGTTAAATTCTTTCAATAATTTATTTATTTTCCATATTGCAACATATGCTAGCTAATTAATGAATAATTCAATTAAGCGTTCGACTTTATCGTATCACTTGTACATTTCACCTTTTTCTTTTTGGGTATATAGTGCCATGCATTAATTCTACTTTATTCTTTTGGGTAGTGCATATTGATTATGACAAATCCCGAGTGAAGTTTTTAATTTTTAATATGCCATTCTCCCTTTTTATTTTGGGTAGTGCTAGATGGACTCAAAAAGTCCGGACTTAAACAACCAAAAAAATATAAATACCCTTAATTTATAACTATAACTTTATATGCCATTTCTTTTACATATAGAGGGCCGGCTAATATAGATTTGGCTTCTAGAGGAGTACATTTCTTCGCTAGTTCACCCCGAATTAAGCTAAACAAATTAAATAGATAGTACAAATGAAAAAAACCAACCACCAGTTATATATTTATTTTATTTTGTCTATATTTTTAGGTAATCGTGCAGGAGGTGTTCGAACCTGCTTTTTTTTTCGGCCCTTCCTCCTTATGCTCGACTAATTCCGACGAAGTTCATCAAGCACCCCCAACCCAGTATAACCATAGAGATTAATATATCCGGAATTGAATTGTCGGATTTGATTCCATGACCTATTAATTATATTAATTATGAAGCATATCTGAATAACTTTACAAACCTATCAATCTCATTGAGACACAACCATATGTTCACCAGTTATTATTATAGTATTGGCAACCCTTAATTATAAATATATAGAGATCAATACTTATAACATTTAAAAAAAAGTGCATGTTGTGTACATATGCATATATAAGATCCGTCTCAAGAAGAAGTAAAACATTTCATCAAAATTATAAAAATAAATTTTGCAAGTCATGCATTTTATTATTAATTAATACATTAGATTTTTTTCTTGGAAATCAAAATAATAATTTATTAAAATTAATTGATTATATATATATATATATATCTATTATAATAGCAATCCTAAAACGGTTAACCGTGAAGTCTTTTTGGCTAAAAGTTCCAAGTATACCCTTATTACCTTAAATAAAAACAATTCAATATAAGGACATTTTGGTAAATGAATCATTACAACCTTTTAACTTTGCGGTTCCACTAATTTGAAGGGAAAAGGAGGCGCAGAGCCGAAACCGAGATATCAATAATACCACATCTGCGAGTTCTTCGATGGCGACCGCATCGTATTCGATTTCTTCTTCTTCATCTTCTTCATCGGATTCGTCTTCTTCATCGTCGCGTCGCAACCGCCGTCTTCGCCGAAAGAACAGGGACTCGATCAAGATCCGCAAGAACAGGGAGTCGCGATCGAAGCGCAGAAGAAGGCATCGCAACGGCGGCCACACCTCTTCTTCCTCTTCGTCCAATTACAGGTCCTCTTCTTGGTTTTTTTTTTTTTTTAATTCAGCAATGCTGATTTGGGGGTTTAGGATGGTTTGAACTTTGCTATTGAATTTGAGTTGGGAAGTTGTGTTTTTTCGTCTAATTGTAGGACATCCTTAGAAAAAAAAAAACGAATTGAATTAATTACTACCCGTTTGGATCCCCACATATTTATTTTATTCGAGACTTTCTAAAACTGTTTTTTTTTTCCCTTAAGGGTGTTGAGATTCCTAGCACTTCAAGGCCCCAATCTTATACAGTCAGCTACAGGTCTGCAAATGTATATCCTTTGAGTTTTTTTCTTTTATTTTTCCCTTAAAAAATGACTGCAATGGGGAATAATGACTACAGAGATTTGTCTGAGAGGACTAATACTCTTTTTTTTTAATGGTATGATATGATATGTAAGTTGAAGTTTGATTGCATTGGGAGGAGATTAATGGAGGAGATTAAAAATTCTCCAATAAATTAAGAGTTCACACAATAACCATTGATCTACAAAAAATAATATGATCTACAAAAAATTAGATTTATTTTGTTACAAGTATTTGAAATAAATTTTGAAGTATTTTAATGAAGTAGTGCTTGATTAATGATTAAGTGTCCACCACTTTTTTTTTCACCAAATAATATTTGCTGGAAAGTTTTTCATTCTTCATGCTAGGAAACAATCTCTTATTAATGTTTCAAGACAAGACTCCTAATAATTTTTTATCATCAGCACGCGTGACCGATTAGATCCAAAAACATTTGCACAACTATTTTGCTCGATACATGCTAAATATTTGTCCATGTTGTTACAGGGCGATGAGTTCGACTTCGTGTTTGTAGATGCCGACAAGCCTAACTACATCAAATACCATGAAATCTTAGTGAAGCTGGTGAAGGTTGGAGGACTAATCGGGTATGACAACACGTTATGGTTTAAATGCGTGGCTCTTCCTGATGAGGAGGTCCCATAATATATGATGGAGAATCGAAATGCTCTGAAGGAACTCAACAGTTACTTAGCCTCTGATGCCCGTATTGAAATCTCAAACATTATGCATTTGATAATAATATGTTAATAATTGGTATGCATTAGTATCTTATTTGAAATAAAGGTAGCTAGGGTAGTAGTTAAAGAGTTATGTTTGCCTCAGCTTATTGTTTTGGAAATGATGAATTCAGCATTGCTCTAAAGTGCCCTTCACGTTACAGGTCTGGGATGCGGGTGCTGGACGTACGTTGCATACATTTGAGGGGCATGAATCCCCTGTTTACTCCGTTTGCCCTCACTATAAAGAGAATATTCAGGTATTTTCTTCCCATGATTGATGTTTCATTTATGTTACATACATGGTTGAAGAAGTTTGAATGTAAGTTCTTTTGACGGATGCGATGTGAGAAGACAATTTATTCCTAATTTTGCAATCTTGAATGATTCACATTTTCTGGGCAGTTCATATTTTCTACTACACTTGATGGGAAAATCAAAGCATGGCTCTATGAATGCTTGGGATCCAGAGTGGACTATGATGCACCTGGCCTTTGGTGCACCACCATGGCTTACAGTGCTAATTGAATACTTATCCCATTTATCCATTGCCCGGGATCTGTCGGTGAGATCATGTCGAACCAGTTAGCTTTATCAAAATCTTTTAATCCTTGCAAAATTAGGTGTATAGAAGGATATCACGTTGTTCCACATACATTTAGTCATGTCTGCATTGGTATGTAAATCTTTATAACACTTTTATTGTCTTCAACTTTTTATAAGTATTTTTTACAATGATATTGTTCTCCACTTATCGTATCACTTGTACATTTCACCTTTTTCTTTTTGGGTAGGGGCATGCATTAATTCTACTTTATTCTTTTGAGTCACCTTATATAATAATTGATTATGGGTAGTGCTAGATGAACTCAAAAAGTCCGGACTCAAACAATCAAAAAGACATAAATACCCTTAATTTAAATTCATTATTGGTGTTTGGAGGTAGAGGGTAATTAGGTCTTTTACTTAAGTAGATATGTTAAATTGTTAACAAAAAAATCTTTGGGTACGGACTCAAAGAGTCCAAACAGATTTTTTGATTGATTATTTATAACTATAACTTTATATGCCATTTCTTTTACATATAGAGGGCCGGCTAATATAGATTTGGCTTCTAGAGGAGTACATTTCTTCGCCAGTTCACCCTGAATTAAGCTAAACAAATTAAATAGATAGTACAAATGAAAAAAACCAACCACCAGTTATATATTTATTTTATTTTGTCTATATTTTTAGGTAATCGTGCAGGAGGTGTTCGAACCTGCTTTTTTTTCGGCCCTTCCTCCTTATGCTCGACTAATTCCGACGAAGTTCATCAGGCACCCCCAACCCAGTATAACCATAGAGATTAATATATCCGGAATTGAATTGTCGGATTTGATTCCATGACCTATTAATTATGAAGCATATCTGAATAACTTTACAAACCTATCAATCTCATTGAGACACAACCATATGTTCACCAGTTATTATTATAGTATTGGCAACCCTTAATTATAAATATATAGAGATCAATACTTATAACATTAAAAAAAAAGTGCATGTTTTGTACATATGCATATATATATATATATAAGATCCGTCTCAAGAAGAAGTAAAACATTTCATCAAAATTATAAAAACAAATTTTGCAAGTCATGCATTTTATTCTTAATTAATACATTAGATTTTTTTCTTGGAAATCAAAATAATAATTTATTAAAATTAATTGGTTATATATATATATATATATATATATATATATGAAATTTATCTTACGTAAGGACTCAAAGTCTCAAATTAACCCTTTACATAAAATTCCATTGTCATTTTTAACGAATATATTGATAGTCTCAGAATGAGTCAGCGAATTAGAACAAATTAAACATATGCTTTAACCAAAAAAAAAAAAAAAAAAGAAAAAAGGAATTAGAACAAAATATTGTTGACTTGGCTCATGTGGAAACCTAATGACGTCAAAGAAATTTGTTTGGCACAATGACGTTGTCACGTTTACTTGGAATACAGAGAATAATTTAGTCGTCACGCAGTCATATCATATGTTGGGATAGGGCTGGCAATAGTTGCCCGGCCCGTTTGTTCGGTTGTGTCGGACCCGTTTTAAACGTGATCGGGTAAAATTTTTGTAAAAAATATACGGGACTGGACTTTTTTTTTTGTCCGTTTTAAAATACGGGACCGGGTTTGGGCAGAAATTTCAACAAAACGGGTACACGTTTGTGAAAATTTCAACAAAACGGGTACCCGTTTGTGATTAATTTGAAGGGCATATAAGTAATTTGACAAATGTATTTAAAGTTTTTCTTAATTTCGATGTTCTGTCATCTACTCTACAGTCTCTACTCATCATCAACCCGATCTCGTTCTCCTCTCTCACTCAACAAACAAAGAAACAAACCCTAACGGCGACGCGGCGTGCTCAATCTCCTCACTCAACTCTCATCTCCCTCCGTCCGCCTCTCACGCACAGCTCGCCCTCACGCCGCTCATGGTCACGGCCCTCACGCACAAGGCTGCACAGGCACCGCCCAGCTGCTTTGCCTCACTCACGCCCGGCTGCCACATTGCTCGCTTCGCACAGCCGCAGCAGCCGCCTATGTTGCTCGCGCCTCGCGCCATGTGCGCGCTGCTCGCCCTCGCGCCAGCTGCTGCTCGCCTCTCGGCTCTCGCCCGTGTTGCTTCGCGCCCCGCGCGGCCACGGCCCACGGGTCACGGACTCACGGCCCTCTCGCACAGGCTGTGCGGCACAACTGCTCTGCCTCACGGGTCACAGCCCTCACGGCTCACGCACAGCTCGCCCAGCTGCTCTGCTTCACGGGTCACGCTCGCGACCCTCTCGCCCTCTCGCCCTCACGCCTCACGGCCCTCACGACAGTCACGACTCTCACGGTCTCTCCTCTCTGAGTCTCTGGTACCACATATTTTAAAAAAAAAAAAACGGGCAAAACCAGTCCCGTATGTTTTACAAACATACGGGATTGGACAAAAAAATAGTGCCCGACCGGGACCGGACACTAAATTTAAACATTTTCGAAATGGGTGTCCAGTCCCGTTTTCGTCCGTTCCCGTATTTTTGCCAGCCCTATGTTGGGACCGTGAGATATCAGCTTTCATGATGACGTTAATATGATTTAATTGTCATTTTAATTGATATGTATATTTTTTTTGGGATACAATCACCAAACCTGACGAAGGTCACTACGCTCTATATATATCTATCATATATATAAAAGCACGAATCACAAATTTTTGAGTGGTAATAAAATTTACTTATTTGTCCATACTTTTTTTTTATCTCCAAATCAACATTTTTTTTTGTATCCAAATCAAACTCTAATTTCTTATCAATCCACTACACATTTTTTTTTCTTTATCTCCAAATCAATCATGAACTAATTCTCATCAATCCAATACACTTTTTTTGAGGAAGTAAAGTCCTAGCATGATTAACTTATTTTTTCATTCACATCTTATCTCAATCACAGTAGAGAATATTGATAAGCTAAAAAAGGTACGTGTATTTTTAATTTTTAAATTTTAATTATAATTTTAAATTTTGTTAATAAATTCTTAGAAATTAATTCCCGCGAGTGAAGCATGCGGGGGAATCGTGCGTAGCACGTCATCAAACTAGTATATATATATATCCATGAGAAAGTGAGGGTTGGGTGGTGGCAAAATTAAAGCATTTTCAAGTTATGTATATAGATAAATGAATCAGGATTGGGTGGTGGCAAAATTAAAGCATTTTCAAGTTATGTATATAGATAAATGACTCATTACTGAGATGGCGACAATTGCGAGACAAAGCAATGACTAATGACCAATGTGCTTTTTAATTCGAAATTGAGGCGATATATATTATATATAAAGGTACACAAACTATTAGGTGATTTATGTGTCTTTTAAACATTATATCCATTTGTTCTTCTCTAATTTATTACAATGGATATATTATTACCAACAAGTTAGGTGGTAATGGTTTGGTACTAGGTTTAAGAAGAATGGATAACTTTAGAACTTATTTCTATTCTAGTATATATATATATATATATATATATGCGTGTGTGTGTGTGTGGTTAACTGATGATTTGTATTTTTTTGAATTAAAATAAAAATTTTATTACTCATCAATGGTTTGATACATAATTAAACTTGACGATGTGTATGTTAGTTTTTTTTTTTTTTTTTTTTTTTTTTTTTTAATAAGAAGTGCATGTCAGTTCTATAAAATGTGTAATTTTGGTACATCATTATTAAGATTCTCACAAAATCAATGTGCTATTTGTTTATTATTTCCCTTGAAAATTCACAATTAAATCAAAATCATGATTTTTCAACTTTATTTTAGGGAAACACATTGTTTCCCGCTTTGCACATATTACTTTTGCTGGCTTTATAAAATAAAATCTCGTTCATATCAAAACTAAAAAAAAAAAAAAAATCTTCGAGTGCTCTTGGAATTCATACAAACGCGCGATATGATCAAAGTCAATATATCAATTGAAATTGAGAGATATCTTCAAATTAATTCAAACTATACACTATATATAATTTTTTTTTTATGAGAATTGAAACTGCTATACTTACCTAGCCGCAGCAACAATACTAATGATCATGAAGAGATTTAAAAGAAACATCACGGTAAAATGTCCTTCGGACCCTTTAAGCCTGAAAGTTGTCATGTATATGCGTGATGATATGATATATACGTGCAGCAAGGTACTTTTGATATCCACTCTATTTCTTCGTTAATTACTAATTAATTAATGGAATCTATATATATTTTGTATATATAAATGTTAGACATAAATATATGTAAGATAAGTAGACATCATGTTTTAATTAGTTCCCTGCGTTGCATTGACTTAACGCTATCTAATTAAAAATGAGTAAGTCTCACAGCTAATATTACCTTAAATACTCCTAAAAAAAATTAACTTAAATATGATATATATGTTCATTCTATTCCATAAGAAATGTAATTTCTAAAATCAAATTAATAATCATTTCTTGACTTAAAGAAAGTAATCTTTTTGAAGAAGTTTGATATGACTGATTGATTGAGACAAAATATCTCTCAAAATACCTTGAAGTTAAAGGAAGTCAATTTTTTGTTTGGCTCATTGGCTCGATTTTATCCTGCCCAAAAAAAGATTTTGAATAGTAATTTTTAAAATTCGAATTGAAACTGGGCAAGACTGTGATATTCAAATTCAAGTTCGAGCGCGGATCTAAACAAGACCCTCTAAGCCTCATACCTAACCCAGATTTCAAAAGATTTTACATTGAAAATATGTCGTTATACGTTGTATAATTTATAAAAAAAAACAACAATAAAAATAATAAACTACATAGCACATATAGAAATGTACTATATGTGAGTTAATTATTTTTTGCGAGTTAATTATTTCTTGGTCACTTCATACAATATATATAAGATTTTACATTGAAAATATGTCGTTATACGTTGTATAATTTATAAAAAAAAACAACAATAAAAATAATAAACTACATAGCACATATAGAAATGTACTATATGTGAGTTAATTATTTTTTGTGAGTTAATTATTTCTTGGTCACTTCATACAATATATATATATATATATTATGGTTGTAAGCGTAAAAATAATTGAGACTTCTTTAATGAATCTCTTAAACTTGTTGCTTCATTTTACCACCCCGCTGAGTGACAAGCTCGTTTTTGTTCTCTCACATTTGCAAGTAAACAAGTCGGATAAAACAATGATTACATTCAGAGTACGTGCAAATTTTAAGGAAAAAATCTTTTATTATGTTATGTCAATTTTTTTTTTTAATTTTCAAAATCTTTTTTGAAGTTGAAAAATCATGACAATATTTTACTTTGAATAAGAGGAAAATACCGTGCAACAGCGGCGGCGCCTCGCGGTCGATCGTGACGACGGTGGTGGCGGCGAATACGACGGCGACGGTGGTGGCGGAGGATCTTCAGTGACGGTGCGGTGGCGGAGATCTTGGCGTTTCGGATCGACGAAATGGGTTTGTAGGGACGAGGAGGAGAGCCCCTGATTTGTAAAAACCATTTAGAAATTAGTGACAGATCAGCAACAGACTAGTCTGTTGTTGATTTGTTTGTTGCTAATTTATCGCTGATCAGTGACTAATCAAAATATGTCGCCGATCAGCACCATAACACGAAATTGGAGTTTGTGAGTTCAACGACAGATCGGCAACATACTATTTCATCTGTTGCTGACAGTCTGTTTCTGATTTGTCACTAACCAGCGACAGAATTGAATCTGTCGATGATCTGTAGCAGATCTGTCACAGATTTAGCTACAGATCGCGACAAACTAGGTTCTGTAGCTGATCTATCGCAGATCTGTCACAAATGAGCGGGAAATTAATGGCGGGAGAAATCAGCGACAGATTAGTGACAAAATACAATTTGTCACAATTTTTGTCACAAATTTGTTACTGATTTGTTGTTTTTTGGTCAACCGAGTCAAACGCTCTATCTGATGCAGAACTGTTGCAGATTTGTTGTTGTTTAGCAACAAATTCAGCATGTTGCAATTTTTTGATGTTATTCCACATTTTTGTTGTAGTGTTAAGATTCTCACAAAATTAATGCGCTATTAATTTTTCTTTATGAAATTATAAAATGTGTAATTAACTAACAATTGTTTGATTTCTTAATGTGAGATATATATATATATATATATAAGTCGGAGGAGAGTGAAAGTTTAAAAGTTACCTCGTCTCACCATTCTATTTTTCTATTTTTCTCAATTTTCTTATTTTTTCTTATTTATTTATTTATTATTTCAAGAGATATAATTATACATTATGTGTACATTTATTAATAATTAATAGTGGTTATCTTATCATTAATAGATTGAGTACATTGAACTTGAAATCATTTGTAAATACAAGGAATTGAGTTATTTTTTGTTATTTATTATTACAAGAGATATAATTATACATTATGTGTACATTTATTAATAATTAATAGTGCTTATCTTATCATTAATAGATAGATTGAGTACGTTGAACTTGAAATCATGGGTAAATACAAGGAATTGAGTGTGGTGCAAGTTACATTCCCCCTATAAATCTCAACTCTTATCCATTCTTCTTGCAATCGACTTGGATTTTTTTTTCTTCACCATTCAAAAAATCACAAAAAAAAAATCAATTTTATTATACCTAACCTTAGATTCCTCCAGTTCTCAACCAATTATCACCCAATGAATTCAAGATATGATCGATGAATTTCAACATCGCCTGTACATTTAAAAGTTGTTCTACTTATCCATAGCTTCATGCATCCAGTGATATAACAACCATTCACAACGCTTATAAGTTAAACCACTTTCGATTGCCCTCCTTTAGGTATGTTTGCTCTATATTGGATCTAATCGTTTTGTACGTTTTCCATAAGTTCAAGACTGAAGTGAATCATTATATCTATAACACAAATCAATAGTCACGTGACCTTTATGTTGTCTTTGTTATGTTGTCTGTTGGTTTAGATTCTTCAATTAGAGTGAACAGACGATATGGAGGAATTTATATTTAACGGTTATAGTAGATCAATATACACTAGTGCATAGAATTATCATTGTTTAAAGATGTTGTTCAGTCCATAGAACGCTACAAAAGAAGGCAATATCGTGTTTTGCTCTTTCTTATTATTATTGTTATTTTACGAACCTTTCGTTTGACTCGATGAGAATAACTATGAATATAGTGTATTATTATTATTATTATTATTATTATTATTATTATTATTATTATTATTATTATTATTATTATTATTATTATTATTATTATTATTATTATTATTATTATTATTATTATTATTATTATTATTATTATTATTACACCTGCGCGGAACGCGGGGAACGACTAGTATATATATATAAGTTGGAGCTAAGAGAAAGTTGACATGCATTCTCCTTTCACCAATATATTTTTTTAATTTTTTTTTATTTTAAGGTATTTATTTATGTATTATTGATTATTTTATTTCAAGGAATATATTCACTCCCCCATTTATTGAGTTTATTTATAGTTTGTATTTGATCGAAATAATAACAATTAAGTGTATTTAAATTCTTTTCTTGATTAATGAATGGTTGTTTCTATGTATTCCAAATCGTACACCATCCATTTGGTTACTGCAATCATTTATACAAATCATTAATCTTCTCTTTATATATATATATATATCATAAGTTCACATTTATTGCATGTTTTAGCAACATCTAAGTACCTCTCGTAGAGTTCTTCACACTCGAATGCAATGTTGTGGCGATTGTTGAGCTGCATGACACTCCAAGACGTATAAGAGATCTTGCAGTGCAATCAACAACTTCAAATATCTATGTTCGTTGTTATAAGGATTGTTTAAGATGTTTGATAAGTGCGTGATTTATAACTAAATATTTTTTACCCTCTATTGTATATTTCGAGTTGATTATTGTGAATTGTAATTTTAATTATAAAAAAATATTACAATATATTCATGTAAATTAATAGTTTATTAACTTTCTCTTAAAGTTTTAATAAGAAATCGACTAGTTTTGAATAAGAAAGAGTTCCAAATTGATTTCATATGTCCCAGAGGTGAAGAAAATCAACTAAACTGTAAATGTATATCTCTAGCTTTTATATATATATATATAAAAGAAAGGACTTTTTTTTATAAGATCATAAGAAAATAGCTTCACCACGGTAAGATCTAGCATTTTCACTTACGCGAGTAAGGTTTGAATCTTCTAGAACATATTCAAAGACCAAAAAGAAATAATTATAACATATTCAATGGAACTTAATAAGCTTACCAAATCAAGCCATCAAATTAAGACCACTACCTTTACAAAAAAGTGTGTTTTAAATTTATTTTTTTTCAAATCCTCTCTACTTAAAGTTTAACTATTCTCATGATAGTTAGTTGGACGATACTCTAATTCCATGACCCGAAAGAAAGTAACATTTTTAGAGTTGGAAAATAGGATTCAATCCCGTGACCAATCATCAACTATATCTTAATATTTTCTATGACATTAATTAGTATATTGCTATTGTAACCCACGAAAAACAACTATACCGTTTTTTTTATAGCTTAAGACCCTACTATTGTAATTCACAAAAGATACGCAGAAACAATACACACTTGTGCACATCCCTTTGATGCGCATGTGCTCACACATCATGGCAAAAATCAGCGAACGCGCTTTGTGCATGTCTTTCCTAATTTACAAAAGTATTTTCCAAAACTTTAACACACCACCATCAATTCTATTAGGGCAAATGAAGACCAATGTTGACAATTGACAAATGTGTAAAAAGAGCTCAAGAATAAGAGCTTTTCCCTAAATAACCAGTATGTATTTGTATATCTTTAGGGTAAAACTCGTAAAGATAGAATAAGAAATATAAAAATTCAAATACAAGTAAAGTAGCACCAATTGATACAAAGATTAGGGAAGGGCGGTTGCGATGGTTTGGTCACCCGCAAAGACGTCCTACAAATGCTCCAACTAGAAAACTTGACTCAATAAAAACTGTAGAAATTCGACGAGATAGGGGCAGACCAAAGTTAACATGGGATGCATTAATTAAGAGGGATTTGAACGGTTTGCAAAGCTCACCATCAATTGCACTTAATCGAGCACAATGAAAAAGTTTGATCCATATAGCCGACCCCAATTAATTTGGGACTGAGGCTATGTTGTTGTTGTTGTATTTGTATATCTTTAATGCCAAGAATAAAGGAAAACATCTCCACCATAACCATATAGCGGCGTGGTGTAGTAGTAGCAACTAAGCTTAAGGCTTTGACTAAAGAAATGATCACGAGTTTGAGTCGCAAAAAACTACCTTATGTCCTCCGACTACTTTAAAATGTTGGAGAAGGTGTTCCTGACAATCCTCCGTGGAATTATTCAGACTTTAATCGGAAAAAGAGCCAGAGTGTTCTGAAAACCCATAAATCTCAATAATAATAATAATAATAATAATAATAATAATAATAATAATATTATAACCTACTTTACTTTTTTTTTTTTTTTTTGGTCAGGATTAGTCTATAACCAACTTCAACTATACAATTAAGCGAGCAAGAATGAAGCAAATCAAAGCCATAACAGAAAGCCTCGCCAAGGATGACAAAGAAATCTGCACAGCCGAAGCAGATGAAGCCGTCGTTAACTTCAACTCTAGCATCCTCTTATTATAATCAGCAATCCAACCCTTAATGATCTTGAACTCAGCCTTTCGCTGCTGAGTTAGCCAAGATGGATCTTTTGATGTTGAATGGCCTAGGTCCAAACAGTGAGACCCTGTCCAACACACATAGTCAAAATGACATTAATTAATGTATAATCAACTTAATGTAATCCTTCTTTACAAAATAAAATTGAAACATTTAATTAGCCCCAACTTAAATTATTATCAGGTTTAATTGTAAACTTAATATGAAGAGTCATTTGTGCTATAAAAACCTTCATAGCCCGAACTTTAAGAGCATGTGTTGGGGATTTTTTGAAGATAAACTATGTTCTCTTTAGTGAATATGAACCTCATCATAGTTACAACAATATAATATATTCAAGGCAAATGACGTACCTTTAGCTGTAGTTAAAGATACAACACTATCTGAGATATTTTCCAAAACACTGCAAAAAATAAAATAAAAAAAATAGATCAAATTAATTAAGCAACTATTCTGTAAGTAAAATATTAAAAAGATTGTTGCATCTTTTTTTCTACCCTCCATAGCTAAAAGGATCTCTGAGTCCATTGGAGAATATTATATTGCTGGCGTACTTCTCAAGCACCAACTTGATGTTCTGGCAGTACAAAAAAGGCACTAATTAACACTACAAAAAATAGCAAATCAGAAACGGAAATAAGTTCCGTTTCTAAATCAGAAACGGAATTAGAAACGGAATAAGTTCCGTTTCTAAATTTAAAAGTTAGCGACGGAATTGAGACGGAAACATTCAGAGACGGATTTGAGACGGATCAGAGACGGAATTAGAGACGAAATTAGAGACGGAATTAAATTCCGTCTCTGAAAAATGGCGCCACCATTCCCGCCAAATTTTTCATTTCTTATGACCGTTCATCATTCCTCGAGATTTGTATGTGCTTGGATCATGGCGCCCCCTCCTCTTTCCCCCACCCCACCCCCCCCCCAACAAAACACCCAAAATCCCTAAATCATTCTCACGAAAAAACCCCAAATACCTAAATCTGTCTCTCCGTCTCGTCCAAAATCATTCGATCGTCTCGTCCCCAAACGTCCATCCCGTTCGATCGTCTCGTCTCTCCGTCAGTGGTCGTGCTAGTTGGTCTCTCTCGCTTGTCTCTGGTCTCTCCGTCTCGTCGCGCTATTTGGTCTCGTCTCTCCGTCGGTCGTGCTACCTGGTCTCTCTGCTGTCTCTGGTCTCGCTGTCTCTCTGGTCTCTCCGTCTCGTCGCGCCGGTCTCCTTCATCGGCCCTCAAATCTCGCTCTCTCTGGTCTCTGATTCCGTTTCTATTGGCATTTGTAGTTTTGGAGTCTTACTACATTCTGATATAATCTCTTTCTTTTTTATTGTTCTTTATAATGCAGCCAACACTCATGATCAAGTGGTCTTCAGCTTTCATAGAGATCATTCACCTTGTGACGGTTTTGAGGAAGTACTGAACTGCTACAAACAAATTGCTCAACTTTTGCGTCTGTCAGGTTGGCATTCTAGTCCCCTTGTTTATCTATTTTTAAAAATTTATGGAAAACCAAGGGTGACATGAGAATTATTTAAGTTTCCGCTATGGTTCATTTGATAGTTCGATCTTCTAGTAAAGATCGGAGTTGAAGGCAAGAAGCTTTTTTTATCTTGAAAGATTTTCCAATTTAAATTAAGCGTGCAGACTTCATAATAAATTTCCATCTATCAATAAATATTCGGGGTGTCGGTGTTCCTACGTACCTTATCTGCGGCATCCAGAAATATTAAAGTCGTAATACTTGTTAGCATTGCAAATATTATGCTCATGAATGAAATATGCTATAGTTTTTCACTTGAACTGAAGCTATTTCTGCTAGGCAAGGCAGTCATATATATGCCTTGATGTTCAAACATAGGAAATGAACATAATGTGGCTGGCCATTGTGTATACTAGGTTTTCTTAGCGGCTCAGCTATACTAGTCTACTAAATGGATAAAAAAAAAAATTATTTTCTTGAAAGGTCTTAGCTATTCTGCTCATGGAATCCTTTTTTTTTAAAAAAAATTCGTCTTGGCAATGGGCAGTGTTATAGTACTACCTTATTGTCTATGAACTGTGAAGGAACAAACTCTTGATCAGGTGACATATTTAAAGAGTTCAGTTCTTTTAATTGTTATTACTTTTTGAGGTTTTATTTTAAGCTGTTCTTGAGTGATTTGATTTGTTACGTGGTTGATTGTGCGGTGAATGAGTGCACATCGTTCGATTCTTTTTGATTTTCGATCTTGAATCTCCGTCTCTTTCATTTGCTCTCTCTGCTCTCTGGTCGCTCTGTGCTTACCGCTCCGCTCTCGCTCGTCAAGGTAAAAAAAAAAAATTTTAACACCCGAATTCTCTTCACATTGTATCTGCTCACATTTTCCCCGGATTGGCTTTCATGTGCATTAGTTGGTGTTCTTCACTTGATCTATTAAGTTAATGTTGTGTCTTTTGTTTGGTTTAGCAGTTTTTGTTCTGCTCTTCTCTTACATGCATAGTGTTTTGTGGTTATGCTTGTTCTATTTTTAGGTTTATTAATATGTAATATTTCATTTCAACCTTTTAATTGAGCAATTCAAGATTTATATTGATTCCGTATTTGGTTGTTATTCCATGTTTATTTTATCGGTAAAGCATGTCATGATCAACATTATAATACATTAGAATCATTTACTGAGGTAATTACTTTGTCGTTTGATGTTATAGTTGTTAGTAATTTCGTATTCATGCACTTGCTATGGATGATTGATTAGTTAGGTGTTGTTGGTTACGATTGAATAGTACCTATAATTATATAATTTCTACTACTAGGTAGGATTAGAAACACTAGGATTACTCTTTTAGTTAATGTTGCTATTTCACATAAAATTTCTAGAGAATGGAATAAACCTATAACCTTAAGGAGGTATGAGTGAACAAGTAGTAGACGCGTTGATACTATGTGGTATTTGTATGCCTCTTATCACTACAAAAAAACAGCAAATCAGAAACGGAATTAGAGACGGAAATAAGTTCCGTTTCTAAATCAGAAACGGAATTAGAAACGGAATAATTTTCGTTTCTACATTTAAAAGTTAGCGACGGAATTGAGACGGAAATATTCATAGACGGATTTGAGACGGATCAGAGACAGAATTAGAGACGGAATTAGAGACGGAATTAAATTCCGTCTCTGAAAAATGGGGCCACCATTCCTGCCAAAACTTTATTTTGTTATACCCGTTCATCAAATCTCGAGATTTGTGACAACAAATCTCGAGATTTCTCTTTACCCCCTCCAAATTACATCTATCATCATATGAAAAGAGACATTACATTACAATACGATCATAAATGAAACACGAGACATCGTGTACGCTTGACTAGTTAGAAAATTAATGACTTCCTAACTTTGTCAATTTATTCTCTATTCATGAGTTTAATGTGCGAACCTCGTTCTTTCACTTAGCTATCAATTTCTTCTAAATGGTCTTGATCGTTATTCCGATTTACAATATTCTCCAATTAGTGAGATTTCTTATCATCTTAATCATTATTATTTCATTACTTGAATAGACAACCGGCTCGACAAGGGTTACGTTCGACTAGGAATGTCGTCTACAAGTAGAGACTGGATGTACAACCGGCTCGACAACGGTTACGTTCGAATTGAATTCGCGGCGAAGGTTAAAGAATTCATATCATTTGCAAAACAACATTGTCCTACATACCAAAGTGAAAAGAAGATTAGATGTCCGTGCACTTTTAAGAAATGTCGACTTGTACCGTACCTGGACGTCGAAACGGTTGAGCACCACATATGTAGGTATGGATTTGTCCCGGGATATCACGGTTAGTACGAACATGGTGAGAACGGAGATGAAGGCCCGCAAAATTTTCACGAAATGGATAGCCATATTGATGATGCTTGATGTGGGAGGATACGATCCGACACCTTACCGCGAGATGCTACACAACGTGGCGGTCCAAGTTTCAATTGGAATGCCGTGGAAGAATCACCAAACCCCGAGTGCACGCCAACTATATGACATGATTGATGCAAGTAGGGAACAATTGTGGCCTGGTTGCGAAACCATGACAACGTTGTCCATAATGGCAAGATTACTTGCGATCAAGTCTGAACATCATATATCTGAACGAGGGTATAATGAAATCATTAAACTCATGAAGGATTGTTTGCCAAATGACAACTCAATGGTTGAGAATTTTTATGCCACTAAAAGACTAATGCGAGGTCTAGGTCTACCTGTTGAGAAAATAGATTGTTGTGAGGACCAATGTATGATTTATTGGGGAGTGGACTCTGAGTTGACGTCATGTAAATTTTGTGGGAAATCACGATACGTTGCACATCGACGAGGTCGTGGTCGGAACACAAAAAACCGCCCTTGCAAAAGAATGTACCACTTCCCTTTGGGCCCTCGGTTGCAATGATTGTATGCGTCTGAGTCAACCGCAAAACATATGCGATGGCATGGAGATCATTCATCGCCCGAAGATGTTATGCAACACTGTTCTGATTCGATTGCTTGGAGACATTTTAATGACGTCAATAGAGACTTCGCCGCCGAGGTTCGGAATGTTCGTTTAGGATTGTGCACTGATGGTTTTCAAGTATTTGGGCTTTCCGGGAAATCGTACTCTTCGTGGCCCGTGATTTTGACTCCTTAGAACCTTCCACCATCGATGTGCATGAAATCTGAGTTTATGTTCTTAACGGTTATCGTTCTGTACCGACCATTGCCCAAAGCGAGAAAATCGACGTGTTCCTTCGGCCGCTTGTGAAAGAATTGCAAGATTTATGGAACAATGGGGTGATTACATACGACGTTTCCACCAAGACAAATTTTCTCATGCGAGTTGCCCTTTTATGGATTGTTAGTGATTTCCCTGCATATAGCATGTTGTCCGGTTGGAGCACACACGGTAAGTACGTTTGTCCATATTGTATGGAGGATACAAATGCATTTCAATTGCGAAATGGTGGTAAGACATCGTGGTTCGATTTGTCATCGTCGTTTCTTGGAGAAGTCATCACCATTAAGGAAAGACAAAAAAAATTTCATTAGAGGCAAAATGGTCATAAATGATGATCCGCCCGCTTTGCGTTCCGGTGAAGAAATTTTGGCAGAAATTGAATCGTTTGGCTTGATGAAGGTGACAGAAATCGGAGCTGAATCTGTGAATGGGCGGATAGCTAAGAATTCGGGATGGAGGAAGAAAAGCATATTCTGGGACTTGCCGTATTGGAAGACAAACTTGATCCGCCACAACTTAGATGTCATGCACATCGAAAAAAATGTTTTTGACAACATATTCAACACTATTATGTGTGTTCCGGGCAAGAGTAAGGACAATGCAAAATCGAGGCAAGATATTCGTGAATATTCACCGACCTTCTCTACACATTGATTCGGCGACAAATACTTACGTCCTTGGGTGCTATGCTCTTGATACATCAAAAAGACAAAAATTGTGCGAGTGGGTTGAAAAGTTGCGTTTTCCTGATGGTTACACATCGAATCTTGGTCGATGTGTAGATCCAAAGAAACTGCGAATGTTCGGCATGAAGAGCCATGATTGTCATATATTCATGCAACGGTTGATACCAATTGCATTCAGAGAACTTATCTCAAACCCGGTTTGGGTTGCAATTAGCGAATTAAGCCTTTTTTCAGGTCCCTAACTACGAAATGTGTCAGTATCCAAGATATGGAGGTCTTAAAGTCTGAAATACCAAAAATCATTTGCAAGTTGGAAAAAATCTTCCCTCCAAGCTTATTTGACTCTATGGAACACCTACCAATCCACTTGGCCTACGAGGCCCGTCTGGCCGGTCCCGTTCAATTTCGATGGATGTATCCATTTGAGAGGTACTATCTTGAGCCCTTTATATTATTTTCCCATTCAATAGGTTTTATATCAACATTTCCTATAACATTCATATAGGTACCTTAAACATTTGAAGAACAATGTGCGAAACAAAGCGAAGGTTGAGGGCTCCATGTGTAATGCTTATTTGGTCGAAGAGGTCACATCCTTTTGTTTTTACTACTTCGAAGATCACGTCTTTACGTTGCATGACAAAGTGCCACGTAACGACGATGGCGGTCTCGGGCCCACACCGAACTTCGTCGGCAATTTCTCAATTTTCACTTATCCTAGTCGACCCATGGGCAAGTCGAAGGAGCGGTACTTAACAGAGCGGAGTATAATGCCGCTCATTCGTACATACTGCTCAATTGTCCAGAGATCGCTCCTTACGTTCAGTATGTCCGTCACTTTCTTTCAATAATGCAGTACATTCATTGTTCATATTTTAGTAAGACAACCGACTTACATGTTCGTTTCTTCTAGGATATTCGTCGATGAAATCACTCAAGCAATGGGGGAGTCGAAAGTTGATAGTAGTCTAGAGCACAACTTCCCCATTTGGTTTCAAACATATGTAAGGTCATTACTTTTATACGTTATAGATTCAAATGTTTCTTCCATAAGTAATGTGTCATATTGCATCTCTAATTTTGACGAATAGGCTCGGAATTCTATAGTTGACGAGACGCTCGTTGATCTTTCTGTTGGTCCTAGTCGATCATGTACTGTCTACCCTGGTTACCTTGTTAATGGGTATAAGTTCCACTCCGCAACATATGACGTTAATAGATCGACGCAGAGCAGCGGTGTTTTGGTGAAGGGTTCAAACTACGCCGATGTTTCCCATAACTATTATGGAGTACTGCAAGAGGTTGTGGAGATTGAGTATACCGGCCTCAAACGTGTGGTCTTATTTAAGTGCGAATGGTATGACCCTACACCGAATCATGGTGTGAGGACTCACCCAACACTTCAATTGGTAGAGGTTCATCGAAGTCGACGATATAACAACTACGAGCCATTTGTACTAGCAATGCAAGCCACTCAAGTCTACTACCTTTCGTACCCTTCTCATGAGGAACGATCGACAAGAATGGCTAGCGGTTTGTTCTTTGTCACCAAAAATCGGCCGACGAGGAAACTAGCAAAGACGATAATGACAGGGCTCGGCAGACATTGCTTTCCAAGATGGGATGCCCACCACGTGTGTAGTCGATGATGCAATCGGCGATATCAACAACTGGATGTTCGACCGGGACTCGATTCATTGTTGAAGCGGGTCCAAGCGAAGAAGTTTATAGTGGAGATGATTCAGAAGAAGAATCCTCACCTTCTACTCATGAGAATGAATTTGAAACGGATGATAGCGAATAATGTATGTATATGATATGTCAACGACCAATAATGTAGTTACTTTTATTAGCATGGATCTGTGTTATTAAGTCCAATAATTTAGACTTAATTTCTAATTTTTGTATGCCCTCCTTCTCTTGATGTTTTATTGCTATTTTGTTAGGTATCATGGCCGGAGATGGTCACAGGGGATGTCGAGGTTTGCCATTAGGAGGCCATCGTCCAGGCGGAATAGGTGCGGCACCGACATCTGGCGGCGAAATATCAACTGGCCCCAGTGGTCAGGCCACACGAGGGGTCCATAGAGGTCGTGGCGGTCGAGGTCGTGGTTCGATACCTGCATTATCGATTCGACTTCTCGGGCTCTCGAGCACGATACGGCCGCAGCGTCACCTTCCCCTTCCATACTGTCGGGGTCGTCTGTACCATCATCGTCGTCATCAAGGACTATGCCTAATATACACTTCCCCACACCATCTCCGACATCAAGGACTCCTTTACCCACGAGGCCTGCACCCCCAACCACAGCATCACCGGCAGCATCCCCACAAGAAGACGTAAGAGTAGGGTTGGAGGTGACAGGCCCTCCGCGGCCACCTCAGAGGACAGGGATGGAGCCCCCTCGCGTGCAGGGGATCCCTATCACACTGATTGCCAATGATACGTAAGTTTGTGTTTGACTTTTATATGTCATTTTCAATATGGATGTCAATTATTGAAGAAGTAGTTAAGGTGATATGCATGTTCATGAAACACAGGGAGTTGCATCCTTCGCATTTTTGTGCTCGGAGGATGACAAAAGTTTTCAAACGATGGATGATTCCTGAAGGGTATTGTTGGAAGTCGGTACCGCCTCATCATAAAGACCAATACTGGCGCCAATGGAAGGTAAACAAGACTACCATATGCCTTATGATTTATACTATTTTCTCAATGCGAGGTAACAATAGCAATCGCCAATTTGTAGGTATTTTTAGATGGGATGATGCGATTCCCGAGGATCTCGTGCGAGCGGCGTACGACAGGCTTGCAGGCACAAGGTACACCGCGTTGATGCACAAGTTGAAGAAGAATCGTGTGCAACCAGTTTTTGTTACAGATGAGGCATGGAGGAGATACTTGCAGTACTGGGAGAGCGAGGACTTCCAGGCCAGGTCTAGGCAAGCGACGGATAATAGGAACACTGAGGTCAAAGGCCCTGGGACTGGACCCTCGAAGCACGGTGGTGGTTCCGTGTCTTTTGTGACTACCCAAGAAAGATTGGTAAGTTTTATGTAACATCTTGGATATTTTGTACATTTATACACTTGTTCACTATGCTTGGTCCTGCACGCAGGCTGATTCATCCGAGACGCCACCGACTGTGAATGACTTGTATTTGCATCTCCACACCGTTAATCACGACAGGATGACATTCATCGATACTAGATCAGAGCGGTTCTATGTAAGTATAAATTTGATATGTAAAATATTATTAAGTATACTTTAACCCATATCATGTATTTTGTTTGTTGTGCATATATGCAGGATAGGCTCCAGAGCAGACGTCAGGAGCTGACCCAGGCTACACCGGAGCAATCGGTGGATGATGAGGCGGTGTACCTCAATGTGGCGGGCGAGTCTTCCAAAGGACGTGTCTACGGACTCGGGTCCGTAGGGAGAAAGAAGAGGAGATACGGAGCTCCTGGTGCTAGCACGTCGGAGACGCCGGATGTGGTGCCGCGGGCAGAGTTCAATGTCGTTGCGGAGCAATTACGAAAGGTTATGGAGTTCACGCAGCGGCATCTCGGGATGAACATGGAAAAAGTAGGCCTTGCTCAGCAACAACCACCACCACCGCCACCACCACCGCCACCTCATGACCAGCAACAGTCGCCGCAAATAGATCCGGTCGATCCACCACAACAAGGGGACAATGTTGAGCGTGAGACGTAAGCGTGGCTCTCGAGAGATGAGCAGGTTGGTGATACATAGGTATTTCACTTGTTGTTTGTGTAAATTCGTAGATTAAACGTTTTATAGTGTAGACAACTTTAGCAATTCTTTGAATTACTTTATGATTCACACTTCTTTTTGTGCATTTTTAGGTCGATGTTCCATATTTTATCGTGGATTTTAATTTTTTTACCTTTTACTCCCCCAAATTTTTTTTTGTTTTTAAGTAAAATATACTATAAGTACAGAATGTTTGCATAATCCATGGGAGAAGAAAACATGTTGGGTGTTGTGTGCAAGTCTTATGGCGGTGCAGGTTATCTCGAGTGCTATGATGAAGAAAGTGGTAGAATTGACAGGGAGCAACATCTTCATGCAATAGCAAATGAATTTGGGAAGTCGATAAAGGCTCGTTTTTCGTTCATCTGTGTTGAGCACATGTAGGCTCTTGTTCTTCTATTATCGCATGTCCCTAGAAGAAGAATAGCCTACATGTTCTCAACACGTGATGACCGAAAACGACCCTTTATCGATTTCCCAAATTCATTTGCTATGGCATGAAGATGTTGCTCCCTCGTCAATTCTACCACTTTCTTCATCATAGCACTCGAGAGAACCCGCAACGCATAAGATTTGCACACACAAATTTCCTGCATGTTTTCTTCTCCCATGGATTAATTTCGCAAACAATCTGTACTTATAGTATATTTTACTTAAACTGAGGTTAAAAAATTTATTTTGGGGAGGATAATGTATAAAAAATAAAATCCATGATAACTTATGCATGAACTGGCAGTCCAAGGCAACTAAGATATACAGAGGATAAATGGACAATGAATGTACCTGCAAGAACTCATTTGGTATGGAGTGTTTGAATGTTCTTTTTTTTGTACCGATGTATGTGTTTGTCACTTGAATCCATGTTGAAATCAATTAGTTGGTTGAGTATTTGTTTACAAGAACTCATTTGGTATGGAGTGTTTGAATTCAATTACTGGCCAATTGGTCCTTTAGATTGTCATGCTATCAAATCTTTGGTTTATGAAATTAAGCTCTTGTTTGCGGTTTCGAATTTGGTGGCTCTTTGTTGTCATTATAGGCTATACATAGAGTCGGTTCGGATAAGAAATAGGACGGTTGGCCTCGGATGTGTCAAACAAACCGAGTTCAAGTTGTTACATGTCTTTCCAAGTATCACAAATGCAGTTCCTACAGATAGTGAGTGATTCTTCTCTTGTCATTTCATATATATATAGAATGGCTAAAACACTAATTTTAAGTGACATTACCAAAGAAACCCATTTGGTTTTTTTGTTTTTTTTTTTAGTAGGAACACATGGCTAAAGCACTAATTTTAACACTCTTATTTGCTTTTGGTGTTCTTTGGTGAAATGGTTGGATGGTGGAAGTGATCTGGTGAGCTTTTGGTGTTCTTTGGTGATGAAATGTTTCTTTCGGATGTGCTTTAATGAGGCTGAATGATTGTGAGGTTTTGTCCAAAATGTTTAGTCTAACTTGAAATCTCTTGTGATTCTTTTTGAGTAGTTTGTCTACTTAAGAACTCTATATATCAAATGCTTGTTGACATGTTAATCTTTTGCAATGGTAGGTAAAGTGATTTAGTAAGCTAATTAATCAAACTTGTCATCCATGAAGAGAAGGAAATCTAATCTGGTTTTCTTTTGTGTTTAAATTATAGACAATCAACAGCTTCAATCAGAACTTAATGGCAGAAGAGGATCGTGTACCGCGCCTTCCTCTTCCTTTAACCAGCAGCAAAGCAGCAAGCAGTTCCTACAACAGTTCCAAGTATCACAGCAGTTCTACAATAACACCACAAAGTCACAACAACAACAAAACTTCATTCCTATCTCAGTTCTGCTTGCTGCTGGTGAGCTTTTTATTTTAAGCTTTCTTATTCTATTTGTGAGTTTTTTTCTTTTTCTTCACTGCAAGAGAGGACATCAGCTGGTTTTTTTTTATTTTGGGGAGTAGGAACACATGGTGATTTGTTTTGGAGCACACAAAGCAGTGTTGGTGGATGAGATTATGACTTCCTATCAAGATTGATGGGAAAATAGAGAGGCTGGGAAAATAGAGAGGTTGGTGGATGAGATGATGACTTCTTATAGATACATTGTTCTCTTTTTTTCTTTTCTTCTCTGCATTTCTTGAATCCCAAATTTGCTTTTTTTTTTTTTTTTTTGAGTAGGAACACATGGCTGGTCACCTTTGGAGCACATAGCAGTTTTAGAAGGGATGAGATGATGAGTTTAGGATCATACTTACATGATAGGTTTGTGCTTAACTTTCAGTTTCTTAATTTCTAAGCATTCTTGCACTTCACCATTATCATATACACGTTGAAATGCAAGCATTTCAAAGCTTGATAAATAATCCAACTCAACTTACATGATAGGTCCATCTTATAGATACATTGTTCGCCATCTCCTATGCGCAGGAAAATAGCAACATTGACACCAAACTTCGAGTCCCTTTGCATTTGCTTGATGTTCATGTTTTTTTTTGGAAGCTTTCTTATTCAACATTGTATGGTTTTTTCTTTTCTTCTTGCTTTTCTTGAATCCCATTTGGTTTTTTTTTTTTTTTTAGTAGGAACACATGGTGGTCACCTTTGGAGCACACACAGCGATTTTAGATGGGATGAGAGGATGAGTTTAGGATCATACTTACATGATAGGTTTGTGCTTAACTTTTAGTTTTTTCCTTTTAGCATTCTTGCACTTCACCATTACTTATCATATGCATGTTGAAATGCAAGCCTTTCAAAGCTTGATAAATAATCCAACTCAACTTACATGATAGGTCCATCTTATAGATACATTGTTCGCCATCTCCTATGCGTAGGAAAATAGCAACATTGACCCCCAAACTCACAACAACAACAAAACTTCAGTCCTTAACTGCATTTGCTTGATGTTCATGTATTTTTTGGAAGCTTTCTTATTCCTCATTGTATGGTTTATTTCTTTTCTTCACTGCATTTCTTGAATGTCAGCTGGATTTTTTTTTTTTTAGTAGGAACACATGGCTGGTTTGTTTTGGAGCACACAACATTTTTAGACGGGATGAAATCTGAGTTTAGGATCAAATTTGATGCATGTGAATGTTGCATTGATGGGAGTTTGTGCTTAACTTTTAGTTTTTTCCTTTTAGCATTCTTGCACTTCACCATTATCCTCTTTCATGTTCCTTATTAGCTCTAGTACTCCTCTCTACTTACATATGTGTTGAATTGACAAAAGACCAAAGCAAACTCAATCGTAAAGAAATTAAAAAATAGGTTCGAACCCGACTTTTTATGTATGATTATTATTAATTTCTATGTTTCTTCAAATCCACCATTTTTCTCATTCGCTTCCAATGTACATCCTTAGTTCAATAATCTCTCCTTTGCCTACTTCTTTCAGTGCATACTCTTTGGTTGTTGCCCTCGAGATGGAGAATCGAAATGCTTCAAAGCTGCGTTATAGTTATTATATAAAGTCCTTTTTGTGTATACTTCCAAATTTTGGAGCTTTTGTGAGTGTTTTTTTTTGGTTGTTGAACGATAGGATTGGTGGTTTTTGTGTATACTTCCAAATTTTGGAGCTTTTGTAATACATGACAATTTTCCGTGGATATATAAATTTTTTGGCTAATTTTGAGTTTCACATTTTTTCTTTCTCTTTTGAATTTTTGTTGATATATATTGTCGATGTATGGATGTGCAATTTGGCTTTTTTGTGGGATGTTAGCACCCCAAGGAGTTGTTGGAGGGGGTGCGAGGCGATGGAGTAGGTCATATCGGGTTGTAATTTGAATTTTTAGGTTGGAGAACCAATTGGATTATGTTTCTGTGTCATAATTAAACAAAACAGAAAATTAGAGACGGATTAGCAACGGAATTCAAATATTCTGTTGCTATTCCGTCTCTAATTTTCCAGAAATATTTGTATCAATCACAAACGGATCAGAGACGGAAATAAGAATTCCGTCTCTGATTCCGTCGCTAATTAGACACGGATACAGAGACGGAATCAGAAACGGAATAATCCGTCTCTGATTCCGTTTCTAATTAGAGACGGACTATTTGCATTCCGTCTATGATTCCATCTCTGATTCCGTTGTTGATTAGAAACGGAATCAGAGACGGAATTCATAAATTTATTAATTCCGTCTCTGATTCCGTTGCTAATTAGCAACGAAAAGAGACGGAATGCACTTACAAATGTACCATTTCGAAATAAATTCCATTTTACATTCGTCTCGTTCGTTTCTAATTTCGTCTCTAAATCCGTCTCTAATCGAAACGGATATTTTAAAATCTCTATTCCGTCTCTAATCGAAACGGAATCCATTTTCCGTTTCTGATCGTATCAGCGACGACGTTTTCAGAGACGGAACGCATTCCGTCTCTGTTCCGTTTCTGATTGCAATCAGAGACGGAATTTTTGCAAATCAGAAATGGAAAATTTCGTTTCTAATTTGCTTTTTTTGTAGTGTAATTAATATTAATTGGTCGGTTATATAAATTAAGAGTACAAGTCTAAATATTTATTTTTTTGGCGATTAAGCGCAAAGATTAATTAATAATAAGTCTAATTGATTTTAATTAATTAGTAGAAAATAAAAAAATTTATTTTTTTTAATTTCAATGGAAGTCCAACGAACTCACAACCCAAAAACTTACCTTTTGGTGAGTGATGTCTCATCTGTATCACCAGAAATACTTTGGCAATAAGAAACCAAACATATGACTAACATACCAAACTATATTGAGCTATCACTCTATTAGTAATATATAGTATATACTAGTATCTAGACTACATGCTCTGTATGTGAGAAATAATTTATATTCTAAATAAAAGGTGATGATAATGCAGTTTCAACATACATATATTTTCGTCAAACCTTTATATATATAGATATCCTTACCAGTCCACCATATTCTGTGACAGTCCAATGAGGTCTCGGCGTGACACCAAACTGTTCACGACAATTTTCAACATCGTCCTCTATAGTATAACCGGTTCAAGTTCAAACATCGTCGCATTGATCTCGGCCCCATTGGAAACAAACGGCTCAAGACAACATCGCAAACACACGTGTCCACACACATTTAGAAATTAGTTCACTTCAAATACACCGTGCTCCATTTATTTGATTCATCCAAGCAAAGTTTTTAGAAACTTAAATTTCCTAACTTTTCTCTTTTGAAAATTATATTTTTTGAGAAGTTGGTTATTTATATATTTGCCCTAAGGGATTTTAAACTTTGTTTAAAAATTATCGTCTGAATAATTGTTGGAAAAAAAGGTTAAATAGATTGAATGATTACAAATTTTACTTCTTGTTTTAAATTTATTCCAACAACAACATTGACATCATCCCCAAAATCAGTTGGGGTTGATTACATGGATCAAACTCTTGCATGACACTTGATTTCTTGCAATAGATGGAATGTTTTCCAAATCATTTAAATCCATGACCCTAATTAATTTGACCAAAGTTAGTTTCGGTCTACGTACCCCTACCATGTCAATTTTCTTCGATTTTTATTGAGGCATCTGTAGGCCGTCTTTGCAGGTGTCCAAACCACTATTGGACTAAGTGGTTAGTCATTTTTACTCCACCCGAGATTTTGATGGAAACAAACAAAGTGAAAGTATACTAATAAGTTTATCAAGTGTGTTTCAGTTAGTCAAAGTTCGTAGAATATCACATCTCAATTGTTCAAGCCATACAAGTTCAAGATTCGGTCCACACAAGGAAATGAAGACGAAAGATCATATTGCATGTTGTAACATTGATGTAACGTACACAGGTTAATTTACGCAAGCCTAATGCATTAATTCATGCATGTCATGTTTTTCAAATCTCTTTTCAAATTTCAAATGATCATTTGGAGTTTTAAATGAAACTCACCACTTAAATCGATCTTATAAGTTCAAACTAATGTGAACAAGGGAAGACAATTACTTTATGAATAAGATAACCTAAAAAATATCAGACCAACAATTGTAAGTGAATATCCATGCACGATCAAGATATACAGTGTCGGTCTTTAAGTAGGACAACTGGGGCGACCACCCTGGACCCCGCCCCCCTTAGGGCCTCACTTTTTCGAAAAAAAATTATGAGTATGTATTTTTTTTTTTTGCATAGTTAAGAAATTACTATTGATGATTTAAAGATACAATGTTGTTAAGCATGCCAAATTGTTTATATACTTTTCCAATTATATTTCAACTATCTAATTTGGGACTGAGGCTATGTTATTATTGTTGTTGTTGTTGTTGTTGTTGTTGTTGTTGTTGTTGTATCTAATTTGACTCCTAGTTGTTTCTACTTATTCGCCTTATAGAGATTTATTCTCTCCTTTAATTATATTTTGCAATTGTGGTTACAATTTACTTTTTTTAAAGTATATATATGGTTGGACTTTAATTAATTTGAAATGTTTTAAGAATGTCTTAGAGAGGTTTTTTTGTCATGTTGTTATGCATTGATTTTTATTTTATTTTTTTTTTTATAAGAAAGAAACAATTGCTTCCATCATGATTTGAACTTACGATCTTTTCCTCCCAAACATCATACCAAACAATTGGGCCACCCAATTGTTCGGTATGTTGTTGTGCATTGATTGAGCAAGCATTTTTGTATATTTTGAGTTTTGTTACATAGTGAAGAATGATCCAATATTTCTTTCATGTTGTGCTTTTATATATGATCTCACCTTGTTGACTTTGATTAATCGAATAAGATAAACTTGTTATTTTAGAACACTAAATACTTTTGATTTTTGATGAGAAAATGTTATATATCATTATCAAACCTAAAAGGAAAAAGGTTAAATCAAAATTTTTAGTTTAAAAGTATTATTAATTTTATGTTATTTAAAGTAATATATTTGTGTGTATGTAAATCGCGTATTTGTTTTTTAAGTATTCATAATTAAGGGGCTATAAATTATGATTTTACCTAGAGTCCCTAAGTACTTAGGACTGGCCTTAGAGATATAGCAGTTGTTATTGGAACCACCGCCGATCAAAAGAAAATATAGGCGGTAATTCAAACTCAAGAATTACAAAAAAGCAATCAATATTTAGCCACGGGCTCTAAAATAACAAGCGAGTTGTTAGATTTAATTGATTGCTAAAATGCAAAAGGGTTTTTTGTTTACAGTGTATGTTGTAATTTTGTAAAAGTTTCTTGTGTGTAAATTGTAATATATATATATAGTTTTACCTTTACTTTGCAAAAAAAAAAAAAAACTTCTCTTATTGATGTAGTAATAAACTTACATATAAATTTACTTGGACCCATTAGTCCAAGTAGACTTATTGAAACATAAAATCACACGATAGAGTTAATTAATTCCGTGCATTAAATTGTATTCCCGAATCCAACCCTTAATGATTTCAATCTCAGCCGCTCGCTGCTTGATCACCCATATAGGATCATCCGATGACGAATATAGTACGTCCAAACAATGTGACCCTGCTCAATAATCCCCACATTAGTCAAGTAGTACAAAAAACACAGTTCCTAATCAAATTAAACTAGTTACTAAGGTGATTAGTGATGATTAACTAATTTAGTGGCAGAATTAACAAATCTTGTTAATTGGGGGTGGGAACTTCAACCTTAAATTTTTTTCAAACAAAAAAATATATTACTATAAAAATCTGTAGGAGAAGGATGAATAAATTGAGGTATTATAGGGGGTTAAATCTCCTTATACACATGCATTATATATATAGTCTGAGTCTTCTTTTTTTTTATAAATTAGAGGCAATACTTCTTTTGTACCCACCAAAGTTTTAACCCATGACCTTTTACTTCTAAATCTCATACCAAACCATTGGGTCACCCAATTGGTTGGTAGTTGAGTCTTTTTTTGGTCCAAATAGTGAATTGAATGAAAGGAAAGAATAAAAAGATTAAGACACATATGTTAATTACATAAAGAAAAAATAAATAAATTCACATGTACCTTCAGTCGTGGTAACCGCAACTATACTATCTGAAATATTATGTAATACTCTGCAATACGAATAAGAAAATCCAATAATTAAAAACTTGATACAACACAGAATAAAACTACACCATGTAGAGAAATAAATATGTATATAATTACTATTGTATGTTAATTAATTTGAGAGTATAATTAAGAATGATCATATTCTTCCTCAAAAAATATAATGATTAATTATATCGAAGTTACATAATTACCCTCCACTGCTCCAAGGATCTTTGAGTCCATTGGAGAATATAATGTTGCTACCGAATTTCTTGAGTACCAAATCTATGTCCTGCATTTCCAATAAAAGTCTCCAAATTATTATTTATTAAAAAATAAATTGGTAAATAATGAGAATTAGAGAAATTAATGTGGCAATTGTAAGGGCAAAGATGTAATTACATGTCCACCAAACTCGGTAACGATCCAATGGGGCCTAGGGTATACGCCATATACGCTGTAACAGGTGTTCATGAAGTGTTGAAGATCGAACGGTGAATAAGGAAACATCGTGGCATTTCTTCCAAGTCCAATCGGCATTACCATGTCGCTACACCTCTGCGTGTATTAATTAAGCACACTGACTTGGTATTGAAAGAATTGTTTACTTAGTCAGAATATTACCACATTTTTTTAAGCCCACAATATTACTTTTTGTATAGATAAGGAGTATAACAAATAATAAATAAAAACACATTACTTCCAAATTTCCAATTGAATTGATATGGTTGTAAAATTATTTAGATATGCTAAGCAATGAGTCATGAGATCGAGTCTTGTCATCTAACTTCAAATGTGTAGATGTTTTGTGTTTTGGGATTGGGTGCACGCACGACTAACTCTCGTTAGAATATACAAGTTTAACTTGGAACTAAAAAAACGAACAACCACAATTATTTAACTAGAAATTATTTGACATCATTAATTATTTATCATCTAATAACTAAATTAACAAAACGATAAATCTTTTACTACCAAAATCGATCGGGAAAAAATAAAAACTAATATAAGTCACTTTCAGCGGGAAAAACCTTAGCGCAACACTGAGCAAAACCAACTTCAGATCTGCTTGGGGGGTTGGGGGCTCAGCTTGCTCCGGACAAGTCGTATATGTCGTCAATAATCCCCATTTTTTCCTCATTTTTCTTCTTTCCTATCTTCGTTTTGTTATTTTTTGCGACCTCTCATCGTATCTCCATTTTATCTCCTCTTCTCCCTCCTCCATCCTCACCACCATCACCGCCCTTCATCCCATTTTTCTTTGTCTCCACCTTCTCCACTGTTTTCTCTCCCCTTTTTTCCCCTTCTCCATTGTCTCTCGTTTTCTCCATTTCTCCCCGTTTTATATTTCTTTGCAGCATTCTAGCATGGTGCTCGAGTCACTATGGGTTTCCGGAGTGATCGCCGCTGATGATCCTTTTTGCCTATAGTGTGATCTAGATGAAGGATGACGATAAGGTACAGTTGAGGTTGTCCACATTCGGTGTAAGGGTCAATAAAGGATGACCAGTGGATACGAGCCACACATGGCGGTGAGAGATCAAAGGTAATATAAGACACTCAATGATGGTATCTTTTTTTAGCGGCGCATCCGTCTAGTCCTTTGTTCTTTGGTTGGGCCATGATTCTAAATTTTCAATGTTTTTGTTGTTCGGTTATGTTTAGTTTATGCATATGTGGGGATGTTGTGGTTGTCTCATTGTTGGACTGGTTTGAGGGTTAAGGTTGTGGTAGCACTTTAGCGTACGCATTTTCAGAATTTGTTTCGTACTTTATTGTTGTAAAATTCATTTGTAATAGACAGCTTCTCAGATTGAACTTGTAACACTCAATATAAATCGCTTTGACGAAAAAAAAAAAAAAAAAAGTACCTGCCAAGACCAACCCTCTGTGGTTTCGCTAGGAGGCCTGTACCCGCCAATATTATAACAGGACACATTCGTTCCACTGTTATAAGCAACAACCGCTGCGTACACTTTTCAAGGACGGAAGTGCCCTTGGGCGCGCCATCAATTGCCTCACAAATCCGGTTCACTTGATAAACCGGAGCCCTGTTGTACTGTGCAGCACTCCCGTACATCAAAATCAAGTAAGTCCCCAGGACTGTCGCTGACTTCAATGGCCTATTCATTAATTAAGTATTATACTTAATTAATTAACTTAATTAACGATAAAAACCAATCTAAGCAAGATTAATTAGAAATTAAGCTAAACAAATGAGTTTCGTTAATTACGAGCAAGTGTTGAACAGGCGACTGAGCTGTTGGAGCCCGTTTGGTTTCTCAGCAAGTTGGGCTATTTCTAACCATGATTGGGCTATTGTGTCGTGACAACTTTGGCTCGCACCCTGCAATTAATTCGTTGATTAATTTGACTCTCGTAAAATTAATCGAGTTTAAATTAATGAAGAAGAGCAAAAAATTAATTATTAATATATGTTAATTATTACTTTGAAATCGCTGGAGACCACAGCATAGTACCCTCCGTGGTACAAGATCGTCAAAGTATAAAATTGGTGCAGACGAGGCCAATGCTCCCATGGCCACATGAGGGTATTTCAATCGAAACCACGAAGCAAGCACTGAAATATATTAATTAATCAATCAAATATATATTAGTTTAAGCTTTAAATTGTGAAAACACATTCATAGATTTCAAAGACTCTAAGAATTGTATTAATGTTGACTTATTGAGTACAATATAATGCTCTTATTTATAGAGCTATATATCAAAATATAGAAACTTCTTAAATGCATAAACTACGAAATATAGTAAAAATTATAATTTTCTTAACACACATCATTGAAATATTAGTGTATATGATCATCCAGTCTAATAGCTACGTGGTATGGTTGTAAAAAGGTGGAGGTTGGAATGTTAAGTGGGAAAAAAAAGTTGTTTTATTTCTTAATTATAAAAAAAAATGTTACTATATATGCAACAGACTGAAATAGTACTTGATCCAATAATTAGTCAATTCCAACTAATTTGAGTGTATTAGTAATCACTTATTATCAAATTTTAATTCCCGCCACATAAATACAGGTTCAGTACCCTAGCTAATTCGGTGGGAGTGCGACAACATACTGAGATAAGTTCAACCTAGTTAATTGATTATTTGATTTCTAAAAAGTCTTTCTATTCAATATAGGGAGGATGTGTTCATTCCCTTACAACAGTACTGTAACTGGTAAGTTTTTTCTACTTTATTTAGAGAAAAACACATCATTTCATGCTATGTTATTTATTTTTTACTATTAATAAATAAAGTGTTGTTCCTATCTAAAAAAATAAATAAAATAACTATTGATGAAAACTTAAAAAGTAATTAAGGTTAACTGATCAGTTAGCTAGCTGGGTACTTACTGCCGCCATAGGAAGCTCCAAATACAACAACCGGGCTACGTTCTGCCATTAACATTTTCTTAACATGCAAAATCACCTCCGCATAATCAGCCAATGCTTGTGTCGAAGTGAAATAGCCAAGCCGGCTTGCGTTCATAAAAGCTTCTTGTCTCGACCCAAAAGGCACCGATTGCCCATAATAACGGTGCTTAATATTAATTCACAAACACATATAACACACACATTAATGCATTATTAATTAGTCAGTACTAGATACTAATACAGTACATTCATAATTAATTACTCCCTCCGTTATTTAAGTAACGTTTTAAGGTTGTTCACAATTTTATTTTCAAGAAAGTCATTTAATTACCTTGAATGAGGAGAAAGTATCAGTTAAATAACTAAATCACTCTTTATTTCTTCTAACCCACCACTTCTACGTACACTAGTTATTAATTTGTAATCAATAAAAAAAAAATTTATGAAGGGTATAAAATTCAATTAAATAATTAATGTGTATTGAAACTATCAAATGACAAATATTGTGAAATATTTCAAACAATAAATCTACTTGAAATCATGAGTCTGGGCTCATATGAGTGTTTTTAAAATTTTCACAAATATTTAAGGGGTATCAAAGAAATTTTACAAGTGATTGTGTTTGGTTCATTAATTACTTAATGATGACTTTGAAATTAAAAAAAAACTTTTGAATCCGTACTCATGAGTCCAAATATCACTACCCTATTTCAAAATAGCTAAAAAGTGACTTATAAAGAAACGGATGGAGTAATGTATACACACATTAATGCAATATTAATTAGAAGCAAGTGTGTCTAGCTATATACCTCAATGAACACTATAAGAGCTTTGAGTTTTGGAGCTTGTTCATGAAGGAAACCAATGGCCTTCATGTCAAGTTCGAGAGGGGCCTCTTCGCCTAGGTTGACGAAGATGGGAGCGTCGGTTTTGGCGCCTCCCCAGTACTGAAAGTCGATAACGTACCTATGATTGAAGGTGATGAAGCTCTCGGGCCTGTAGTTGAAGTGGTCGAGAGTTTGTTTGTAGTAATATGTTCTAAATTTTGTGTTCGAAGAAGTAGAGGTAGAAGAAGCTCTGATACCATGATCACTAACGGATTTGAATTCGGGATGTGCACTGAGCCTAGGCCCCTCAAAGGGTATGGATTGCTGTGACATTGTTGGTGTAATGATCATGAGGAAGCATTGGATGAGAAGACATGACAAAAGAAGAAATGTATCCATTAATTGCGGATTAATTAACAAGTGGTTTGGAAATTAGGTTGATCGATGGTGTGGAGAGATGAATGGAATTTGTCTATATTTATAGACAGGCTTGTTACATGGTTATACTGTACTAGCTATTGAAAATTATTTTTTACTGCTTGTTAAACAAGTGGATTTGAGACTAATCTAATTAAGTAGTGTATAGATATATATTCCTTGTTGCTTAATGTATGTACTTACTTGCTAGGATAAGACACCCATATATATTTCATAACTGTAGGATTCGCCTCGGATTGAGTAACATAATTCTCTTTTTTTAATGTTAAATTCTTTCAATAATTTATTTATTTTCCATATTGCAACATATGCTAGCTAATTAATGAATAATTAGATTAAATGTTCGACTTTATCGTATCACTTGTACATTTTACCTTGTTTTTTTTGGGTAGGGACATGCATTAATTCTACTTTATTCTTTTGAGTGACCTTATATAATAATTGATTACTTATATCTATAACTTTATATGCCATTTCTTTTACATATAGAGGGCCGGCTAATATAGATTTGGCTTCGAGAGGAGAGGAGTACATAGATTCTTGAAAAAAACCAACCACCAGTTATATATTTATTTTATTTTCACTAGAACATTTTTTGCCTTTAATAGAGGTTTTAAAACCCTTATGAAATAGAATTAAAGCTAAACAAATTAAATAGATAGTACAAATGAAAAAAACCAACCACCAGTTATATATTTATTTTATTTTGTTTATATTTTTAGGTAATCGTGCAAGAGGTGTTCGAACCTGCTTCTTTTTCGGCGCTTCCTCTTTATGCTCGACTAATTCCCACGAAGCTCATCAGGCACCCCCAACCCAATATGACCATAGAGAAATTAATATATCCAGAATTGAATTGTAGGATTTGATTCCATAACCTATTTGATTCCATAACCTATTAATTATGAAGCATATCTTAATAACTTTACAAACCTATCAATCTCATTGAGACAACCATATGTTCACCAGTTATTATTATAGTAATATATAGAGATCAATACTTATAACATTAAAAAAAAAGTGCATGTTGTGTACATATGCATATATAAGATCGACCAGGTCCCCTCTCAAGAAAAAGTAAAACATTTCATCAAAATTATAAAAATAAATTTTGCAAGTCATGCATTTTATTATTAATTAATATATCATATTTTTTTCTTGGAAATCAAAATAATAATTTATTAAAATTAATTTATTATATATATATATATGAAATTTATCTTACGTAAGGACTCAAATTAACCATTTACATAATTTTTAACGAATATATTGATAGTCTCAGAATGAGTCAGCGAATTAGAACAAATTAAACATATGCTTTAACAAAAAAAAAAAAAAAATTAGAACAAAATATTGTTGACTTGGCGCATGTGTAAACGAAATGACGTCAAAGAAATTTGTTTGGCACAATGACGTTGTCACTTTTACTTGGAATACAGAAAATAATTTAATCTTTACGCAGTCATATCATATGTTGGGACCGTGAGATATCAGCTTTCATGATGACGTTAATATGATTTAATTGTCATTTTAATTGATATGTATATTTTTTTGGGGATACAATTCCCGAACCTGATGAAGGTGGGAGTATGTATTTCCATTATGCTATATATATATATACATATATACACACGCGTGGTTAGCTGATGATTTGTATTTTTTTTTGAATTAAAATAAAAATTTTATTAATCATTAATGGTGTGATAGATGATTAAACTTGATGATGTGTATGTTAGTTTTTTTTTTTTTAATAAGAAGTGCATGCTAGCTAGTTCTATAAAATGTGTAATTTTGGTACATCATTAAGATTCTCACAAAATTAATGCGCTATTAATTTTTCTTTATGAAATTATAAAATGTGTAATTAACTAACAATTGTTTGATTTCTTAATGTGAGATATCTATATATCTATATATATATATATAAAAGTTGGAGTTAAGAGAAAGTTGACATGCATTCTCCTTTCATCAATATAATTTTTAAATTTTCTAATTTTTTCTATTTTAAGGTATTTATTTATGTGTTATTGATTATTTCAAGGAATATATTCATTCCCCCATTTATTGAATTTATTTATAGTTTGTATTTGATCGAAATAACAATTAAGTGCATTTAAATTATTTTCTTGATTAACGAATGGTTGTTTCTATGTATTCCAAATCGTACACCGTCCATTTGGTTACTGCAAACATCATTTATACAAATCATTAATCTTCTTTATATATATATATATATCATAAGTTCACATTTACTGCGTGTTTTAGCAACATCTAAGTACCTCTCATAGAGTTCTTCACACTCGAATGCAATGTTGTGGCGATTGTTGAGCTGCATGACATTCCAAGATGTATCAAAGATTTTGCAGTGCGATCAACATCTTCAAATCTCTATGTTCGTTGATACAAGGATTGTTTAAGATGTTTGATAAGTGCGTGATTTATAACTAAATATCTTTTTACCCTCTATTGTATATTTCGAGTTGATTATTGTGAATTATAATTTTAATTGTAAAAAAATATTACAATATATTCATGTAAATTAGTAGTTTATTAACTTTCTCTAAAAGTTTTAATAACTTCTGCGCAGAGCGCATGAAATCGACTAGTTTTGAATAAGAAAGAGTTCCAAATTGATTCCATATGTCCTCGAGCTAAATTTCACCTATGCTAGTGGATTAGAGTGTGATATCGTGAAGAAAATCAAAGAACGAGAAAAAAAAATCAACTAAACTGTAAATGTATATCTCTAGCTTTTATATATATATATATATATATATATATATATATATATTGTTGTAAAATAAATTGGAACTTGCTAAGAACTAAAGAAGGAAATAGAAGACTAAGAACTTCTACTACTACAAACTACTACTACAAAGGAGAAGAGAAGAAATGAAATAGTTGGAATGAGAAGTTTTCATTCAACTTGGTGTGCTTTTACAATGAGGTTGACACCCTTTATATAGGTCATTTGGTGATGATGATAAATGTACTTCATACAATGTATACAAGCAACTCATACACCCCATGTCATACAATACATCACAAGCAACATAGACAATACATGAAAGAGTTGGTGTACATTGGAGAGGATTACAAGTTACATGACAATACATAGACAAGTGGAAGTACTATTAAGTGATACATACAAGTTACATGACTACACAATATGTTGGTGTACATGCATGGTCATCCATATTCCATAACACTCCCCCTTGGATGACACTTGCTTAGAGATTGTGCCTCGTTAAAACTTTTACTAAGAAAAACCCTGTGGGAAAAAAATATAGTAAAAGAAAAAAAGTACACTATTCTCATAAATATTAAGACGGGTATAATATTGTTAAGATTGCCTCATTAAAAACCTTGCGAGGAAAATCCAATGGGATAAAACCATAGCTAAGGGAAAAAGAGTGCAATACACTAATCAATAACTCCCCCTCATGTGAACATGGGTGAAACTTGTTCAGTTTCTTTACTTGCAATGTCTTTAAGTTTACGCAAGCCAATACCATATGTAAGCCTTTTAAATGTTGTAGTTGGTAAGGCTTTTGTGAATAAATCAGCAAGATTATCACTCGATCGGATTTGCTTGACATCAATTTCACCATTCTTCTGAAGCTCATGCGCATAAAAGAATTTTGGTGAAATATGTTTTGTTCTGTCCCCTTTTATGAATCCTTCACTTAATTGTGCAATACATGCTGCATTATCTTCATATAATATGGTTGGAGAATCTTTTATTGAAGGCAATCCACATGATTCTTGAATATGTTCAATCATGTTTCTCAACCAAACACATTCACGACTTGCTTCATGAATTGCGAGTACTTCAGAATGATTGGAAGAAGTAGCAACCATAGTTTGTTTTACTGACTTCCATGATACAGCAGTATTACCATAGGTGAATACATATCCCGTTTGAGAACGGGCCTTGTGGGGATCAGATAAAAATTCAGCATCAGCATAACCTTGGAGATTCAATTTTACCCCTCTCGAGTAGAATAGACCCATGTCACTTGTTCCTCGAAGATATCGGAAAATATGTTTAACATCATTCCAATGTCTTCGAGTTGGTGATGAGCTGTATCTTGCAAGTAGGTTGACAGCAAAAGCAATGTCAGGTCTTGTACAATTTGCAAGATACATAAGTGCACCAATTGCACTTAAATATGGTACCTCTGGACCAAGTAGCTCTTCATCACTTTCATGAGGTCGAAATGGATCCTTATCCATTTCAAGTGATCTGACAACCATTGGAGAGCTCAATGGATGCGCCTTGTCCATATAAAATCTTTTTAATAATTTTTCAATATAATTTGATTGATGGACAAATACTCCACTTGAAAAATGTTCAATTTGCAAACCAAGACAAAGTCTTGTTTTTCCAAGTTCTTTCATCTCAAATTCCTTTTTCAAGTGTTCGGATGTTCTAACGATGTCGCCGTGGTTTCCCACAATATTTAAATCATCAACATATACAGCAATAATCACAAATCATGTTGATGATCTTTTAATGAAGACACATGGGCAAAGCGGATTATTTACATATCCTTCTTTCAGTAAATAATCATTGAGGCGTTTGTACCACATTCGCCCGGATTGTTTCAATCCGTACAAAGACCTTTGTAATTTTATAGAATGCATGTTATGAGGTTTTGATTTTATTTCATCGGATATTACAAATCCATCAGGGATTTTCATATATATCTCACTGTCTAGGGATCCGTATAGATATGCTGTAACGACATCCATTAAATGCATATCAAGCCCTTCAGAGACCGCAAGGCTTATTAAGAACCGAAATGTGATTGCATCTATAATAGGAGAATATGTTTCCTCATAATCGATGTCAAGTCTTTGCGAGAAACCTTGAGCTACAAGTCTTGTTTTGTACCTTGTAACTTCATTTTTTTCGTTTCTCTTTCGTACAAATACCCATTTATATCCAACAGGTTTTACGCCATCTGGCGTTTGGACAATTGATCCAAAAACCTCTCGTTTCCTTAACGAGTTTAGCTCTGCTTGGATAGCCTCTTGCCATTTTTGCCAATCAGGTCTTTTTCGACATTCGTCCACCGATCGTGGTTCTGGATCATCATCATTTTCACATATTTCAAAGGACACATTGAAAGCAAATATATCATCAGGAACAATTTCATTTCGATCCCAAATCTTACAAGAGTTTAAATAATTTATTGAGATCTCATTATTTTCATCTTTTTCCTCTTTTTCTAGAGGAAGTTGTTCCTCATCAGAATCAACTTGTTCTGACAAACCCTTATCAAAGGATTCTTGTGCTTTCTCAGGAGTATTTTGATTTGTATTTATTTTTACTCCCGTTTTCCTCTTTCGAGGAATTGTATCCTTTGAACCAACTGGTCTTCCACGCTTTAAGCGTTTCGTGGTTCTTGTGCATTTTGTTGCACGAGACATCAATTCTTGCGGGAGCATTTAATGGAATGTGTGATTTTGTCACTTGTTTTGCATCATTAAATGCATCAGGTAATTGATTTGCAATTTGTTGCAAATGAATGATCTTTTGAACTTCAAGTTCACACTGATTTGTGCGTGGATCATAATGTGATAAAGTTGATGCATTCCAAGCAATTTCGCGCCATTTCTTTTGAATTGGCTTCTTATCTCCCCCTAATGGTGGGAAAATTGCTTCATCAAAGTGACAATCAGCAAAACGTGTAGTAAATAAATCCCCTGTTAAGGGCTCAAGGTATCTTATAATGGACGATGAGTTAAATCCAACATAAATCCCAAGTTTTCGTTGTGGACCCATCTTAGTTCTATTAGGAGATGGTATAGGAACATACACCGCACAACCAAAAATTCTCAAGTGTGAAATATTTGGTTGTCGACCTAAAATGAGTTGCATGGGGGATGTTCATGGTATGCAGTAGGCCTATAACGAATGATAGATGCTGCATGAAGGACTGCATGTCCCCAAATTGAAGTTGATAATTTAGTTCTCATGATTAAAGTGTCCGCAATTAATTGAATGCGTTTGATAAGAGATTCGCCAAACCATTCAGGTATGCACATGTGGAACAGAATGTTCAATGGTAATTCCTATAGACATGCAATAATTTCTAAATGCTTGAGATTGAAATTCCCGGCATTATCAAGACGGATGGTCTTGATTGGGTTGTCGAAATTGTGCTCTTAACTTAATGATTTGTGCTAAAAGTCTAGCAAATGCAACATTGCGGGTTGAAAGCAAACAAACATGTGACCACCTAGTTGATGCATCTATCAAAACCATGAAATATCTGAATGGTCCACAGTGAGGATGAATAGAACCACATATGTCTCCCTGAATGCGTTCTAAGAAAATCGGGGATTCCACAACAATTTTACTTGGGGACGGTTTAACTATCAATTTACCTTGAGAACAACTAGCACAATTATAATCACCAGCTGAAAATATTTTGTGACTCCTTAAAGGATGTCCATTCGAATTATTAATTATTCTTCGCATCATTGATGATCCCGGATGACCAAGCCGGTCATGCCATAAAATGAATGTCTTTGGATCATTAATTTTCTTATTCAAGACGACATTCGTTTCGACATGCCTTATATGAGTAAAATATAATCCAGATGATAAAGCTGGGAATTTTTCTAACACTTCTTTTTTCCCATTTGAAACCAATGTGACATAGAGAAATTCTCTACTATTTTCATTCACGGTTTCAATGTGATATCCATTTTGTCGAATATCTTTAAAGCTCAGTAAATTTCTTCTGGATTTTTCAGAGTATAAGGCATTGTCAACATGAATTGTTGTTCCCCCATGCAACATAATATTTGCTCTTCCAGAGCCATTAATCAAGTTGGAGGTGCCAGATATTGTTTGAACATTAGCCTCAGCTAAATTCAAATTGGAGAAATATTCTCTGTTTTTAAGGATTGTATGCGTTGTAGCACAATCAGCAAGGCATATATCGCTCTTATTTGATTCGTGACTTGAACACATGATTTGTTGATCCATCTGGACAAATAATGTTTGACAAATCAGAAAAAAGTCATATTTCAATGATAATATTCATAATATTTTGCCTTTGATTTTGAAGGCATGGTAAAGGTCACAAAAATATTCGGGCATATATATGACAATATTTAGGCAAAATAGCCTTTCATATATGACTAAAAAAAATGTCACAATTATGAGCGCTCATTGTCAATAATTATTTGCCCTTTGTAGTGGTGCACCACTTTTATTTCAATTTTTGGTGGAATTGTCAATACGGCCTTTACCTGATATTTTCACCTTTTCCACGTCCATAAATTTATTATTGCGATCATGATCATTATATGCAACATATGCTTCTTAATTTGAAGCTGAACTAATTGGACGGGAGTGATATTATATTTATAATATCTCATTATTTTACTCAGCTACCATGAGACAAGAAATCAATCCTTAATATTTATTGGATTGACGTGCGCACTCGATATTTGTTGCAGCAATTAATCGAGGCGGGCCACGTGACCTCTTTATTGTCTCATCAGTCATATTTCCACATAGCCTCAACATAGAGGTAATTAAAATTGTGGAATTATAATTAATATTTGACTGATTAAATTTTGTAGAATGAGACCCAGCCGCTCATTTTGAGCTTTTTGGAGCATTACCCTTTTGATATGTATATATATATAACTCCATAAGGTGAAAATATATATAAAGTGAAATATTCACTTTTCAAATCTCTAAAGAGAAATTGGTGAATGATTGTGTACAACATACAACCTTGCATGGATACAAGCTTTATTCATAATTTGTAATATCTAATTATCATGACAAGAATTATAATAAGATAACAAATTCAACTATGGTTGATTAATATTTTGAAAGTAAATTAAATATAATATAAAATAATTTTCTCTTTTCTTTTTATGTAAATAAAAAAAACATAACATATGATTAAGTATATGTTCACAACTTGATTTATTAATAATCAAATGTACTATTCGTATGGGTTGGTGGGACAACCTCCTGGTTGGGTGGCGAGACAAAGTCTGCTTAATGTCATGCCTCCTCGAACGGGATAACCCGTCTCCCTTTCAATGTTTAGCTTTACCGGGGACAAGGCTTACCCACTATCAACTCAAACTTATAGCATGATTTGTATTATAAAATCAAGAATAGAACAATAACTAATCGTTTGTAGTTTTAAGAGAAAACTAGTTATGTCACATATTGACTTTTGATTTCTGATGTAGAAGATCGTACAGGACGCAACTACAGAGCATACTTTCGCAATCGGTGACGCTATAATGCATAATATATGAATAAAGTATGCATAGATAAAAGGAAGCAACCATGATAATATAGAAGTAAATTGAACTTATTTAAATAACAAAAGTTATACCTTCCTAGCTTTCTCTCCTTAACTAGCCTTCTTGAACTTCAAGATCTCCTCAATGCTAGAGCAAGCTCGTGCTGATAACGTGTTGTAAAATAAATTGGAACTTGCTAAAAACTAAAGAAGGAAATAGAAGACTAAGAACTTCTACTACTACAAAGGAGAAGAGAAGAAATGAGATAGTTGGAATGAGAAGTTTTCATTCAACTTGGTGTGCTTTTACAATGAGGTTGACACCCTTTATATAGGCCATTTGGTGATGATGATAAATGTACTTCATACAATGTATACAAGCAACTCATACACCCCATGTCATACAATACATCACAAGCAACATAAACAATACATGAAAGAATTGGTGTACATTGGAGAGGATTACAAGTTACATGACAATACATAGACAAGTGGAGGTACTATTAAGTGATACATACAAGTTACATGACTACACAATATGTTGGTGTACATGCATGGTCATCCATATTCCATAACATATATATATATATAAAAGAAAGGACTTTTTTTTATAAGATCATAAGAAAGGACATTTTATTCACTTGAAATAAGATTAAGTATGTATTAAACCATAAAACATAAGTATAAGATAAATACAAATAATGTTTCCATTTTTATTTTTTTTTGCAAGACCAAATCATGTTCTCATGATCATAGCAATAGCATGCCACCCCTTATCTATCAGAAAATAGATTCACCACGGTAAGATCTAGCATTTTCACTTACGCGAGCAAGGTTTGAATCTCCTAGAACATATTCGAAGACCAAAAAGAAATAATTATAACATATTCAGTGGAACTTAATAAGCTTACCAAATCAAGCCATCAAATTAAGACCACTACCTTTAAAAAAAAGTGTGTTTAAAACTTTTTTTTTTTCAAGTCCTCGCTACTTAAAGTTTAACTATTCTCATGATAATTAGTTGGATGATACTCTAATTTCATGATCCGAAAGAAAGTAATATTTTTAGAGTTGGAGAATAGGATTCAATCCCGTGACCAATCATCAACTATATCTTAACATTTTCCATGACATTAATTAGTATATTGCTATTGTAACCCGCGAAAAATAACTATACCTTAATATTTTTTTTATAGCTCGAGACCCTGCTATTGTAATTCACAAAAGATACTCACAAACAATACACACTTGTGCACATCCCTTTGATGCGCATGTGCTCACACATCATGGCAAAAATCAGCGAACGCGCTTTGTGTATGTCTTTCCTAATTTACAAAAGTATTTTCCAAAACTTTAACACACCACCATCAATTCTATATTAGGGCAAATGAAGACCAATGTCGACAATTGACAATTGTGTAAAAAGAGCTCAAGAATAAGAGCTTTTCCCTAAATAACCAGTATGTATTTGTATATCTTTAGGGTAAAACTCGTAAAGATAGAATAAGAAATATAAAAATTCAAATACAAGTAGAAGTAGCACTAATTGATACAAAGATTAAGGAAGGGTGGTTGCGATGGTTTGGTCACCTGCAAAGACGGCCTACAAATGCCCAACTAGAAAACTTGACTCAATAGAAACTGTAAAAATTCGACGAAGTAGGGGCATACCAAAATTAACATGGGATGCATTAATTAAGAATGATTTGAATGATTTGCAAAGCTCACCATCAATTGTACTTAATCGATCACAATGGAAAAGCTTGATCCATGTAACCGACCCCAATTAATTTGGGACTGAAGCTATGTTGTTGTTGTTGTTGTATTTGTATATCTTTAATGCCAAGAATAAAGGAAAACATCTCCACCATAACCATATAGCGGCGTGGTGTAGTAGTAGCAACTAAGCTTAAGGCTTTGACTAAAGAAATGATCACGAGTTTGAGTCGCAAAAAACTACCTTATGTCCTCCGACTACTTTAAAATGTTGGAGAAGGTGTTCCTGACAATCCTCCGTGCAATTATTCAGACTTTAATCGGAAAAAGAGCCAGAGTGTTCTGAAAACCCATAAATCTCAATAATAATAATAATAAAAATATACATAATATTATAACCTACTTTTTTTCTTTTTTCTTTTTTTTGGTCAGGATTAGTCTATAACCAACTTCAACTATACAATTAGGCGAGCAAGAATGAAGCAAATCAAAGCCATAACAGAAAGCCTAGCCAAGGATGACAAAGAAATCTGCACAGCCGAAGCAGATGAAGCCGTCGTTAACTTCAACTCTAGCATTCTCTTATTATAATCAGCAATCCAACCCTTAATGATCTTGAATTCAGCCTTTCGCTGCTGAGTTAGCCAAGATGGATCTTTCGATGTTGAATGGCCTAGGTCCAAACAGTGAGACCCTGTCCAACACACATAGTCAAAATGACATTAATTAATGTATAATCAACTTAATGTATCCTTCTTTACAAAATAAAATTGAAACATTTAATTAGCCCCAACTTAAATTATTATCAGGTTTAATTGTAAACTTAATATGAAGAGTCATTTGTGCTATAAAAACCTTCATAGCCCGAACTTTAAGAGCATGTGTTGGGGATTTTTTGAAGATAAACTATGTTCTCTCTAGTGAATATGAACCTCATCATAGTTACAACAATATAATATATTCAAGGCAAATGACGTACCTTTAGCTGTAGTTAAAGATACAACACTATCTGAGATATTTTCCAAAACACTGTAAAAATAAAATAAAAAATAAAATAAAAACTTAGATCAAATGAATTAAGCAACTATTCTGTAAGTAAAATATTAAAAAGATTGTTGTATCTTTTTTTCTACCCTCCATAGCTAAAAGGATCTCTGAGTCCATTGGAGAATATTATATTGTTGGCGAACTTCTCAAGCACCAACTTGATGTTCTGGCAGTACAAAAAAAGCACTAATTAATTAATATTAATTGGTCGGTTATATAAATTAAGAGTACAAAGTCTAAATATTTATTTTTTCGGTGATTAAGCGCAAAGATCAATTAATAATAAGTCTAATTGATTTTAATTAATTAGTAGAAAATAAGAAACATTTTTTTTTTAATTTCAATGGGAGTCAAACGAACTCACAACCCAAAAACTTGCCTTTTGGTGAGTGATGTCTCATCTGTATTACCAGAAATACTTTGACAATAAAAAACCAAACATATGACCAACATACCAAACTATATTGAGCTATCACTCTAATAGTAATATATAGCATATACTAGTATCTAGATTACATGCTCTGAATGTGAGAAATAATTTCTATTCTAAATAAAAGGTGATGATAATGTAGTTTCAACATATATATATTTTCGTCAAACCTTTAAATATATAAATATCCTTACCAGTCCACCATATTCTGTGACGGTCCAATGAGTTCTTGGCGTGACACCAAACTGTTCGCGACAATCTTCATCATTGTCCTCTATTGTATAACCCGGTTCAAATTCAAACATCGTCGCGTTGATCTCCGGCCCCATTGGAAACGACATCTCAGTACAACACTGCAAACACACGTGTCCACACACATTTAGAAATTAGTTCACTTCAAATACACCATACTCCATTTATTTGATTCATCCAAGCAAAGTTTTTAGAAACTTAAATTTCCTAACTTTTCTATTGAAAATTATATTTTTTTGAGAAGTTGGTTGTTTATATATTTGTCCTATGGGATTTTGTTTAAAAACTATCGTTTGAATAATTGTTGGAAAAAAGGTTAAATAGATTGAATGATTACAAATTTTACTTCTTGTCTTAAATTTATTCCAACAACAACATGACATCATCCCCAAAATCAGTTGGAGTTGAGTACATGGATCAAACTCTTATATGACACTTGATTTCTTGCAATTGATGGGATGTTTTCCAAATCATTTAAATCCATGATCCTAATTAATTTGACCAAAGTTAGTTTCGGTCTACGTACCCCTACTATGTCAATTTTCTTCAATTTTTATTGAGTCGAGTTTTGTAGCCAGGCATCTGTAGGTCGTCTTTGGAAGTGTCCAAACCACCACAACTATCATTCCCTAATCTATGTGTTGAATTTATTCTAAATAAAGAAATGAGGGAAGACAAATTAACACAAACTAATGTGAACAAGGGAAGACAATTACTTTATGAATAAGATAACCAAAAAAATATCAAACCAACAATTGTAAGTGAATATCCATGCACGATCAAGATATACAATGTCGGTATTTAAGGAGGACAATTGGGGCAACCACCCTGGACCCCGCCCCCTTAGGGCCTCACTTTTTCAAAAAAAAATTATGAGTATGTATGTTTTTTTTTTTTTTTGCATAGTTAAGAAATTACTATTGATGATTTAAAGATATAATGTTGTTAAGCATGCCAAATTGTTTATATACTTTTCCAATTATATTTCAACTATCTAATTTGGGACTGAAGCTATGTTGTTGTTGTTGTTGTTGTTGTTGTTGTTGTATCTAATTTGACTCCTAGTTGTTTCTACTTATTCGCCTTATAGAGATTTATCCTCTCCTTTAATTATATTTTGCAATTGTTGTTACAATTTACTTTTTTTTTTAAGTATATATATGGTTGGACTTTAATTAATTTGAAATGTTTTAAGAATGTCTTAGAGAGGTTTTTTTGTCATGTTGTTATGCATTGATTTTTATTTTATTTTTTTTTATAAGAAAGAAACAATTGCTTCCATCATGATTTGAACTTACGATCTTTTCCTCCCAAACATCATACCAAACAATTGGGCCACCCAATTGTTCGGTATGTTGTTGTGCATTGATTGAGCAAGCATTTTTGTATATTTTGAGTTGTGTTACATAGTTAAGAATGATCCAATATTTCTTTCATGTTGTGCTTTTATATATGATCTCACCTTGTTGACGTTGATTAATCGAATAAGATAAACTTGTTATTTTAGAACACTAAATACTTTTGATTTTTGATGAGAAAATGTTATATATCATTATCAAACCTAAAAGAAAAAAGGTTAAATCAAAAATTTTAGTTTAAAAGTATTATTAGTTTTATGTTATTTAAAGTAATATATTTGTGTGTATGTAAATGGCGTATTTGTTTTTTAAGTATTCATAATTAAGGGGCTATAAATTATGATTTTACCTAGAGCCCCTAAGTACTCGGGACTGGCCTTAGAGATATAGCAGTTGTTA